>JBBGZY010000491.1:1717500-2927500 GCA_037952925.1 Lithobates clamitans | reverse complement strand
ATACAGTGTATACACAAACAATCCTGAGATGTTTCTTTCCGAATGCATTTATGTTTAGTATTTTGGTAAGAAATTGCACATATTTATAATTATTTTTTTATAAATAAATTATTATTATTAATAAAAAAAGAGATAAAATATCACCTTTAATAAACAGAGGGCCCACTGTTAAATTGGCGATGTCCATGTCCTTGTCCATTATCGCGGGGTTTGTTTGGGAACAATTCTGTAAATAGATTAAGAGGGCGGACATGTAAAGTGGAGATGATTTGATGTATGTGTCGGCGAGTACTTACAGTCTACAGCCAACTTACCGGACTGCACGTCCCCAACGTCGTATTACACAAGATTATCTGACATTCTATATAAAGCCGGCTGTAATTCCCAGCAAAGTCGGCAATATCAAGAGAGAGACGTCCTTGCAGGGAAACTCCATTCTCTTCCACATACAGGGAAGAGGCATTGAGATAAGGGCAGCTGTTGGAAAAATAAAAATGATGATACCAGCAAACAGTCAGCTGAAATACATAAGATAAAAGATAATTGTGGTGCAAAACATCCAATAACCCTGATAATGATAAGATAATGATAAAGAAACGGTCCACAGTTTATAAATTCATAATAGGAACAGACTAGCTTGCTTGTACTCAGAGCAGTAGATAAAGGGTTACCTGGGCAAACATTGCTGCGTTTAGATGCGCCCTCCGGTGTTCATTAACTGAAGTACATATACTGTATGTGGACCTGCAAATGGTTCTTTCATTCTGGTTTTAACCACTGACCCTTTTCTGGCACTTTTTTCTTACAAGTTTAAATCATTATCATTATTTTTTGCTAGAAAATGACTTAGAACCACAACACGTATATATACATACATATATATATATATATATATATATATATATATATATATATATATATATATATATATAAATATATATATATATATATACATATATATGTATATATATATATATATATACATATATATGCATGTATATACACCAGCAGAGACGGTAAGCCCGAGAGACACCAGTGGAGACGGTAAGCCCAAGAGACACCGGCAGAGAGGTTCTTCCTTAGCCCCTAAAAAAAATGAGGGGGGCGATGGGGAGGGGAATATTGGGGTAGAGAAGAATGAAGAGGGGGTAAAAAGGGGGTGATGGGTAGGAGATGGGGGATGTGTAGAGGAGAACTGGAGTGAAACGAGGGGATCCTGGTCTGTATAGGGATACAGAAGGAGGAAGATTTGTGCTGGCATGGGGGCAGGGGGAGGAGATGCAAATAAGATGGAGGTCAAGGGGCTGGAGAGGGATGGATTCTAGCCATTTGCAATGTTTGTATATGGGACACACACACCTGTGTGAAGGTGAAGTGCCTCCAGAGAAGAAGACTGGTAGGAGGGGGGAGGGGAGTGAGGGACTATTGTTGGAAAAGTGTCAGGAAGAGAATTCCAGTCAGTCAGGGAAGAGGCTATAAATAAATAAATAAATATTAAAAAAAACAGCTGGCTGGGTGAAGGTAGCAAGGCTTAACAAGGACCTGAGAGGGAAGCAGTGTGACAGGAAGAGACAGATGGATCTGTGTGAGGATGGAAGGGAGCAGGCCGAGGCAGGTAGGAAGATGCTGGAGAGGGAGAGAGCAAAGCAAGGGGAACTATTGGCAGTACAGTGACTACGGGGAGGAAACTTCAAGGCCCCTTCATGCACCATGGACCCCTGGGCAGTTCCTAGAGGTGCCTGTACATTAGGACAGCCCCAGCTCTCACTTCAGACACATCCACCACCTGTTTTCCCGCGGTGCCCGGTGGGACAGTCAAGAGCTGGAGTGCCCAGGCACACACAGGGGGATCATATGTGGCCCAGACAGGGAAGTGGATCAGCGTGGTGTGGCAAGTACAGGAACGATGCCCTGCATGTCTCTCCCTCCCGCATTCAGCTGCAGGAGGGAGAGACACACAGGGCATCAGACCTGTACTTGCCACACCACACTGATTGGCTGACCTGTCTGGGCCCCCCTGTGTGCCTGGGCCCCTACAGGAGGACTGGTGGTCCCCCCTATCAGCGGCCCTGGGCATCGGGAATCGATAGCCTACAAGAGTGCTCACCAGTGCCCTCATAGTTAATTCAGAACGACAAGCTGTCAGTCGCAAAGGCCAATGATAGTTGTAGTTCATTCATTCATTGAAGTTTGTGAAAGTATGACATGGCCGTGTGGGGGCGCCACCACATGGCTGTGCTGTTTTCCAACTCTGTGGGTGTGGGAAGAAGAAGAACCCCACAGGAGCTGGAACATGTTACATGTTCCACCCATTGCTGGCCACAAAGCCAACAGTACACGTAGTTCATTCATTCACAGAACTTTGGGAAAGAATTACATGGCCATGTGCGGCTCAAAATTCTGAAAGCTGGGATGGGAAGAAGAACCTCTGCCTCCTGTGACTAGCAGGGGGGAGCAGGAGGAATAGGGGCAGGAGCTGGAACATGTTACATGTTCCACCTGTTGTTGGCCACAAAGGTCAACAATACTTGTAGTTAATTTATTCACAGAACTTTGTAAAAGAATGAGGTGGCCGTGTGAGCGGAGCCCCACACACCCATGCTGTTTTCAAATTCTTACAGGGGGCACGGGAAGAGGAGCCCCCGCCTCCTGTCACTAGAAGAGGGGGAGCAGGAGGAACAGGGGCAAGAGCTGGAACATGTTACACGTTCCACACATTTTTGGCCGTAAAGACCAACAGTACTTGTAGTTAATGTGTTCGCAGAACTTTGTGAAAGAATGATGTGGCTGTGTGGGCGGTTCTACCCTAAATGCAGGTGAAACATATAACATGTTCCAAAGGTGAATGTATCCTTTAAGTTTGGTCTTAGACCAACCCTAGCCTGCTTGTTGACTCTGATTTCTGCCTTTCTTTTCAATAGGCTCAGTGCTTCCATACAAGGCATTAAAGGGAAATTTAAAACAATTAAAAAAATAAAAATGTACGGTATATAAAATATACGTCACTTCACAATTTACAGCTAGAGTGTCAGAGAAAAAGACTCTTACTAGTCACTGATGACGTTGTATCTCGCAGTATCAGTATCGGATGTAGTGGTCAGAAGGCAGCTCTTCATAAGCAGCACGGCTGTAGAAGGAGTCTTGTCTTCCACACTTATCCCAATGTACAAAGGTACATGAATGTCTGTCCAGCCTTCTGGGTCGTCATAGAGAATGGTGTAATTAGAATCTTGGAAGATGCCCATTCTGACTGCGTAGGATGAAGCTCCTCCGAGGGATAGATTACTTTCACTGCAAAACAATGTTACAATGTTACCACCACTGTAAGAGAGTCCGCCACCATTGACCACTAATGTATGGGGGGCACCTCTTATCTTGTCACCAATGCAAGGTGGCATTTCTCAATTGGTCACCAATGTAAAGGGGGACTTACCAACTGACCATCAATGTATGGGGGGGGGGGGGCCCTGCTTCATTGACCACCGATGTACAGTAAGGAGCACTTCTCCCACTAACTGCCAATGTATAGGGTGCAATTCTCCCACTGACCACCACTGTAAGGGGAATCTTCTTCAGTGTTCTTCAATGTAAGGAGGTCCTTCCAAATGTAAGGGGGTACTTCTCAACTAATCACCAATGCACAGAGGAACACTGACCTTCTATGTAAGGGGCCATTCCAAACAGACCTCTGCTTTAAAGGTGGGGGGCTTTCTCAATTGACCACCAATGAAAGGGGCACTTTTTTCGATGGCCAATAATGTAAGGGGGCAGTTTTTCACTGACCAACAATGTAAGAGGGTACTTATCTACTGTTCAGCGACATAAGGGGGCACTTCTTCACTGACCACCAATGTAAGGGGGCACTTCTTCAGTGGACACTAATGTAAGGGGGCACTTTTTCACTGACGTGACCAACAATGTAAGAGGGTACTTCTCTACTGTTCAGTGACATAAAGGGGCACCTCTTCACTGGACACTAATGTAAGGGGGCACTTTTTCACTGACCAACAATGTAAGAGGGTACTTCTCTACTGTTCTGTGACATAAGGGGGTGCTTCTTCACTGAACAACAATATAAGGGGGTACTCCTCTACTGTTCATCAACATAACGGGACTCTTCATCAGTGTCTTTCAATGTAAGGAGATCCATCTCCACTGAGTACTAATGTAAGAGGGAACTTCTCCACTAAGCAACAAATGCACAAAGGAACACTGACCTTCTATGTATGGGCCAAATACAAACAGACCACCACTTTAAAGGGGGGCTTTCTAAATGGACCACCAATGTAAGGGGGATCTAGTTTAATGACCAACAATGTAAGGAGATCTAGTTTAATGACCAACAATGTAAGGGGGCACTTCTTCACTGACCAACAATGTAAGAGGGTACTTCTCTACTGTTCAGAAACATAACGGGGCACTTCTTCACTGACCAATGATGTAAAGCCCCCCCCCCCCCCAACAACAAAATAAGGGGAAATTTCTTTTGAAAGAAGTGTAATTTACTTTTTTTCTAATTCCAATTTTATTCCAATGATAGAAGCCCTGCTATTATAGTTAAACATTCTTTACCTTACAAGTACACTTGTAGAGAACCAAAGGACATTTTTCATGCTTCTTGGGTAAGTACATGAGATATTTGTTGAAAATGTAAGCAAGGAGAATGCTGATGATAAATATGCCACATTTGTGTATGTAAAATAGCTGCTACTTTCCTGAAATAAAAGATAGGAAAACATATGATTGACTCAATAAAGAAATAAACATATTCTGGAGTGTCTTCTCCAAAGTCTCCTGAGAGGTCAGAGAACATCTTCTATTGGTACCATAATGTCACTAAAATACTTTATATCTGTTATAATGACCTCTTTCTTTTCTTTTTACTTACCACCAATTCTGTTCCACAATGACCTCTCCTGGGCAATGTGGTGACGGTAATGTACCGTATATCTCTTATTTCAGGGACCCCCATGCAGTTATTGTCCTTCAAATGTAATGATGAAGTATTGAATCCCAACAACTCAATGTTGCATTTACTATAAGAAACTGTAATTTGATTCATTCCACATTCAGTACTGATATCTAGGGGGAAAATACACATACATTAACATATAACCAAAAAAAGGGTATAGAACTTCATGCCTCTCTTCATGTTTTTGGGTAATTGACATCTGTGTTAACACCTTCTAGGGTGATTGAATGACAGTGACCGGGTTACCTGTATGTCTATGAATACTGGGGTATGACACTCATTGGTACCGAAGTAGCTGTTTGGCTCAGTTGTTAAATGTCTTCACTATTACAGAACATGTCCAGATGAATGTGAATACTACTAATTATACCATGACCTTGTAAGCAGTTTGAAATGGCCAGTTAGGCCGGGAGAGTAGAGGTCAATGTCTTTTCTGGTTCTTTGGTCTTTTTAGTGGGTTCTTCTCTTGGTCCGGTTCACTTATCCTGTGGTTTATAAATATAGGACAGTGGTCCAGCATGGAGAGGAGGGAGGGAGAAGGAGAGGCTCCCGAGAGAGGCCTGCAAGATTCCAGAATCCCATGTCTCATAGGAGTGATACCCATGAGGAACAGAGGGAGGATATCCACCATCAGCAGGATGTAAAGACATCTGAACCTGGAGTTCGTCCTGAAGACACCAGCACTGGAGCATGCTTCTGAAGGATTTACATCAACATGAGAGTGCCTCTGAAGGAATGTAATTGCTTGGGCACTACCTTTGCAGGTATGCCGGGGCAGCACACAGGCCTGTAGTTTGAGCTAGGGAACTAGGGAAGAATTATGTCTGTAACTTCTGGACTTTGTAATTGCTGTTGTATTTTTCCAAGTAAAGTACTGAAAATGATAAAAAGACAAACCTTGCTCCAAATATATTAAATAACTATAAAGCTGCTCCCCAAATACTGTAGGCAAGCTACTAGACAATGTGAATGTGTTGATAGGGGGTGCTACAAATGATACTAATAATGAACGTGCTAAAAAAACAGTTTCAGACCATATATCATGGATAGTGAAATAACAATTGGTGAAAGTGATAAAAAATGCAAAATATCTAATGAAAACTCCATAAGTGCTTCAATAACAAAACTGGATCAAGAAGTCACAACCTGTGGCCCGAGGGCAGCATGCGGCTCTTTGGTATATGAGGTAACGCCCTCGGACCTCAGCAGTATGTAGTGGGAACATTGATTAGGGTAATAGCATTGGTCTCTACTAGCCTTATGCAACATCTTCCCAGTTTCATATTGTCTTCTACAGGATATCCCCAGTCAAAAATGGAGCATGCCCACAGTCTCTGACCCTCATTTCCTCTATTAGGTCTGCAGTTTCTGACAGTCCTCTCAAACATTACATTTATTAAACAATATGGGAGGTCCTTTGGTGATGTCAGGGGCTGCATTTGAGCCCCCTTTAGCTCATAAGTTGACATCCACTGATATATACCATACAACCACAATTTGGTGGAAACCTGACCCGCACACTTCTATGAGCTTGTTGGACATCCCATGCCAAAATCATGATTGTTAATACTGAGTTGTTCCTCTTTTGTGGCCATAACATTCTTCACTCTTCTGGGAAGGTTTTCCACAAGATTTTGGAGGGTGTCTGGGATTTTGTGCCCGTTTGTGAGGTCAGCTTTCGATGTTGGATGAGAAGACCTGGCTCACAATCGGTGTTCCAATTAATAACAAACGTGTTCGGTAGGGCTGAGGTCAAAGCTCTGTACAGGACATTTGAGGTCCTCCACATTAAACTGATCAAACCATGTCTTAGTGGAGCTGGCTTTGTACACGGGGGGGGGGGGCACAGTCATGCTGGAAACAGAAAAGTGTCTTCACCAAACTGTTACCACAAAGGCTAGAAGAGCACAATTGTTCACAATTACTTTGAATGATGTAGCCTTAACAGTCCCCTTTACTGGGGGAAATCTGCACTCCATCATTTGGAGGGGGATCCTCGGACTTTGGCTATATAGGTAAATGTATTGGTCAGGCATCCATAATCTTTTTTTTCCTGTACAGAATAGACGTTAGTCCCATTTACTTGGATCTACTCTGTAATGTTGAAGACATTTTGCAACTCATCCAAGTGGATTCCTTAGCTAAAGGACATCACTTGAATGAGTAGTGAAATCTCCTTAACAACATAAGTCCAGTTAAAAATGATCACGACTAGCAAGTGAGCAGCACTTTAGCTTGTGTTTTCTGAAATGTTAGGGAGGTGTGGTCCTAGGAGGGGCTGTAGTGTGCTTTGTCATCAGTGAATTAATGGAGCATGGTTGGGTTCCCTTTAATAGAGATCCCGAGTTCTAGAGGGAAGAGATTTTCATGCAGACTTGGAGTGGTGACATGTCTACTATTAGCTATCGGTTTGTTAAATGCCACTAAAGAAATGTGGAATAATATGGAAGCACATTTACGTCTCCTTACCTTCAGGCATGGCATAACCAAAGACAGTGGTGTAATTTAATGATGGAGTGCAATAACATCCTGATACTTCATTAACAATCCTGCACTCTTCATTGGGAAAACATTGACTGTTTGTAGAGCTGACATTGGATTCTAGGTAGAAACAAAATTACAAATCAGGACTTAATGAAGTGCATTACTTTCTACATGGCACACTTGACAATTTGTCCAATGTCTAACACCCACCCCATGTCCTATGGAGGTTGAGGGTTCAGAAAAGAAATCTTTCTAATATTTGCATGCTGCTATCAAACATTGGTGGATTTGTGGTGTTGTTTTAAGGCCCCGTTCAGCCCTGAGCATTTTTCTTCTTGAACCTTCTAGCTTTATTACACTCAAACAAAATCCCATTCATTTCAACGGCCCTTGTTCACATCTGAATGTTTGGTTGCCTGTAGGAAAATGTAGAGGCCTAACTAGAACCTTCAGGGCCCCGGTGGAAGAAACCAAGGGGGGCCCCCCGGGCCTCCAACCAGGGCCCTTCTCAATGATCTCGGGGATCTTTATTCCCATCGTGAGACCCTTTATTACGGTACTGCAGCAGGCCACTTTCCTGCCGTCTTCCCCCCCCCACAGTGGTGGAATGCCAGAGCCCAGTCGCAAGTTCGACCTTTGTAACCCCGGTAGTTCTGCCACTGGTGTCAGTAGGTTTTTTTTTATTTTTGCTGTTTTTTTATTATTATTTTTTTACCATTTTATTCTGTTTATTTAATTCTTACAATTGTATTATTCATTATTATTTACATATTTCTTGTTTCAAACAAACAAGATTAGCCTTGTACAGAGCTTCCCGTCCATTTATAAACTGAAGCATAGTAAACCAAAACTGGTGACAACCACTGACTATTCATTAAGAGAAGGAAGGGGCCGATAATTGATGCTTTTACCAGCCAATTCACTGCTCTCCATCCTGACAGATTCCCTTGGGGGGGTGAGGGGGGCAGGAAAGCACACAGGGGCCGGTGGCAGCAGGATAGGGAGGCAGCCGGAGTGGCATGTAGAGGAACCAATGCCCTCCATCTCCCTCCTGAAGCCGCTGAATATCTGCGGGAGGGAGAGGAGGAGAAGCGGGCACTCGGCAGCTGCATAGACTGAATCAGTTCCTCTTCATGCCAACGCCCCTGCCGCCCTCTTAACCAGGTGTATGCAAAAAAGGAGAGACTTTAAATGAGGCATGTACATCAGTGGTCGGTGCAGTGAACACAGTCTTAATATGAATACATAAACGAGAAGTGATTTTTTTTTACGAAACGCGTAGAGCGTATTGTGCGTCAATCCCTCTATTGTAATATCATGTACACAATGTATGTATTTTACTGTGTAATTTTGCTGCATCACTGCTATGGTATGCTATCGAGCAACTGTTACATTATGGTACAACATGGTTTTATACATTGTTATACAATCCATTAAAGATTGTTTTAATGTGTATTTATCTTGTTTATGTATTCATATTAAGACTGTGTTCACTGCACCGATCATTGGTGTACACGCCTCATTTAAAGTCCCAAACTCTCTCCTATTTTGCATACACCTGGATAGGAGGGTGGCAGGGGCAGTGGCATGATGAGGAACTGAACCCTCCATGCAGGTGCTGAGTGCCCGCTTCTCCTCCTCTCCCTCCCCCAGATATTCAGCACATGATGGAGGCACATGTCTATGTGGGCCTCATTTAAGGTCCCAAACTTGTTCTATATCTATCCAGGTGTACAGGCGGGCTTCACACGCCCCCCGGAGCATGAGGCCGGGCCGCAATGGCAATCCCTGTGACCCCTGTACGTATGCCCCTGAAAAAGCTTGTCACTCAAAAAAAAATGTGAATGTGCTTCTTTTAGGCATACTGGAGGCAGTTTGACCCCATAGACTTCAATGGGAATGCCTGAAAAAATGCTCAATATGGGCATTTTACGAGCGTTTTGTAGCAAGTTTTTTGGAAAAAAAAGCAGCTCCCCACCTCTGATATCCCCCCCCCCCCCCCCGAGTGACTTTAATTGCCTAAAATAAACTACCTGAAGGTTGAATACATTTATAAAATACTTGTAATGCGCTTCTAAAACTCTCGTAATATGCAAAATTGTTAAGAAACACTTAAAAATCGCTCTGCTCAGGTGTGAACGGGGCCTTGAGAACTTCCTTGCAGACCTCAGAAGTTTAAGCGTCCTTAACTGATTTAGAAGCACAGGAAGTGATGTCACTTCCTCTAAGTCTCAGGAGTCTTGTTTTTTGGTGGCTGAAAGCCTCTAATGCTTACCTCCGACTGAACAGCTGGTATTTGTGATGGCTGTCGTATAAGGGGTCCCCGTAGTAGGAGTTTCCATGGTAAGGAATGTGGAGTTATCATGTGCCGTAGAAGTAAAACCAGATGTAACATTTTGGATGTCCGGAGTGGTATACAAAGTCGTAAAAGCTGTAGGAAGTGTTGTCCTGAAAGCTGTTGTAGGAGTTGTTGTAGTGGTGTTTACCTGATTCTCTGAAATAATATTGTGATTTCTGTTAGTTTCACAATTCATTTTTTGATTTTTTGAGTTATTGTTTATCTAATTCATATGTTTTTCAGGGTTTGATGATACATAAATGTTGATATCTGTTGGTTAACAAGGAAACAGAACCATATACTCACCTCTATCCTGCAGCACCGGTGTGATGCTGCAGTTGTCCCACATTGGTCTTAAGCTGGCAAATCTTTTCCTCAAGCCAAAAAACGTATATATGACCACTAGGTGGTAGTAATGATGCAGGAATCACACCTAGTAGAAAAAGCATGGACATTTCTTTGTCCAGATTGTGTGAGGAAAGGTCCACACCACATACGGTGGGACTGCATTTGGGCAGCTATCCCAGCACAGACCCACCGCATGGACAAGACAAATTGCCTTGTCTCATTTGTGCCCGGTTAACACCACTGCATTGGGGTGGCATACCGCCCAACATTTTAAGATGGGAATGAGCGACACCTACTAACAAACGTATGTAGGCATAGGACACGCCCCCTGCCACACCCCCTTAAAGGAAAATCAACCAAAAAAAGGTTAATTCACAGCATATTTAAGAGGTAGCACCTGTCAAATATTTATTCCAGGGGTCCCATGTTTTCCCAAATATGGAAATTGAATCCTGCAGAATAGCAGAGAGGTGTTCATTGATCATAAACCAAGAGATTTTGGCCTTTAAAAGGTCAAATAGTATCATAAGGGATTTTGTACCACCTCCTCCTCCCTGTAGATTGTACACGGGCAGGTCCCCCCTATTCCTTCTGTATTGAACTGTATTGCAATCACAGTGTCTCCCTTTATATTGTAAAGTGCTGCACAAACTTGTGGCACTATATAAATCCTGTATACCAGTAATAAAAAAAAAATACCTGGAATTCAGCTTTAATTCTTATGCCGCATTCACACGATTGGATTTTCCGCCAACAAAACCGTGGATTTTTGTTCGAAGGTTGTTGGCTCAAACTTTTCTTCCATACACACGGTCACACAAATGTTGGCCAACAATTCCGAACGTGGGAACGCGGTGACGTACAAGACGTACAACGAGCCGAGAAAAAGGAAGTTCAATAGCCAGTGCGGCTCCTTCTGCTTGATTCCGAGTGTGCGTGGAACTTTTGTGCGACTGACTTGTGTACACACGATCGGACTTTCCAACAACAAAGTTTTGTTGGCGGAAAATTTGAGAACCTGCTAAGAAACATTTGCTGGTGGAAAGTCAGACAGCAAATGTTCGATGGAGCATACACACGGTCAGACAACAAGCTCACATCCAACATTTCCCGTCGAAAAATCCAACCGTGTGTACACGGCACTATAGTGATCACAATATACAAAAAGGCAGAAAATCATTTTTTATTGAATAAGGCAGACTGTTACTGTGCGAATACTTACCTGTACAATAGCCATACCAGCATTGTGGTGTACTCTGTATTTTATACACATAAAAGCCTTTGGGACACATCTTCACCGAAATGGGCCTTGACCACATACAGCACGCAATCCAGTTGGCACAGGCTGTAAGATTGGCGATTCCTTCTTCGATGGTTGGATGTAAGCCATTCAGCCACATAGGTGCATGAACTCCGCAGCTGTATAATGGGACACAGTACTCGGGGATTCGCAGATTATGTTCTCCTTGAAACCGATACCAGCCATACATGCCAAGGTCACAACGAGCCCAATCAAAGTTATACAAATAGTCAGTATAATTATGTATGTTAGAAGTACTGCGCCAGGGGTCATTACGTACGGTGTGGTTGGAGCAAGGGTCAACACAGGAATTTGATCCAAGTTCATAGTATTTGGAAGGACAGGAACAGGCATAAGACCCGTATCCATTGGTACACACGGCTAGTGGAAGACAGTTGTTCAGAGCGCTGTCGGCACACTCATCAATGTCAACACAGCCAGATTCTTCCTTATACTTGAAACCAGTGTTACATTTACAGGTGTAAGATCCGATGGTGTTAACACAGGTTCCACCACCATAAAAAACACAATTGTTGGTGTAACCATCCTGGCATTCATCAATGTCCTCACAATACGTTCCATTTCCTGCAAATCCCACTTTACACGTACACTGCTGGTCCCCACCAAACTCTCCACACGTTGCGTTCGGGTCGCAGTCAGAATCTGAACAGTTTCCTAAAATATAAAGTAAATATATTAGTGAGAGATTATAGTTAGAAATAAATGGTAGACCATAGGCTAAATTCACAATGCTAACATCAAGGAATTTCTTGGAAGATGGACTTAATTTCAATGCTAACACAACGGGATAAGGACCCTAGTTTTTCATCTCAGACCATTGAGATTTGAAACCTACATTAATATGGTTAAATAAAGATCCTTATCCTTGTGTTCGCATTTTTTAAATTGAACCTTATGTATAGGAAGTTTTTATCTAGGCCAGGGGTCTCCAAAATTTCTAAGCAAAAGGGCCAGTTTACTGTCCTTCAAGCCTGAGGGGGACCGGACTGTGGCTAGTTGGAGTAGAAAATCCATCAGTGCCCCATCAATGCTTTTAATGGGAGGAATAGTACCCCATTGATGGTGTCAGTAGGGGGAATGGTGTAATGAAAAAAAAAGGTCACCAGCACATCAAGGATCTCCAAAAATGGCTCCAGAACTTTAACAAAGATTACATAGTTACAGCAGTGAGCAACGTTTCGAAGCCTAAAAGGACCCCTTCTTCAGTCATTTGAGTGGGTCCTTTGAAGCTCCGAAATGGTGCTCACTGTTGTAACTATGTGATCTTTATTAAGGTTCTGGACCCATCTTTGGAGATCCTTGATGTGCTGGTGAAATTTTTTCATTTTGACTTTGCACAGTTCCAGCCGTTGGTCACTGCCGCACCCACCTACAGGTATTTGCACAGCCACTTCAACAGGAACGTGTGCGTTGGGATTAGTACGCTTAGTAGGCAGAATGGTGCTCCATCATTGGTGTTAGTTGGTGGAATAGTGCCCCAAGGGCCAGATAAAGGAAAGCAATGGGCCACATCTGGCGCTTAGGCCACAGTTTGGAGAACATGGTTCTAGGCAAAGGTATAGCTACTACGACTCAACTGGAATAGATTGAAATCCCTTGACCACTCATCTATTTGGCTTTGCCAGTTGAGTGTTGGGAAAATACCCCATCATCAATATATCTACAAGGGCATCTCAGTCCCCTGAATCCAATCACCATAGTCTCCTGAAATGTGTTAAGACACACCATTTTTAACTGTTGATCATTCAAGAACATAATGGAAGATCTGAAACGATTGCCAAAACACCATTTTTAAATGCACATAATTCAACCCAATGGTGGAAAGCCTGATATGTTGTCAAATTGTTGGTAGCAAAGGTACATAGTTGATTAAAGTGGTTGTAAGGGGTAAATGTTTTTAACTTTTATGGGCCTGAAGGTAAAACACCTTCTTTGTACAGCCCCCCCTAATACTTACCCAAGCCTTATCCTGATCCAGCGATGTGCCTGAGAGCTCAGGCTCTTCTGGGTTTGATACTTTCGATACAGAGATGGTTGAGATAGTTAAGATGCTGCTGTTAATCACAGCCAGTGAGCAGGTAGCGGGGAGGGACTGAGCCACACTCTTGGGAGCGAGCACACGCAAGTGCCCCCAGAGCAAGCAGTTTTCTACGGGGGGCTCTCGGCAAGGGGGCGGGTCCAAAAGCTCCAGAGAGGCACCTGAGAAGAGGAGGATCAGGGCTGCTCTGTGCAAAACCAATAAACAGAGCAAATAAGTATGATGTCTTTATTATTTTAAAGATAAAAAAGGAATCTTTAGAACCACTTGAATCTACTGATTACGGGTGGGGAACAATAATAGATCGCTGGGACCAGGCAGAGTGGCAGCTGGAACCAGGCACAATGGCAGATGGTGACCTTCATTTTCCACACACCCAACTATTTTCTCACTACTATCCCTGTGAAATCTTTTGATACTAATGTGCTTTAGAGGGTTCTCAGGGGATGGCACTATTATGAAGGCTTGTGGCTAGAGATTTGTTCCATTTCATTGAGCTGGACAATTGCTTAGCTGCAACTAGAGGACCCATGCTGGAAGAGTGATAGATGTTAAAAGCACCCAAATGGAGGTTCATTGAACAATTGAACAACTGTATGGAGTAGTGTTTGATTACTCCTCCTGCTCTCTTGGTGTCTATTTCCCCAATTTCTGAGGCCAAGCTTATAGACATTATACATGCTATTAATGAGTCTAAATATGCATACACATACAGGTTGTGTTTTAACCACGTCAACCTCTCTGCACCTGCAGGCATCTTCCCAGCCTCAACATTTTTATCTGAATATAGGCTTTCTTTTAGAAGTAATCTGATTAGCTATATGACCCCTCGATCAGTTCTACAGAGTGTGTAAGGGGCCCCTCTCCTGCTTTTAACCGGGCTTTCCTAAGCGAAAGGAGAGCCCGATATCACCACCACTTGGTCCCATTGTGTACTCAGAGGGGGGAGGGGAAGGTACATCCACCCCCTCTGTAAAGCAAAGAGAATTTTGTCACCTCTGGTTTCGGTTTGATGTTTACAAGGCATTACCAGCTTGTATAGCATCTAATCGAACCGATCTCAGTTTGATCAGATGCTTTTTAAAGGGCAGAGGATAGATTTTGGGTCTATTAGACTCTCTCCACAAAGAGGACCTGTTGTTCATCCCATCTGATAGCAATAAAGTTGATTAAAAAAATTAAAAGGGCAGTGTAAAAAAGTTTAAAATAAATAAAACAATAAAAAAGGGGGGATTTAAAGCACCCAGTTCCCCCCATTCTCAGGCACAAATGTGAATGCATATGCAAGTCCCGCACACATACAGTATGTAACTCCAGAGATAAAACGATAATTCTCCCGCTCTACAAGACTCTGGTCCGGCCGCACCTGGAGTATGCTGTCCAATTCTGGGCACCAGTCCTCAGGAAGGATGTACTGGAAATGAAGCGAGTACAAAGAAGGGCAACAAAGCTAATAAAGTGCCTGGAGGATCTTAGTTATGAGGAAAGGTTGTGAGCTCTGAACTTATTCTCTCTGGAGAAGAGACACTTGAGAGGGGATATGATTTCAATTTACAAATACTGTACTGGTGACCCCACAATAGGGAGAAATCTTTTCCGTGGAAGGGGGTTTAACAAGACACGTGGCCACTCATTAAAATTAGAAGAGAAGAGATTTAATCTTAAACTACGTAGAGGGTTCTTTACTGTAAGAGCTGCAAGGATGTGGAATTCCCTTCCACAGGTGGTGGTCTCAGCGGGGAGCATCGATAGTTTCAAAAAACTATTAGATAATCACCTGAACGACCGCAACATACAGGGATATACAATGTAATACTGACATATAATCACACACATAGGTTGGACTTGATGGACTTGTGTCTTTTTTCAACCTCACCTACTATGTAACTATGTAAATGGTGATCGCACCACACATGTGAGGTATCGCAACGAACGTCAGAGCGAGAGCAATAATTTTAGTGCTAGTCCTCCTCTGTAACTCTAAACTGGTGACCTGTAAAGACTTTTAAGTTTTAGTATAGCACTGTGACATGTTAGGTATCTATTTACTCTGTGTAACATCAGCTTTTATATTTTACCAAGAAAAAAAAAAGTATTAAAAAATGTATTAAAATGTATACTTTTTCCTAAAAATGTGGGTTTTAAAAATGACCGCGCAAATATCGCGTGGAATAAAAAAATTGACAGAATCACCATTTTGTTACCCGATTTAATTTTTTTTTTCATTATATTTTTTTTTTGGGGGGGGGGGGTTATAAGTAGTTTTCTAGCAAAAAAAAAAAAACTTTATTTTTTACATGTATGACAGAAATGTCAGAATTGGTATGGGGGTAAAGCGGTTAATAAGAACATGCATACATGTAACAGAATCACAATGCATTCATCTGCCTTACCTGATGTGTTGAACCCTGCAAAAGATGTGAGAATAAGAGAATTAGTATTTCTAAATCATCTGTCTATTGTAAATCATAATTCAACAATGTACATCTAATGAGGTGACTGTTCGTCTAAAGTGTTCTCATTTATACACTGTACACAGAACATCGCCCCCCTTTGCCTACATGATTCTGCTGGATCAGTGGTTGGTATCGCATCTTTGCAAGGATCCTGGCTTTAAACCAGCTAAGATCCTCAATGTAGGGGACTTGTATGCTCAGACTATGATGGTTTCCTTCCAGCGCCAAACAAAAGCACCCAGTTCTGTAATTGTGACTTGGAACATTTGTAGACTCAGTTCAGATAACATAGGTTGTCCCAAGTGCTGTAGCTCAATAGTTAGACTTCTTCTAGCTTCTCAACCACTTTAGATCAGAAATAATTTAAACAAAATTATAATGGTGGCTCTTTTTCAATAGTGGTGGTACCAGTAGCTGCTCTGAGAATGGGGAGAATAAGGTCTTTCAGTATAAAAGTAGTGGAAGCCTTTTTGAGAATGAAGACCAGGAACCAGACTGCTCTGTTCCTGGAGGTCATTTGGCAATTTTAGCCATTTCAAACCTGTAAAATTGGTGGCCTCAACCTAGTTCCTATCCACACAAAGCTCAGTCTTCCCCTGTTATACGACAGTACAATCACATATTACGCATTTATTGGCTAATGCATATCACTTCAGATAGGTGGTCACTGTGGGAAATTAGTAGGTTTCTGAGTTTGGAAACATCCAACCAAAATCTACAAATGAAGACCTAAGGCCCCTTTCACACAACTGTTCTGATCAGGTCGGCCTGTCTGTTTTTCCGGTGGACCTGATTGAATAGTTCTATGGACCGGTGGGTATGAGCAGACTTATGTCTGTTTACACCCGCCTACCTCCAATCTGATCTGCTAAAAACAAATGGAAGGGGATCCACCCTCCTCCGTGTAGGCAGATCAGAGGTTGTCAAGTGTAATGTACTCCCGACTGCTCATAGAGTAAAGCAAAGTGGTCTCTATCCATGTGTGATCTGCATAAACTAGTGGGACATGGACCTGTCATCTGCCCACTCTGCTCTGATCAGCAGGGGAACAGTGGACAGATCCCCTGCTGATCAAAACAAGGCCTGCCCACGCGAAAGGGGCCTAACGCCCCGTACACACGATCGGACTTTCCGACAACAAAACCGTGGATTTTTGTTTGAAGGATGTTGGCTCCAACTTGTCTTGCATACACACGGTCACACAAATGTTGGCCAACAATTACCAACGTGGGAACGTGGTGACGTACAAGATGTACGGTGAGCCTATAAAAAGGAAGTTTAAAAGTCATGTGATCTCTCCATTACGAACGCTAGTTTTACAAGTCCGAGCGCTTCCGTCTGGTACTTGATTCCGAGCATGCGTGAACTTTTGTGCAACGGAAAAGTCCGACAGCAAAGTTTTATTGGCGGAAAATTTGAGAACCTGCTAGCCAACATTTGTTGGTGGAAAGTCCGCCAACAAATGTTCGATGGAGTCGGACTTTCCGCCAACAAGCTCACATCCAACATTTCCAGTTGGAAAATCCGATCGTGTGTACGCGGCATAAGGCTGTGATTGCATCCAACTAACTACTAGACCATTAAAGCAGCCCCATCCCTAAAACCCCAAAAAAAAAAAAAAATTGTCAATGCACACTTATAGTCTGTATGAACCCAAGTAAACCTCAATGCATACATGAACCTTTTTTTCCCCCTATCTTGCCTCATTATCAAAGGCTGGATTGTGCCTTTGGCCCCATTCCCCCACCACCATGTAAAAAAAAATGTCTGACTTCTTCTTTCTCACGCTTTGTCAGTCCAATGGCCCCCCAATGATCTTTGGGATTGTTCTTGTGCATGTGTGGTGTGACATCTGGAGCTGGACAATGCTCATACTCCACATTCCGTGGTGCCACACATACACGTTATGAGACTTGGGGTTGGTTTACTAAAACTGGAGAGTGCAAAATCTTCTGCAACTCTTCATAGAAACCAATCAGCTTCCGTTTTTTTTGTCAAAACTTACACCCCTTTCACACCGAGCCGCCCATAGCATCAGCGGTAAAATGCTGCTATTTTTAGCGGCGTATTACTGTCAGATTTGCGGCGCATTTCGGCCACTAGCGGTGCGCTTTTACCCCCCACTAGCGTCTGAGAAGGGGTTAAAACCGCCTACAATAGCGGCGTTTTGCCGGTGGCATCGCAGTGCTGCCCCATTGATTTCAATGGGGAGCAGCAGTGGAGGAGCAGTAAACACACCGCTCCTTCACTGCTCCAAAGAAGTTGGTGGCAGGACTTTTCCTGAGGTTCTGCCAGCGCACCGCTCCAGTGTGAAAGCCCTCTGGCTTTCACACTGGAGACAATAGAGCAGCGGATTGCAGACGCTATTTTTAACATTATAGTGCCTGCAAAACGCCCACGGTGTGAAAGGGGTCTTAACCTCCCTGGCGGTATGATTCTTTCTGATTTTAGGTGCTGAAAGCGGTACAATTATTTTGCATGGAAATTTGGCGTTTTATTTTGTAGGCCTGTAATTCTTAACAATAACACACTTAAATCTGTCCAAACAAGAGTCTAGTAGATATCCCGGGTATGATAAAGTTTGAAACACAAAAACATAAATTGTAATATAATAAAAAAAAATAATAATTAAAAAAAATAAAAATAAAATAGTAATAAAATAAATTTCCCCACGATTCACTATCGCTCAATTCTGCAAGTGTTCTAATTTACTATCGCTGTTTTCTAGCTGGTCTAAAGCCATTTTTGACGTAAAGGGACACTTTTTGGTTGCTATGGACAATCTCCAGTTTCCAGGCAGAAAGAACAGTATATGCAATATAAAACTGCATGCAGGGCATGGGCCAGAGCACTGGGGACAAATGGGATGTGAAATTATTTCATACAGTACTGTAATCTGTAAGATTACGGTACTGTATGTGTTATGCTTTTTACATTTTTTTGAATTTGCCGCCAGGCTTCGCCTCCGTGCGTCGCGATGCTCGCAGGGAACGGAGCCTGGCACGGAGAGGCTTCGGAACATGACACAGCCCGCGGACACTGCGGGGGACATCGCAGGATCCCGGGGACAAGGTAAGTAAGGAGGCACCAGGATCCTGCGATGCAATCCCGAGTGTGGCTCGGGGTTACCGCTAATGGGACTGAATTTTAACCCTGAGCCACACTCGGGAAAACCGCCAGGGAGGCTAACAAGCTGAAGTTAGAAGCTGATTGGCTACCATGCACAGCTGCACCAGATTTGGCACTCTCCACTTTCAGTAAATCAACTCCATAGATTTAACCACTTGACATCCGGGCCATAGCCGAATTACGGCTACAGTGTGGACCTGAATTTCCGGGAGGCCGTCATATGACGTCCCCCCTTTTGCACGCTCCCTGCATGCCCCCTGCAGGGCACGCGCATAGCGCGCTGTGATCACCGAGTCACTAAGACTCGGGTGATCACATATCCGAGTAAGGGGCCGATCCCGCCCCCTTACCACGTGATCAGCTGTCAGCCAATGACAGCTGATCACGTGTGTAAACAAACACTCGGTAATCATTTTTTTTTTCGATTTTGCATGTATTCCCAACACACACAAATGTGAACGCAGGCTAAATGTCTCAGTTACATTGGTGTAGCAAGGTCTCCGGCCTCCTTCAGTCTAATGAGAACCTCCAGGGCCAGAGATAGCTGACATCCTTCTGTATATGGTGGGTTGTGAGGCATAGTGGGTGCAAGGTGGATAAAGTTATTGGGCGCTAGATACTTCTTGGATGCAAAAGAGATGTTTATTTCTCTTACAAACTTTTTTGGGGAAAGAGAGTTAGGGCCAGGACACCCGTAAGTGGTTGCAAGTTCAAAGAGCAGACTTCGAGACTTCAATAGGAGGACATCTGTATAGAGAAAGGACTCCAGCAAGACGCCACATCTGCACTTGCAGGAATGCTGTCTCCTATGGCAACAGTCTTTAACAGTTCCTAACACAAAGCTTAACTGTTCTTTTACCTTCACTACAACTTCTCCTTGTAGTTCCTCAGCACACTGAGCTCCCAGTCTCTTTCTCACTAGACCCACTAATTCACTGCCACTGAATCCCTTGAGCTCCTCCAATCTTCATGGTGGTATCTTCTTCAAGCGTCACCCCCGCCTCTCTGCTGGGTCCCTAGCTTGGCACTTCAGATACTTCTCAAGCTTCACCCCACTGGCCTGCTCAGTACCTAGCTTGGCACACATGGCTGCTCTGCAAGCGTGGTTGGGTCCCTGACTTGATCACTGCCTGAAGTTTCCCGATTCTCCACCATGCCCGTTCGGTGAAAATACTGCTCCGGTACTTGCTTCAGTTACTCACTGTGGTTCCTGGTAATAAGGTGGTTGGTTCCTTAGTGGTGACAGCTTACTTTCTATCTCCAACCACGACAGGATCTCCGGCCGGCAAAACTGTCACTTTTGGTTTGACTGCAAGCCGCAGTCCCAACCCTGCGCTGCTCTCTTGCTTCTGGATAGGCCCTCAGACAACCTAGCAGCCAGATGCCCCTCAAGATAGGCCCAATCTCTGGCCTAGAAGCCCAGGGCAATATGACACACGTCCACCCAGACAGCCATACAGGTGGCACAAAACATAGATCACCTGACATATATATATATGCTCCCAGCTGGCCATGGGATTCAAAGAAACCCTTGCCCATTGTCTGAGATACCCACATACCCATAACTTGACCTTGCGTTACCCTTCTCATATCTAGCACCACGAAGTACCCGGCCACCTAATGGTAGTATAGACAAGTGCAACCAGGCCAAACTTAGGGGGGAATCAATAGATCTCTAACAATCAACCAGGATAACTACCCCTGGCAAGTAAATTTGTGAGGAGCATCCCTTCCTAAACTCCAGGGTGCTACAACGGTGGTCAGTGTAAATCTTCTCATTATTGGGGCTTGGATTACAATTCTTTCATTCACACTAGTGGCCAGTGTGAAGGTCCCCTTTACATTGGTGGTCAGTGTAAATCCCCCCTTACTTACTGTGAATGCTTCTATTACATTAGTGGTTAGTGTAAACCCCTATTACATTGGTGGCCAGTGTTGAAACTCCTCTTTATATTGGTAGTCAGTAAGAAAATCAGCATTGCCATTGATCACACCCTCCCCTCCCCCCAGCACTGCCACTGATCCCAAGAGTTCTAGGATCCCTAGGAGTTTTCTGTCTATTGATGTGCCCCCCTCGCCACCCCAGTCCATGGTGTGCAGGCAGTGAGGAGATGATGTGCTGTAACCTCTAGCAACCAATCAGTGAGCAGTAATGATGTGAAGTAACCTCTAGCAACCAATCAGTGAGCAGTAATGATGTGCAGTAACCTCCAGCAACCAATCAGTGTGCAGTATTAATGTACAGTAATCTCTAGCAACCAATCAACAAGCAAAAATCATGTGCTGTGACCTCTAGCAACTAATCAGTGAGCCGTAATGTGTGCTGTAACCTCTAGCAACCAACCAGGCTACCAATCGCTGCCTTATCTGATTCAGTAAACTGATTTTGAGTCTAGCTGTTATTTTTTGTATGTCTCAGAGCATCTGGAGAGCGAAATTGCATGGGGGGCAAGAAAATGTTTGCCCAGGGTCCAATCAATATCTAAGACAACCCTGCATCCAGTATCAAATCGGTGGATGTGGATTCCTATTAATACCATCCTACAGGAGAGCCAGCATCTGTACCGACTGCTGGAAGAGGAGATGGCTGGCTCAAGAGCCTGGAGGAGCCCTGGTTAGCCACCCAGGTTGGAACGCACATCGAAAGTGACATCACCTGAAGGATAGGAGTTCCAGACAAGAGGAAGAACAAGGCCACATGCTCAGTGCATCTAGCTCCTTCTACAGGCTTTTCTTCTCTTTCCTCTTGGTTTACATAGAGCCGGTCACAACTCTGAGAATAGCAACCGCAGGTGGTCCCATGCCTTCCTTTATTGTATTCCCTCAACCATGGATCAGTGACATTCTTGGATTGCTTTTTTACTCCGATCATTGGGATATTAGACATTTATTGCTGGCTGAACTATATATAACCTCTGCGTGCCATAATCTATTTTTCTTTTACTACTGTGTATGAACATAGCCACTAACCATGTTAACCACTTGCTTACTGGGCACCTAAACCCCCCTCCTGCCCAGACCAATTTTCAGATTTTAGCGCTCTCTCTCTTTGAATGACAATTGCGCAGTCATACAACACTGTACCCAAATGACATTATACAATTTTTCCCACAAATAGAGCTTTCTTTTGGTGGTATTTGATCACCTGTGGTTTTTTTTATTTTTGTTAAAAAAATTTAAAAAGGCCAAAATGTTTTGGAAAAAATACAAAACCGTTTTATAGTTTGTTAATAAATTTTGCAAACAGGTACCTGTAATTTTTCTTCATCATTGATGTACGCTGATGAGGCTGTGCTGATGGACACTGATAGGCTGCACTGATGGGCACTGATAAGGTGGCACTGATAGGTGGCACTGGTGGGCACTAATGAGGTGGCACTAGTGGGCACTGATAGGTAGCATTGATGGGCACTGAGATGTGGCACTGATGGGCGGCACTGATAGGTGGCACTGATGGGTGGCACTGATAGGTGGCACTGATGGGTGGCAGTGATGGGTGGCAGTGATGGGCACTGATCAGCACTGGTAGGTGACACTAGTAGGCAGCACTGCTAGGTAGCACTGATGAGGCACTGATTGGCACCACTAGTGGGCATTGATAGGTGGCACTGGTGGGCATTGATAGGTGGCATTGATTGCTGGCACTGTTATGTACTGGTGGGCACTGATTCTTTGCACTGCGGGCACTAATTCGTGGCACTGTGGGCACTGGTAGGTGGCACTGGCAGGCAGTACTGGTGGGCACAGATGAGGCGACTGTGCCTCTTCCTCTTCAGGACCGATATCCCTTCAACAGAAGCCAGTGATTGGCTTTTTTTTCTCCTCATGCTGTCAGCGTGAGAAGAAAAAAAAACAAAGATTACCGATCTTCTGCTTACTTGGCTGACAGCTGATCATGTGGTAAGGGGCCGGGATCGACCCCTTACTCCGATCTTTGATCACTGGAATCTCATTGACTCGGTGATCACAGCGCGCGCTGCGCACGCCCTGCAGGGAGTGCGCGGGGAGCGTGCAAAGGGGAGGCCGTCTATTGATGGCCTCCCGGCAAAGTAGCCATCATTCGGCTATAGCGCGGATCTAAAGGGGTTAAAGGAGTTGTACAGTCTCCAGGTTTTTCCCCTTAATGCATTCTGTGCATTAGGTTGAAAAACCTTCTTTGCTGCAGCTGCCCCCCCAGAGCCCCCCTTTTTCCTTACCTGAACCCGGTCGTTCCAGCGATGTGAATCAGCCCGGAAGCTCCAGCCCCTGTCTCAGGTCCCCATTGGATAGATTGATAGCAGCAGGAGCCATTGGTTCCCGCTGCTGTCTGTCAAATCCAGTGGGACGGGAGCTGGGGGGCGGGGCCGAGTCCTGCTGTCTGTGTCAATGGACGCAGCATCGGGACTCTGGAGCGTGCTTGCATGGGTTCCCCCATGGAAAGCAGCTCTCTGTGGGGGAACTCGCTGAAGAGGAGGAGCCAAGAGCGCCGACAGGTCACCCCAGTAGAAGAGGATCGGGACTGCTCTGTGCAAGAGGTAAGTCAACATGTTCGTTTTTTTTTATTAAAAAAAAAAAATTTAGCCTTTACAATCACTTTAACTTGTGGCTCAGCTGTCGGGGGAGGGGTAGTAACACTGCAACTTAAGTACCTGTTTTTACTGTCCCCCAGCTGGCTGTTTAAATGATGCCTTAAAGAGTGATACATGTGGAAGAGGTGAAGTTTTTTTACAACATATAAACTAATAGAACTTACCAGTAAACCCCAATATCTGAACAGTAAGTGATCCGTTCCCCCAAGCATTTAGAATCCAGGTTCCTGCAGCCGGACTTTTCACTAAACGGGAACTTATGAAGACATGATTGTAGACGTTGAAATTATAATGGAGGATATTGGGATTTTCCTCTAATGTCAGAGTATTTTCTAAGGAGAGAGTATAAATAATAATTTATTTACACAAACAATATACCAACTGGTAAAAAAGAAGAAAAAAACAGACATACTGGTATATATTTCTATAAGTGCAAAAGATTTCTTCAGTAGTGCATTATTTTATTACACCTGAACTGAACAGTTTTAGACAAAACTCTGGTCTGAAAATGATGTACCAATGGAAGGAGCCCCACCGGAGGTCTTCTACTGGTACATTTTTGTTCTGGGAAGCTGCTGGGTAGCCACTGGAGCAGTGTTGCCAACCTACGAGGTTGAAATTTACTGACATGACACCCTAAATTTACTGGCACAGCCATTTCCAAAAGTTACAAAAATGCAGTTTTAAGTGTGAATTTCAGTATTTACTGTAGGCTACAAACAAGTGCAATTAGCAATGTGATTTAAGGTAGATATTAAGGCAAAAACTGACTCAGGAGACATTAGAATGGGCGGCACACACACACGCATGAAACTGACTCTCACAGTGACAGCAGTACAGATCACCGACACGACCGCGTCCCTTCCTCAGTCACAGTGACAGTCTCTCTCCATGCCAGGTGGGCCCTCCAGGGAGTACTACTTGAGGATGGAGCTGGATCCCTCGACAGGTAAGTGTCCTTTTATTAGGAGCCATTAGCTACAGTATTTGTAGAGTTTAAAAAAAAATTGTAGGGTGAAGATCCTCTTTAATCGTAGCCAGTGGGCTCTCTGAATGCTTCTTCCCCCATCACTACATTATATGAACTTTAAGTGGCTGTAAACCCTTCCGTATACCCAGTGAAGTGACTGGCCTCAGGTGATACACATAGATGAAACATATCCTCCACAACATAAGTTGTACCTGGTTATCCGCAGTCTTCACTTCTCTACATCTACTCAAAGTGCAGAATGTATAAGCCTATCTGAGAGTTCAGAAAAAAAAGGAGGTGGAGAGCTGAAATTACACTCAGAGCTCAGTGGGGAGAGATCTGAGAGCTGATTGGAGGGAAAGGACACACCCCCTACATACAACACACAGGAACAGAGCTGAGGCTGTCAATCAGCTGGAGGTTCCTCCCGTGTCACCTTTTTTCTCTTGGTGTCAGGTCACTTGTCACTTGTCAGAACAAGCAGAGGAAGGAGGCAGCAGACAGAAATTACACTTAGTGCTCTGGATTGGGACAAATACACACGATAGAGGCATATGCTGTGTTCATATTTCATGTCTGAGGTTTACAACCACTTTAAGCTGGCCAACAAATTGATATTATTTTTCTGTAAATCTACAATAATGCTCTTACCATTTGGATCGGTAAAATTAATAGTGAATTTGTCATCTCTTGTGATCAGTAAATATGATAAGGATGTTGTGATATTGAACTCTTCAGTGTATTGGTCAATGACATTCAATTTTATGCCTAGGATCATCACAGATGAATTCAGAGGTTTTGTTAAAAGTAGTTCCATTGAGTGCAATAATTGCTAAATATAAGAGAAAGAGTACAGATTAAATGTTGTAAAATGGGACTAGAGGTTAACATTTGCATAATTAACAACAGTCCAATGATTGAGGATTTAAATTCAGTGGGTTGGGTCAGGGAAACTTTTAAGGGTCTATCTATAAATAATATTTGCATCAGTTCATCAATTAATTCATTGCGAAAGGAGAAAAAGCAAATGTTATCTGCAGATTGAGAATGTGTGAATGGGGAAAATATAATTTGATGGCACTGAGTAGTATACTTATTTCTTATCTAGTGGCCACGTTGCATTATAAATGGTTTGGTATGGATTTTGGGGAGACCACAACCATTTTTTTTTTTTGCATGAGGTCCACCTTAAAATCCACGCCAGACCTCTATCATGGTTAAGGGTCTGGAATGGATTTGCAGGAGGAACCCCATAATATTTATTTTGGGAGGATCCCCCTTAACATCCATATCAGACCCTCATCAAGGATAAGGGTCTGATATAGATGATGGAAATTTCCAGCCACTTTCTTTAAAAAAACAGAGTTAAAGGCTAAGGTCACCTTCTGAAAAGAAATATTAAATACACATTTTTTGCAGGTAAAAAAATATTTTTTTAAGGAGCCTGCAGAGAAGATCGCAGGTGCAATGCCAGGCTCCTGGAGACTCTCTAGATAGCTGTCTGCCTGTACCTCCGATATTGGCAGGTAGTTACCTAAGAGCAGGAAGATCAATGAACTACATTGACTACATTGATTACATGAACTCACCAGCACCCTCCTAGTTCATTGAGAACTTCAAGCTGGCAGCCGCAATGACTGATGGTATTTGTACTCTATTGATTATAATTCATACTAAGCTGCTCATACAAAGAAAACAAGAATCCCACCATTCAGAAACTTTGATCCAACATAACCGCTCATGGGAATCTTTCCACCAAATAGTATGCAACAGCAGCCCTGAAGGAGGGGGAGTCTATTCTCCCGAAAAGCATGTCAAATTTCTCTGGACAAAATGAGAAATAGCTGCACCTCACATTGGCTCCAAGTAAAGTTTATTGGAATATCAAAATATCCAAAATTAAACCAGAGGACACCATTAATGGTCATGGTAGATGCGTTTCACACAACAGAAATATGCTTAATCATTACTTATTATATTATCATTAATGATTAAGCATGTTCTGTTGTGTGAAATGCATCTACCTTGAGCACTGCTGGTGTCATTTTAGATATTTTAATATTCCAATAAACTTTAATTGGAGCCCACGTGAGGTGCAGCCATTTCTTATTTTGACAATTTACCAGGGAGGAAAGCCGGGGCTAGCACTCAGGTGTGTGTTCCAGTGGGCGTATCAGTTACACCTTGAGCAGTGAGTTCTTTTAATTTGAAAATTCTCTTGACGCTACTTTCTTTTTATATGGGTGAACATGCTGAAATGTTCTTAAGGTCACACAGAAAAGGCAGTAGCCCAATCTCCAAGAGGGCCCATCCTCACCATCCATCACTGAGTACTATCCACCGGAAGACATTTCTTCCTACTGCCCATACAAATACCCACTCAGGACCAGTGACCTATCCAGTCAGTCCAACACAAGCTCTATTAATTTACAGGAAACTGTAAATGAATGATGTGGCTGTCTGGGCAGAGCCCCACATGACCTCGCTGTTTTCAAATTGTGATAGCAGGTGTGGAGAGAGGATAATGGGGGGGTGAATCAGGGGCAGAGGGGATACAGGTCCACTGCAAGGCAATATGCCCATTCTACACTCTTTTCTATAAGAGTGTAGAATGGAAATCTGTTGGCATCAATAGTACTCTGACTTTACCATTATATATTTACCAATACAAATTATTACCTGATTGTAATAGGAATCATTCACTACAGAGGTTCTTGTAAAACTAATTGATGAAATGTTATTGAATATTTCCTCCTGTGTGGCATTCATGGTACAATATCCTGGGTAAAGCAGGAAGTAAACCTGGACAAGAATAGGTAACATGTTTAGCTATGGATCAGAGATACATAGACGACATATGAATTTACATGCAAGACTCCTACTTGGGACTTCTTTTCCTCCAGCAATGTGTAAACTTCAGACAGGAGCTGAGTGTCATTGTAATCCGTCATGGAACCAGAAGTGAATACGGCAATCATGGACTCCGCAGGGGAAATCTCCAGAGCTCTCCTCAGCCCATACAGAAGGGACTGATTGCATTCAAGCAGATGTTGATAGGTCTGAGCATCCTCATAGTTTGTTTTTATGCTTTGCAGGAAATAGCTTTGCTCGGTAGTGATGGTTTCATTTGTTTCTGAGCAGAAAGCAGTTAGATTAAGTTAGGTTATCAGATATAAATCATCTAATTAGCAATCTATAAATCTAAAGCTGAATTCTGGGAATTTGATAAATGTCTACCCTTTACGTCCCCCTCTGCTTGTGTATTTTGGGGTTCAGGGATAAGGTGTGTTACTTACACTATTCCTCACTCCAGCAACATTTTCTTCTGCCTGAAGCTTTAGGCTGTAAGTGGAAGTGAGGGGTTCCTTTGGCCTCATCACGTACAGTACAGGATTATTTTACCTGAATTGTACAATAGGAAGAAATCTTGAAACTGGGCACTAAAGCACCTTATAGAGAAAGTTTTGTGGGGCCAGTCACACATCTGGAGGGACTCTACTGGATTGAGAAATAAGGTAAGTAATATGTTTAGTTTACATTTGCAGTTGGAGGGCAGTAAAACATGTTTAAGCAGAGTTTTTACTGCCCCCCCAACCACTCTACCTAAGCTGCAGGGGCAGCCATATAGGGGTATATACATGCATTTCCAATGCTTTGTAAAAATTCCCCCCGCTGTTGACCTCAGTTGTCAGTACCATCTGTGGAATGCGACCTATACAAGTGAATGGGACCATGCATCAACTGCCCAGCAATCGTGTGCAATGGTGGTGCAGGCATTTAGGGTTTAAAACAGGTGGTGAGGAGGCAACATAACACATCCTCACCAACATTAAAACACCCTCTTTAAAAACTACAGACAGACGCAAGCATAAGCAAGCCCTTATGCCGCATACACACTAGTAGACTTCTCGTCTGACTGAACTCCGAAGGACTTTTCAACGGAGTTCCAATGGAACTCTTGTGTTGTTTTCAGTTCGTCGGACTAGCATACAGACAAACATTTTTTTCGACGGGAATTGAGTCCGTCGGAAAGATTTGAAACATTTTCTATCTCTAGGTCTGTCGGAATTTTCAACAGAAAAGGTCCAATGAAGGTCCGATGAAGCCCACACATGATCAGAATGTCTGATGGATTTGTTCCATCTGACCTTTTCTGCCGGCATAACAATTTATCCACGTGCCCTCAGAGCATTTAACCATTGCAGCGTGGGGGAGGCCACTACCGGGGTGTATTTTGCCTAATTCCTGGAGTTTAGCTTTATATAATATAAAATAAAATAAAGACACCAAACTCGTAATGTTCCATATCAGCCTTTCTCAAATTTTTTATAACAGAGGAGCCCTTAAAAGAACTTTCCGGTCTCAGGAAATCCTGCTAAAAATTCCTGTATCTACAACTCATGATACATTACTATAATGGTCAGTGGGAAGAATTCTCCTTACACTTGTCGACATTGTGAAGAATTACCCCTTACAGGTAGCTAAAAAGATGAATAGCATCAGTGGGAACTTATCTGAGAGGCAGAAATTGCTCATTGCTCAAGGAACTCTTATGCCGCGTACACACGAGCGGACTTTTCGACCGGACTGGTCCAACAGGCCGAGTCCGGCGGACAATTCGACCGTGTGTGGGCTTCATCGGACCTGCAACTGACTTTTCGGTCGAAAATCTCATGGACTTTAGATTTGGAACATGTTTCAAATCTTTCAGACGGACTTGAGTCCAGTCGAAAAGTCTGCTCATTTGTATGCTAGTCCGATGGATGAAAACTGATGCTAGGGCAGCTATTGGCTACTGGCTATCAACTTCCTCATTTTAGTCCGGTCATACGTCATCACGTACGAATCCATTGGACTTTGGTGTGATCATGTGTAAGCAAGTCCGTTTGTTCGGAAAGTCCGTCAGAAGTCGGCCGAAAGTCCATCGGATAGACCGTCGGACCAGTCTGGTCGAAAAGTCCGCTCAGGTGTACGCAGCGTTAGAAACGTCTGGAGGAACCCTAAGCTTTCCATGGAACCCTGGTTAAGAAACCCTGCACTATATGGATGTGCTTAGTACAAATTTTACATTGAATTACTATACTGAGACAATACGGGTTAGCTATCTCTGACATTCACGGAAGATGTCCAAATACATAGACAAAGAAAAGATGGACGGGGAAACAATTGTTCACTTGCACAGATTCTCCTTTAAAACAAAATCTCAGAGCAAACCAATAAGGAACAGATTAAAGAAGTGACTTTATATTCACCTGCATAGTCTAGTTTTATTGAGGTATATTGTCGGGTAACACAGGGAAATCTTGAAGCTAATTCATTCAGAACACTTTCCAGGTTGGATGAGAAACCCAAAGAGGTCAGATATGTATCTGTTAGTAGAGTAAAGGAAGTCCCCTCTGAAAGAGAAATCATTTATGTAAAAATAGTCTCTTATGATCACATTCCATAAAGCTTATTCATCATTGATATGGATCACATGGTGGACCCCATCATAAGGTGCCGTACCTAGTGCCTTTACCACTTGCCTACCAAGGTAGGCTTTTAAAAGTCTATTGCTGTTGTGAGCTTGGTATTGGTGTTTCCACCCCATGCTCAGCACAATTTTTATGTAAAAGTGATCGAAGGAGCCTGGGATTATATTGGATTATGGCATTAGGATGACCATTGCCCAATCTCCTCTGCAATTAATGATCCTGGAAATGACAAGGATTTTACCATTTCCAGCTTTAGAGCTGTCATTGCCCGGCTACTGTATGTAACTGGTTGTGTCACTTTTTCTTGAATAGGACTACAACCCACTGTCAGTAGTTCTTAGCCATCTCCATATTGTTCTCAACTCCTTGCCACAGGCTTTCCCACAACATCCCTGGCCATTAGCCTTTATAGTCACAAGAAAAGAATGTCCACATAAAGTTGTAGCTTTCACGCTTTACTGTTGCTCTTTAGGGATGGCAGTTACAAATACTTCATAAAGACATACTATCCTGTGTTGCTTGGCATACTTGGCCAATTACATATAGTAGATGGCCCATAGCAGTCAATGATGAAAGCCGCACATTGCACCTCACTGTTAAGCCACCTTCCCTTAATATCCCTCTCTTCTCCTTGTAAGCACCACTGTGTTGGAACCCAACTCCCTAATGTTACTCTCTCACTTCCCAGGGTCATCAGTACCCACCCAGGTGGCTTGTTGAAGAGACCTTGTAACCAATTCAAAAACTGCAATAAAAAGCAGGAAAAAAATAAGTACTGTAAATGCTCTCTTGCAGCATTTTTATTATTTTATTTATTTTATTTTACTGTGACCCATAAAAGATACTGTGGAAACCCTCCAATCCCAAGGGATTCTCGGATAAAAGTGGATTATTCAAAATCTCACATCGTACAGTAAGCCTCTATACCAGTGGTCTCCAAACTGCAGCCTAGGGGCCAGATGCAAACCTTTGCCTGCCTTTATCCGGCCCTTGTGGCAATGTTCCTCTCACTGATACAAGACACTATTCCTCCCACTGACACCAACAACAGGGCACAATTTCTCCCACTGACACCAATGATGGGATACTATTCCTCCCTCTACCAATGATGAGGCACTATTTCTCCCACTGACACCAATGATGGGGCAATATTCCTCCCACTGACACCAATAATGGGGCAATATTCCTCCCACTGACACCAATTATGGGGCACTATACCTACCACTGACAGCAAAGATGGGGCACTATTACTCCCACTGACACCAACAATGGGACACTAATCCTCCCACTGACACCAACAATGGGGTACGATTCCTCCCACTACCAACGATGGGGTACGATTCCTCCCACTACCAACGATGGGGTACAAATCCTCCCACTCACACCAACGATAGGGTACTATTTCTCCCACTAACACCAAGGATTGGCCATTTTTCCTCCCACTGACATCAACATCCGGCCCCCCTAAAGTCTGTAGGAGAGCAAACTGGGCCTTTGTTTAGAATGTTTGGAGACCCCTGCTCTATAGGTTGACTTTATGCATTTCACATGTCTATGCTTACTTGGGTGCCTTATGAGTGTACGTCAAAACGTTCTATTACTTTTCGCATGATTGCCACTTTAAACAAACCTATTGAAATCCTAGAATCCCTTGTTGGAGGACCGTTCTCTACAGTACATATCAAATGAAATCTCAGCTCCATAAAAACCTAATACATCCCCAGGAAGGTGCTTGTCTGTCCTGGTGCCCTCACCCATAATTAGGCTTTATATCATCATTAGCAAAGTGTTAATTATAAAGAACTGCTGTTAAAAAATGAGATCATACTATCATGGTGGGTAGTTTGATGAAAAAAGTTGAACAATCTGTGTCCCTTTTGGCCAACAGTTTGCAAAAGAAAATTTGGGTTGGAGACCCAACTTACCTCTCAATGTACCTCTCGCTGTACATGTGTAATGCTTAACCGCTGTTGAAGAAGGAGGCCCCATAGTAATAGTGGTGTTATCAGCCAGAGTAGGAGTCTTACTAGTAACATTTTGGACATTCGAGGAGGTGTTAATAGCAACTGTCGTACTCAAAGTTGTTGAAGGAGCTGCCGTGGTGGTGTTTGCCTGAATCTCTGAAATTGCATCATAAAGATGTGAAGGAATGTGATGTAAATAATAATAATAATAATCTGAAAATGTCTATTTTCTTATGTGCATACATATTTTTCTCCTTACTCATTATATAAGTATACAGGTTTGCTCTGTTCCTATATTTTCTCAAGATGGCGTGTACCCCCTGCATCCCACACATCAGAAGAACGCGGAACTGGAGATAAGACCAAAGAGAACCAGACCTCGTTATGAAAATTCTCCATCTTCTTTTTCTAACTTAACCAATGAGATGTACCTATTAGACTAACATAGCAATGACGTATTTGTGTGTATAAAACATTAACACCGCCTTGAATAAATCACAAGTGTAATGAGTAGCAATACTGAGCGTGTCTCAGAGTGTTTACTTTTATATGCATGCATATCCACACTTTTCAAATTAGAGACAGCAGCAGATAACCTTGGGCTCGATTGGAGCTCTTAAATCATTTCCATAACAGATGGTGCCGAAACCCGGGACCACAGGCTACGGTCGAAGTTATACCGCGACAAGCATTCGGGCGTTAACTGATTAATGAGAGTGGGGTTTGCGCAGCCCTAACAGTACCGGTGAGTTGATTTATATTCTTACCACTGTATGACTCTCTTATCTTTCGGTTGACGGCTGGATTCTGTCGGTATGCTGAGACTGTCTTAGAGGCAGGTATTTCCTCGCCTGAGGTTGTTTTAACGAACCTGCCAATGGGTTTCTGCTGACTGTATTTTTTGTTCACTGTCTGCCATTCTTTGGGCTGCGAAACTCAGCAGTCTAAAAGTGCTACATGTGCGATTGTGGCAGTCGGTTATAGGACGGGTTACTCAAGGATTTGTCGGATCTTTAAAAAAAGAAATCTCAGCTGCTGGCGATGCAGTCTGAAAGCATTACAGATGTGTCACCCCCAGATGTGCTGTCGGCCTCTGGGAGGTAACTGTAATGAATGACGGCCTATAACTGGATTGTGAAGGGGGTGATGTCTGCCCCTGAAGTTACCTTAGCCTGCTGAAATTTTGCAGTTCGAAGAGTGGCAGGTGTAATGTCCTGTCGTGGTTGTATTTGTGGTTTATTGTTTGCTATACATGAGAGGGGGTGGGGACTGGTTAAGGTCGGAGGGGGGGCTGCCCGGGGGATCTGTTGGGTCGCGGGCCGTTGCTCCTCACTACCCCTGATGTGTTTGTTCTTGTTCTGAGATTAACCGTACATTAGTCTTATGAGCTCCCACCGAAGGAATTTGCTGATAAGAACGCTGAGAAAAATATTAACTCCTTGGTTGTATGTATTCCCCTCTCAAGCCGTTAGCCGAGAAACAGAAAGTTATATTGTAAAGAAGGAGAGAAGAAGATGTTGAAATAGTTAACAAAGTGAAAGAAATGGCGAAAGTTATGTTGCTGAAGAGACAGGGAGAAAAATCCTGTGTGATAAAGAAAATTGGATAAAGGAAGTTAAGAAAGATGGCGATTGTATTATGTATGTGTATCACAGAGCTGATGATATGTTGGAACTTGAAACAAAGGAGGGGAGGGACAGCACTGCCCTCCGTCTAACAACCACTCCTTTCTCACCACCCAAGCACAACCCACTGTGACAACTCAGCCCGGCGACCATCTTAGTGCACCCATGCCTTCACTTTCTACCCAGTCCAGTGCACTTCCTGCCGGCGGCCATCTTGGTACACCCAGTAAGCTTAAACAGCCTGTACCCAGCCCTCCCTGTTTTAAACCAAGATGGTTCATACCACACACCTGTCTTCCCCAATACGGGAGCATCACATTCCCAGGCCGGATATGGTAATGATGAAGAAGCATCTGAGTGGGAAGCCTGACAGCAGGCAGCAAGGCCACCCACTGATTTAACCCCCAAACCGGCTCCAGACTCTCAGTTCCGAGAGGATCTCAAACACATGCTGGCAACCGTAAAGAACAGTGCCTCTTTTCAGCCCCTGCCCCAACAACAGTCTCGGTTACCAGAAGGGGCACCAGTGATGTATGTCGCTTTTACTCTATCACAAACAGCGGCCTTAGTGACAAGTCTGCCTGACCCAGAGAAGCAGCCAATTCCCTTCTACCACAGGATAGTGCAGATACAAGAAACTTACTCAGCTGCCTGGAGAGACTTGATCAGCCTATGCCAAATCAAAGCAGGATATGTCTTTTGGCCAGTCATGCAGATGGCCTTCAATGATGCCTGCCTGACAAGTGCCACTTCCTACACCTCAGGCGTGGAGTTCTGTGCACAACTCCACGACTGGGCAAAGGAGAAGTTGACGGATCAGAAAACCACAATCCAAGATATTACCCAAAATAAAGGGGAGTCTGTGAAGAAGTATCATGCTAGACTCATAAAGGCCCACAAACACATGTTATCAACTGCTTTTGTTTCAGGGCTCAGAGAGGATATCAGAAAAGGCCTGAATACCGTTCAATGAAAATGTCTGATTTATTGTTGGTGGCCAGAGGTATAGAAAATCAAAAAGGTAAAAAACCAACGCCCCTCATGGTAACCCATGATGAAGATCCCGCCTACACTAGTCCACCACCACTGCTCAATACCAGGGAAAGGATCACCTGTTACAACTGTTACAACTGTGGGAAACGGGGTCACTTCAGAAAAGAATGCAGAGCCCCAAGATGTCCCAGACGAAAAACCTACCACTTTCCTCATTGACAGGGGTGCAGCCAAAAGTGTGTTGAGGGCGGTGAACCTGCCTAATAATTCTTTCCTTTCCACTTCCTGATTTGCTTGCCAGATTTGTGGTGTCCTCTACATGTCCCTTGAATCTACTAGGAGCTGATGTGTTGTCCGGACTACAGGCCTCAATCAGGACACGCCTGAAGGGGGGTGAAGTTACATACTCCCCTATCTTTAGAAGACTAATCTGCTTTGTGTTCTCTGCCTCTCCTGATGACACTTACTGAAGCAAAAACTTCAAGTTCAATACTGCAGGAAGTACTTGACAGAATCCCTGCGTGCCTATGGTCCACAGGACCGGAAGACAACGGTAACTTAAAGGTGCCACCAGTTTCAGTCAAGCTAAAAGAGGGCGCTTCATTGCCCCGGAAACCACAATAACCCCAAGAAGAGAATCCTAAAAAGAGAACCAGGTACCTACTGTGGATGCCTTTGACTGCAAAATACCTCACAGAGGTGGACCTTACAAACGTTTTCTTCAGTGTCCACCCTCACCCCTCCTGCTGGTACCTTTTTGCATTCATCCACGGAAAGAAACGGCAACATACCTAAACAGTTGTGCCACAAGGAGCACAGAACTTTCCAAGCCAGTTTGCAAAAGCTATGGCTATCATCCTTGACACATAGCAAGAGGAACACCCGGAAGTGATTCTCTTCCAACATGTTGATGACCTTCTCCTTTGTGCAGCTGACTTACCCCCTGTTGAAGTCACCTCAGAAAGCCTGTTGTGCTATCTTGCCAACCAGGGCTGCAGAGCCTCAAAGCCCAAATTGCAGTGGTGCTCAACACCTGTCATTTTCCTTGGACTAATTTCCTAGTGCAGAGTATGGATTACAGAAGCCTTCCTACTGATGCTCTGCAATCAGACCCCTACCAGATGTCTCCTGAAGAAATATCTAAAGTTTGAAACCCTTGAGTGCGCCACCCCCGGCGCTAGGGCTCCCAGCCTACGACAAAACGCTCAAGCTCTTTGTATCCGAACGCATGGGACATGCTGCAGGTGTACTCACCCACTCACATGGCATCAGCCTACGCCCTGTAGGATATTATTCCTGTCGGCTGGATGCGGTAGCAAGAGGAGGCCTATTGTGTCTGCGAGCTGGATTTGCTACACAAGCCTTGCTTGACAAAACTTTGAACTTGGTCCTCGGACACTGCCTCGTTCTGCTTGTTCCCCATGACGTTGTTGCCATATTCAACCAAGATCCAGCCGAAACACTTGTCCACTACCAGACACTTGAGACTCCTGTGTTCCCTCCTACTGGACAGCATTACTCTATTAAGTTGTCAAACACTGAAACCTACCACCCTTCTTCCACTTCTCGAGGGGGGAAAAGGAGGAGGAGGAGTAGAGTCTTGACTTGTCACCCCATGACCACACAGGACACGCGGTCACCACTGAAAACACTGTTCTACAAGTTGAAGCCTTACCACTGGTGATGTCTACACAGGAGGCAGAGCTGTATACTTACTACAGCATGTAAATGGGCAGAGGGAAAAAGAGCCAACATTCATATGGACTCAAGATATGCTTTCAACATTGCCCATGATAATGGTGTTATCTAGGACAGAGGATTCCTGATGGCTGCAGGAACACCTGTGAAAACTTGATTGATGCCTTGCTTTTCACAACCCAAGTGACTATTATGAGTAAAAGCACACGACAAACTGAACTCAAAGGAAGCTTAAGGCAATCATCTAGTCAATTCAGCTGCCAAACAGACAGCTGGTGGTCCACGGGAAGTGGACAGCAGGGTGGTAGAAGAAGACCACCCCGTGCTTACCTTACAGACTTTCCCAGTGGACAGAGTTTATCTAAAAGAACTACAGGAAACAACAAGTGCGGATAAGAAGGAAAGCTGGAAATGGAAAGGAGCAACTCACAGAAATGGACTATTCGAGTGCAACAAGAAGCCTTGTCTACCCAGGAGTATGTACCCAGCCGTGGTGCAATGGGCACATGGAGCTGCCCACTTGACAAAGACTTTTATGAACTCTCTTATCAACAAGTGTTGCACCAAGAGTTACTCCACTGACCGACAGCTTCTGCAGATCATGCATTATCTGCACCAAATGTAACCCAGGCTGCACAGAAGAAGCACAGAAGAAGCACAGAAGAAGCACCTGGCAAAAGCCCTATACCCCATTCCAGAGGATGCAAATTGATCATTCTCAAGTGCCAAGAAGTGGCAGATTCGAATACGCCCTAGTGGAAGTGGTCATGACTGCCAGGACCACAGCTAAGAAACTACTGAGTGAGATAGTATGTAGATTTGGGGTCCCAGAGGTGATATTGAGAGATCAGGGACCAGCCCTAACAACAACCCTTACTAAAGAGATTTAGGCAGCACTGGGGGTTCAGCTGGCACTACACATCCCATACCACCCTCAAAGTAGCGGGAAGGTAGAAAGGATGAATGGGACACTAAAAACAGGATGTTAAAGATGGCCCAATAGACTAACATGAGTTGGCCCATTGCCCTGTTCAGTGTCAGACACAGCTCCGGGGGGAAACATGCCCTATCTCCTTATGAAATTTTGTTTGGTTCAGCTCCCAGACTTAGTTGTTACTTTCCACAACAGTTACAGTTACAGTCTGATGTGTTGACTAATTATGTAACCACATTATCACGAGAATTAACCTGAATGCATGTCCAGGTGTTTTCTTCCATTCCAGATCCTGAATTAGATACAGGAACACACCAACTACTGTCTGGAGATACTTGAGCCAAGTTATGATGGTCCATTCCAAGTTTTGCTGACCACAGCCACCTCAGTCAAGTTGGCCAGGAAGAACACCTGAATGCACGCTTATCACTGCAGGAGAGCGTGTTTTCGGGTGCTGCATATCCTTTTTCTGTTTGATCTAGGGGGGAGGGGCCCAGGAGGTGGCCATCACAAAAATGATAACATAATTACGTTTTGGTGTAACTCTTCAGGTACACATGTGACCACCTTTACCTTAGATTACTGTGACATAGTACCTTGTCCGTTTGACCCTTCATGGTGATGCCATTGGTACAGTGATATCCCTGACGGTAAGGACATATATGTATGCCACACAGACAGTTACTGGGGACAGAGTTGTGGTTTCTGTGGGGGCCTTTGGGTTGGAACACAGGACCAGACTGGGCGACCACAGAGTGCATTCGAAAAAAAAAAAAGATGAAAATAGAAAGCCCCATATCCTAACCAAAGATACCCCTGATACATACACTGACCCAGCACATAGTCAGAGGAGGAAGTGAGCAGCTCTCTCCGGAAGCTTTGATCCTTATGTATACATACATGTCATAGGGGTTACAAGGGGGGTCCCTGATGAATTTAAAGCCAGGGATCAGGTAAAAGCTGGTTTTAAGTCTTTGATCCCCATAACAACTGTCAGCAAGAATGTAGATTGGATTAACTACATGTCATGGTTATGCAATAGAGTTTGTCGATCAGCATACCTGTCTCCATGTGTTCATCTCTAGAGACCAGCTGACCCTCACCTGACAGCTTTTGTAACCTCCCCTCTAAGCATGGCCCCACCCCAGGCCCTATCAGGGAACTCTATATTAACCTGTGCACTGCAAGCCAGCAGTGCTGATCAACCTTTGTGTGTTAGCCTCTGTGTGTACTTGCTATGTTTCCTACATCTGATTTCTGTTACCGACTTTGGCCTGTTCCCGGCCATCCCTGTTTGCCTGTGACCCTGATGTTCCAGCCAGCTCCCTCCTTCCTCTGCTCCTGTAGTCTACCGTGAGCGTGAGCTGTGAGACCCTGGGGGCCGCGACCTGGAGCCAGACTGCAGCGCAGTCCATCCTCACCACTAGAGGCTCTGGTGAACACCTGCTGGCTCTTAGACTCCGCGCCCTGGGGAATCTATGCTCTAGCTCCCAGTGGGATCTGTGTCAGTGATCCAGTAGACCTGCTTCAGTCACCCATAGGGTCCACTATATTGCGGTGCACTCCTGATCCCAACGGTGTGCATCTGTCACCCAGCCTCTAGGTGACCTGACACTACACATATTATAACCAACAGAGATTTGTTAATTACTCTAAAGATGCCCTCCAGGGAATTGCTGACCAGTTAGCCCCCACTTCCTACATGACATTCCAGGACCGGATGGCCTTAGACATGGTGCTATCTGGGAAAGGAGGTGTTTTGTAAAATCATAGGAAAAAACGGGAACCTGTTGTACATACATTCCTGATAATACTGGCCCAAATGGTAAGGTTACTCTAGCTATAAAGAAATTAGAAGATCTGTCACTGGAGTTGAAGAAGAACTCAGGTATCACAGACCCATGGGACCAATATTTTAGCTGGATGAGTGGGTGGCAGAAGGTGCTCGCCCAGATACGGGTAACGGTATTAATAATCCTGGATCTTTTAGCCCTGATTATATGCTGTATTCTACCTTTTGTAAAAAAGTTAATGAGCAAGGCTGTAGACAATAGCATACCTACATTTCTCCACCAAGAAGAAGAGGACCTCCTTATGATGGAAGATGACAAACCCTTCACTCCTCTACAGTCACTCCCTGTCCATAATCTCACAATCCTATAGGGTTTTAGGGATAGATAGCGCCTGACTGCACCTCTCCAGCTGTATCGAGGAGGGAAGTGAACAGTTGCTGCCCAATTCTATATACAGCCTAAAAGAGTTGCTGAGGAGAGGGGCCAGGCCAAAGTGGGACCTTTAGTATTAGGGACAGAAAAGAGAAAATAGTCATTTTAGGGGGGATTGTGAAGGAATGTGATGTAAATAATAATAATAATAATCTGAAAATGTCTATTTTCTTATGTGCATACATATTTTTCTCCTTACTCATTATATAAGTATACAGGTTTGCTCTGTTCCTATATTTTCTCAAGATGGCGTGTACCCCCTGCATCCCACACATCAGAAGAACGCGGAACTGGAGATAAGACCAAAGAGAACCAGACCTCGTTATGAAAATTCTCCATTTTCTTTTTCTATCTTAACCAATGAGATGTACCTATTAGACTAACATAGCAATGACGTATTTGTGTGTATAAAACATTAACACCGCCTTGAATAAATCAGAAGTGGAATGAGTAGCAATACTGAGCGTGTCTCAGAGTGTTTACTTTTATATGCATGCATATCCACACTTTTCAAATTAGAGACAGCAGCAGATAACCTTGGGCTCGATTGGAGCTCTTAAATCATTTCCATAACAAAGACTGTAAGTTTCACAATTTCATTATTTATTTTAAAAATAATACTATTTAATGTATGTATTAGGTGCCATTCACATTTATGTGTCTTCAAAGTCGCATTTCAAGTGCAACTTTGGAGCACAACTTTGACTTTGTGACTTTCGGCGCAACTTTGATCTGACTTTACATTCTCTAGGCCAGACTTGCATCAAAAGTCGCACCAAAGTAGTGCAGGCACCTTTTCAAAATTGGAGCAACTTTAATGCCCTGTACACACGAGCGGAATGTCCGACAGAATAAGTCAGACGGAAGCTTGTCATCCTCTATTTCGATCGTGTGTAGGCCTCATCGGATTTCTTTTTTCAAAAATTCTGACGGGCCTAGAAATGGAACATGTTCTAAATATTTCGGACGGAACCAATTCCTATCAGGAAAACCGATCGTCTGTATGCTGTTCTGATGGACCAAAAACGATGCATGCTCTGAAGCAAGTACGAGACGGAAGCTATTGGCTACTGGCTATTGAACTTCCTTTTTCTAGTCCCGTCGTACGTGTTGTACGTCACCGCGTTCTGGACGGTGGGACTTTGGTCAGATTTTGGGTTGACCGTGGGTAGGCAAGACTGCTTGAATGAAATTCTGTCGGAGTTCAGTCGGAGTTTATTCCGATGGCTAAACTGGTCCTGTGTACGCGGCATAAGTCGCACCGATCTGAACAGTGCCATTGCAAACAATGGTCTGTGACTTGTCTTGTCCACATGACACAGTGAACACTGTCAACTGTTTTTAGTGAAAACATAGCAATCTTACAAGGTGTTAGTATGAATAAGAAGATTGCCCAATAAAAATTGTATTGTTTTCTAAATGTTATTACAGTGCCTTGAAAAAGTATTCATACCCGTTGACATTTTACAAATTTTGTCATGTTACAACCAAAAAATGTATTTTGTTGGAATTTGATGTGATAGACGAACACAAAGTGGCTCATAATTGTGAAGTGGAAGGAAAATGATAAATGATACAAATAAATATGTGAAAAGTGTGTGTGGGGGGGTACATTTGTATTCAGCCCCCTTTACTCTGATACCCCTAACTAAAATCTAGAGGAACCAATTGCCTTCAGAAGTCACCTAATTACTAAATAGAGTCCACCTGTGTGTAATTTAATCTCAGTATAAATACAGCTGTTCTGTGAAGCCCTCAGAGGTTTGTTAGAGAGCCCTAATGAACAAACAGCATCACGAAGGCCAAGGAACACACCAGACAGAATAAAGTTGTGGAGAAGTTAAAAGCGGGGTTAGGGTATCCCAAGCTTTGAACGTCTCATGGAGCTCTGTTCAATCCATCATCCGAAAATGGAAAGAGTATGGCTCTGCAAAACTACCAAGACATGGCTGTCCACCTAAACTGACCAGCCGGGCAAGGAGAGCATTCATCAGAGAAGAGCCAAGAGGTCCATGGTAACTCTGGAGGAGCTGCAGAGATCCACAGCTCAGGTGGGAGAATCTGTCCACAGGACAACTATTAGTCGTGTTCTCCACAAATCTGCCCTTTATGGAAGAGTGACAAGAAGAAAGACATTGGTGAAAGAAAGTCATAAGAAGTCCAGTTTGTAGTTTGTGAGAAGCCATGTGGAGGACACAGCAAACATGTGGAAGAAGGTGATCTGGTCAGATGAGACCAAAATTCAACTTGTTGGCCTAAAAGCAAAATGCTATGTGTGGGGGGGAAACTAACACTGCACATCACCCTGAGCACACCATCCCCACTGTGAAACATGGTGGTGACAGCATCATGTGGTGGGGATGCTTTTCTTCAGCAGGGACAGGGAAGCTGATCAGAGTTGATGGGAAGATGGATGGAGCCAAATACAGGACAATCTTAGAAGAAAACCTGTTAGAGTCTGCAAAAGACTTGAGACTGGGGCGGAGGTTCACCTTCCAGCAGGACAACGACCCGAAACATCCAGCCAGAGCTACAATGGAATGGTTTAGATCAAAGCATATTCATGTGTTAGAATGGCCCAGTCACAGTCCAGACCTAAATCCAAGTGAGAATCTGTGGCAAGACTTGAAAATTGCTGTTCATAGACGCTCTCCATCTAATCTGACAAAGCTTGAGATATTTTGCAAAGAATAATTGGCAAAAATGTCCCTCTCTAACAGCTGTAATTGCAGAGAAAGGGGGTTCTACAAAGTATTGACTCAGGGGGGGGGCGCTATACATATGCCCCCCTCCACAATTTTCACATATTTATTTGTAAAAAATGTTGAAAAACATTTATCATTTTCCTTCCACTTCACAATTATGTGCCACTTTGTGTTGGTCTAGCACATAAAATCCCAATAAAATACACATATTTGAGATTCACTGCCCCAGACAGGGCAGTGTTGTGTGGAAGAGCTGTGCAAATCCCAGGACTGGATGGACAATAAAGCATATCTCTTGGCAGATAAGCGGAAGTGCAACGGAAAAGGAGAAGTTTGGGAACTTGCAGAGGATGTTACAAGGAGGCAGAAAAAAACAAAAATGCCACTATGAAAACCCCTATCAACAATAATCTCAAGATCTTTCCTATATTTCACCACTGGATCTCTGTTCAGTGGACTATAAGTATCTAAGTCATTCACGATACGGTGCGTCTCCTTTAGAATAGCACACTGAACTCAAGCCTATATAACAGAAACCCATCCACCAACTGGGCACACCTCCTCAGGAATTGGACAGGCCCTGCTAAATATTCAGGACAGGTGGAGTCATATTCTCAAAGGAAAAGTGTATGGTACACTCAACAGCGGATATTGGTGGCTGCATGATAACCCCCATGTTAGTGGGTTAAGGTCTTTTGCCGGCCAAACACGAGAGTGGGAGGCCTTAACAGCTGGTGAGTGTGCAATTCACTAGGGAGTGGAATCACGGCACTGAGTGGTGGTGTACACAGAATTACAGCAGTTGCAGATTGAAGACACTGGCACTTTTTTAACTTTTTTCCCCTATTTTATTTATTGATTTTTATCATTTTATTAATAGAAGTGGACTCTAAGATTTTCTTATATTATTGGATTGTTTTTTCTTTTTTTCATCTTAAGGTTTATCATATTTTGTACACACACTTTGTATATGATTTGTGGAATTTCTTTGATCTTATTATATATTGGTGTCATCACGATATTGTTTTTCACTATTCACGGGTGGCACTTGTAATAATTAATAATTTATATGTTATTTTATGTTTAAGAAATGCCACATTAGGATTTTCATTCATTTTTTTGTAGTAGTCACTATCACATTAAGCTATTGATGTTAGGTGTGACAATTGATTCTTCACTATTCATAAATCCACTCTCTGTTATAGGGATCTAGGATTGGTTTTGGTGTGGACACTCATCTTATATCCCACTGACAGAGGATAGCGCCACTCTTCATCTAGTTACAGTTTACTTTATAGATGATTCAGATTCGAATATTTTTATTTTAAAGTGGAAGCTAGCATAAGGCATAAGGCATAGCATATTAAGACCAGGGCGCAGTGGTAGTAGGACAAGTTTTAGGGGCCTGTTATCTTGTTCGCTCACAGTTTTTAAAATACATTTTACGTTTTTGGTTGTAGCATGACAAAAATGTGGAAAATTTTAAGGGGTGTAAATACTTTTTCCAGGCACTAAAAGAAAAATCACACGATTTATAACAATGGATAAAACAAGTTCCATCTAGATCCAGTTTCCATTTTGCAATCGGTTTCTGAGTTAAAGCATATATATTAACTTACAGATCTCCGTTCTCTCTCTCTCTCAGGAGTGATCGCGGGTACCCGGCAGACATCATGGCCGCCGGGCACACGCAGTAGCTTCTATGTCACACCGCGGGCATGCGCACCCCCTATACCCCTTAAAGCGCCAGCTACGGCGATTCGCGCAGGGGAGCCAACCTGCCGCCATCAAACATAATATTGGATACCAACATTTATAGGTAAAGTTGATCCAGGAAAAATCCAATTGCCTCTCGGGGGGATCAGGAAGGAATTATTTTCCCCTGCTGGAGCAAATTGGATCATGCTTTTTTGGGGTTTTTCACTTTTCTTTGGATCAACTGTGGGTGAAGGATCGTGTATATGGGATTGTATTTTTTTTTTTTGGTTGAACTAGATGGACTTGTGTCTTTTTTCCACCTGACTAACTATGTAACTATACTGTATATGTTTACCACCAGCCTGAAGGGGTTAATGCATCAAATGTAAAGTGTGAATTTGAGCTAGGATAAGCCTCTTTGCAGTCCCTGAGAGCAAGAAGCAGTGCAATGAGCAAATCATGAGAAAAGAGCTCATTTGTTATCCAGCTTCTCTTTTCAATGTCCAGTCACAGGCTGGGGGAGGGCCCAGGGTGACCTGGGCTCAGAGGAAGGGGGGTTGAGTGATGCTGACCTTTATACTGAGGGCATCTAGTAGAAGGGGGGATCTCTGAATTAGCAGTAAATATTTTAGCAAACAATGGTTTTGTCATTTTAACTTTTAAGGAGCGACTAATGTTTTATTGTGTTATTTTTGGCATGAAAATATTCAGATTGGAAATACACATGCATGAGTTGACACAGCTGCGCACCCCAAAAATTGCAAAATAATATTGAAAGTTTCCCCAGGGTTTTTTTTTGCAGCAAAGTATTTCTAAAACCATATTAGTAAAAAATTGTTTAATTCTGACACGAAGTAAACTACATTTGTACAATCAATATTGAATATAAATTCTGGTTGGTGACAAAGACAACAACAAAGAGCCATCAATCATGGCAATCAATACTCAGGGAGATTCTAGTCATACAGTTACATCATAATATTGCTATCCACATGAATACCCCGATGCATGTCGACCCTTTTCACTTCTGGTCTTCTTCAGGGGGATTTTTTATAATGTATATAAAAAATGCACCCAGCTCTCCCTGTATATGATTGACGAAAATGGGTGGTTCCTGAAATCCGATTGGCCCTCCCCTCTGTGCCAGTCCTATAAACCACTTGCAAAATAGCCGAACGTTGAGCCTGATAAAGGAGCACGCATGCTCCAAAATGCGTGCATCATCATACTGCGACTTGGAATCCCCCCAGTGACGTCCTCCCTGTGCGCTCTGCAGATTCCAGCCCGAGTCACCAGAGAAACATCGATGCCACTGAGAGACACCCTGCCACACCACCCGGAGGCTCAACTGGGATCCTGTCGCCCAATCTGGACTTTTTATACAGATGTGCCTGCTTTTACTTTTTTTATTGTAGTAAGTGCATTACTTTACATTAAAACCTTTGAAACCTATTGCTACACTTAGATCTGGTGCTGCTTGTCTTGTTTATGTTCACAAATCAGGGTTTATTATGCTGTAGACAGCAGGGCAGATTATTGAGCACAGCATGGGGGCACAGGGTGGACACTGTGGGGGGGTGGAAAGCACAGGCGGGACACCATGGGGGATGGAGGACACCGTGCGGGGAGAGGACCGGGAGAGTATCATGGGGCCTCCTGCAGTCCTGTTGGGGCCCGGGCCCCCTACATCTGTACTGGCGGCCGCACCTTCCCCTCCCGCTCCCGCGATGGTGGCCATGGTACCGCCAGACTCCAATAAAATAAATGTGCACAGCGCCTCACCTCACCCTACGCCTGTAATAACTCGCACAGCGTGCATCTCCCCGCCAGCCCTGTCCCAGGTGATGTAATGTACAAGCACCTGGGGTGGACCTGAGGGAAGGAGGGGCTGGCGGGGAGCAGTGTGCTGTGTCAGGTATTATTACAGCCGCTTCCCTGCATGTGTTGAGGAGCCTCTTGCGGTGGGTCAGTCCGCCCCTGGTCTTAGGCTCTTTACCACAATCGGAGATGCGGTGTGTTGGAGTGACACACAGCACCACCGATCGCCGTGCTGCGCACCCCCGGGGGCCCGCACAAGCGGCTTATCCTGCTCATCGTCATATGAAGTCCAGTGAGGATAACATAGCCACATTGTGGACGTCATTTGGCAATAGGGTGGTAGGGAAGTGGTTAAGAACCAAAACATTCAGGTCTTCCATTGTTCTTCATGAACCAAAACATTCAGGTCCCTCATAATGTGGTCAGAAAAATGTATCACAGACAGTACTCAATTGTTATTATTTATAGTAAATGTTGTTTTACTTTGGGTCAATACATACCTGTACAATAAGCATGGTGGCAGCCTCGTATGCTCTTTATTTTATACACATAAAAGCCTTCAGGACACATTTTCACGGAAATTGTAGTGGACACCCAACAGCACTTAAACCAGTTGAGACAAGCTGTACGGTTGACAATGCCATCTTCCACTTTGGGGTGTGAGCCTCCCAGGTACAATGTAATGTATGTACCACAACTGTACTCTGGTATGCAGTACTCGGGGATTTGCAGGTTGGATTCTCCTTTGAACCGATACCAGCCAATCAGGCCGGAGTCACAATGGTACCAATCCATGTTACTCCAGTAGTCACTGGTATTATAAACATTAGAAGTACTGCGCCAGGTGTCATTAAGTACAGTGTGGTTGTAACAAGGGTCAACGCAGGAATAAGATCCTGGTACATAATATTTAGAGGGACAAGTGCAGTAATAAGACCCGTATCCATTGGTACACTCCTCTAGTGGAAGACAGTTATTCAGAGAGCTGTCTGCACACTCGTTGATGTCAACACAGCCAAATCCTTCCTTATATTCAAACCCAGTGTTGCATTTACAGGTGTAAGATCCGACGGTGTTCACACAGGTACCACCTCCATAATTACAAATGTTGGCGTAAGGATCTTGACATTCATTTATGTCATCACAATACGTTCCGTCTCCTGCAAATCCCACTTTACACGTGCATTGCTGGTCCCCACCAAACTCTCCACACGTTGCGTTTGGGTGACAATCAGAATCTGAGCAATTTCCTAAAATAAAAAAAAATAAAAAATACATAAAAATTGGGTAAGAAATTATTGTATTTGTGAAAATTGATAAAGCTTTGTGAATTGAGAGCCAAGCATCTGTGACAGTTTCCACTCATCCAGGTCCTGGTAGTGTTAGTTAGTCAGACCTAGCTGGACTTGTTTTCTACAACTCTGAAGATGTGATATAGAAGAACGTTCATTTGGGGTTCTACTGGTACTCTATCCAGTGAGCGTAGACATTGGACCTCATGAATGTATCGGTAACCCGTAGGAACTGCTGAAAGTTGTAGTCCGTCTGTCACCCTGCCCAGCCCGGCATTCACTTTCTCAAGCACACTTGTCTCAAGAGTCAATGAATATTCTGATGACTTTGTTTATGTGTTTTTATTGAGGGGTTAAACTTGGATGGGGATTCATGAGATGCCCAAAATTTGAGTAGAAACATTTGCATTGGGATAGAACTATATACACTCCCTGAACATATTTACACTTCACACCCCTCCTGCACAAACTTGCTTGCAGACTATTACCTCCTCTCACTCTCTCCAGCACATAACTTCTCAGGCACAGCTAGCACATGGTTAGGCCTGACTCTGGTTCCAGCCAGGCCTTGTAGAAATGCCTTTTGCAGGCAGGGACCATGTGGTGTAGCCAGAAACGGTTAAATTGGTAAAATGCTAGTTGTCCTTGGTGGACTACTAATCCCAGCCAGTCCTCTTCAGGCCCTGCCAGCCCTCCTGGCTGCAGCTGACCGACTCCACTGCACATGGCATCAGTCTCTCCCGCTGGCTCTACATTCATCTCAGACTGCACACTCCCAGTCCGCTCCAGCATGCCTCCCCAGCTCTCCTGACTGTGCCTGCCACTCACTGACACCTGGTTGATCCCTCCCTGAGACTTTACCTGGCAGTACCTTCCACTGTCCTCTCCTGCTCCTGGGCAGAACACCCTTGTGGTTTGTATGAGTGTCCCGTCCACTCCAAAGCTCCAGACCCAAGGTCACCCCCCAGACTTCCTCAAAGGCCACGACAGCTAGTACTCCGTCTCCCAGTTCTTCCACCCGACAAATCCTCCCCAGCTGGGCTGACTGTAGGTATTTATGGAGGCCTGCCCCCTGCCAATCCAGGTTGGGGATTGGTCAGGGCTCCTCAGAACACCCCAGACAGCTCCATCTCTCTTTCCCTCCTTCCTTCTAGAAGCCTCTAGAAGCAGAGGGGAGGTAACTGAAAGATGATGCTATCTGAGTCACCAGCCTTCACTGAGCCAGTCCCAGACCACACAGATCAAAACAAACAGGCCTAGCTCTCAGCTGTTTGTGGCTGGGGGGATCTATTTTTGCAGGGGGTCTATTGTTGCGGAGGGTGAGTGTCATATTGCTGGGGGGGTCAGTTGTTGTTAGTAAGGATCTACTATCGAGGGAGGGATCTATTGATGCTGGCTGCAGAGAGATCTGTTAGTTTGCTGCAGGTGGTCCATTGTTGATGGAGGGGGCTATTTTTATATATATATGTACAGTATCTCACAAAAGTAAGTACACCCCTCACATTTTTGTAAATCTTTTCTTCTCTCTTTTCATGTGACAACACTGAAGAAATGACACTTGTCTACAATGTAAAGTAGTGAGTGTACAGCTTGTATAACAGTGTAAATTTGCTGTCCCCTCAAAATAACTCAACACACAGCCATTAATGTCTAAACCGCTGGCAACAAAAGTCAGTACACCCCTAAGTGAAAATGTCCAGAAAAAAATCCAAAGATAGAAGAAAAGATTTACACAAATGTGAGGGGGGTGCTCACTTTTGTGTGATACTGTATATAGATAGATAGATAGATAGATAGATAGATAGATAGATAGATAGATAGATAGATCTAGATCTATATATATATATACATAGATACATATGTATCTATATATCTATATATCTATATATATATATCTATATATATATATATATATATATATATATATATATATATATATATATATATATACAGTATATACACAGTAGCCTTTTCACAAGGCCTCCTGGAGGAGACGTGGAGCCCATAGAAACTACATGTTACGTGGATCATTTGTCCAGAAGATGAGATGTATCACTACAAATGAATAACCTCATCTTAGTTATTTCAATATGTCAAAGACAAAATATTACAAGATTATCAAAAAAGGATATATAAAACATTGCTACGAATTGCTGAATGAAATCCCCACATACATTGTATACTTTGCTACCTGAGACTCCCCCTGAGTAATTTATAGCTTTATGCTGGGTGTTGTAGTTCATCCCCATTGTGTTCTGTACAGGTATGGAATCTAGAAGCATGCCAGGCTTGTTCCTGCTCTTGGTAACCTTCGGCCCCTACCTCTACCACTCTCCTTGTGGGCTCTCTGTAGTGGAGTATGCATGGTCCTGAAGACATGGACCTTGATCCATGAAATTGGTAGAGACTATGGCCTGCCCATGCCCTCTAGGGTGCCTTGGAAAAAAATCTGTACATATGTTATAGTAAAAAAAGATAATTTCTTGGGAGGACACTTTAGGAGGATTACGGGATGGCTTTTAGGTCTAATTGTAGAGTTTTTAACATAATACACCCTGTAAATTAAATTTTTTTGCAATAATAAAATTATTTTTGTTTGATATATATTTATATAGTCTGTTATATATACTGACTGGATAGAGTACCAGTAACGTCCTGAATAAATGTTCTTCTATATATCATCCTAGTTATTATGCGATGTGGGTCCGGAGCTGAAGCTCAAGATTCTATAACTCCTTTTATTGAACTGAATTTATTGCCTCTATGATTAAGCCCCTGAAACACGTCTGAGGAGCTCTAGACAGGTGAAGAGCATGAGCTGAAGACATTTTACTCTCATTTTCTTGAACTTCTATACACAGTGAGCGGGTGCCTCTGTGCAGACGGACACCATTTTGTTGTAGTCCTTTTGTTGAATCATGAAGATGCTTCAGTACTTGTCCAAGTGGTATCCTAGCATTAATGTATCCATTTGGCAAATTAAATCACCTACATGTAATCACCTTGGTGACATGTGTTAATTGTTCAAGTTACATTTCCAAAGGTGTGAACTGCTGTCAAATTGCCAGTGACAAAGGTATATGGTGGAATAATCCACCGTAAAAAACAAAAAAACAAAAAAAAAACATTTAAATACTTAAAGAAGCCCTGCTCCAAGCACCGATGATATGGTTTAGCATAGCGGTCTGCCCACTCTCTTCATACTACTTGCTATGCCAATCTCTGACCCAAATGGCCTTGCCTTCTTAGATGTTGGGGTTGTTATGAAGATCTGTGACTATAGATTTATTCCATTAAAATTAATTTACTGTAAACAAAAAACATTCTTATTGGTAGGGTGCAGTAACAGACCTTTTGAACCTTGTAAATACTTCGTGAAGCATTGATCCAAGCACCAATGATATGGCTCTGGTGGACCCACTCCAGAACAGAGTGCAGGCATGAATGCTTAATCTGATGCAGTAGGAATGTACAAGGAGAACACCGCACACCTGAGAACCTCTGAAGGTGCAAGTAGGATAAAAGGTGGCCTTTAATACTGACTCCTCCAGATGAGCCACACCTCTAAAAGGGGCCTAGGGGGGGTGCAACTTTTTGGGTAGAGCCAGGGCTGAGGCTGACTTTAATCCTTCTTCCACCTTGAGTGGTTCCGAGGTGTGGAGCTTTCTTCTTGTATAGACCTCTTGGACCAAGCACAGTGGTATTCCCACTCTCTTTCGTACTACTCACTATGCCAATCTCTGATCCCATTGTGCTTGCCTTCTCAGATGTCAGGGTTGGTACAGTATGAAGGTCTGTGACTATAGAGATTCATTCCATTAAAATGTACTTTCACATGCCGGATAGGTACATTGACTACAGTAGGAGGACCAACATTGGGAAAGTGATCATCAAAAGAGAGAGGATGGGGGTCAACTGAATGACCATATGAAGGAGTCATTGATCACATCCCCCATTTTCTTGATGTCCATTTCCTATTGTATATATATATATATATATGTGTAAGAAATGTATACTGAATGCATTGCACACAAACACTGACCCGGTATAAATACATCTAAGTGAGCCACAATATATTTACCTGATATGTTAAACTCTGTAAAAGATAAGAGAGTAAAATTATTTTTTGTTCTAATATAACTATTAATAACTATTTATGTTAAATCACATCATACAAATTGCAAATGTTTGATGCTGATATATAATTTAGTTGTTCTTCATTACACGTTATAGCTTTTGCACATTGCCTACTGCCTGCCTAAGGCTACTTTCAGACTGGGGCGGGTGCCGCTTTACCATCGTTTTAGCAGCGCTATTTGGTTTTAACCCCCACCAAAAATGTGCCAAAAAAGGGTTAAAACCACCACTGAAGCAGTGCTTTGCCGGCGGGTTTGCGGCGCTGCCCCATTGTTTTTAATGGGAAGGGGCGCTTTAGGAGCGGTGTATACACCGCTCCTATAGCTCTGCAAAGATGTGGCTTGTAGGACTTTTTTTCGGGGCTTTTACACTGGAGACACAGGAGAGGCTCTTCACAGGCGCTACACAGGCGCTATTTTTAGCGATGTAGTGCCGGTAAAGCGCCTCAGTGTGAAAGTAGCCTAATGCTCCTGGAGCATTTGTTAGGATTAATCCTTGCAGCACTGAGATTCTGGCTTCAAAACCAGCTCAAAGGCCCCTTTCACACTGAGGTGCTTCTAAACTGCCAGTATATCGCTGAGCGCTTTTGAAGAGCTTTCCATCAATTTCAATGGAGAGGGGCGTTTTTTCACCGCTCTGCCAGCGTACTTCCCCCGGTGTGAAAGCATTCATTGATTTTAATGGAAATAGGTTTTCGTGAGCTTTCTTGCACGGTCATACAATGCTATACCCAAACAAGATTGACGTCCTTTTTTCCCTACAAATAGAGCTTTCTTTTGGTGGTATTTGATCACCTCTGCGGTTTTTATTTTTTGCGCTATAAACAAAAAAATTGCGACAATTTTGAAAAAACAAACACGAATTTTTTTTGCTTTTTGCTATAATAAATATCCCCAATTTAAAAAAAAAAAAATCCGAATTTTTTCCTCAGTTTAGGCTGATACGTATTCCTCTACATATTCTAATAAAAATCGCAATAAGCGTATATTGATTGGTTTGCACAAAAGTTATAGTGTCTACAAAATAGGGGATAGATTTATGGCATTTTTATTATTTTTTTTTTACTAGTAATGGCGGCGATCTGCAATTTTTATCAGGACTGCGACAATATGGCGGACACATCGGACACTTTTGACACATTTTTGGGACCATTGACAATTATACAGCGATCAGTGCTATAAAAAAGTACTGATTACTGTATAAATGTCACTGGCAGGGAAGGGGTTAACACTAGGGGGTGATCAAGGGGTTAACTGTGTTCCCTGACTGTGTGTTCTAACTGTGGGGGAGGGGACTGACTATAGGAGATGACAGATCTTTGTTCCTAGCTATTAGCAACACATGATCTGTCTCTCCTCTCCTCACAGAACAGAGATTTGTGTGTTTACACACACACGTCCCTGTTCTGGCTCTCGTGCCCGCGATCGCGCATGGCCGATTGCGGGCACGAGAGCCAGAGCTGAACTTGGGGATCAAAGTAAAAATCCATTGGCTCCTGTTGCTGGCAGTCAAATTCTAGGAGGAAGGTGCGGGGGACAGGACAGAGCCATGCTATGTGCGTTTTTGGATGCACACAACCCAGCACGGGAGCGCTCTCACCAGTGGCGGCTGATGCTCAAAATTTTTGGGGGGTGCAAACAAAAATACTGAAAAAAAAAACACCGATTGCAGCCTCACTGTGCACATCAAATGCAGCCATTTGTGCCCATCAAATGCCGCCACTTGTGCCCATTAAATGGCACCACTTGTGCCCATCATATGCCAAAACTGTGACCCCTGCCCACCTGCTGTCTGCCCGGCACTTACCCCATCTTGGTGGTGGGTCAGGCAGCGGGTGACTGCGGCGAGCTGTGGCACGTCTCCTGTGTCCTCCATGCGTCCCCCTCCTCTGTTCTTCAGTTCTGCTAGGTGTCCAATAGGGGCGTCCTGTGCCTTCAGCCAATCAGGTGACAGGTATTAGACCCGCGTTTCCCGATTGGTGGAGAGGCGGTTCAGTGTTAGAAAAGCAAATGTTCATTTGTTTTTCTAACACATCTGGATGGACTGCGAGCGCAATGCTCTGTACTCAGAGTCCATCTTTTTTGAAGCCTATTAGAGCCCATGGCTCCGATCGGATGCTTCAAAAAAACACCCCCCGCCGCTATAATTCAGGTGCCCGGCGTCTGAAAAGGGCCCTTATTCTTTGATAGACTTCAATTGCTTATTCCTTCTCTCTGACATATGTCTGGTGAAGTTTCGTTACAATGTATGGAATGATAGAACTTACCAGTAAACCCCAATATCTGAACAGTAAGTAATCCGTTCCCCCGAGCATTTAGAGTCCAGGATCCCTCAGCCGGACTTTTCACCAAACTGGAACTTATAAATCCATAATCGGTAAGGTTGGAATAATAATAGAGAATATTGGGATTTTCCTCCAATGTAATTGATCTTTCTAAGGAGAGAGTATAAATAATAGTTTATATACTGTATATGCAACACACACAAAAAAACGATGTAAAACAATATGGTTTCATAAACTCTGGGTTTTATTCCTAAGACTTATTAGAGCTGAGGAAGCAGCTTCCATCAACTTTAAAATGACTTCAACATTACAGATGTCAGAGTCTGGATCTGAACCTGCAACCTCTGTGGTGTCTGGCTGTAGCTCTTCTCGCTGCGCCACCTGGGATGTGTAACAGTGCCCTCTCTACAGAAAATCTTGCCTTGTATTTTGTTTCTATTGAACATTGAACTCTTTGCTCCTCCCATGAACTTCCTATTTAAGCATTGTCTCCGCACTTCCTGTTATCCAGATTATAGTGCTCTCCCCAGCCAATACTTCACTCTTGTCACTCCTGCTCCACTCTGTATCCCCACTACCACTCATTACCGACCTTTGGCTTGTCCCTCGACTACGCTTCTGTTTAATCCCAACCTGCAACTATATGTTACCGACCTTTGGCTTGCATACTGACTGTGTTTTTGCTTGTTTCCTACATGCGATATCTGCTAAAGGACCCCAGCTTGCTCACTTACTGATGGGGCCATCCTGTGGACCGTGACCTGGTACTAGCACACGGCAAAAACCATCAGGAGCTCTGGTGAATACCAGTTAGTGCTTAGACTCTTTGTTATGGTGAGCCCACATCATCTGCCAGGGTGACCTGCTTGTGTATCTATCTTGCTGGTCAGTGGGAGCCTCTCTATTGCTATAGCTGCTGATCTCCCAACCTGATCTCTGACCATGGCAACATGGTTGTATGTGATTAACTACTTCTAGAGTCTACCATGACCTGAATGTTAAAGTGACAGGAAGAGGATCAATATATGGATTAAATTAGATCACCTGTCAAACACAAGGCCCGCAGGCCAAATCCGGCTCTCCAGGCCATTTCATATGGCCCTCGCACTCAGGGGGAGGGGTGGAAGTAAAAGAGAGCTGATTCTTGCACACTATGCATAGCAGACCCCTAAACCCTTCACTCTGCATGTACTCTGAATGTAGTACACCCCTGAACTCTGAATGTAGTGTACCCCTGAACTCTGAATGTAGCGCACCACTGAACTCTGCACATAGCGCACCCCTGAACTCTGCATGTAGCGCACCCCTGAACTCTGTATGTAGCGCACCCCTGAACTCTGCATGTAGAGCACCCCTGAACTCTGCACGTAGAGCACCCCTGAACTCTGCATGTAGTGTACCCCTGAACTCTGAATGTAGTACACCCCTGAACTCTGCATGTAGTGCACACCTGAACTCTGCACGTAGTGCACCCCTGAACTCTGCACATAGTGCACCCCTGAACTTTGCATGTAGCACACCCCTGAACTCTGCATGTAGTGCACCCCTGAACCCTGCATGTAGTGCACCCCTGAACTCTGCACGTAGAGCACCCCTGAACTCTGCATGTAGCACATCCCTGAACTTTGCTCGTAGCGCACCCCTGAACTCTGCACGTAGTGCAACCCTGAACTTTGCACGTAGCGCACCCCTGAACTCTGCACATAGCACACCCCTGAACTCTGCATGTAGCGCACCCCTGAACTCTGCACATAGTGCACCCCTGAACTCTGCACGTAGCACACCCCTGAACTCTGCACATAGAGCACCCCTGAACTCTGCATGTAGTGCACCCCTGAACTCTGCACGTAGAGCAACCCTGAACTCTGCATGTAGAGCACCCCTGAACTCTGCACATAGCGCATCCCTGAACTCTGCATGTAGCGCATCCCTGAAATCTGAACATAGAGCACCCCTGAACTCTGCATGTAGTGCACCCCTGAACTCTGCACGTAGAGCACCCCTGAACTCTGCATGTAGCGCACCCCTGAACTCTGCACATAGTGCACCCCTGAACTCTGCACGTAGCACACCCCTGAACTCTGCACATAGAGCACCCCTGAAATCTGCATGTAGTGCACCCCTGAACTCTGCACGTAGAGCACCCCTGAACTCTGCATGTAGTGCACCCCTGAACTCTGCACGTAGAGCACCCCTGAACTCTGCATGTAGTGCACCCCTGAACTCTGCACGTAGAGCAACCCTGAACTCTGCATGTAGAGCACCCCTGAACTCTGCACATAGCGCATCCCTGAACTCTGCATGTAGCGCATCCCTGAAATCTGAACATAGAGCACCCCTGAACTCTGCATGTAGTGCATCCCTGAACTCTGCACGTAGAGCACCCCTGAACTCTGCATGTAGCGCACCCCTGAACTCTGCACATAGTGCACCCCTGAACTCTGCACGTAGCACACCCCTGAACTCTGCACATAGAGCACCCCTGAAATCTGCATGTAGTGCACCCCTGAACTCTGCACGTAGAGCACCCCTGAACTCTGCATGTAGTGCACCCCTGAACTCTGCACGTAGAGCACCCCTGAACTCTGCATGTAGTGCACCCCTGAACTCTGCACGTAGAGCAACCCTGAACTCTGCATGTAGAGCACCCCTGAACTCTGCACATAGCGCATCCCTGAACTCTGCACATAGCGCATCCCTGAACTCTGCATGTAGCGCATCCCTGAAATCTGAACATAGAGCACCCCTGAACTCTGTACATAGCGCACCCCTGAGCTCTACATGTAGCGCATCCCTGAAATCTGTACATAGAGCACCCCTGAACTCTGTACATAGCGCACCCCTGAACTCTACATGTAGCGCATCCCTGAAATCTGTACATAGAGCACCCCTGAACTCTGTAGCTGCAAAGAATGACGGTCACAATCTCCTGTCATGCGAATTGGATGCCGTGGAAATCCGCATCCAATTGGCATAGGTGTGAACCCGGCCTAAATGTATAGAAATGTATTTAGTCTTACTGTACAACCGGCCCCTTTGAGCACAATCATTAATGCTGATATGACCCGCAATGAATTTGAGTTTGACACCCCTGAATTAGATAATCTTATAAATAATTCTCTTACCATTTGGATCAGTGAAATTCATAGTGAATTTGTCATCTCTTGTGACCAGTAAATAAGATAAGGATGCCGTGATGTGGAACACTTCGGTGTATTGGTCAGTGACGTTTAATTTTATATTTAGGATGTGTACAGATGAATTCAGAGGTTTAGACAAAAGCAATTCCAATGAGTTCACTAACTGCAGAGAGAAAGAACACAATCATTCTATAAATGTTTAAAACAAATGGAGGGAAGTTATTAGCAGATAAAAATGGTCAGAAACCCTCTCCATCCCGCCCCCCACATACATAGAGACACGGCTATTCATCTCAGCCCAATCTCACTGTTTTAAAGTGATTGTAAAGTGAGAAGCTGCATTCTATGCATTACGATAAAAAGCCTTCTGTGTGCAACAGCAGCCCCAATACTTACCTGAGCCCCCTCTCTATACAGCGATGTCCACTTGACATGCGCACTGCCGAAATGATCACAATTTGTAAATTCATTAAATTCGGAAATTGTAAAATCCAAAAATTTGAAAATTTAGAAATGTCAAAATCCGAAAATAAGAAAGAAAATCAGAAAATTTGAAAGAACGAAAATCCGTAAATAACTATTGAATTATAGATATTGTTATTTCCTTTCAAATTTGTCTGTTAGTGAACGTAACACAAACAAATTTATCCGAAGTTATGAATCATCCGAAATAACGAATGCTGCATCTGAACAAATAGAACAGAACAAGTTAATAATAAATAATAATAATAAAACGTTTTTATTATTATTGTTATTTATCATTATGAATTTGTTACATTCCATTCGTTTAGATGCGGCATTCATTATTTTGGATAATTCATAACTTTGGATAAATTTGTATTCGTTACGTTCACTAACAGACAAATTTGAAAGTAAATTCCGATACCTATAATTTAATAGTTATTATTTAGAACTTTCGGATTTTCGTTCTTTCGAACTTTCAGAATTTTTTTCTGATTTTCGGAATTTTGAATTTTCGGATTTTTCGAATTTACGAATTTAAAAATTTTCTAAGTACAAATAATAAAATAGTTAATTCATACTGTAAATACTGTAAAAAAAAATCATTTAAGTCATATCTCCATAATAAATAACTGTATCCCTGGTTGATCGATAAAATCCAATTGATATGTAAGGTAATAATGCAATTATAAAAATAAGGGGGCATCTATTGGCTCTATTGTCTCGACGCGTTTCGTGGCGACTGCCACTCTTCGGGAGCAGGTATGAGGTAGGTGTCTATAAATATTAAAACATATATATTAAAAGAGAAACGATATAATATATCAATTGGATTGTACCAACTAATCAGGGCTACAGCTATTTATTATGGAGACACGCTTTAATTAATTTGGTTATCTATAATGTTTACAGTATGAACTAATTATGTTGCTATATTATGGGATTATGAGCCAATAGTTGCCCCCTTATTTTTTTTTAATTGCATCATTACCTTATATATCAATTGGATTTTATCAATCAACCAGGGATACAGTTATTTATTATGGAGCTATGCCTTAAATGAATTTGTGTTTTTTTACAGTATTTACAGTATGAATTAACTATGTTATTATTTTTACTTTTGTCATATTTTTATACAATGAAACCATTGAATGCCAATTGATGTCATGTAATGCTTTCATGCAACGTCTTTGGTTCTATTATTTTAGGTACGTGCCATATTCATTGTTATCGTGTTATCTCCCGGGGTGCATGCCTCATACAAAGCCCCACCCTTTTTCTTTTTTTCGTTCATTTTTGTGAAATGCATTGGAAGCAAAAGGGAGGGACAATTTATAGTGGTTATGTTTTTTTTTTTTTTTTTTTCTTTTAATTATTGTTCTTTATTGAATGTATTTTTGTACAAATAACAACAGTCGAAACATATCTTTGAACACATAATGGGCAGCGGTCACCAATCGGTGATCGGATCTAGCAAGGAGAGGCATTACAGTAACAACATATGGAATAGGGGTTAGGGTGGTAAGATGAGGGAGAAGGTAGAGGGGGGTCATTGGGGATGAATGTTAAAAAAAGGTGTCAAATTTGGATCAGGAGTGAAGAGAGTGAGATCGGTTTTATCAAGGCTTAGTCATGCTTCTGTCATCCGCGATCCAGCAAGGCCAATTTTCTTGAAAGGTAGCAATTTTGCCCTGAATCCGTGAGAACCATTGCTCAACAGTAGCATGGGTGTTTAAAAAGTTTATGACTGTGGGAAGAAATGGAGCATGGTCTGACTTCCAGGCACTGGCCAGGGATCTCCTGGCAGCAATTGGTACATGAGTAACGAAGACTTGGAGCCTATGTGGCCATCTATCCAAACCAATGTCAAAAAGAGCTATTTCTGGTGTCACCGGACAAGTTGGTTATGGTAGCTTTTTGAATACGCAGCTCATTCTAAGTATCTTGAACCCATGGTTATACAGTACCGTTAGATATTTCGGAAGAGAGTAATGCCCCGTACACACGGTCGGACATCAATCGGACATTCCGACAACAAAATCCATGGATTTTTTCCGACAGATGTTGGCTCAAACTTGTCTTGCGTACACACGGTCACACAAATTCGTCGGAAAATCCAATCATTCTGAACGCGGAGACGTAAAACACGTATGTCGGGACTATAAATGGGGCAGTGGCCAATAGCTTTCATCTCTTAATTTATTCCGAGCATGCGTGGCACTTTGTCCGTCGGATTTGTGTACACACGATCGGAATTTCTGACAATGGATTTTGTAGTCGGAAAAATTTATAGCCATCGGAAATTCCGATGGAAAATGTGTGATGGAGCCCACACACGGTCGGAATTTCCGACAACAAGGTCCTATCACACATTTTCCATCGGAAAATCCAATTGTGTGTACGGGGCATAACACTAATCATTATTATTTTTTATCATTTCAAATATTTTCTTAAATTTTATTTTATTTTTTAAACTTGGTTCCATGTACTTTAAGAAAATTTATGTTTTTTTTTAGGTGCACATAGAGCACTTCCATAACAACCGAAAATGAAAATACATTTCTTATGCAGACTTTAGTAGAACCGCTGGAGAGAAACATTTTTTAAAAATAAATTGAATTGTTAATTTAATTATAATTATATATATATATACTATATATATATATATATATATATATATATATATATATATATATATATATATATATATATATATATATAATTTGGGTGTTTGACAAATACTGATGTGGTACTGAGTCATCCCAATTCCAATATACACATCCATAAAAAATATGGTGACTTTTGTCCGTATAATGACTTTGTTTGCAAACAAAGCTATGCCCAAGCCCATCAGAGATTTTTCAGAAGAAGTCAAGGAGTTTCTCACAGTCGAGACCTTTTTCGAGCAGGGACAGATGACTATATACATCAGTGGTCTCCAAACTGTGGCCCGAGGGCCGGATGTGGCCCTTTGCTTGCCTTTATCTGGCCCTTGGGACACTTTTCCTTCCACTGACACCAACAAAGGGGCATAATTCCTGTTACTCACAACAATGATGGGGCACTATTCCTCCCACTGACACCAATGATGGGGCACTATTCCTCCCACTGATACCAATGATGGGGCACTATTCCTTCCACTGACACCAATGATGGGGCACTATTCCTCCCACTGACACCAATAATGGGGCACTATTCCTCCCACTGATACCAATGATGCTGCACTATTCCTCCCACTGACACCCATTATGGTGTATTCTTCCCCCTAATGCCAAAGATGCATGGTTTACTCCCACTGATGCCAGGACAATTTCTACCTCCAATGGCCACAGTCCGGCCCCCCTAAAGTCTGAAGGACAGTAAACTGGCCCTTTGTTTAGAAAGTTTGGAGACCTCTGGTCTACATCAGTGAGGATCTGCAAAGACACACTTCTTACCTGATAATAATTATAATCATTCACTCTGATGAATTCCCCGAAGCTAATTAATGAAATGTTATTGAATATCGATTCCTGTGAGGCACTCACGGCACAATACCCAAGGTAGAACAGGAAGTAGACCTGTAGAAAAAAAAATAAGTAGATTGACTATGGGCTGAAGATATGTAGATGACAAAGGATTCACATGACAGACTCTTACTTGGGACTTCTTTTCCTCTAGTAATGTATAAACATCAGACAGGAGCTGAGCGTCATTGTAATCCGTCATGGAACCAGAAGTGAGTACGGCAATGAAGGACTCAGCGGGGGAAATCTCCAGAGCTCTCTTCAGCCCATAGAGAAGGGACTGGTTGCATTTAGGCAAGTACGTCTCAGAGTTGAAGTTGTTTGTCTTTATGCTTTGCAGGAAACTGTCCTTCTCGGTGGTAATGGATTCACTGAGGTCTACATAGAAAGAAGTTTATTACAGAGGAAAAAAAAAAAAGAAAAAAGAAACAAAAATAAAAATAGTTGACAACAGCTGAATTAACCCCAAAAAAACCTCCAGAGGAAGCCTTTTCCTTTTTTTCTTGGCTTAAGCCTCGTACACATGATTGGATTGTTGGCCAACAAAGCGTCAGACTTTTTTCCGAAGGGCGTGTGCCGTAGGCATGTGCATTACGTTTCGTTCCGAATCGAAATTCGGACAAATTTTTCATTATTCGGAAATTCAGGAGCATCCGAATTTCCGAATTACAAAAGTAAAGAATTTAAAGGAATCCGAAAAAAAACGAACGAATTCGAAAACATATTCAAATCGAATTCGAAGACAAATTTGAATCGAATTTGAAAAAAATAGAAAACGTTTTTCTAAAAAAAACAATAAGGTAGAATATAAAATAACAAAGCAATAGAATATATATATAATTTTTTTTTTACTGTTCTCTTCTATTCTTTTTTTATGCTTTTTTTTCTATTATTTTATATTCTATAATAGTCTTTTCAATTCAAATTCAATATATATATAACCATCTTCCGAAATTCGAATTTCGTATAAAATGAATTTGAATTTGAATAGAAAAGAATAGACTAGAAAAACAATAGAATAGAATAGAATAAGATATAATATATATATATATATATATATATATATATATATATATATATATATATATATATATATATATATATATATATATATATATATATATATATATATATATATATATATATATATATATATATATATATATTATCTTTTATTCTGTTCTGTTCTATTGTTTTTCTAGTCTATTCTTTTCTATTATTTTCTATTCAAAATCGAATTCATTCTATACGAAATTCAAATTTCAGAAGCCATCTTCCGAAATTCAAATTTCGTATAGAATGAATTCAAATTCGAATAGAAAAGTTTAGAATAGAATAAAAAAGAATAGCATAGAAAAACAATGAAACAGAATAGAAAAAAATATAATATATATATTATATTTTATTCTCTTCTGTTCTATTGTTTTTCTAGTCTATTCTATTTCTATTATTTTCTATTCTATTATTTTCTATTCAAAATCGAATTCATTCTATACGAAATTCAAATTTCAGAAGCCATCTTCCGAAATTCAAATTTCGTATAGAATTAATTCAAATTCGAATAGAAAAGTTTAGAATAGAATAGAAAAGAATAGCATAGAAAAACAATGGAACAGAATAGAAAAAAAATATAATATATATATAACCATCTTCTGAAATTGGAATTTGGTACAGAATGAATTCGAATAGAAAAGATTAGAATACAATATATTATATTTTTTTCTATTCTGTTCCATTGTTTTTCTATGCTATTCTTTTATATTTTCTATTCTATCCTAATATTTTCTATTGGAATTTGATTTCATTCTATATGAATTTCAAATTTCGCAAAATGGTTATATATAGTTTACTTTTGCAAATTCAGTTAATGTTTTTTTCAAATGCGGTGGAATTTTTTTGAATTTTATAGTTTTTTTCGAATGTGGTAGAATTTTTTCGAATTTGATAGTTTTTTTCGAATTTGAAAATGAATGTAACGAAAGCAACGAATTAAACTAAACGAATTTAGTTAAATAACTAATTGAAACAAAACTAAACTAAACAAATTTTTTCATCCTGCACATGTCTAGTGTGCCGGGAACTTGTCTTGCATACAAATGGTACACAATTGTCTGCCAACAAACACGAACATAGTGATGCACTACAAGAAATTTCAGCTCTTGAGCGCCACCCTTTGGGCACCTTCTGCTAATGTCGTGTTTGGTGAGCATTGATTCTGAACTCGTGTACTTGTGTACACACGATACGAAAATCTGACAACAGACCGTTGTCCGCCGAAAATTTACTAGTCTGCCATCCAACAATTGTTGGCGGAAAGTTGAACAACAATTGTCTGATGGAGCGTACCAACGGTCGGATTTTAGGCAAACAGTCTGTCATCACACAATTCCCGGACAAAAATCCGATCGTGTGTACTTTAGCCTTGGTGGGTTTTCTTATAGTTTAGCCATGTCTGGAACACTGCCGGGAGCACCCCAAGTCACATCCTACCACCCTGTGAAATTAGTTTTGACTGCTTAATCTGATAAATCTCTTTAGCTTCCAAAAATATCAATACAGATGTATATAGATGGACAGGAGCTTTTTTCTTTTTCGTTTAATTTATGGACATTGCAAAGGCCTTTAGCTTATTTTCTATCAATATAAAAATGTTCCAGATTTAGGGTTAGTAGTAGGAGTTAAAGGAGAGTTTCAGGTTTTCTTTTGCTTTTTATTTATTTATTTTTTCCATAAAAACTATTGCATAATAAAAAAATTAAAAAAAACATAGGTAAAGTGTACATAAATCAAGTAATAACAGAGGAGCCCGAAGCACCCACAACTGCAAGGTACAAAGGAAACAAGACCAAAGACCATGTTGGGACCATCGTCCAGCTCGGTGTTGAAATAGTAATTGGATAACGGTGACGTAAATTTGCCTGATGACATTGGAAATGGCCTATTCCACTTAGAAAAGGAGAGGAGTATTGAAGCCTAATGCCAAGGACACACGAGCGGATTTTCCGTCAGAAAAATCTTGGATGGCTTTTCCAACGGAATTCCGCTCAAGCTTGGCCTTGCATACACACGGTCACACAAAAGTTCGCTGAACTTTCGACCGTCAAGAACGCGGTGACGTACAACACTACAACGAGCCGAGAAAATGAAGTTCAATGCTTCTGAGCATGCGTCGAATTGTTTCCGAGCACGCGTAGGAATTTTGCGTGTCGGAATTGCTACAGACGATGGGAATTTCCGATCTGAACTTTTTCCGACCGAAAAATTGAGAACCTGCTCTCAATCTTTTGCTGGCTGGAATTCGGCCAGCAAAAATCCGATGGTGCGTACACACGGTCGCATTTTCCGACTGAAAGCTCTCATCCGACTTTTGCTGGCTGAATTTCCGATCGTGTGTACACGGCATAAGACATTACGTTTTTTATAATGAATTTTACTTCAAATAGTTAATTTGGTCCAAACAAACTATTTCCATTACTAAGCGATGCGGTTGCTGCATGCTCTGTAAAGGACTGTAGTAGCAACAGCTACACGCAGTAGGTGGCGCTGTGTTTGGGCATCAGTACAGGCAACTTCTGATGCCGGTGTTCCGTCAGATTAGGCTACCCATCAAAACTTGTAACGGAAGTGAAGTTCCGTCACAGCCATAAATATGTAGAAGAATACATATCGGCCTAAACTGAGGAAGAAATTTGTTTTAAAAAAATTTGGGGGGGGCATATTTATTATAGCAAAAAGTAAAAAATATATATATATTTTTAAATTGTCGGTCTTTTTTTGCAAGGAGCCCAAAGGGTGGCGCACTGGCTATTGCACTTCCTTTGTCTAGTCCCATTGTACCTGTTGTACGTCACCGCGTTCTTGACGGTCGGACTTTGGTGTGACCGTGTGTAGGCAAGACAAGCTTGGGCGGAATTCCGTCGGAGAAACCTTCAGAGTTTTTTCCGACGGCAAAACCGCTCGTGTGTACGTGGCATTAGTCTCTAATGACAAACGAATAATACCACAACGAAAGTAGTGATTTTGTATTTACCTTCATTGTCCAGTGTTATGGAGGTATATTTTCGGGTAACACAAGGAAATCTCGAAGATAAGCCATTGAGAACTATCTCCAGGTGGTACAAGAAGGACGTAGAGTTAAAGTATTTCTCAACCAACACAGTAAAGGAGGTCCCCTCTGTAACACAAATTATTTAACCTACAATGTTTCCAATCATCACATTCTCTAAAGATGTATATAACAAGGATATCACATTCTTTATAAAAATCCAAGTTGTTGGAGAAAAGAAGACATATGGAAGGCAATACACTGTCTAGCGTGTTGATCTAATTTTTCTGCACAGTCTTTTCAACAGTTAAAACTTAGATAAGACCTGAAAATGTTCTTCCTAGGAAGGTCAAGCAAAAGGCTAAAAAGAAGCTTGGGGGAGGTAAAATACACGCTGACTGGTTCTGATAACATCTCATGTCTCCGTAAGACTTGGGGTGGTCAGACAATACTCCCTACTCCGAGCCAGTTCAGCAGCTCAAAGACCTCACTTTTTTTTAATCCAATTCACTACCATTATGTTTCCCTCTTCTCTTGCCAAGCCAACCCAGAGCTGAAAGCAGAGTTCCGGCGAAAAAAAATAAAATTATCCTAGTATTATTGTTAACGAAATTTAAATAAGAGTATACAATGATCTTAATAGATTAGTCAAAGATATATAATACTTACTGTAATATTGCAATCCTCCATTTGTGGCCATTTCCATTATTAATGTAGGGCATGTGAAGCCCATAGGAGATTGCTTCCTGGAATATGCATGGAGAGGTGCATGCTGGGTAACCAGCATGCACCTCTCAATCTCGAGCAATGTGCGATTCACCGGCGGCCATAGCGCCGTAGAGCACAGTGCTGCCCACAGACTCCTTGAAAATGATGTGTCATCATTTCCCAGGAGCACAGGTGAGGGAGGAAGTCTCGAGGAGCTCCGCGGACCAGGAGGTGGCAGATTACGAGGCCTGCATAGCAACAGGGCATTTAGGGTAAGTATATAAAAAACATTTCCTCCAAATGTTTGTTTATAGGTTTAAAGGAGTAATTTAAAGGAAAATATTTTTTTAGGGTGGAACTCCGCTTTAAAGTGTTCCTAAACCCAGGACTCTGCAGTCACTATATCTGGTCTCCCCAGGACTCTGCAGTCACTATATCTGGTCTTCCCAGGACTCTGCAGTCACTATATCTGTTCTCCCCAGGACTCTGCAGTCACTATATCTGATCTCCCCAGGACTCTGCAGTCACTATATCTGATCTCCCCAGGACTCTGCAGTCACTATATCTGGTCTCCCCAGGACTCTGCAGTCACTATATCTGATCTCCCCAGGACTCTGCAGTCACTATATCTGGTCTCCCCAGGACTCTGCAGTCACTATATCTGATCTCCCCAGGACTCTGCAGTCACTATATCTGGTCTCCCCAGGACTCTGCAGTCACTATATCTGTTCTCCCCAGGACTCTGCAGTCACTATATCTGATCTCCCCAGGACTCTGCAGTCACTATATCTGATCTCCCCAGGACTCTGCAGTCACTATATCTGGTCTCCCCAGGACTCTGCAGTCACTATATCTGATCTCCCCAGGACTCTGCAGTCACTATATCTGATCTCCCCAGGACTCTGCAGTCACTATATCTGATCTCCCCAGGACTCTGCAGTCACTATATCTGGTCTCCTCAGGAGCCGGCAGTCACTATATCTGCTCTCCCCAGGACTCTGCAGTCACTATATCTGATCTCCCCAGGACTCTGCAGTCACTATATCTGATCTCCCCAGGAGCCTGCAGTCACTATATCTGGTCTCCCCAGGACTCTGCAGTCACTATATCTGATCTCCTCAGGACTCTGCAGTCACTATATCTGGTCTCCCCAGGACTCTGCAGTCACTATATCTGGTCTCCCCAGGACTCTGCAGTCACTATATCTGATCTCCCCAGGACTCTGCAGTCACTATATCTGATCTCCCCAGGACTCTGCAGTCACTATATCTGGTCTCCCCAGGAGCCTGCAGTCACTATATCTGGTCTCCCCAGGACTCTGCAGTCACTATATCTGGTCAGTCTAGGACTCTGCCGTCACTATATCTGGTCTCTCGCAGTATACAGAACATGGAAATGCAGTTATTTTAGTAAATATAAACTGCTAAATACCTTTTCTCATCAGCAGTATATAGCAGTATTGTGACTTCTATCGGTGTCTGGTTAAAGCTCATAGGAGGAGTTTTCATTCTACTCTGACTGTTCTATGAGGCTGCAGGACCCCCGACCCTCTGTCTGGACAGTGCTGATTGGCTCTGTGTTGATCACATGCAACCTCCCCCTAGTGATACACACCAAACTGAGCATGTGCAGAGTGCCTCCAAGGCTCTGTACTATTAGTTGATGGATTGAGGACAGTGGAAGAAGGTGAGGATCAGAGAAGACAGGATCAAACAGCTTTTTTTTTTACACAATGCAGAGCATTAACCCCTAATACAGTGAGTATAACAAGCATGCTTTACTGCATATACAGACTGATTTTACTATTGTGGATATAGTTACTCATTAAAGTAGAGCGAAGGGAAGGGAAAGTGATCTATATCTGTCCTTATATTCTGTTGACTCTATATAGGGATTCAGTTGATCTTTTAAGCTCTGTAAATTATTGTTGATAGTGGCCAGTTTCTGTTTACCTATGGTCACAATAATCTCCAGTAAATTCTTTTCACTAGATTTAAAAAAGTGATATCATTCATCTTCCAGCTCACTTTCTAACATTCCATCATTGGGTGAGAAATCCCATCTTATTCTCCTTGGTGTTATATTATCTTTGCTATAGTTACATAGTAGGCGAGGTCGAAAAAAGACACAAGTCCATCAAGTCCAACCTATGTGTGTTCTAAGTTCAAAATATTCCACCACCTCCGGACTTGTGTATCCGTGCCATGTTTAAGTGATCTAAATAAGTGTTCCATAATCTTTATTGGGTACATTGTGACCTCCTGAAAAAATAGCATCTATATCCACTTTTTTTGTTCCCTATAAAATCAAAAATATCATAAACCTCCATGGCAGCGTGAAGTGACCATCCCTGTGAGATAGTGAAAAATATAAACGTGAAAACACTCATGCCTAGAGTAAACAATTCATTACAAAAGTATCCGTGCAGCACTACTATCACTATCAATCAAGTGATAGTAGAAAAATGGTGGTGTATAGGGATGGGCTATCTGTTCGGGTCGAACATGAGTTGGACTCAAAGATTGGCTGTTTGCCCATTCGCCGAACAGTGAACAATTTGGGGTGTCCGTGGCAAATTCGAAAAGCCGCAGAACACCCTTTAAAAGTCCATGGGAGAAATCTAAAGTGCTAATTTTAAAGGTTAATATACAAATTATTGTCATAAAAAGTGTTTGGGGACCCGGGTCCTGCCCCAGGGGACGTGGATCAATGCAAAAAAAAGTTTTAAAAATGGCCGTTTTTTCGGGAGCAGTGATTTTAATAATGCTTAAAGTGAAACAATAAAAGTGTAATATTCCTTTAAATTTAGTCCCTGTAGGGTGTCTATAGTATGCCTGTAAAGGGGCGCATGTTTCCCATGTTTAGAACAGTCTGACAGCAAAATTACATTTCTAAAGGAAAAAAAGTCATTTAAAAGTGCTAGTGCTGGCTATTAATGAATTGTCGGTCCCGACAATACATATAAAAGTCATTGAAAATTTAAAAAAAACAATGCGTGGGGGTCCCCCAAAATTCCATTACCAGGCCCTTAAGGTCTGTTATAGAAATTAAGGGGAGATCCGCGCCAAAATTAAAAAAAAAATGGCTTGGGGTTCCCCCAAAAATCCACACCAGGCCCTTATCCGAGCACGCAATCTGGCAGGCCGCAGGAAAAGAGGGGGGACAAGAGAGCGCCCCCCCTCCTGAACCGTACTAGGCCACATGTCCTCAACATGGGGAGGATGTGGGGACAAGGGCCTCATCCCCACAACCCTTGCCTGGTGATTGTGGGGGTCTGCGGGCGGGGCGCTTATCGCAATCTGGAAGCCCCATTTAACAAGGGGACCCCCAGATCCTGGACTTTATTTATCACATGCAATCATTTATGCAAATGAGTAACATGACAGCATGTGGTAAAGCTTTGTGAATTGACCCTTAAGAGTGAAATACCGTCACCCGAAATAATAAGCCTTAAATAAAGATGGAGTAAGCAGATCATTTTTTTTTATATATATGTATATAGATCAATCACTATAAAGGGGTGCAACAAAGCATTTCCAAAGAGATTGTTTCAGGTTGTGGAGAATTTGTGGAGGATTACATGAAGCCCTCCTATATTGGGGATATCAGCAATAGGCGGGAATGTATTATGTGAGCTTCTAATCACAATCCTTTGGGAATAAAACACCTGCGGTCTTCTGTGCTCAGGCCTGATTATAGACTTACCTCTCTCTGTGCATTGGTTGGTTTTATTGCCTATAGTAAATAGAAAAAAAAAAACATTTTACTTGGTCAACATTAATCAAATATAAAAATCTCCTGAACCTTCACCAAAACACTCAGCTATAAAGACATAAACCTTCTCCTGTCTCTGCTTTTCATTTCATTGGACTGCGTGGAGGAAAAATAACTTCCCATCATGCACTGGACCTGTTTCAGGGAGCCCTCTACATGGCGGCTCTGCTGCATTATGAATAGGATAGAATCCTAGAATTATCTTATGCTTTAGCCAAAGCTTTGCCAGATTTCTTCTTTCTGTTATGTATTTTTATGGTCCCATTATTGGTTTACTAAAGGAGTGGAGGCTGTTCACCTAGCAAAGTGAATGTCAGTAAATAAGGTGAAGTTGTGTCCAGCTTAACCACCTTGCGCCCACGCTATAGCCGGATGATGCCAACAGCGCGGGCCTTAATTGCTCATGCACTGATTTCCTTCCGTGCATGAGCTGGCTGCGCGCCCCCTGTGGGGCGCACTTTGTGAGTCTGATCCCTGCCCCTTACCACGTGATCAGCTGTCAGCTAATGGCTGCTGCCTCATTTGTGCCCACCAGTACCACCTTGCAGTGTCAACTATCAGTACCCACCAATGCCACCTACCAGTGCCAACAGTGCCACCTACCTTTGTCCAACTGTGTCACCTATCACTGCCCACCAGTGCTGCCAATCAATGCCCCTCAGTGCCTCATCATCAGTGACACCGATCAGTGCTGCCTGTCAGTGTCACCTACCAGTGCCCATCCGTGCCACCCATCAGTGATCATCAGTGCCATTCAGTGCCACCCATTAGTGCCAACCATTAGTGCCACCCATCAGTGAGTGATCATCAGTGCCACCTATCACTGCACTTCAGTGCCACCTATCAGTGCCACCTATCAGTGCCCTTCAGTGCCACCTATCAGTGCCCTTCAGTGCCACTTATCAGTGCCCTTCAGTGTCGCCCATTAGTGCCAACCATCAGTGCCCATCAGTGTCACCCATCAGTGCCACCTCTCAGTGTCCATCAGTGCCACCTTATCAGTGCCCATCAGTACAGCCTATCAGTGCCCATCAGTACAGCCTATCAGTGCCCATCAGTGCAGCCTATCAGTGCCCATCAATGAGGGAGGAAAATTACCTGTTTTCAAAATTTTATAACAAACCACCAAAAGAAAGCTCTATTTGTGTGAAAAAAATCTCATATGGGTACAGGGTTTCATGACTGTGCAATTGCCATTCAAAGTGTGAGAGCGCTGAAATCTGAAAATAAGTCTGGGCAGGAAGGAGGTTTAAGTGCCCAGTGAGAAAATGGTTAAATACCCAACTATGTGTTAGCAAAAATATAGTTTTATATATTTTATATCCTTATGCTGTATTTATCTTCACACAATGTGAGTTTGACCATTGTAATGTTTTTAACTTTACTGTATTAAAGCCGAGTTACACTAGTGCGACTTTACACTCTCTTCTTTTGTGTTTCCCCCTGTGCTGGGACTGTGGTGTTCTGCTTATTGCATGCAGGGTGGTGGACATCCAGTATATTCTATCAGATTATGTCTATACCCTCATATATACCTTGTATTGTAATACTTATTATAAGCTCCCGAAGAAGCACCCTTGCGCACAACATGTAGAGCCGAGTTACAGCGCGCCTCCATTAAATCTACACCAAACCTGATGGACCACTGTTTTTCGTCATTATAGGACATCTTTAAAACCATTCAGGACTCAATTGCTTGGTGTAACTGGTGGTGTGCTTTACAGCATATAAGCAATATTTATATTGTTAAGTTTTTAACAATGTTTATTTATATTTTTTTCTTGTTATTTTTTTTTTGATTGTTTTTCAAATAAAGATGTTCCAATTTTATGTTCCAATTTTATGTTCCAATTTTGTTCCAAGTGCATACTAGCTCATTATGCCTTTGCCATTATGCCCTGTACACACGGCCGGTTTTCCCGTCGGAATAAACTTTGAAGGTTTTTCCGACGGAATTCCGCTTAAGCTGTCTTGCCTACACACGGTCACACCAAATTCCGACCGCCCAGAACGCGGTGACGTACAACACGTACAACGGCACTAGAGAACGGAAGTGCAATAGCCAGTAGCCAATAGCTTCCATCTCGTACTTGCTTCAGAGCATGCGTCGTTTATGGTCCGTCGGAACAGCATACAGACGAGCGGTTTTCCCGATAGGAAATGTTTCCTTCCGAAATATTTAGAACATGTTCTATTTTTAGGTCCGTCAGAATTTTAGAAAAAAAAACATGATCGGAATCGATGATGAAAAGCTTCCGTCTGACTTTTTCTGTCGGACATTCCGCTCGTGTGTATGCGGCTTAACCAGTGCTGGGCAAACACACGTCTTTGGTTGCAAGGGCGCAATTGGCCACCTAGAAACCAAGGATATGTTTGGGTGTTATCAGTTGCAAGAGATCTGGTGGCTTCATGGTCATTGGTTGTTATGGTACACCATAGAAACCAAAGATGATAATGGAAAAACAAAGCAATGTGCAATTCCCCCCAAAATACATACTGGATCCTCATTCTCAATAGAGATCTGCTATAAATTTAAACACCATGCAAAAAATGTATAAAAATGTGTAGGGTTCACCCAAAAATTCATGATAGACCTTTATGCGGACCATGTCGTGTGCATCCTCTCTCCTGAACTATATCAGGCCCTCAACAAGGGCAAGGTACCTTGCTAGGGGGGACCCTGGCTAAGACCCTTGCTCCCATGTCTTTGAGGACAAGGACCTTTGTTTGCCCATCCCTGGCCAGGTGGATAAGGGGGTCTGCAGGGTGGAGATTTGTCTGAATCTAAATGTCTCCTTTAAAAGAAGGGGTCCACCAGATACCTACACAAATTACAATGTAAATAAACTCACCATCTGGAAATCCCTCCAATATCATCCTAAGATTTCCCACCATAAAATAGCTGAAAGACAACCGAATGCCCAAAACACTTACCAGGGCCGGGAGAGCTGCTGGTGGTCTCTGGAAGAGGAAAGAACCAATCAGAGATATCAAACATGAAATGAAAACTTTAAAGAGATTGCAGGTAAAAGCATGGAAGTAGCAAACATTTTAAATGGCTACTTATGTTTTCCTTTCCATAAATGATTTCTATTGACTTGCATAAAGTTATTAGATCATCTGACCACTCCAGAAGAGCCAATTCCCCAATGCATTCATCTCTTTCTTCGCATGTCATAGGCCTCTCCTCAGTTGGTCATGTCTAATTACTGTCTGTGCTGGCTACCTCCCCCTCACCTCCTTACATAACCTTTATGTAGGTAATCATTAATTGGAATACTATAGACCAGGCCTTCTCAACCTTTTAACCCTAGCGGAACCCCAAAAATAATTTTCATGTCTCGAGGAACCCTTACTAAAACCAATTCAGCAGGGCTCAATAGGAACAATGCCCCTTATATTGGTGGTCAATAGGAAGAATGTCCCCCTTAAAGTGGTGCTCAGAATGTCACCCTTAAAGACAACTAAAAAGATATTTGGTGTCATGCTGTTGGCTTTGCTAAGTGGTGCTGAACCTTGAACTCTGTAGGCATCATCAAATAGGTGGTTCAGCAGACATAGCTCAAGGAACACTTAGCAACCTTTGGAGGAACCCAGAGAATGGCTGCTATAGAGCGTCACTTGAGTCTGCTGGGGCTGCTGACATCACCTCAAATATGGCATCAAGGGTAGTCACAGGGCTCTTAAACGTTTACAGGGATTATTTTACAGGTCAATAGCATTGCTTAATATGTTAAATGCACATATAATCTAATAGGAAGTTTTATTTTATTTTTTTGAATGAATGTTCTGATGACAGGGTGTCTCGAAAGTCACCTGCCTAACTGCAGACCTTAGTTTTCCTGTAAAACATCAGAAAGATGGTAAAAACCAAAAACACTCACCGAGGGTCATAGAGCTGCTCGTGGTCTCTAGATAAGCAAAGAATAGATCCGTTATAGAAACCAGAATAAATAAAAGAAAAAAACATCTCGTTATATTAGAAAATAATTCTCATTAAGATGTTTGTATTGTGTTTTATACATCCGTTCTCATTAGAACATGTTAATAGGTCTGCACCACCTCTTTTTTTTTTCTTCAGGGCATGGCCAAAATGACCACCTAAATGGATGCATGGACACCACACTTTGCTGGGTTTTTTTTCATCCTGTGCACTTCTTCACAAGACCTGGCTGTACACTAGTCTTGGAACACTTTGGGTAACCTTCATAAAGTGGATCTGAACTCAAACAAGGTATGCGATGTTGCAGCAAACATCTAGAGATATCAATAGTGCCTAAGAAGTGTCTTTTTTGCTTGACTTCCTCCTGGAAAGTAACAGTTCACTTCCAGTGCCTAGGCACTCATGTTCTGTAGCCTCCAAGCTGTATATCTGCACTGTGAGATCATCTAGCACAGGGGTCTCCAAACTATGGCCCTCCAGTTTTTCAGGAACTACAATTTCCATCACGCCTAGTTATGTCTATGAATGTCAGAGTTTTACCATGCCTCATGGGACGTGTAGTTCCACAAAAGCTGGAGGGCCGTAGTTTGGAGATCCCTGATCTAGGGCACTGTTGTCTCTGACTGTCAAGTCACACCAGATTTGGAGTGAATCCTTTTTCCCTGTGTTTGCCTTTTTGGGAACAGCTTTTAAAATACAAGTGACCTTTTAGGTGCAGTAAAAAGACAACCAATTAGAATCTATTATGTTATGACTTGGCCTCAGAAAAGTCAAATGTCATTGGCCATTATGAGTTACTGAACCTAAGAATTAGCTCTGCTTTGTTGACTGAAAAAAAGACCGAACTCCATAAATTGTATTGACTAAAGAAGAATTTTTCTTTTTTTAGTCTCATGAAACTAAACAGGAATTTTCCTTGCGAGGGCGGAATCGGCCACCTAGAAAGCAAGGCTATGTTTGGGTGTTATCAGTTGCAAGAGATCTGGTGGCTGCATGGTCATTGTTTTTATGGAGCACCATAGAAACCAAAGATGATAATGGGGAAAAAAAACAATGTGAAATTGCCCCCAAAATACATACTGAATCCTTATTCTCAATAGAGATCTGCTATAACTTTAAAGGGGTACACCATACAAAAAATTTATAAAAATGTGTAGGGTTCACCAAAAAATTCATCATAGACCTTTATGCAGACCATGTAGTCCCGAGCCCCGTGCCCACCCACTTGTGACATTAGTGAATCAATATTCACTATTGTCTTCCGGATTCTCCTCCCGGCCAATCGGGACAGGAGGTGGGTCTTAGGACCGGATTGGCTGGGAGGAGAAGCCGGGGAAGCCGTGACCTGGATGGGGAAAGTGCGGACCTGGTGGGGGGGTTTGTTTGCCGGCAAACAAACCCCCCCAAAAAAAAATATGGAGCACCAGCCGCCATAGCAGCAGGAGAGGAGGGGTGAGCACTGAAACTAGCTGACAGGCAGGGAGGGGGGGGAGAGATAGCAGATGACAGAATTTCATAAACTGACCACAGTGTCTGGGGCTCAGTAGCCATGATAAACTGTGGTCACTTTACATTGGAGGGCAGCACCAGGCACGATCAGCCAGGTATTTTAGGTGATAAAAAGGGCCAAATTACACAGCACAAGCACTGTGCCATAAAACAAAAACAGGATCCATTCTTTTGGGGGGGTTCAGCCACTTTAACAAATCAGTGCTGTCTGTGTCTGGAGGAACATGATGATCTCTTGATGTCAATCCTTGGGCAGATCAATGAACTCTGTTTGGAAAGCAACGTCTCTTGCCGGCATCAACAGAACAGGAATGGGAAAGGACAGGTATTGGGTACATCGATGAGGTTTGATCTATTCGTGTAAAACCCAGTTAAAACTGTCATCAGTATATGCCTGTTTAGTTGTGTGCTTTTACACAGAATTACCTTTACGTTGTTGATAAAAAAAAAAAAAGGTTGAACTCCATGGAATGTATCCACTATAGAAGAATTTATAGTCTAGTGGAAAAAAACAGAACTTTTGCTTGAGAATTAAGCATGGCCTCTACAATCGATATTGGTGAATATATAACATCAAACAAGGGTTTGACCATCATCCAGGAATTTTTAGAAACAAGGGGGTTGGAAGCCTGGTCCCCAGCCAGGTCTCACCAAAGAAACTAGAGGGCAAGTGGACTACCTCAGTACAATACAATACAGATAACTCCAGATATATGAACAATTGTATAAAATAGTACAAAAGTTTATTGATGCATAACACATGACAGAAAATATCAATAGAAAATTAAAAACATGGGTGACAGTCCATGTATATCACCAGGATAATACTCTCCTGACGGGGAAGATCACAGTGGGATAGTTGATCACGGACAACGCTGTATCTATTGCACGAACCGACCTACAGTGCAAAGGAGCCAACCTGCCGCAGTATAACAACGGCGGCTGGTCGGCAAGTGCTTAAATACCACCAAGGAAGGGGGTAAACGTTTCCGGTATTGAAGGGGGTTAATAAATATTAAAGCAGAAGCCTCACTGATGCTGTGCGTCTGATGATAACTGGAAGCCAGCTAACTGTTGCACATCCATTTAACACGCAACTTTCCTCGTGATGTATTGTGGTTTTTAATAAAGGCCAAATATCGCTATGCGATCGTGTGGCTCTACTATCAAGTCCAGCTACAGGTTGGGTCCCCAATTGAGCCAATCACATACCAGTGGATACTACACAGGCAGTGCTTCACACAGAAACAAAAATGTTCTTTGTGGAAGAAACAATACTATGTTTACGTAATAAGGCCTTGCAAAGTGCGTTTTGCTACTTTCCGAAATCTATAATGTCACATAATGGGGGAGATTTATTATAATTAGAGCAATTAGAACCTAGTGCAGCTGTGCATGGGCAGCCAATCAGCTTCTAACCTGCCCTGAGCTACATCACCAATCTTGTCTCCAAATATCAACCAAACCATCCTCTCCACTCCTCTCAAGACCTCCTACTCTCAAGCTCTCTCATCTCCTTCTCCCATGCTCATCTCCAGGATTTCTCCAGAGCCTCCCCCATCCTCTGGAACTCGCTACCTCCACCGGTCCGGCTATCCCCTACTCTTGCTACCTTCAGGCGATCTCTGAAAAATCCTCTCTTCGGGAAAGCCTATCACGTCTCCAACTAATCTTCTACCACTTCCATCAGCTCATTCCCCACAGTTAGCCCTCATTCACACGAGGACGATCCGCTGCCACGGAGTCTGCCTCTGTCCGCCGGCTCAGCGGGAGATCTCTCTGTTGATCTCCGCTGAGCCGGCAGATAACAGGTCCCTCTCTGCTCACTGAGCGGAGAGGGGCTTGTCGAGCGCCACTGCTTGCTATGGAGGGATCGGACGAAAATGAACAGCATGTCCATTTTCTTCAGATCTCACCCAATCCCATGCACCAGGGATGGATGTGAACGTAGGGCCATCCGTCTGCTTTTGGTGGATCAGACCAGGTCGGAAGTCAGAGGACATGTCACCGCTGACATCCGTCACTCCATAGCCTTACATGGAGCGCCCGTTCATATAAGGCTATGGACAAAACTGACAGGCGGACCTGAACATGCTCTGCTGGGTTTTTCGCTTTCCTCTAGATCAACTGTGGGTGAAGGATTGTGGTTATGGGATTGTTTTTTTGGTTGAGCTAGATGGACTTGTGCCTTCAACCTGACTAACTATGTAATTATGTTTTACTTTGTATTTTTGCGTGAACTTCTGTCTTATGCTTCACGTTTATATGCCCTGCGTGGGAATTTGTTATCTGGTTTCCCTTTTTATGTCAACAAAAAACATTGTAGCAGAAAGTGGGTCCGGTGTCTTGCCGATAAAGTTCCCTCGGCGGATAAGGACCCCCCCCCTGTACTGGCAGGCGCAGCGCCTGCGCAGTACGAACTACTGTCAGCCACCGGAGATAGCCGAAGCTCAAACTCTTCTATCAGCTGTACACGGCGCCTGCGCCCTGGGTCCAGGTTCCTTCCCCACCATCCAAGTGGACCTAGAGGGGGAATCAAAAAGAGCCGAGCGAAGCGAGGCCGTGCCCGAAGCGTGGCGAGCGAAGCGAGCCCGCGAGGGGCCCTCTTACAGGCACCGTGTACAGCTGATTTTCAGCTATTCCTCTTCGGCTATTTCCGCCGGATCCTACTGCACAGGCACAGCGCCTGCGCAGTAGAGGGGGGTCCTTATCCGCTTCTCGGCAGAACACCGGCAGGTCATTTAGAATAAAATTTAGCTGGAAGCCGATTGGTTTCTATGCACAGCTGCACCAGACTTTGCACTCCACCAGTTTTAGTAAATCAATCTCATTGTCTTCCTGTCAAGTGCTGGGGGGGGTCTCTTTTGATAGATTAATATCAAGGGCAAGCCTCTGACGGGGTTACAGTCAAATACCAAATGGGGGGGGGGTACCATCATCCAAAAAGCGAGTGAAAAATTGTGAAGGAGACAGTTCTCCTCACAGTCTCCAAGAAAAAAAAAGAATTGGACTATCTCGGACACAATACACATAGAACAAATATTTATATATTAAGAAGGACCCTATTTTCTAGCTAGAATTTGAAATAAAAATTTTGCAGTATTTGTTTATTAAAATATTATTAAAATATATTTATTAAATTATTATTATATTTATTATATTTATAAAATTTATTAAAATATTATTTATTTCATTAAGAGAAGCAACGTTCTATTTTTTTTTTAAATCAAATTATTTTTATTAATTTTTGACATTGGCAACATAACAGACAGATAACACAAATAACATTCCATATAACAAAACAATACAAAAAAAAAACAAAACACCCCACCATACCCCACCCCAATCCACTCACCCAAAACCTTGGAGCATAAAACATATAAACAAGGATAAAAAAGATTCATGCTTTCTATATAAAAAAAAATGGACTTAGCTTGACCAAAAAGCACAAGTCTAAATTAAAAAAAGCATATATACATACATGATCACACACAGCCGTATGCATATGAAGCGATACATATGGTCGATACCAGTGATGGCGAACCTTGGCACTCCAGATGTTTTGGAACAACATTTCCCATGATGCTCATGCACTCTGCAGTGTAGTCGAGCATGATGGGAAATGTAGTTCCAAAACATCTGGAGTGCCAAGGTTCCCCTTCACTGGCCTATACCTATACTAGGGACATAGACTCAAGCCATTGTGAGCAGATAGCGTCAAACTTCCTTGTGGAGTTCCTTAAGAATAGGTATGTTTTTCAGAGGAAATGATCCTATTGAGATCGAAGATCCAGTCAGATACAGTAGGGGGATGGGGCGGAGATCCATTTAGAGGCAATCTGTTTACGGGCCACAAAAAGGGCACGTCTAATAATATTAATGATGGGAGACATATAAATAAAAGAATCACGGTAGCCCAGTAGGCATATAAGTGGTTCAACCGGGATATTAACATCCAGTAGCCCATTAAGAGTACCGACCACCTCCACCCAGTATCTCTGGAGTTTGGGACACCGCCACAAAAGATGTTTCACCGTACCTGTATTACCACACTTAGCAAAAGTTGGCTCGGGTCTCAAGTCTATACCTTTCAAAAATTGAGGAGTTCTATATAACCTATGGAGGATGAAAATCTGAGGTAGTCTATGTGATGGAGAGAGAGAGAGAAACAAGAGGCAAAGACCGAAGGATATTATCCTGGGCCTCTTTAGGGATAGAGTCCAATATCTTGTTCCCACCCAGCCCTGGAGTGAATGGGAAAATTCAATAGGAACTTATCTAACAAGCACCCTATAAGTCACAGAGGTAAGACCCTTAGTTGACCTTGCTTGTACTATCTTATCCAAAACAGGAGTGGAAGGAAAGAGTATCTTAGCTGAAGAAAATTGAGCGTGTAGAGAAGGGGGGTCTCAAACTGGCGGCCTTCCAGCTGTTGCGAAACTACAAGTCCCATGAGGCATTGCAAGGCTGACAGTTACAAGCATGACTCCCCTAGGCAGAGGCATGATGGGACTTGTGGTTTCGCAAACAGCTGGAGGACCACCAGTTTGAGGCCCCCTGGTGTAGAGCATGACGCAATTCTATTTCTAACAGACAATGTAATAACGGTCCGATTTATGTACCATGCAATGCACAGTATATTGGGCACAAATATAGAAGTTGTCAAGAGGAAAAATCTGATTTTTCTTGTATCTACTCACGTGTCATCCCGGGGGAGGCATACAGGAGGACCAGGAGGACCAGGAGAGACGTTCGCTCTCTCATCCTGGAGTCTACGATGCCTATCACTCCTTTATGGACACAGATTTCTCCCAATGCTGTCTTTTCACAAAGAGATTTCCAGCTTCACTAAAGACGTGAAAATTCCTACATTGCCTTTTACCATTGTTTTTTTTTTTTTTTGTTTTGCTTCCTCGTTCGTTTTAGTTACCATCAAAACAACAAAGAATGCCGTTAGTCCTGTCCTCAGGATTGTCACTCAGGAATGCTTCAACTTTTGCCCGGGTAAATTACATAAGATCTACAATGTTTCCCCATCATTTTATTGCTGAAAATGAACTTAACCATTTAAGGACCGAGCCTCTTTTTGAGATTTGTTGTTTATAAGTTAAAAACAAGTTTTTTTGCTATAAAATTACTTAGAATCCCCAAACATTATAACTTTTTTTTTTACACCCTAGAGAATAAAATGGATTGCAATACTTTCTGTCGCACTGTATTTGCGCAGCGGTCTTAAAAGCACATTTTTTTTTAAAAAAACACACTTAAAAAATTAAAAAATAAGACAACAGTAAAGTTAGCCCAATTTTTTTATATTGTGAAAGATGATGTTACGCCGAGTAAATTGATACCCAACATGTCACGCTTCAAAATTGCACCCGCTCGCAGAATGGCGACAAACTTTTACTCTGAAAAACCTCCATAGGCGACGTTTTAAAAATTCTACAGGTTACCAGTTTTGAGTTACAGAGGAGGTCTAGGGCTAGAATTATTGCTCTCGCTCTAACGATCGCGGCGATACCTCACATGTGTGGTTTGAACGCCGTTTTCATATGCGGCCGTGACTTACGTAGGCGTTCGCTTCTGCGTGCGAGCTTGGCAGGACAGGCGCTTTAAATTTTTCATTTTTATTTTTTCTTATTTATTTAACTTTTTATTTTTATATCTTTTATTCCTATTACAAGGAATGTAAACATCTCTTGTAATAGAGAAAAAGCATGACAGGTCCTCTTATATATGAGATCTGGGGGGTCAAAAAGACCTCACATCTCATATTTACACTAAAATGCAAAAAAAAATGGCAAAAAACAAAAAGAAAAATCCCCTTTAAGACCATTGGGCGGAAGTGACGTTTGACGTCGCTTCCGCCATCCAATGGTGTGGAGCCGAGCGGGGTGTCTTCTTTCCCTGACTCGGCTCCATGTCTCAGAAGGGAGAGGACCTGATGGTCTCCGCCACAACCGGCTCCAGTAAGCGTCAGAGACCACCGGAGCGCGGCGGGAGGGGGGCTCCTCTCCCGCCCCCGATAAAAGTGATCTTGAGGCGAATCCGCCGCTGAGACCACTTTTATCTGAAAGCGGACCAAAGAGGATACTGGGGTTATGTCTGCTAGCTGCCGCCATAACAACAATATTCCTCTTCAAACAGCCGACGTACAACTGCAATGGGCGGTCCTTAAGTGGTTAACCACTTCACCTGCGGAAGATTTACCCCTCCCTTTACGACCAGGACATTTTTTTTGCGATACGGCACTGCCTTACTTTAACTGGCAACTCCGCAGTCATCCAATTCTGTACCCAAATAAAACTGACGTCCTTTTTTCCCCCCACAAATAGAGCTTTCTTTTGGTGGCATTTGATCAGCTACGCATTTCTAAAGAAGGCAGATGTCTGTTCTGACAGCGGGGAAGTGATGGATTTTCTTTCCCTGTAAAGCAGGCAATAAAAATGGTCACATCCCCTTATTAAAAGCAGCACATAGTACACACAAACACCGGCTAGGCACAGAGTTAACCCTTTAATCGCCCCTGATGTTAACCCCTTCCCAGCCAGTGTCATTAGTACAGTGACAGTGCATATTTTTATCACTGATCGCTATTGGTGTCACCGGTTCCCAAAAAGTGTCACTGGTTGCCCACCGCAATATCGCAGCCCCGCTATAAGTAGCTGATTGCCGCAATTACTAGCGTAAAAATAAATGAATAGAAATCCCAGTATACAGTATATTTCTAGGGCTGCCACCTTTTCTTCAAGCCAAACCCGAACACTTTTGCGGCACAGGGTTATTATTATTTTTTTATATTTTTTGCAATAAACACTATAGGGTTATGAAAGACCTGGGACACATTTGGGTGCCCCAAGGAGAGTAGTAATGTAGCGCACAGAGCGTGCCAGTGGGCGTGGCCAAACTGCTCTTGCCGACATCATCACCCCAACCTTCCATAACGCCAAACCTGCTCTTAAACAGCCGCCAGCAGCGGCAACAGATTTGTGTACGACTATCTCGGTTATTTGGGGAGCCACAGCCTGGTCTGAATAATGTGTCTGGGTTTCAAGTGGACTAAAACCCGGACACATGATTCAAAATCGGGTGAATCCTGGACCGGGGGCAACACTATATATATATCTATAGAGATCTAGATCTAGATATATAGATATATAGATATATAGATAGATAGATAGATTTATATATATATATATATATATATATATATATATATATATACCGTATATACTCGAGTATAAGTCGAATTTTTCAGCACATTTTTTTGTGCTGAAAGTGCCCCCCTCGTCTTATACTCGAGTCAAGCACTTTTCTGCAGCAAAAAATTTCATTTTCCGACCGTATCTCAGGGCCACTTGGTGCTAGGAACCCCAAATTTGGTGTGCAAACCCAGTGGAACTGGTACCACAACATATCCAAAGATAAAGTTCCTAGCTCTAAGTGACCCTGAGATACGGGGCCCCAAAATCAGTTCGGAAAATGTCATTCTCTGCTGCAGAAGAGCTTGACATTTTCTGAACCGAATTTGGGGCCCCATATCTCAGGGCCACGTGGTGCTAGGAACCCCAAATTTGGTGTGCAAACCCAGTGGAACTTGTACCATAACATATCCAAAGCTGGGGTTCCTAGCACCAAGTGGCCCTGAGAAACGGGGCCCCAAAACTGGTTTGGAATATGTCATTCTCTGCTGCAAAAAAGTGCTTGACATTTTCTGAACTGATTTTTGGGACCCTGTATCTCGGGGCCACTTGGTGAAAGAAACCCCAGCTTTGGAAATATTATGGCGCTAGTTCCACTGGGTTTGCATACCAAATTTGGGGTTCTTAGCACTAAGTGGCCCCGAGATATGGGGCCCCACATTCAGTCAACTGTGTCTATCTGCAGCAATGTCATTTCGGGACCCTTTGGGTTCAGAGACCCCAAATTTTGGCTGCAGCTAGGGGGCATCTAGGTACCCTTAACTACCAAGTTTGAAGTTCAGGGGACCTATGGCTGCAAATGGGCACAGTGATGCTGCAAATGGGCACAGTGATGCTGCAAATGGGCATTGTTGACCCTCTTTTCCACTTACAGTAGCTGTGCATTTCTCACCCTCGTCTTATACTCGGGTCAATAAGTTTTTCCCATTTTTTTTGTGGTAACATATATCTGTCTCTCTCTCTCTACATCTCTCTCTCTCTCTCTCTCTCCCTCTATATATATATATAGACATTGACAAAGACATGATTACCATAATAATAAAAAACACAAAGATATATATCATCTTGCAATAAATTGTATGATACATATATATAGAGTAAATATCACTCCATTGTCCGATAGTACTTTCCGCTGCCCGACATCTGGGTAAAGTTTTAGCGGTGCCCGACGCGTTTCAGGTTTTAGATTCCTAAATTTACTATGCTGTATTACTATATTTACTCTATATATATGTATCATACAATTTATTGCAAGATGATATATATCTTTGTGTTTTTTTTATTTTTATGGTAATCATGTCTTTGTCAATGTCTGCTTTCACAATCATCGCGTCTAGACGATATTTTTTATACAGTTTTTTTATTTTTTATACAGTATCTACATGTTATTTGTATAATAAATTCAGATCTTTTAATGAATTTTCAGTATCTTTGACAATTTAAAGTCCCAATCTTTTTTTTTTTTTTGGTGGGGGGGAGGGGGGGGTACAAATAACCTTTCTATATATGCAGGGATGTGGCAAACTCACTATACTATCTGACATGGTGAAAGCCTATATTTATCTAAGCTTTGCACAAACCAATCGATTTACACCTATTGGGATTTCTTTTTTCCAAAAAAAAAAAAAAATGCAGCCGTATACATATTGGCCTAAATTGATGAAGACATTTAATTATTTACTTTATTTATTAATTCATCTATTTTTTTAATTTTTTTTTTTGTTTATAACGCAAAAAAAAAAACACAGAGGTGATCAAAGACCACCAAAAGAAAGCTCTATTTGTGGGGGAATAATAAAGGACATCAATTTTGTTTGGGTGCAACGTCGCACAACCATGCAATTGTCGGTTAAAGTGACGCAGTGTCGTATCACAAAAAGTGGCCTGGTCATTAGGGGGGGTTAAATCTTTGGGAGGTCAAGTGGGTAACATGGAAAACTCCACCTAAGGATCTTTAGTGGAAGAAGCCTCATTGGGCGATGCTCTGTGGAAGGTACAATGGTGGTGAAGGCTCGGTGTAGCAGAACTTGATGTTGACGATGATGACGGGATTTACCCTGAAGAACCCTCCAGAGCGGTTCTGCAACATTTTTCTTCCTGTCAATGGTGAGTGAAGTTCTTCTCAGACATATTATTATCACCTTGTTGTAATTCTCCTGTCTGTGCCTGGAGGGGGGGGGGAAGGGAGGGAGGTTAGGAATGTTTGAACAAGGTCAGTACGGCTGCTGTTGACTTTCTAAGCAGAATAATGTGAATAGTTTCCAGAAAATGTCCATGAAATTCAATGACATAAATGATCTTTTTGTTATTTTATTATACCACTTTTTTGTTGTTTTCATTTATTAGGCCTGGTTCACACTTATACAGTTTGCTTTTGATTTTTGCACTTGTGTTTTTGATATTTTGCTTTTTTTTAATGGTTTTTTTTTTTTTTTGGCCAATTTGTTTATTTTTTTTTTTTGCTTCTTCCTGACAGTTTTTTTATTTCTGCCATTGTCCTTTTTTTTTTTACTTATTATTTTCAGAATTTCTAAAAAAAAAAAAAAAAAATCCAAACATTATTTCGAAACAATATTTTGACATTTTGCATTTTTTTATGTTTTTTTTTTCCCCTTCTTCCTGTCAGGTTTTTGTTTCTGCCTTTTCCCTTGTTTTTCTTTCCCTTTTTTTTTTTTTACTTACCATATATACTCGAGTATAAGCCGAGTTTTTCAGCACATTTTTTTTGTGCTGAAAATGCCCCCCTCGGCTTATACTCGAGTCAAGCACTTTTCTGCAGCAGAGAATGACATTTTCTGAACCGAATTTGGGGCCCCGTATCTTGGGGCCACTTGGTGCTAGGAACACCAAACTTGGTCAACTGTGTCCATCTGCAGCAATGTAATTTGGGGACCCTTTGGGTCCAGAAAACCCAAGTTTTGGCTGCAGTTATGGGGGCATCTAGGAACCCTTAACTACAGAGTTTGAAGTTCAGGGGACCTATGGCTGCAAATGGGCACAGTGAGGCTGCAAATGGGCATTGTTGACCCTCTTTTCCACTTACAGTAGCTGCGCATTTCTCACCCTAGGCTTATACTCGAGTCAATAAGTTTTCCCAGTTTTTTGTGGTAAAATTAGGTGCTTATATTCGGGTCAGCTCATAGGTTCATAGGTCCCCCGAACTTCAAACTCGGTAGTAAAGGGTTCCTAGATGCCCCCTAGCTGCAGCCAAAATTTGGGGTCTCTGGACCCAAAGGGTCTCGAAATGACATTGCTGCAGATGGACACAGTTGACTGACTTCGGGGCCACTTGGTGATAGGAACCCCAAATTTGGTGTGCAAACCCAGTGGAACTAGCACCACAACATATCCAAAGCTGGAGTCAGTTCGGAAAATGTCAAGCACTTTTCTGCAGCAGAGAATTACATTTTCCGAACCAAATTTGGGGCCCCGTATCTCGGGGGCCACTTGCTGCTAGGAACCCCAGCTTTGGATATGTTGTAGTGCTAGTTCCACTGGGTTTGCACACCATTTGGGGTTCCTAGCAACAAGTGTCCTCGAGATACGGGCCCCTAAAGTCGGTTCGGAAAATGTCATTCTCTGCTGCAGAAAAGTGCTTGACTCGAGTATAAGCTGAGGGGGGCATTTTCAGCACAAAAAAATGTGCTGAAAAACTCGGCTTATACTCGAGTATATACGGTACTTTGTGCATTCAGGTGGATTATATCTTGTTTTTTTGGGTGATTTTTTTTGGGACATGGTAAATGGTAATAGACACCTCCTGATTTTTTTTTTTTTTTTTTATCAAAGCAAAACTGTCCCAAAATAGTAAAAAAAAATATATAAATTTTTTCATTTAGCTGTATATTTTATTGGTACTACCATTACCTACCACCAAAGAGCAACCAAAAATAATTTCTCCTGATCATCACAGCGATATTGCATACACTATATTACCAAAAGTATTGGGCCGCCTGCCTACACACACATGATCTTTAACCACTTGCCGACCGCCGCATGCCGATATACGTCGGCACAATGGCAGCGGTGGGCAAATGGGGCGTACCTGTACATCCCCTTTAAGAGGCAGGGATAGCAGGCGTGTGTGCGCGCCCACCGCGTACAGCGTGACCGCGCCCACATCGAGTCCACCGTTTTCCCGGCGATCGTGTCACGGAGCGGCAGAATGGGGAAGTGAATGTAAATATAGCATTTCTCCATTCTGTCTTGTGTCATGACAGAGATCACCGCTCCCTCCCTGTGAGCTGTCATGTGAGTTGAAGCCCATCCCCCCTACAGTTAGAATCACTCCCTAGGACACACTTAACACCTTCATCGCCCCCTAGTGTTTTGCCCCTTCCCTGCCAGTGACATTTACACAGTAATCAGTGCATTTTTATAGCACTGATCGCTGTAAAAATGACAATGGTCCCAAAACAGTGTCAAAAGTGTCCGATGTGTCCGCCATAATGTCGCAATCCTGATAAAAATCGCAGATCGCCGCCATTACTAATAAAAAAAATTAATAACAAAAATGCCATAAATCTATCCCCTATTTTGTAGACACTATAACTTTTGCGAAAACCAATCAATATACGCTTAATGCGATTTTCTTTACCAAAAATATGTAGAAGAATTCATATCGGCCTAAACTGAGGAAATTTTTTTTTTTATATATATATTTTTTTTGAGGATATTTATTATAGCGAAAAAAGTTAAATAAAAGTTTTTTTTCAAAATTGTAACATAGATAATTGCGTCGCGCTTGATTGTATGTCATATAGAAAAAATATTATTTTTTTATATATATATCCCGCTATTCACATCCATTGTGCATAATTGTGCTAAAAAATTGTGAAATTATGTAAAAAAATATAGTTATTTAAATAAACCTAAGAAATATCCAAACCCTCCTGTGGAAAAGTAAATGGTATCACTTCTATGCAATTTACATACAATATATGTATAAACCTGTGAACAATCACTATAAAGTGCATATAGTGCCAAAATATATATATACAATCGTGCATAAGAAAATATTAAAGGAGTGGCTAAAAACATAAAAAAGCATGCACTGCTTCATATACCATGCAACATGCAAACGCAAAAAACCACAAACTGCGTTTAATTAGCCGTGATTCAAAGTTCTACTATAAGTGTCCCAAAGTTAAAATTTTAAAGTGCTTCCGTGTCCATAAATATCCATAGACGTCCAAGTCATCCAATGTGCTGAATTCCAGTGCTTTAAACGATAATAGCGTGCCACAGTGCCCCCCCACAGTGGTTGCGCTCACCTCAGAGCGTGTGACACAGTGTTTAACTTGTGTCAAAACACGCTATGTAGCCACCCGCTGGGCTGTGTGCAGTAAGCCAAATTGATCTCCACTCTGGGTCAGTTGGGCTCCATAATCATAAAAACAAGGAGAGACTAATAGTGTAATTCCACTTAAACGTTTATTCCAACAAGACAAATTTCCCACAAAGGGGTACTCACATTTCATGGGTGCTGTTGTGCACCAAACAATCAAAAAGCTCTGAAGGGTATACTGTGTGGTCTGCCGCGGGGTATGTGCTTCTCCCGGCTCAGCTATTCGCTATTCCGCTGTACGCTGCTCGCTCCGTCCTGGCCCCTCCCCTACGCGTGTTCGACACAGGGAGTCACGTGTCTTCATCAGGGGGATTTTCAAAATTGTTGGTCTTTTTTTTGTTTATAGCGTAAAAAAATAAAAAACGCAGAGGTGATCAAATACCACCAAAAGAAAGCTCTATTTGTCGGAAAAAAAAGGACGTCAATTTTGTTTGGGTGCAACATCTCATGACCGCGCAATTGTCAGTTAAAGTGACGCAGTGCTGTATCGTAAAAAGTGACCTGGTCATTAGAGGGGGTTAAATCTTTGGGAGGTCAAGTGGGTAACATGGAAAACTCCACCTAAGGATCTTTAGTGGAAGAAGCCTCATTGGGCGATGTTCTGTGGAAGGTACAATGGTGGTGAAAGCTCGGTGTAGCGGAACTTGATGTTGACGATGATGATGGGATTTACCGAGGAGAAACCATCAGAGCAGTTCTGCAACATTTTTCTTCCTGTCAATGGTGAGTGAAGTTCTTCTCAGGCATATTATTATCATCTTCTTGTAATTCTCCTGTCTGTGCCTGGAGGGGGGGGAGGGAGATTAGGAATGTTTGAACAAGGTCAGTACGGCTGCTGTTGACTTTCTAAGCAGAATAATGTGAATAGTTTCCTAAAAATGTCCATGAAATTGAATAACATAAATGATCTTTTTATTATTTTATTATACCACTTTTTTTTTTTTTTCATTTATTAGGCCTGGTTCACACCTTTGCAGCTCGCTTTTGATTTTTGCACTTGTGTTTTTGATATTTTGCATTTTTTTATGTTTTTATTTTTTTTGGCCAATTTTTATTTATTTTCTTTTTCCTTCTTCCTGTCAGGTTTTTATTTCTGCCTTGTTTTTCTTTCCCTTTTTCCTTCTTTTTTTTTTTTTATTATTATTTTCAGCATTTCAAAAAAAAAAAAATTTCCAAACATTATCTTGAAACATATACAATGCAAAAAAAAAATAAATACAAAAAGGAAAGAGAGGAAAAAAAAAATAAAAAAAGGAAGGGGATCCACGACCAAAAAGGAAACTGAAAAAAGGAGGAAGAAAAGAGAGGAAAAAAATAAAAAAAGAGGAAGGGGACCCACGACCAATGTAAATACAGAACCAACGGGAAGGTACAGGAACTATAAGGTTAATGAATTGTAATTAATAAGTCATACTCTGATTGACCATCAGGGTCTGATATCATTTCATAATATAGTTCCTTAAATTCAAAACATTTTGAACACGTCTTTCTTGGTCAGCCCTTTATTTCTACAGGTTATTTCTTCCATTAAACGGAGCTCGTCAACCCTTTGTAGCCACTCTGAGATAGTAGGTATTAAACTTTTTCCCCCAGTAGGCCAATTTGTTGTTGGGCAGATTAACCCCTTCACACCAAAAGGTAAAACAAATCAAAATGCCTAAGCCCAATTTTGTGACTTTGACCTGTGTTAGTAAAACCGTACTTATCATCACAACTACCGTATTGACTCGAGTATAAGCCTAGGGTGAGAAATGCGCAGCTACTGTAAGTGGAAAAGAGGGTCAACAATGCCCATTTGCAGCCTCACTGTGCTCATTTGCAGCCATAGGTCCCCCGAACTTCAAACTCGTTAGTTAAGGGTTCCTAGATGCCCCCCTAGCTGCAGCCAAAATTTGGGGTCTCTGGTCCCAATTTTGTGACTTTGACCTGTGTTAGTAAAACCGTACTTATCATCACAATGACTTTCTCTATCCAGGTGGATATATATATTTTTTTTTAAAATTTTCAGGACAAATTGGGCTTTCATTTCGTGGTAAATGGTAATAGACATCTCCTGATTTTTTTTTTTTTCTTTTTATCAAAGGAAAACTGTCCGAAAATAGTAAAAAATATATATATTTTTTTCATTTAGCTGTATAATTTATTAACCTACCACCAATGAACAACCAAAAAATAATTTCTCCTGATCATCACAGCGATATTGCATACACTATATTACCAAAAGTATTGGGCCGCCTGCCTACACACACATGAACTTTAACCGCGTGCCGACCGCTGCACGCCGATATATGTCGGCACAATGGCAGCGGTGGGCAAATAGGCGTACCTGTACATCCCCTTTAAAAGGCGGGGATAGTAGGCGCCCGCCGTGTACAGCATGACTGTGCCCGCGGGACCGGCGGACATCGAGTCACGGAGCGGCAGAACGGGGAAGTGCCTATGCCTAAGGTATTTCCTCGTTCTGGCTTGTGTCATGATAGAGATCACTGTTCTCTGTCATCGGTGGATAGAGATGGGGCTCAGGTAAGTATTAGGGGGGGCTGAGGGGGGAGCTGCACACAGAAGGCTTTTTATATTTATGCATAGAATGCACCTTCTGTCTTTACAATCACTTTAACTTACAAATGTATTTATTTCCTTTAGTGAAATGACTTTAATGCCGTTTTATGGAGGTATTTACCGAGTGTTTTGCTTTTCGAGGTAAATATCGCAAAATGTGATAGTGAATTGACATCTTCATTATCTCATGAGATATTTGGGGAAAAATGTGTCAGGTCACCTCAATCCCGCATGCAATCTGCTTTACAGTAGTGAATGGAGCCCACAGTCACTCGCATGGCACAGGGGCCATTCAAAGAACACCTTTAAATTTTCTTCTAAATGAACACAAGGCGTCCACTGATTGGACAAGGTGAAGAGGCGTGGCAGTGATGTCACAATCTCCGCTTCTTCCACTCAGAGAATTCCTTCGAGCATCGATTGAGAATACTGTAAGGCGTCCTGTGAATTGTGCCCATGCCGGGTGAGAGAACCCCTCTGTGTTCACACCGCAGCTACTCGCCATTGGGACCCGGAAGGCAGTGTGATTCTTGTAGTAGTAGTCATAGTGCCTACTACAATGAGTCTTCACTCCCACAACAACCCAGTGGTGGCTGTTGGCTTTTTTTTGGGGGGGGGAGGAGTGATTTACTATAACTGGAGGGTGCAAAGTCTGGTGCAACTGTACATGGGAGCCAATCAGCTTCTAACTTCAGTAAAATGGCATATAGAAAAATACAGCGCTAAGTGAACTAATGCATAGAAAAAAGCAGCAGCTCATAAAGTGAGATACACACATACAAAATAGTAATTAGGACGGAGCTGCGCTAAAAAAATGGTATTGTAATGAACACAATACCATACGTGAATAAACATATATCAACAATTGGTTCTACACACCCAAAAAATATGTGAGAGTGTACAAAATAAATTAGTCCATAGGACACAAATTGTGTAAAATTTTGAAGTGACATCCCAAAACCAACATAAAGTCGTACGCCTCCACCACGTAAAGTGCTTGCTTTCCAGAAGGCAAGCTCTCAGCCAAAGCCAGGGCCTTTATCCAGGGAGTGTGGAATAGCAGCTCAGGAATGCTTGATAGGTGAGATAAAATTCAGAGGTCATCAATGTAGACCAGGTATTACCACTCGGTTGACTCTCAAACAGCACAGTGTTGCCATACTTCAGCCTTGATGGTCATCTGGCCAGCAAACAAAGATGGCGGCAGCAAGCCCTGTGCCCACATCTGTAGACCAAAGGGCAGTGAAAAAACGCCCCTCTCCATTTAAATGAATGAAAAGCTCTTCAAAAGTGCTCAGTGTTTTACTGGCAGTTTACAAGCGCCTCAGTGTGAAAAGGGCCCTAATGTTTTTGGATCTTGCATCCTCAAAAAAAAAAGGGGGGGGGGTTGTGCAGCTCTGACATATTAGTGCCAATCTTGATGGAATACCAATAACTTTGTACTGAAATAGATAAGGGGGGATATCTGCTCCTTGAGGTCTGGTCCTCCATAGATATCCAGAACAGAAAGCCCGTGAGCACCTTGAGGTTCGTACTATGCCCTGGATTAGTTTTAGGCTACTTACACACTGAGGTGCTTTACAGGAGCTACAGCACTAAAAATAGCGCCTGTATAGCGCCTGTAAAGAGCCTCTCCTGTGTCTCCAGTGTGAAAGCCCAAGGACTTTCACACTGGAGCGGTGCACTTGCAGGACGGTCAAAAAAGTCCTGCAAGCCGCATCTTTGCAGCGCTGTAGGAGCGATGTACTGCTCCTAAAGCACCCCTTCCCATTGAAAACAATGGGACAGCATCGCTAAACCACCGGCATAGCAATGCGGGCAGTTTTAACACTTTTTCAGCCGCTAGCAGGGGTTGAAACCCCCCCGCTAGCAGCCGAATAGCGCAGCTAGAACTAAATATAGCGCCGCTTTACCGCAGATGCCCGCCCACCCTAGTCTGAAAGTAGCCTAAGAGATTATGTTACATATTGACAGCAATGTTTCAAATAAAACAATTGACATTTCATTTAACTGAATAATAACCCTCTCCCCCCACCAAAACAAAACAAAAAAATAAAAAATACATATACAGCACCTCCATCACCCATAATCTTGGTCAGCTATAGAGTCTGTAAAGCTTTTCTTAACCTCTTCATACATAAATGCGGCCATGTGTAAACCCCTTACTATGCTATGCTAAGAGTGCGCTCCCAACATGGTAGCTGGCGGGTACTGGAAAACTCCCGATGCCTACTAGCGCTCAGGAGCTTTCTGATCATGTGACCACTGTGACAGCCAATCACTCTGGTCACCTCAATGCCTGCCTCCACCTCCGGGCTTTTAGAACAGGCCGGCAGGCAGTCAGCGTGAAGGATTTAAAGTAGATGTGAACCCAATTGGTAAAATGTAATTTAAATTTAATTAAAAAATAATGCCTGTTGATCCCGCCATGAAGATCTTTGTTCAGGTATGTACTAGTATAGGGTGACAATGCTCTGCCCGTGTCTCCCAACTGTTCTCATCCCATCACAAGAGCTTCAGATGAAGACTACAAATAGCCGTTTCAATGCACATTGTGCATTCATGGTCCAATGTTGTCACCATAAGAAAAACCATCCTGGGATGGTGATCCCGCCATGAAGGTCTTTGTTCAGGAATGTACTAGTATAGGGTGACAATGCTCTGCCCGTGTCTCCCAACTGTTCTCCTGCATTATCATCCCACCACAAGAGCTTCAGATGAAGACTACAAATAGCCGTTTCAATGGACATCATGCATCCATGGTCCAGTATTGTCACCATAAGAAAAACCCTCCTGAGAAATGTTCTGCAACCATCTATGAAGTACCTGTAGACAGAAAGTGGCTGCAGAAGATCAGCAACACTGAGATGTAACGAAGGATGAAAATAGTGAAAACAAGAATTTTATAAAATATCTCAATAGTTAATGATACACAGTGCCCAAAGTAAATGTCCTTCAGTTGGGCTTTACATCTATAACTAACAAGAGGTGAAGCCACTCCTAGTACCTCTGTACCTGGTCATGAAGAAGGAGCCAGTGTGCATGCTCCAAAATGCATCACTGCCCCCTCACATTCGAGTACTGCATTCCACGTTGGTTCTGGCAGCATGGCGGATCTTTCCAGGGTGTCTGACATGCAGCTATATACTGCTGGCCCGCTAGGAGACATGCCGATTGGATAATCCATGGAGAACCTCCTGCTGAGCATCATACATTATTTGATGAGCTTGTATACAAATTCCCTCTTGTGTGTGTTTTTAACTGTTTTGGACAATTAAAGTTTTGTTTTTTCCTGCACTTAGAAGCTCCTTCTTTCTCTAGTACCTTGGCAAAACCTATGGTCCAGCTTGCAGGTGCTTACTCCTCTGGGGTCCAATCCTCCCATATGCAATTCAACAAAGTGCGGTCACCACTTCTGCCCTGTACACACGATGGGATTTTCCGACAACAAAATTCATGATATTTTTTCCGACGGATGTTGGCTCAAACTTGTCTTGCATACACACGGTCTCACAAAGTTGGTCGGAAATTCCGAACGTCAAGAACGAAGAGCCGAGAAAAATTAAGTTATACACACGAATTTCCGAGAACGGATTTTGTTAACGGAAAATTTGAGAACCAGATCTCAAATTTTGTGTGACGGAAATTCCTATGGAAAATGTGTGATGAAGCCTACACACGGTCGGAAATTCCAACAACAAGGTCCTATCACACATTTTCCATCGGAAAATCCTATTGTGTGTACAGGGCATTCCAGATGGTAAATCAACTCTATTGTTCAATACAAGTCCAGACACTCCACCCAGAACCCACCCTCCAACATGTTTTGCCCCAAAGCTGTACCTTACACCAATTAAGCTCCAGAAGGGGTGAACTATCGAACAGGGGAAATCCTGGGTGGAATATTGGTGTTTTTGCTGAACAATAACGTTGATTTTACACTTTGGTAGTGTATGACTCCAGGATTTTTCTGAATTTGTGATGTGGCAAATTATGAAATCTCGAAATGCAGCGCGCATTATCTTCTTCTTTAATGGGATAATAATGAAGCTGCTTTGCTGGGGATACTGATGGAGTTATTGCAAACTAATTTTCATAGACTTTTTTTTCCTAGTGATGTCAAAAATAATATTATTATGCTTTTTTTTGTTTATTATTTGGGTAAGTTACCACAACACCATTATCCCCTAGTTTTTAAGATCAGAGATACAACTATGTTGGTGTCCCTTGTTAATTTTACATTGTATTTTTTAAAATGTAACTGCCTACTCCCAAACTGTCATTTGAAGTAAAACACATAGCCAAGTATTACTCTACACAAATTTTTTATTGTGCATTAAAAAATGGAAAACAAATAAAATTAGACATGCTATCTGCCATTAGAACTTAACCAAAAAGTGCATTCTATGCATCCAAAAATATAGAAAATATACCAAATCAAATCATTATTCAACTAAAAAAATAATGTCAAAGCAATAACTCCAAGGCCAATAATAAATAACACGTTGTCTCCTCCGATTCCGCAACATGTCTGGTTGACGAGCGGCCATTCAGAAACAAACTGAAAAGCGCGAAATGAAAAGCGCGAAACGAAAAGTGTGAAATGAAAAGCGCTAAATGAAAAATGCGAAAAGAAAAGCACGAAACAACACTCACCAAACTTCTACTAACACGAAATTAGCAGAAGGAGCCCAAAGGGTGGCGCTAAAGAGCTGAAAAAGCACATAGTACATCGAGTACGTCACTACATTCGTAATAGTTTGCCTACAATTGTGTGGTTGTGTGTATGCAAGACAAATTTGGACCAACGCCCTTCGGACAAAAGTCCACGGTTTTGTTGGCCAACAATCCGATCGTGTGTACGAGGCATAAGGTTCCACTTTAAAGAACATTCAACATCAGCCGACTCCCCGTATGTACAGAAGATTGGTGATTCCTTCTACTATAAGACAACACTCAGGATGACAATCAAGATAATCAATAAAATGGCAATAAGTCCACCGATTATGAAAAACACCGTCTGTAAGGCAAAAAATAAAATGAATAAATACTTTTGTAGTTTTTAAAATAAACAAACAAAAAGAATTGATATCTCATTATGTAACCTGTTCCTATATCATAGTTCTAGTCTAATCCATAAAGACCTCCACCTTCCATAGAGAGATCCACCATTGTCTTCGTTGGGCAGTAAAATAGATCTCCATAATGTGACAACTCTTCATAAAAATAGATAGAGTATAAAAGCAGGGTGGGGGTGGGAATGGGAGGTTGTGATTGGTTGGGAATTGATCACTGACAGGAAGTGAAGGAAAACTTCTACGGGTCTTCATTCATATCTAGGAGTGAACTCAATGGATAGAAGGGGATTCCTGCTTCAGTCTATAGTGATCAGTCTGCTTGTTGAATAAAGGTACTGTCAATAGGGGGTCGAGACTGTTGGATCGCTTTTCAGTGTGGTACAGGAGCCAAGCCGAGTTTATGAATGGAAATATCGTCCTGTGACCATGAGCCGAGGATTGGGCTCATGGTTGTTGCACAGCTCTCATTTGCTTCAATGGGTCACAATGAGGGGTATCGATTTTAATAACACAACAGGCGATAGATATTGTAGATGGATAGATTGATACACGATATTACCCAAAGTATTGGGACGCCTGCCTTTACACGCACATGACCCACAATGGCATCCCAGTCTTAGTCCGTAGGGTTCAATATTGAGTTGGCCCACCCTTTGCAGCTATAACAGCTTCAACTCTTCTGGGAAGGCCGTCCACAAGGTTTAGGAGGGTGTCTATGGGAATGTTTGACCATTCTTCCAGAAGCACCTTTGTGGGGTCAGGCACTAATGTTGGATGAGAAGGCCTGGCTCAAATTAATTCCAAAGGTGTTCTATCAGGTTGAGGTCAGGCCAGTCAAGTTCCTAGGTTCCTCCACCCCAAACTCACTTATTCATGTCTTTGTGGATCTTGCTTAGTACACTGGTGTGCAGTCATGTTGGAGCAGGAAGGGTCCATCCCCAAACTGTTCTTACAAAGTTGGGAGCATGAAATTGTCGAAAATGTCTTGGTATGCTGACGCCTTATGTCGTGTACACACGGGCGAACTTTTCGGCATCAAAGGTCCGACGGTCTTTCCAAATGACTTTCGACGGACTTTTGACGGACTTCTGACGGACTTTCGAATGTATGGACACACGATCACACCAAAGTCTGATGGATTCGTACGTGATGACGTACAACCAAACTAATATAAGGAAGTTGATAGCCAGTAGCCAATAGCTGCCCTAGCGTCAGTTTTTGTCCGACGGACTATCATACAGAAGAGCAGATTTTTCGACCGGACTCGAGTCCATCGGAAAGATGTGAAACACGTACCAAATCGAAAGTCCATCTGATTCCCGACCAAAAAATTCAGCTGCAGGTCCGATGAAGCCCACACGCGGTCGGATTGTCCGACGGATTCGCCCCGTCGGACCAGTCCGGTCGAAAAGTCCACCCGTGTGTACACGGCATTAAGAGTTCTCCTCACTGGAACTAAGGGGCCAAGCCCAACCCCTGAAAGACAACCCCCACACCATAATCCTCCCCCCCCACACCATAATCCCCCCTCAACCAAATGAATTGGACCAGTGCACAAAGCAAAGTCCATAAAGACATGGATGAGCGAGTTTGGGGTGGAGGAACTTAACTGGCCTGCACGGAGTCCTGATCTCAACCCTAGTGGACAGCCTTCCCAGAAGAGTTGAAGCTGCAAAGGGTGGGCCAACTCGATAGACAGACAGACGGACAGACAGACAGACAGACAGACAGACAGACAGATAGATAGATAGATAGGATAGGATAGGATCTTATGTTCTGAAGTAGTATAGTATAGTAGTAGTAGAGTAGAGTATATGACTCACCTTGTCACTGAGATTTTTGAAGCAGGTAAGTGATGTCTAATTTTTGAAAACAAAAAGAAAAAAAAAAAACGACAAGTTATAGATGTTCCATATGAGTGTCATATAAGATGTATCTCCATTCTCTTTTTTACTATAACCAGTATTGTCATAAGGTTAGTTTTCTGTTATTTTTGCCCAGTCTTGGGGTATTTCCATCTCTATTCCCCATCATCATATTACTTTTTTTGTTATTTACCCCAAGTGTTTGGATTTACGTTAAAAAGTGTGCAACTTGTCCACTCACCCCGAGGCCCCGAGTCTTCTGTCCTCTATTGTGTGGCTGAAAAAATAATATATTTTCTATAAATGATTAAGAAAAATATTAAAAATGGCCATAAATGTATTTAACGGTTTTCTGTATTATTTTACTCTTATATATATGCATTTTCCTTTTTTTTAGCAAAAGAAGCCTTGTCATAGCACAACGGTCACTTACCTGATCACCGTCTTCGGGAATATGTCCGTCGCCATGAAGGGGGGTGTGAGTCTGTCATATAAAGACGCACACAAACAATTAACTTCATTTTAACGAAGCAAAAAATATTTTTTCTACATCCTAAAGTTAGATTTCAGTCAAAACAAAGTACTTCAGGATAACCATGACTATCCAGGGCTGGCTTTACCATGATGGTAAGTGTGGGTTGGAGCCTGGGGTGCCGGAATATGAGGAGACAGCACCAAGGGGAGAGTCAACTCTCCTCTGACTCCTCCCCACCCCAATAGAAGAATGTTTTTATTTAAAAACAATATGTTTATTTATTTTTACATCTATAGGACCCGTGTCTGTGCATGATCCCCCCACCACCCGCACATACACAGAGAGCAGCAGGCCTCTATAGGATACATACTGTATGTCAAACACAAGGCCAAATCCAGCCCACCAGGCCTTGGCATGAGGCCCTCACACCCAATTCTGGAACATAGATGAACTCGCTTCCACCACCTTCGGCTCTCACCCTCGGCTACCCACTGCTACTTGTAAACACAGAAGCCTCCACTGTTTACAAGGGACAGCTTTGCTCTCAGCAGGACAGATCTCCCGAATCTGAGGAAGAGAACGATCTCCCTGCAAGGCAAGGTAGAGCCACCTACACAGGGAGATACCAGAATAGGGCAAGGCAGAAGAGAGAGAGATGCAAGGAAGTTTTGGTGGTGGGTGGGGGGAGGGGTCAGTTGTGGTTGCACACTGTGCATAACACACCCCTGAATCCTTAACGCTGTTCGTAGCACACCCCTGAACCCTGCACTCTGTTTGTAGCACACCCGTGAACTCTGCACTCTTTATGTAGCACAACCCTGAACTGTACATAGCACACCTCAGAATCCTGCACTCTGTATGTAGCACACCCCTGAACTCCATGTGTACTGTAGCACACCCCTGAATCCTGCACTCTGCATGTAGCACACCCTGAACCCTGCACTCTGCACGTAGCACAACCCTGAACCCTGCACTCTGTACATAGAACACCCCTGAACCCTGCACGTAGCACACCCCTGAACCCTGCACTCTGCATGTAGCACACCCTGAACCCTGCACTCTGCACATAGCACAACCATGAACCCTGCACTCTGTACATAGAACACCCCTGAACCCTGCACGTAGCACACCCCTGAACCCTGCACTCTGCATGTAGCACAACCCTGAACCATGCACTCTGTACGTAGAACACCCCTGAACCCTGCACGTAGCACACCCCTGAACCCTGCACTCTGTACATAGTACACCCCTGAGCCCTGCACTCTGTACATAGAACACCCCTGAACCCTGCACGTAGCACACCCCTGAACCCTGCACTCTGTATGTAGCACACCCCTGAACCCTGCACTCTGTACATAGTACACCCCTGAGCCCTGCACTCTGTACATAGAACACCCCTGAACCCTGCACGTAGCACACCCCTGAACCCTGAACTCTGTACGTAGCACACCCCTGAACCCTGCACTGTGCACATAGCACACCCTGAACCCTGCACTCTGTATGTAGAACACCCCTGAATCCTGCACGTAGCAGACACCTGAACCCTGCACTCTGTACGTAGCACACCCATGAACCCTGCACTCTGCACTCTGTATGTAGAACACCCCTGAACCCTGCACGTAGCACACCCCTGAACCCTGCACTCTGTACGTAGCACACCCCTGAACCCTGCACTCTGTATGTAGCACAGCCCTGACTCCTGCACTCTGTACGTAGCACAACCCTGAACTGTATGTAGCACACCCCTGAATCCTGCACTTTGTACATAGCACACCCCTTAATCCTGCACTCTGTACGTAGTACATTCCTGAGTCCTGCACTCTGCACATAGCACATTCCTGAATCCTGAACTCTGTACATAGCACAACCCTGAACTGTACGTAGCATACCCCTGATTCCTGCGCTCTGTACATAGCATAACCCATAATCATTCACTCTGTACATAGCACACCCCTGAACCCTGCACTGTACGTAGCACACCCCTGAATCCTGCATTCTGTATGTAGCACACTCCTGAACCCCTCACTCTGTACATAGCAAAACCCTGAATTCTGCACTCTGTACGTAGCACACCCCTGAACCCTGCACTGTATGTAGCACACCCCTGAACCCTGCACTGTACGTAGCACACCCCTGAACCCTGCACTCTGTACGTAATGCCCTCCCTAACCCTGAACTTTATACGTAGGGGAACCCCGGACTCTGCACTCTGTACATAACACACTCCCGGACCCTGCACTCTGTATGTAGTGCACCTCAGACACAACCAGCCCTTTGAGCTGAACCATACTACTGATGCGGCCTGCAAAGAATTTGAGTTTGACACCCTTGGTATAGGACTTGGCAGCACCATGCAGCATGTCTATGCATACACAGGGCTTTCATGTGATTCTGTGCATGTGCAAACATGCCGTATGGCTCTGACCCACAGTCTGTCTGTGTATGTGTGAGATTTTGGGCCAAGTTGATGGCCTGGGAGAAAAGTAACAAAGAAGAGCGCTGGACGTCAGGAAGGACAACACTGGACTCCAGACTAGTAAGCACTGGAATTCAGGAAACATGAATCTAACCCTCTTTTCTCTTGCATGACAGTCTGTACAGTGTAAAATTAGTAGTGCAATAAAAGCAGAGCCCATGATTCCTTCAATAGAATATGTTTTTTCTATAAAAAAATAAAGTCATGGTTGGCAGAGCTTTTGAAAAAGCTGTCAACTCTTTGTTGTGCCCAGACCAACCTGTTGTCTAAATATGGTCCTGATATGGATCATCTATATAACAATCATGCAAAAAAATAAAAAATAAAAAGAGAAAGGAGGGGTGTCTTACCTCTTCATGTATGGCTAGAATAAAGAAAAGAAAGCACTGTAAGAAGATACACGTATATTGATTAAAAGAGAAGTATGGGGTATATTAAAAAAAAAAAAAAAAAAACATATACTCACCTAGGTGGATGCAGCATTGATCCGATGCTGCATCTGTCCCCTGCCACCTCTGCACTGAGAATTGAGCATTCAAAGACCACTGATCGCTCAGTTCTCCCCTCCACTCTTAGCGGAGAGGGGTGACTATCAGTCACCAGCTCTCTGCTTTGCCCCTCCAGCACTCACTGGGCTGGTGAGGGAGGGAGCGGTTGGCTCAGTCTTCCAGCGGTGCTGCCGGTCCAGGCATCTGGGTGGTGTGAAGTCGGGACTGGACTTGGCCCACTGTTGGCTAAAGATGGGTTACGGGAGTGCAGAACAAACTGCCCTCCTGTGATCCATAGGAGAAATAGGGCCAACAAATCTTTGGCCATACTTCTCTTTTAAAGAATGCATTCAGCTAAAATGATCATTTGCATTAGGTGTTCTACAGGTAGCAGTCAGGCTGCATACAGCCAAAATATTTCCTCCATAGTACATGTGTCCATGTTTGTGTTAGCAATGCTTCTGCCAGATGCTCCAGCAGTCTGTGCTTGAAGAGTTAACCATCTGTGTTATGAATTTTTAACATCTCAACATATCACTTTGATACCGGGGTTTATGACGTGAGCTAGTGAGGTGTTTGGCACCTACCACATGGTCATTCCCACTGAGAGTAGGCCCTGGGAGGATGGTGTGTTTAACAATCTCTCTCCAATGGGCTTAGGACCTAGAAGGTTGGGTGCCGAAGGATTTTCCTTTTCTAGGAGGCCCCTAAAGATGCTAATAAGTGCTAAAAGTGAATTGATTGGCCTTGAGAACACAACTGTGGCTATCCCCAACAAGAGCAGTCATGAGGGACTAGTTGAGAGAGATGTTTATAGAAGAATCTCTCACCTCTAATGCCTTAGAAGTCTACGATCAAGATACCAACAGGACCTAAAAGTGTCCTGAGATGTACAGACATTTGGAGTTCATGTTGAACATCATTTTACGAGGATCTTTTGTTCCCTTACTGTACTTCCTTCCCATTTATATGAAGTATGTTCATCTATATAATGAATGGTGACAATCCATATCTACCCAACTGGAGAAGAAACAACCCTAAAATGTATGTGCATGGGGCCTCGTTGCCATGTAAGTGTGCTAAAAACATTCACATCTGATCTGGTTGCCATCTGATGATCATTGGTAATAACTACTCTGGCTAAAAAGGGTTACTTCAGCAAACAGAGGTCCATGTACAGTAAGTATGCCAAAATAATACATACTATAAAAGCAGTGTTACCTGGAAAGCCATCACGTTGGGCTGAGCGGTGTGAGTTGTATAAAGGGCGACTACTGCGATCTGTAATAAAAACAGGAAATACAATTAAAAGACTAATGGCATTGTGGAAGGAGAGGGTATCTGTCACAAAGGAAAATGTCTGTATTTAATCCTGTCCAATGCTTCAAGCCTACTGGTCTACGATACATGAAATTATTTTTCGGGTCAATACGTATACTCAGGATTATACCCCTCCGCAATTTCTTCTGCACCATTCATTAATCATTATTAAAATGTACCTCAAACCCCTGGCCGTGCATGTGGTCATCACCGCAAAAGTGTGTATTCCGATACACTGGGGCACACCCCACGCACCATCAATTTCTGAGTAGTTCACCCATCTCCGTAAAATTGGAGAGATGGAGGAACTGATCTAAATTGCTCATGGTTCTCCTTCCAAATTCATGAGTATTTTGATCTGCTGGTTTCATTTCCAAATGACTGATGCCTATCAGCATCTGATGAACCCCTCCCCTCTGTGACTACCCAACAGAAGTGCTCAACTTTCTTAGATACTGTATTTCAAAAAAGAATCTGCTATGATGCTGGAGCGTGGCTCCTCAACTCTCCCTCTCCCCAAGTTCTATCATCTCATTGCTGACCCATCAACAGGTTCTGACGTAGCTTGCATTTTTCTTTTTTTTTCCCCATCAAAAATGTTATTGATGATGTAACACTTTCGAAACATGAGCTGTACTAAATGAGTATTGGAATTGTATTTTCCCCATTATCAGCTATGTACTGGACACCGTGTCCTTAAATAAAAAATTTTGGAACCAAAAAAAATAAAATAAAATGCCAGTATGAGAAGCCTCCGACAGCAGAAGCCAGTCTATGCCTACTGTGGATTCATACTCACTTTGAGGCATTGGCATCGCTCAGATTGAATCTGATTGGATTCAGCTTCATTGTTCCAAAACTAGTGAACAGTGATTGGCTTCCTATTAAGGCTTCTGAGTGAAATGTTTTTTTGTTTGTAAGCTGGTTGGAGTTGGAGCAAGACTGCAAAGCCTTGATGGATAGTTCCCCCTTGTGTAAAATGACTCCAAAAATATTGGAGGAGACTTACATTGTATTTAGTGACTTGCTGGCAGATCCATTGGCTTGGGGGTGGCCAGATGTTCTATGGCTGACCATTATATTAACTATTGGATGGGGTGGTTCTGGTAGCTGGTATTGTAGGTGAAGTAAGGTTTGTGTTTTTTTTTGGGGTGAGGGGTGCATGTGTGGGAGGTTTTGCAGGGTTTTTTTCTTCTTCCCTCTTTTTCTCTTTTCCTCACATCTTTCCTTTCCACTACGTGGTCATGGACAATGAAGTTCTGCCTCCTTGGGGTTTTGTTATGTATATTTTATGTAATTAAATTGGTGTTGTCATCTTTTGGAGATGGATCTTTATCTGCTATCAACTTGAACAGGAAAGCTTATGTTTCAGTCCTGAAGACGCAGAAGTACCTGAAGCTAGATGTTCAATGTTAAAGTGATAATAAAGGCAATAATAACAAAAAAATAAAATATGTCATACTCACCTGCTCTGTGCAATGGTTTTGCACAGAGCAGCCCCGATACTCTTCTTCTCCAGTCCACACCACTAGTGCTCTTGGCCCCTCCCTCCTGCCGAGTGTCTCCAGAGCAAGCAGTTTGCAATGGGGGCCCCTGAGCAAGCATGCTCCTAAGCCAATGCTCTGTGTTCAATGTAGAGAGAAGCTCTGGACAATCATCAAAATATGTGCCACAGCAGTATGGATAAAAGAGCTTACGCGTTTCACACTACAAACAGTGCTTAATCATAAGAGCTATCATGAGCTATCATGAGCTATTAAGCTATGCTGGCATTGCCAGCACCTGGGCTTCTAAGCTGGAGGAGAGGTTTTCTACTTTTGTTCGACCCACCTGAAGCGGTGATATCCCTTTCCCAATGCTCTATGTGTCTGTTCACACACACACACAGAGCCATGGCTCTGCCCTGCCCCCTCTCTCTCTGCTCATTGGCTGTGATTGACAGCAGTGGGAACCAATGGCTCCTGCTGCTGTCTCAGACAATGAGCATGGAAAGCCCTAGCAAAGCCAAGGCTCCCGTGCACAGTGCGGGAGAAAGATTGGGCTCGGGTAAGGATTTGGCGAGCTGGAGGGCTGCTGAACAGAAGGTTTTTTTATGCATGAAGGTAAAAAAATTGAGCCTCTACAACCACGTTAAGCTTTCTATGGCTTTTACCTTATATATACACATTACTGGGAACAGGAAGTTCCTGCCCTATACTGTATATTCCTCTTTTATGTATCTGGGGATATATTTTTTTTTATGATGTGTACAGTAAAAGTGCAATTGACATTGATTTGCATTTCTTGTCATTGAATACTCCCAGGGGAGCATATTTAAAGTCATATATATAGATCACATGGTTTTATACTAGATGTCCTATGGCTCACAATAGACTTTTTTTCTCTTTTTTTTTAGTTAGTGAGTTGAGACTGTTAATCTTCATTCTCCGGAAAAGTAAAGATCTCAGGTTGACTCAAGTTTACCCAGAATATGAAAACAACATTCTATTGGAGACCACTGAGCCAATTCACAAGGCAAATTTCTAGGAAAAGGTACATGGCTGAGTGCCATGGTGGGGTGTGCATGTCTCCTTACAGGAGTGCAACATTCTGGATCTGCAATGGGTCACTGCCATAACCAGTAGGAGTCAACTTATAGACCTATGTGTTATCCCATAATAAGTCACATTTGTGCCATTATTGTATTAGGCAGTCACATGCCACAACTTATTCCACTGTTGTGCCCTAAAACACTTTGGGCTTGATTTACTAAAACTGGAAAGTGCAAAATCTGGTGCAGCTCTGCATAGAAACCAATCAGCTTCCATTTTTTTTTTGTCAAAGCTTTACTGAAGAAGCTAAAGTTAGAAGCTGATCGGCTACCATTCACAGCTGAACCACATTTTGCACTCTCCAGCTCTCCAGTTTTAGTAAATCAACCTGTTTGTCTTTTAAAATAGTGATGAGAAATCCCTCCAATGGGGTACAAGTAAAACATGATCACACTTTTACCAGAGCACCAAAGGGTTAGAACTTAAGTTTGGAAAATGTGTTAATTATTTGACTGGGTCTGTCTCAATAACTTGAACAATTAACACATATCCCAGACTTACTGACACCATTAGATTGGATTATGCAAATGGAACATTGCGGTTTCACAAACTTTCCCTTCTAGGCTCTTGGACAAGCAACATTCATCTTGACACATTCTGTGACGATTGGATCATTTGTTCAGAGCATTACCTGAGCTGTAGGCACTGGAAGATCTAATACTTTCTACACCTAAAAGACAAATAAAATATTCATTAGGTCTTTTTATTTTGCAGAGGCAAAGAGAATCTGTCACTTCAAAAAAAGTCAGAGCTAGCCAACTTGTAGGGAAGTCTGATAACAAACTTGTCAAAGTATAATACTAAAATGGAATAGGTTAGTGTTGTGTTGGTGTTACGGTCATGGGTGAGGCTCAGAGACCAGCACCTATAGCAGTAAAGAGGCTCCCACTGACCAGCCAGCTAAGTAAACAAGCAGGTCACTCTGGCGGATGACGCAGGCTCACCTGAGGTGCTAGGTCTAAGCACTAACCAGTATTCACCAGAGCTCCTGATGGTGGAGATGGGTTTTGCTGTATGTTAGTACCAGGTCGCCATCCTCAGGATCATCCCACCAGTAGGGGAGCACGCCGGGGTCCAGTAGCAGACCAAGCAGACACGTAGTCAGTAAACAAGCCAAAGGTTGGTAACAAGTGGTCATAGACTGGGATCAGTTAGAAACTTAGTTGAGGAACAAGCTAAAGGTACGTTTCAAGTGGTAGTGGAGATAAGGAAAGCTGCAGGCACACAAATGAAGACATCGGCTGGAGAGAGTACTTCTAGATCAACTGTGGGTATAGGATAGTGTTTATGGAGGATTTTTATTTGAGGGTGTTGGTTTTCTTTTTCTTCTTTTTTTCTCTGTTGGTTGAACTGGATGGACTTGTGTGTTTTTTTTTTTTTAATCCAGATTAACTATGTAACTATATGTAACTATGCAAGTGCAATAATCTGGCAAACAGGGAGTGCAGAGATATGCCTTAAAGCGGAGGTCCACACAAATTACTCACTTAAACTTAACCCCATTAGTGCATTGCACAGATGTGTCAATGAACAAAAAAAAATTCTTGGTGCTGTATTTACCTTATTATCGGTCTTTTTAGTGGACTTGTCACCCCCGCAGGAGTAGGCGTGTCTATCCTTTTTCCCTGATGGCGCACAGTCTCCTGGGAGCTAAGTGTCAGCAGGAGTCAGTGCGGATCACCACTGAGAGAGATCGTAAAACAGGAAGTGACGCGTGACGCTGCTCTCTCCCCGTACTGAGCTTTGCATCATCCGTTTTTTGTTTTTGTTGTCATCACAATGGGGCGGGAACTTCCACCGCCGCCGCCCATTGTGATGGCAACCTGGAAGTTTACTGCACCCAGGGAATAAATGCTTGTGGGCTTCTCAAGCCCACAAGCAAGATGGAACCGGCCATCATCATCATCGGTGGACCTCCGCTTTAAAGGGGAAGTACAGCCAAAGCTTGTTTAGCTGTACTTTTTCTGTGGATCACAGGAGTGCAGTTCGTTCTGCACTCGTTGTCGGCTGACGTCACAGAGCTGGTCCAGTCTGGAGCAAGATTGCGACAATGAAGTCGGGATCCACCCACATGCCTGGACCGGCACCCAGCTCAGCCTCTCAGTGAGCCACTGAGAGTCTGAGCCAGCCTCTCCCACCCTCTTCACAACCCAGCGCTCTAGTGAGCGAAGAGGAGCAGAGAGCCAGTGACTGACATTCATCAGCTCTCTGCTCAGGGAGCTGTGAGAACCGAGAGACCGGCAGTTCTCCACCTTAAAGCTGGCAGGGGACAGATGCTACATCCACCTAGGTAAGTATGATTCTTAAAAAAAAAAAAAAAATATATATATATATATATATATATATATATATATATATATATATTTTTTTTTTTTTTTCTTAAAATCAGGAAGTTCAAGGGAGGAGCCCAAGAGTTCAAGGTTCACCCGAAACAAGAGACAAGGCAAGAAAGTCCAAAAGATCATATAAAGTGCTGGCCAGCATCTCAGGTGGCTCAGCAAGAAGATCCACTGCCAGACGTAGCAGAGGTTGTGGGTTCAGATCATTTGTCAATGACAATAACAGAGTGAGAAAAGGAATATGATTGAAAGACTCTGTACATAATCTATATATTTTACTGCATCTAAAGGCCCATGCACACAATCGGACTTTTGACAACAAACACGAAAATTAGCTGTTTCAAGGCAACATCCGACCGTGTGTACGCTCCATCTGACAAACTTTTTCGGTTTTCATCGGACAAATGTTGGCTGTGCGAACAGACAAACTTGGCGGCAACAAAAGTCCGACGTCGGCAAGTCCGATCGTGTGTGTACACAAAACCATCCGACTTTAGTCCAAAGTACAATCACGCACGCTCAGAACCAATGCAAAAGATCAGAAACAACAATACAGAAGTTGACCAAAGGGTGGCGCCGGAGAATTGAACGTCCTCTTTTGAAGTGCCGTCAGTACGTTGAAACGTCACTACGTTCGTGTTTGTTGCCTAAAAAGTCCTGCCGTGTGTATGCTTAACAAGTTAATGGCCAACGCCCTTTGTACAGAAATCCACGGAAAAGGTTGTTTAAAGTCCGATGGTGTGTATGAGGCTTTAGTTTAAAAATACTATATGTGTAATAACAGTACAGGTAATTAGCTTATCTATTTTATGCTGACTGTGCCCAGCACACACTCCATAGACATGTACCTTTGTACCTATAGCTGGCAGACTTGGTGGTGGCAGAACTTTTGTATCCTAAAAGAGATAAGATGCTGTATAGATTACAAGTATTACTGTATAGATTACAAGAATTACTGTATAGATTACAATGACCACTGCAAGACACATATATAATTCTTTCCAAATAGCTCTAATTAGAAAGTGGTGATGGCCGTCATTTTGTATCGTGTGTAGGGATGACCAGAATAGTTCTGAATTTGTACTAAGATTACTTATATTATTGGCAATTTTTTTTTCCAAAGAAGAAAAAACTCCATTAGGTATAAATTAAGGGAGTCAAAACAAACTTCTGTAAATCTCAGGAGCCAATTAAGACCCCCTGCACCTTGAAAGCCAACCAAAAAACTCCTTAGTCTCACCTTCATCATGGACTCCAGCTCATTAAATTGGCAATATTTTACCATAATCTCCAAATGTTGGTCAACATTTGAGGGAAATGGACCCTGCGCACCCCTTGGGATGATTCTCTTATTTGGATGTGCCATGCTAGACCATTGTTTCTCAACTCCAGTCCTCAAGGTGCCCCAACATTATATTGCATAGGTGATTTGATCAGTTGCACTGCCTTAGTAATTAACACAGCCTTTTTAAATCTGAGGGAAATCCTGAAAACATGTCCTGTTGGGGCACCTTGAGGACTGGAGTTGAGAAACACTGGTCTAGCATGGCACATCCAAATAAGAGAATCATTTCCCTCAAATGTTGACCAACATTTGGAGATTATGGTAAAATATTGCCAATTTGATGAGCTGGAGTCCATGATGAAGGTGAGACTAAGGTGTTTTTTGGTTGGCTTTCAAGGTGCAGGGGGTCTTAATCGGCTCCTGAGATTTACAGAAGTTTGTTTTGACTTCCTTAAATTAAACCTAATGGACAACTAAACTAGACAACTAGACAACTAAAGCTGGAAATTTGGCTGGCTCAGTAAGGAGTGGCCAAGATTAAATCCATGTATGGGCAGGCTGATTCCACCCAAGTCTACCCATGGATCGACTTGGGTAAATCAACATGTTGGATTTTTTACATTTGATTACTGATGGCGGCTATAGTCACTAGCAGTAATCATTGTGTTTTGCTGGCAGGCAAGGCTTCCCCCCCCAGGAGAACACAACAGCGCTGCGAGAGTCATTCCCTAATCAATGCTGACTGTGGATGGACTGGTGTCTTTATTCAACCTTAACAACTATGTAACTTTATGTAACTATGGAATCAAGCGATTTTTTTTCCTTCTACTTGTGGTGAAAAGAAAGAAAATCAAGTCATCTATGGACTGCTTAAAACAGAGATTTGCTGTGTGTCTAAATTCATGCATTTAAAAACAATTATATAGGGTTCAATTTTTTTCCAAAGGTAATTGAAGATCAAAATGGCTCTGAGAGTTACAGAAGTCAACAGCAAGTGGGTTCAAACATGCTAGATCTATAATTAAACACAAAAGTAAGAAAGTAAATACATAAATAATGCAGGCTTGATGGATCACTCTGTCTTTTTCTGCCAAGTTTCTTAAACCGTTTGGAAATCTGGTTGAAGCAATATTCATATTACATAGTTACATAGTAGGTGAGGTTGAAAAAAGACACAAGTCCATCAAGTCCAACCTATGTGTGTGATTATATGTCAGTATTGCATTGTATATCCCTGTATGTTGCGGTCGTTCTGGTGATTATCTAATAGTTTCTTGAAACTACCGATAGCCCTTGGTGAGACCACCGCCTGTGGAAGGGAATTCCACATCCTTGTCGCACTTACAGTAAAGAACCCTCTACACGGTTTAAGGTTAAACCTCTTTTCTTCTAATTTTAATGAGTGGCCACGAATCTTGTTAAACTCTCTTCTGCTGAAAAGTTTTATTCTTATTGTGGGGTCACCAGTACAGTATTTGTAAATTGAATTCATATCCCCTCTCAAGCGCCTCTTCTCCAGAGAGAATAAGTTCAATGCTTGCCGATATTCTGTTTGCTTTGTTAGCAGCATCTTGGCATCACATGCCATTGCTCAGCCTATCATCTACTAGGACCCCCAGGTCCTTTTCCATCCTAGATTCTCCCAGAGGTTCTCCCCCCCAGTGTTTAGATTGCATTCAGATTTTTGCCACCCAAATGCATTATTTTACATTTTTCTACATTGAACCTCATTTGCCATGTAGTCGCCCACCCCATTAATTTGTACAGATCTTTTTGCAAGGTTTCCACATCCTGCAGAGAAGTTATTGCCCTGCTTAGCTTAGTATCATCTGCAAATACAGAGATTGAACTGTTTACCCCATCCTCCAGGTCGTTTATGACTATCTCTACCTCTGGACCCCCCCCCCCATCGCCTAGTTTAAAAGCCCCTCTAACTTTTTGGCCATCTTCATTCCTAGCAGATCTGCACCCTCCTCATTTAGGTGCAGTCTGTCCCTTCTATAGTACCGGTTACCGACTGAAAAGTTGGCCCAGTCCTCCAGGAACCCAAACCCCTCCTTACTACACCAGCTCTTCAGCCACTTGTTTACTTCCCTAATCTCCCTCTGCCCTTCTGGTGTGGCTCGATATACCGGTAATAATCCTAAGAATAGTACCTTGGAGGTCCTTTTCCTCAATTTAGTCCCTAAAATCGTTCTTTAGGACACTCCATCTGCCTTTGACTTTGTCATTGGTGCCAATGTGCGTCATGACAGCCGGGTCTTCCCCAGCCCCTCCCAGTAATCTGTCCACCAGATCCATGATGTGCAGAACCCGAGCGCCCTTTAGACAACATACTGTTCGGCGCTTCAGGTCTTGGTTACAGATTGCCCTCTCTGTCCTTCTAAGAATTGAGTCCCCTACCACCAGAATCTGTCTTTCCTTTCCCTTCGCTGCCCCAAACTCTCACTGGAGGAGTTCTTCCCCCAGCAACTAGAGGAGTCCCTCAGCTCCAGCAGTGCTGGTCCCTGACTGGTTTCACCAATGTCACTCAATGGAGCGTACTTATTGGGATGCTCCAGCCCTGGATTGGCCTCCCTGGCACTTCCCCCTCTACCCTTCCTGACTGTCACCCATCTACTCTTTGCTAGTGCCTGCACCTCTTTGTCTCCACCCGCCTCTGTGCTGGCCCCTGCCGGCACCTGCCTTGTACGTTCCTGGCTCACCTTTAGTATGGAGGGACTTCTCAGTGCTGACAGTTTCTTCCCCAGATTCAGAACCTGGGCTTCCAGTGAAACAATGTGCTTACATTTTGCACAGCAGTATTCTCCCTCGATCGGATGATCAAGGAACGCATACATGCCGCAAGATGTACAAAGAGTCGCCTCTCCACACCCGCCGGGCATCGTACCCACTAATTTAATGGGGACTGGGGATTATGCCCTGTCCAAATTAACTAACAACTAGCTTCCTGACACTAATACTCAACAATACAGCCAACATGCGCTCACAGCACTCATGCACTTACAGTCCATGTGCAATCACAGTCGATGTGCACTTGCAGCACTCGTATACTCACAATACATGGGTACACACACACACACTACTCAGGTACTCACAATACACACACAATACTCAACAAAAACATTTACTCCACAATACACAGAATCCCAGCTAGACACAGTCAGTCTTTTTTTTTATGTTAACTGGTTATGACTGCTCTGCTCAATCTTCCCTGCAATCTGACACTTGCAGGGCTTGTCAGTATCTACAGTCACCTCTACAGTTACAATAATAATATTACTAACAGGAAATTTCAGATGTGAATTACAGGTTTAATGACTCCTGTTATAACCTCCGGTTTTCAACTCTGGTTTTGAATTTACCTCTTAGTCCAGTTCCACTTGGTCAGAGTTCCAGCGAGCAAAAAGCTGGCAGACTCAAAATGAGATCTACAGAAAGTTATATAGGCCTCAAGCACCTGTGACCAATTAACCTCTCCCCTTAATTAGTAGGCTGAAGGAAGCAAAGAAAAAAAAAGGCTGTTTAAAAAGTGACAGAAACTTGTCCTTGCGGGCAAGATGGGTAAACTAGAGATACTGTTGTATGAGGAGGATTTGGATTTTGTGGGAATTTCAGAGACCTGGTTCAACAGCTCTCATGATTGGCTGGAAACCATTCAAGGGTATACCCTATACCGCAAGGATAGAGAGAGTAAAAAAGGGGGAGGGGGATGCCCATATATCAAGAATAATGTACAAGTGAATGTGAGAGATGACATCACTGAGGGAGCTAGGGAGGAGGTGGAATCCTTATGGGTAGAGCTCCAAAGGGATGAAGCTAAGGGGAAAATAATACTGGGAGTATGCTATAGGCCCCCTAACCTGTGGGAGGAAGTGGAGACGGATCTCCTATCACAAATTGGAGTAGCAGCAAGGATGGGAAGTGTTATCATAATGGGGGATTTTAATTATCCAGACATAGACTAGGTGGAGGTGACCGCGCATTCATTTAAGGCTCGCCAGTTCCTTAATGTCCTGCAGGACAATTTTATGGGTCAGATGGTAGACGCACCAACTAGAAATAAAACATTACTGCAATTTAGGTAACAGCGATCACAGGTCAATTGGCTTCAGTATAAATCGCACAAATAGGAAACATAAATTGAATACAAAGACACTGAATTTCAAAAGAGCCAACTTCCCTAAACTACAAACCTTGCTAAAAGGCATAAATTGGGATAAAATATTAGGAACAAAGAATAGGGAGGAGAGATGGGTTTGCTTTAGGAGCATATTAAATAAGGGCATTAGCCAATGTATCCCATTGGGTAATAAATTTAAAAGAGCGAACAAAAGTCCATGGATGGCTTAACTCCAATGTAAAAATGCAAATAAAAGCAAAAGGAGAAGGTCTTCAAAAAATAAAGGTTGAGGGATCATCATCAGCATTCAGACTTTATAAAGAATGCAACAAGAAATGTAAGGGTGCAATTAGTATGGCTAAGATAGAACATGAAAGACACATAGCGGAGGAGAGCAAAAAAAAAATCCCAAGAAATTCTTTAAGTATGTAAACAGTAAAAAAGGGAGGACAGACCATATTAGCCCCATAAAGAATGATGAAGGACATCTGGTTACAAAGGATGGGGAGATGGTGAAGGTATTGAATTTATTCTTCTCCTCAGTCTTCACGAGGAAATCGGGGGTCTTCAGTAACCAAAACTGCAGTGTTTATCCTCATGACACAACACAGGAAGCACCTCCATGGTTAACAGAGGACAGAATTAAAATTAGACTTGAGAAACTTAACATTAATAAATCACCGGGACCAGATGGCTTGCATCCGAGGGTACTTAGGGAACTCAGTCAGGTGATTGCCAGACCGTTGTTCCTAATTTTTACTGGCAGTCTGCTGACTGGAATGGTACCAGCTGATTGGAGAAAAGCCCATGTAGCACCGATATATAAAAAGGGCCCAAAATAAATCCCTGTGAATTACAGACCATTTAGCCTAACATCAATAGTATGAAAACTCTTGGAGGGGATGATAAGGGACTATATACAAGATTTTAGTAATGAGAATGATATCATTAGAATTAATCAGCATGAATTCATGAAGAATCGTTCTTGCCAAACCAATCTATTAACCTTCTATGAGGAGGTGAGTTGCCATCTAGATAAAGGAAGGCCCGTAGACGTGGTGTATCTGGATTTTGCAAAAGCATTTGACACAGTTCCCCATAAACGTTTACTGTACAAAATAAGGTCCGTTGGCATGGACCATAGGGTGAGTACATGGATTGAAAACTGACTACAAGGGCGAGTTCAGAGGGTGGTGATAAATAGGGAGTACTCAGAATGGTCAGGGGTGGGTAGTGAGGTTCCCCAGGGTTCTGTGCTGGGACCAATCCTATTTAATTTGTTCATAAACGATCTGGAGGATGGGATAAACAGTTCAATCTCTGTATTTGCAGACGATACTAAGCTAAGCAGGGCAATAACTTCTCCGCAGGATGTGGAAACTTTGCAAAAAGACCTGAACAAATTAATGGGGTGGGCGACTACATGGCAAATGAGGTTCAATGTAGAAAAATGTAAAATAATGCATTTGGGTGGCAAAAATCTGAATGCAATCTATAGAGTGGGGGGGGGAACTCTGGGGGGATCTAGGATGGAAAAGGACTTGGGGGTCCTAGTAGATGATAGGCTCAGCAATGGCATGCAATGCCAAGCTGCTGCTAACAAAGCAAACAGAATATTGGCATGTATTAAAAGGGGATCAACTCCAGAGATAAATAATTCTCCCGCTCTACAAGACTCTGGTCCGGCCGCACCTGGAGTATGCTGTCCAGGTCTGGGCACCAGTCCTCAGGAAGGATGTACTGGAAATGGAGCGAGTACAAAGAAGGGCAACAAAGCTAATAAAGGGTCTGGAGGATCTTAGTTATGAGGAAAGGTTGTGAGCTCTGAACTTATTCTCTCTGGAGAAGAGACGCTTGAGAGGGGATATGATTTCAACATATAAATACCGGACTGGTGACCCCACAATATACAAATACCGGACTGGTGACCCCACAATATACAAATACCGGACTGGTGACCCCACAATAGGGATAAAACTTTTTCGCAAAAGGGAGTTTAACAAGACATGGGGCCACTCATTTAAATTAGAAGAAAAGAGGTTTAACCTTAAACTACGTAGAGGGTTCTTTACTGTAAGAGCGGCAAGAATGTGGAATTCCCTTCCACAGGCGGTGGTATCAGCGGGGAGCATCGATCGTTTCAGGAAGCTATTAGGTAATCACCTGAATGACCACAGCATACAGGGATATACAATGTAATACTGACATATAATCACACACATAGGTTGGACTTGATGGACTTTTTTCAACCTCACCTACTATGTAACTATGCTCTCCACTCAAAGTTCCCACTGTTCAGCTTCCAACCAGCAAGTCTGGCAGAATGTGGTCCAGGATTGAAGAGACACTGAAGTTTTTAGAACAAAAAAGGATAAGAAAAAAAAAAGAACATGTATAGTGTTTTTGTTAACCTGATTGGGTAGATAAAGAAACCGAGTAACACTGCTCTATAAAACTTCCATTATATCATCCCCATGGGTAGAAGACAGGGTTATCATTTCAGCTCATTGACAAGATACAAAGTATCTCCCATTATCCTACCTTCACTTTGGGTGTCGGAGTCGGAGTCGTTCGGTGCTCTGGAACCCGTATAGGAGCTGTTCTGTGCTCTGCGATCTGCATATTAAAACATGAAATGGTGACATGAGATTTAATCTTGGATGGTTGATGGTTGATGGTGGACACGGCCATGCTTAGGTTTTCTTGTTTATGATAATCTCTAGGCGTTCCGCTGTCTCATTACCTATCAGCCACTACAAGTATTTTTACAGACCTATAAGTGAGACCATCAATTTTTATCAGCTAGTTGTGAACACCGGACAACGCCAAAACATCTCTTCAAATTACACAGTGTGTGCGTAGGACCTTCTGTCCATCTGCCCCACCACCCCTTACAGCTACCAGAAAGTCATAACCATCAAAATCAGTCATTTGTATATATAATATAGCAACTGTGAAAGCTGCTGATGTAAAAACAGGCCATCTCATACAGAGCTAATTAACATTGATCAGACAAGAGGTAGAGAGATACAAAGTAACATTGTTTATAAACATTGTTCAGACAGGAGATAGAGAAAAAAGTAACATTGTTTATAAACATTGATCAGACAAGAGATAGAGAGATACAAAGTAACATTATTTGTAAACATTGATCATACAGGAGGTAGAGGGAAAAAAAGTAACATTGTTTATAAACATTGATCAGACAAGAGATAGAGAGATACAAAGTAACATTATTTGTAAACATTGATCAGACAGGAGGTAGAGGGAAAAAAAGTAACATTGTTTATAATAATTGTTCAGACAGGAGATAGAGAGATGCAAAGTAACATTGTTTATAAACATTAATCAGACAGGAGATAGAGAGATACAAAGTAACATTGTTTGTAAACACTGATCAGACAGGAGATAGCGAAAAAGAAAGTAGCATTGTTTACAAACATTGTTTGGGCGGGAGATAGAGAGATACAAAATAACATGGTTTATAAACAATTGATCAGACAGGAGATAGGGAGATACAACGTTACAGTGTTTATAAACATTGATCAGATGGGAGAGATACAAAGTAACATTGTTTCTAAACATCATATCTCTCTATCTCCTGTCTGATCAATGTATATAAACAATGTTACTATGTATCTCTCTATCTCCTGTCTGATCAATGTATATAAACAATGTTACTTTGTATCTCTCTATCTCCTGTCTGATCAATGTATATAAACAATGTTATTTTGTATCTCTCGTCAGATCTCTTTTATCTCCTGTCTGATCAAAGTAACATTGTATATAAACATTGATCAGATGGTAGATAGACGGATACAAAGTAACATTGTCTATAAATGTTTTAGACATTTCCCCCTGTATCAAATTGTATTGTAATTGTACTGTCTGCCCTAATGTTCTAAAGCACAGTGTAAACTGCCGGCGCTATATAAATCCTGTATAATAATAAAAATTATAATAATAATAATAATAATATAAACATTGATCAGATGGGAGATAGAGAGCTACAAAGTAACAATGTTTATAAACATTGTTCAGACAAGAGACAGAGAGATGCAAAGTGACATTGTTTATACACATTGTATCTTTCTACCTCTCATCTGATCAATGTTTATAAACAATATTACTTTGCATCTCTCTATCTCCTGTCTGATCAATGTTTATAAACAATGTTACTTTGTATCTCTCTGTCTCCAGTTTGATCAATGTATATAAACAATGTTACTTTGTATCTCTTGTTGGATCTCTTTTATCTCCTGTCTGATCAAAGTAACATTGTATATAAACATTGATCAGATGGTAGATAGAGGGATACAAAGTAACATTGTTTATAAACATTGATCAGACAGCAGATAGAGAGATACAAAGTAACATTGTTTATGAACATTGTTCAGCCAGAGAGGTACAAAGTAACATTTTTGTAAACATTGATCAGACGGGAGATCGTGATTGTTCTTCCAGCCTTTCAAGGGCTTGTACTTTCCTATGTGCTAAAAAGTACCCCTGTTTCCTATCTCAAAAAATCAGGAGGTTCCCGTGTTGCATTTTTTGTGTTCTCAGTTTTATAATAAGGTTTACCAAATGTTTTTTAGACAATACTTATGCTTGTTATGATGTACCCGGAGTGCTACCCATTGCATCCTCCATAAAGGTCCGTATCCTATAGATTTTGTTGTGTATGGAGCCATACGCGTCTTGCATTGCTGGGGAAATGGGAGCAGGACTCCATCTTGGATCAGAACCGGTCAGATTTGCTGCTTGCTTCTCCGACTCGCTGATGAGAATCAGCTCCTGTGCGCAGTCCCTAATGAGAGGCTGTTCACCCAATATTCTTCTTTTATTACTATCGCTGCTGTCATCTATATCGTCCACCAACACGACCACGTTATCTCCTAAAAGGGTGACAACATCACCAGTTATTACAAAGATTTATATGTATTGTAGATAATGAAAGCAACATTGTTAATAATAATAATAATAATAATAATAATACACAAGTCTGTGAACCCCCATCCATCACACCTATATGAGCTTGTTGGACACCCTAATCAAACAATCCTGGGCATTAGATATGGAATTGTCCCCTTTTGTGGCCATAACAATGTCCACCCCTCTGGGAAGGAATTCCACAAGATATTGGAGGATGTTAGTGAGAATTTGTGCCCATTTGTGGGGTTGCATACTGATACTCATTGGTCCTGCTGAACGTCTTCATGGAGGGTACATCACCCTTGCTGTGCTGTTGAAAGCTAGCCTATATCTATACCATTACTCACTGTGAGGCCTTCTCATCTCACAATGGGTCTATAGTAGGGATGAATGAATGAATGAATGAATGATTTGTATAGCACTATAAATGTGAACTAAATTGCCTCAAGGCGCTCGATCCGTCCTGTGTTGTCCAGCTTCTTAGAAGAGGTAGGTCTTGAGTTTTTTTCTGAGGCCTGATGGTTTTCTTCCATTCGAATGTGAGTAGGTAGAGCATTCCATAGCCGCGGTCCTTGGACTGCGAATCTTCATTCTCCTTTTGTTTTGTAGCGAGGTTTTGGAATAAGGAGGAGGTTTTGGTTAGAAGATCGAAGACTGCGATTGGGTGTGTAGCGTTTTATTTTCTCGCATAGGTATTGAGGGGCATTTCCTTGTATATATTTGTGGGTGAGGCAGAGGGTCTTGAAAATGATTAGATGGGCCAAACGGACCCCTGTTGGGTTGGCACCAGAACTTTCGAACACCGCGAAAGTTCGGACTCGAATAACGAACCCCATTGAAGTCAATGGGACCCGAACATCAAAAATCAAAAGTGCCCATTTTGAAGGCTTATATGTAAGTAATTGGGCATGCAATGGTTATAGGGGTCCAAGTTCTGCCCTGGGGGATATGTATCAATAGAAAAAAAAAAGTTTGTGAAAAACGTAATTTTTAAATGAGTAGTGATTTTTTGATTTTTAAAGTGAAAGCATAAAAATGAAAAATTCCTTCCAATATAGTGCCTGTGGGGTCCCCTTAGTCTACCTGTAAAGTAGCAGATATGTACCATGTCTAAAATCTTCTGCAGCAATAATTGCATTTCTAAAGCCAAAAAGAAATTTTCCCTGCAAGCTGCCTTTATTTTGCTCAGCAACAGCTGGAGAGCCAGTGTGTATGATGAGGCCAAAATGTAGTGCACTGGGAACAAGATTAGAGATTCTTTGGATACATTCTGGTGTCACTTTGACTTTGTATAGACGTAACGGGTGCGTAAAATTTGGTCTTTGGGTGTCGGTGGTGCCTTCCCACCGTAACCCTATAGAGGTACTCTTGATGAAAGCAAGAATTGGCCTTGCTGTAAAAAATTGCAATGATATGCACATGTCAGACAGGTGCAAAAAAATTACTCTTTGGGTGTCGGGGCGCCTTCCCACCGTACCCCTATAGAGGTGCTCTTGATGAAGGTAAAAAAAATTGCAATGATATGCACCTGTCAAATAGGTGCTAAAAAATTGGTCTATGGGTGTTAATTGTGCCCACAAAACCTATACCAAAAACATTCTTCCAGAGGAAATGTTTGAACACCCTCAAAGCTATGCAGCCTCGAAGTCCTGCAGAGACTCTGCATCCCAAAAAGACTTAATCAGTGACATCGGCATCAGGGGCTTCATAGCTGGTAATCCAGGACTGATTCATTTTTATAAAAGTCAAGCTGTCCACGGAGTCTGTGGACAGACACATTCTATGATCAGTAACAAAACCTCCCGCAGCACTGAATGCCTGTTCTGAAAGCACGCTGGATGCAGGGCAGCCCAACAACTCAATAGCATACTAGGCAAGATCTGGCCAGTGGTCTATTCTCATGACCCAGTAAGCCAGTGGATCGTCAGCTGGAAAGCTCTCCATCTCTGTTTTGGCCCCAAGGTAATCGCCCACCATGTGATGCAGACGCTGCCGATGGGATGTGGAAGCTGACAGCCCTGGGCAGCGAGGACTAAAAAAATTCCGAAATGCCTCACTTAGGCGGGCGCCTTCTCCAACGCTCCTCTCTTGACCAACAGAAGACCCAAAACTATGTTTTGCACGGCACTGTAACCTACTGGAGTCAGGAAAAACGTTCAATAAAATCCTCTTTAATGTGTCCTCAAGATATTTTATCTTCTGCACTTTCTGTGGGGACCGAATGAGTTTTGAGACCTTCCCCTTATAACGGTGGTCAAGGAGGGTTGCCAACCAATAATCATCCTTCTCCTTTATGCCACGTATTCTTGGGTCCTTTCGCAGGCTTTGAAGCCATGAGGTTGCCCATGCGCCTCAAATTTGCAGAGGCTTGAGAAGCAGACTCCTTGGGGTCACTCAGGATGACAGCATCTGTAACTTCCTCCTCCCAGCCAATGGTTCTCCCTGCAGTCTCTGAGTCTATGGGGAGGGAAAGTGATGAGAGCTGCTGCTCTAAAGCACAGCGCTGGATCGAGATGAGACTCAGCTAAGTATAAGCAGAGTTTTTTGGGTTTTTTTACCTTAAAGTGGTAGTAAACTCTGTTTTACCACTTATCCTATAATAAGGCTTACATGTAGATACTGTGAATATCTCCTAAACTTGCACTGTTAAGGAGATATTCAGAGTGCATGCAGCCGGTGATGACACAGGCGTATGCACTCTGAAGGTCCAGCATACTGTGGCGGACCTTCAGAGCCTGTGCCTAAACAGCAGCTCCCCCCTTGCATGTGCTGGAGCGACGTCATCACGCCCCCAGCCACTCATGTAGCCGGAGGCCACATACTTGGAAGGAAGACCTGGTGAAGATGGAAGACCTTAATGTCATCATCATATTTGTTGTCATATTAATATTTAGCACAAAAAAAAGAATCCATGGATGTATTCCAATTATTTGCCTCCCTGACACAGGCCAAACTGCTAGACCAGGGGTCTCAAACTGGTGGCCCTCCAGCTATTGGGAAACTACAAGTCCCATGAGACATTGCAAGGCTGACAGTTACAAGCATGACTCCCTCAGGCAGAGGCATGATGGGACATGTAGTTCCACAACAGCTGGAGGGCCACCAGTTTGAGACCCCTGTACTAGACACTCAAGTTCTCTCACCCAGCTGATCATTCAGGTCCCTCAGCTCTTCATCATAGAGGGAGTCTTGGACATTGGCAATTTTCAGGTGGCCTCTCTTCTTGGTGTGGTATAAAATGGCGAAGGAGCATTCTTTCAAAGCTTCGGTGAATATTTGGACGTTATTAGTGACGTATACATTGAGAACATATTCCACCAAGCCCTGAAACGCGGGTGTCCGGAGCAAATTAATCAGCCATTTGTAATTTTCTTGTCCATCCCTCGAGAAGATCCCAACCGTTAGTCTTTGGATAGCCATCTGCTTTCTTCTTTCCTGCAAAAAAAAAAATATATACAGTATATACTTGCCCTCTGTAGTCCTGTGATGGGAAACATTATTGTGTTGTGTTTATTGTGTTGCTATGAAAGGCGAAGTAGATGAAGAAGTAGAAACACATTCTTCAAATAAACAACCAAACCAAAATTTTAAGGTGGAATTCCATACAAAATGTCCTCCTGTTTTTGTTTTGTATAGATTAACCACTTGTTTACCGGGCACTTTCACCCCCTTCCTGCCCAGGCCAATTTTCATCTTTCAGCGCTGTCACACTTTGAATGACAATTGCGCGGTCATGCTACACTGTACCCATATGACTCTCTGGGTATTTTATTTTTTACTGAAAAAACGAAAAAAGACTGACATTTAAAAAAAAAAACAGTTTTATAGTTTGTTATAAAATTTTGCAAAGATGTGAATTTTCTCCTGAATGATGTGCGCTGATGAGACTGCACTGATGGGCACTGATAGGCTGCACTGATGCACTGGTAGGTGGCACTGGTGGGCACTGATAGGCAGCACTGATATGCACTGGTAGGTGGCACTGGTGGGTACTGGCTGGTGGCGCTGATGGGCACTGATAGCCTGCACTGATGAGCACTGATAGGTGGCACTGGTGGGCACTAATATGTGGCACTGATAGGCGGCACTGATAGGCGGCACTGATGGGAACTGGTAGGTGACACTGATAGTTGATATTGATAATAAGGCACTGATTGGTGACACTGGTGGGCACTGAAGGGCAGCACTGATATGCACTGGTAGGTGGCACTGGTGGGCACTGATAGGCTGCACTGATGAGCACTGATAGGTGGCACTGGTGGGCACTGATAGGCAGCACTGATATGCACTGGTAGGTGGCACTGGTGGGTACTGGCAGGTGGCGCTGATGGGCACTGATAGCCTGCACTGATGATCACTGATAGGTTGCACTGGTGGGCACTAATATGTGGCACTGATAGGCGGCACTGATGGGAACTGGTAGGTGACACTGACAGTTGATATTGATGATGAGGCACTGATTGGTGACACTGGTGGGCATTGATAGGGGGCACTGGTGGGCACTGAAGGGCAGCACTGATATGCACTGGTAGGTGGCACTGGTGAGCACTGGCAGGTGGCACTGGAGGGCACAGATAAGGTGGCGGTGGCTCTCCCTGTTCGGGACCGATGTCCTTCTGACAGAAGCTGATGATCGGCTTTTTTTTCTCCTCACACTGTCAGCGTGAGAAAAAAAAACTCCAAAAAATGATTACCCATCTTCTGTTTACATCATGTGATCAGCTGTCATTGGCTGGCAGCTAATCACGTGGTAAGGGGCCGGAATCGGGCCCATGCTACAATCTGTGATCAGCCGAGTCTCATTGACTCGGTGATCACAGAGCGCGCCGCCCGTGCCCCGCAGAGGGCGCGCAGGCAGCCCATGCGGAGGAAGTACATGGATGTCCTCCCGGCAATTAAGCCCCGCGCTGTAGCCTATTTTTGGATAAAGCGCAGGCGGGAGGCAGTTAAAGAAGAGTCAGAATCCATGTTTAAAATGGTAGTAAACCGCTACAGAGTTTAAAAAAAAAAAAACACCTGTAAGACAGAGGCACAATGAGCTAGTATGTATCACATATTAGCACATGATGAAATACTTACCTTAGAACAAATTCTTCCGGGTTTGCGGGCTCCGGCATTATGAGTGGGCAGAGCCGCAATGACGTCACTCCCACGCATGCGTGCAGGAGCCCTCAGTTCCACCATGGACCTCTGAAGACCCGGCACAGTATGCCAGACCTTCAGAGCGCATGCGCAGGTGAGGTCACTGGTTGCATCCAGGGTAAATATCTCCTAAACGGCGTATTCTTCGAAAATATTCATTTTACCTGCAGGCAAGCCCTTATTATAGGCCTTATCATAGGCTTACCTGTAGGTAAAAATCACAAAGCGGGCTTTACTACCGCTCTAACTTCTATGGCTGTACAATATCTACTTCACGGGGAACTAGGAATGAGAGGGGCCAATGAGATTTACTGCTACAGGGCGAACGTTCTGTGAAGAATCACGTACATATACATGATTCTGCACTTCCTTGTAGGGTGCACGCGCGCGCCATTGGCGCAACGTTGACGCACCGTCAACGTATCGCTCCTGCTTTATTTAGTCAAAGCAGATGCTGATCAGCGGGTGCCGGCCAATGGATGACCACCAGCACCCGCTGATTGGCGAAGAGAGACACGGGACGGAGCTCTGCATATGTGAACAACGCAGAGCCTCGTCCTGACAGCGGGGATGATGTCTAGAACAGATCCCTTCCCTTAGAGAAAGCAGCACACTGTGTACACATAAACACTGGCTAGGCACTTGTTTCATCCCTTTTATTGTCCTAGATGCTTAACACCCTCCTAGACAGTGTCAATAGTACAGTGACAGTGCATATTTTTATCACCGATCACTGTATTATGCTGCGTACACATGAGCGGGTTTTCGGTCGGAAATATCTTGGATGGTTTTTCCGACGGAATTCCGCTCAAGCTTGCCTTGCATACACACGGTCACACAAAAGTTCGCTGAACTCACAACCGTCAAGAGCGCGGTGACGTACAACGCCACAACGAGCCAAGAGAAAGCGAAGTTTAATGCTTCCGAGCATGCGTCGAATTGTTTCCGAGCATGCGTCAAATTGTTTCCGAGCATGCGTCGAATTGTTCCTGAGCATGCGTAGGAATTTTGCACGTCAGAATGTGTACAGACGATTGGAATTTATAATCGTAACTTTTTCCGGACCAAAAAATTGAGAACCTGCTCTCAATCTTTTGCTGGCTTTAATTCGGCCAGCAAAAGTCCGATGGAGCGTTCACACGGTCGCATTTTCCCGACCAAAGCTCTCATCGGTCTTTTGCTGTCCGATCGTGTGTATGCGGCAATAGTGTCACTGGTACCCAAAAAAGTGTGAGTTAGTGTCAAATTGTCCCCCCCACAATAACGTAGTCCCGCTATAAGTCGCTGATCATCGGCCATTACTAGTATAAAACTTAAATAAATAAAGATTACAGCATTTACATTATAGTTTGTAGATGTGATAAAGTTTGCGCAAACCAATCAATATACGCTTATTGGGATTTTTTTTTACCAAAAACATGTAGCAGAATACATATTGGCCCAAGCCATATTGGCTTGGTCGTGGGGGGGGGTAAAACCTCCCGGGGCTGAAGTGGCTAAACAACCCATATTATTGCAGACAGACTTATTGCAAACAAACGTCTTTACATGTATTGATTGGATTCCTCGGCACCTTTCCATCTATTACGTTTATTGTAAAAACTTGTGGTGATGTTTTAGGGGAGGTAACGTTTATTTCATTTTACACAAAAAGAAAACTTCCACTTTTTAAAAACCCGCAAGAATCAGTGATTGGGAAACAAGCAATACAGTACAAAAAAAGTCATACTTAAAGTGCAACTATAGGTAAAACTTTTTTTTTTTTTTTTGGATAGGTTTGGATAATCCCTGTCAGATTTTTTGTTTTTTGTCTTCGTTGCAGAGATTTCCCTTCACTTCCTGTTCTATAGCCAGACAGGAAGTGGGAGGAAATCCCGGCAAATTAAGGGGTCACCGGAACTAGTGTCCCCATTGGAAGATTTTCCCTCTTTTACTTTCCTGGGGACAGCCCAACATTTGGGATTTTTCTTTTACTTTCACTTTCAATCGGTGGCGGTGCATCCATAACGGCGCATGGGTGCCGCCCCCTCTATACTGCCACCCCCCTCTATTGCCAATAGATAGATTCATGCATTGCATGAATCTATCTTTGGCCGCCGCTGCCACACCCTATTCAGGCTCCAGGCCCCTTTTCGCGCACCGGGTGCCTGAATTGCAGGGGCAGAGTAGTTTTTTAAACACCTGATTAGAGCCATAGGCTCTAATAGTTGTTAAAAAAGGTAAACAGCGAGCGCCCTGCTTGGCGCACGCAGTTCACTCAGCTGTGTTAGGAAAGCGAATGAATATTTGCTTTCCTAGCACTGAACCGCCTCTCCACCAATCAGGTGCTCAGGTCTGTTACCCATCACCTGATTGGCTGAAATGACAGACGCTGTGATGGGACGCTATCAGGCGTCCAATCATAGCAGAGGACAGGAAGAGAAGATGGGAGAAGACATCGAGGAGACCACTCGCTGCCGTCACCCGCTGCCCCACCGAGAGACAGGGTAAGAGCCGGGCAGAAGGTGGGCAGGGGGGGCACACTGACAACATTTGATGAGCACAGTGGTGGCAATTGATGGCACAGTGGCTGCATTTGATGGGTATAGTGGCTGCATTTGATGGCACAGTGGCGGCATTTGATGGCACAGTGGCTATATTTGATGGGCACAGTGGAGGCAATTGATGGGCACAGTGGAGGCAATTGATGGGCACAGTGGCTGCATTTGATGGGCACAGTGGAGGCAATTGATGGGCACAGTGGCTGCATTTGATGGGCACAGTGGCTGTATTTGATGGGCACAGTGGAGGCAATTGATGGGCACAGTGGCTGCATTTGATGGGCACAGTGGCTGCATTTGATGGGCACAGTGGAGGCAATTGATGGGCACAGTGGCTGCATTTGATGGGCACAGTGGAGGCAATTGATGGGCACAGTGGCTGCATTTGATGGGCACAGTGGAGGCAATTGATGGGCACAGTGGTAGTGTTTGATTGGCACAGTGGCTGCGTTTGTTGGCACAGTGAGGCTGCAATTGATGTTTTTTTTCAGAATTTTTCAGTTTGTTTGCGCCCCCTCAAAAATTTTTTGCACCAGCCGCCATTGGTCTCTTTTGTCCGTTCTGCTGTGACTTTTAGATGACATTTTTTGAATAAAAGGCAAAAACTTTTTTGGGGTGCAGCTGTCCAGAACTTCTTCCGGATTTGAGCACCAGCCGCCACTGCTTTCAATGATAATCGTAAACAGGACAACTAGAGAAGAGGGATCTCCCTAACGGAGGTACAGACAGCAATCAAAACTGATTCTAATCCCTCACCTCTCCATCCAAAACTCAAAAAAGTTTTCCCTTTAGTTATACTTTAGCCCAGAGCGCAAATTATTGGCATCTGTGCGATGGTAACCCCAAAGAATGCTCCTCTGAACCCCCGTACAGAATGTTACCTCGTCCTCCTGTCTGCCGTGTGTCTTGGAAAGAGTCAACAGAAGTGATCTTTGATCTCTCCTCCCATACACAGTATGGGAAGAGAAGATATTCCTCCCTCTAGGTGTGGAGACCTACGGAACGTTGGATATGGGAACTGAAGCTTATCTCCTTTATGGCACTCATTTCCCTACTCTCTCATAAAGAACTTTAGTCAAACAGAAACTGCAGTCAACTTATTGCAACACAACCCGAGATCTCCCTGTGGTCACACACTGGGTATTATTACAGCTTTTACCGGATCGATTTCTATAAATATTGAAATATTGCTCAGCGTGGTTTGTAGACTTAACACCGTTTGATATTATTTAACCTCTTGGCAGCCATGCAATGTGTACGTGCATCAGCAAAGTCCATAAAATAATCAATCTTCAGCAAAGTGCAGTGTTTAATCCGTCGTAGACATGTGCACGGCTGAAAAATCTGTTTGTTTTCATTTCATTCATTTTTTTGGGTCATTCGCTATGATCGTAAATTTGTCAATTTGAAAATTCGGAAATTCCTAAATTTGAAAATTAGAAAATCCAAAAATAAGAAAGAAAATCTGAAAATCCAAAAAAATAACTAACTAACTAACTAATAATAACTAACTATAGGTATTGGTGCACTAACCACTTTGTACCTCGACGTACAATGTTGCCTCTGAATTACCATAAAATAATACAAATTATTGATGAAAAAAAAATGATACTGTAGGTATTGGAATTTCCTTTAAAATTTGTCTGTTAGTGAACCTAACAAATACAAATTTATTCGACGTTTGTAATTATTTGAAATAACAAATGCCGCAGCTAAACAAACGGAACAAGTTAATAATAAATAATACAAATTTTGTATTATTATTATTTATTATTATTACCGTATTTATCGGCGTATAACACGCACTTTTTTCCCCTTAAAATCAGGGGAAAATCGCAGGTGCGTGTTATACGCCGATCCCCTGCGATCCTGAGCTTCAAAATCGCGATTTGAAAATGGCGCCGCCGGCGCCGAAATACACAGAGCCGGTCCTCGGCTCTTCTCGGCCACTTTCGGCTTCACTCGAGCGCCGCCCGAACCTAGCCAAATGTGTGCTCGGCTAGGTTCGGATAGCTCCGCTCACAGTCACGCCCATCCCGGGCGGGGCTACGAGTGGAGCCGAAAGTGAACGAGAGCCGCCGAGGAGAGCCGAGGACCGGCTCTGTGTATTTCGGCGCCGGCGGCGCCATTTTCAAATCGCGGTCGGCGATTTTGAAGCTCAGGATCGCAGGGGATCACAGGATCACAGGGGAGAGGTGCCATTTTCAAACTGCGAGCTGCAAGGCTGCACTGGGGCAAGGCTGCACTGGGATAAGGCTGCACTGGGGCAAGGCTGCACTGGGATAAGGCTGCAATGGACACTGGGGAAGGCTGCACTGACAAGGCTGCACTGACAAGGCTGCACTGACAAGGCTGCACTGAGAAGGCTGCAATGATGGGCATTTAAATGTAAGTTTTTTTCCCTTCAACTTCCCTCCTAAAAGTTTTTTTTTCCTTAAAATTCCCTCCTAAACTTGGGGTGCGTGTTATACGCCGGTAAATACAGTAATTTGTTACATTCCATTAGTTTAGATACTGCATTCGTTTTTTCAAATAATTCGTAACTTCGGATAAATTCGTATTCGTTATTTTCACTAACAGCCAAATTTGAAAGGAAATTAAAATACCTATAATTTAATTTAATAGTTAGTAATAGTTAAGTTATTATGAGTTAGTTATTATTTTTCAGATTTTTCAGATTTTTGAATTTAGAATTTCCATTTTTATGAATATTCGGAAAAATCTGTTAAACGGGAAGTATTCGAATTAACAAATTTGTGAAGATTTCTTAAAAAAAAGAAGTTCGGAACGAAACAAATTGCACATTAATCTGCCACAGAGAGCTTCAGAGAGTCTTCTATCTTACAAAACCTTGTATCATCTCATGTTGATTTCCTCCTTGGTACACTCCAGACCCCTTGTGAGGACACTCACCAATTGGGGTTGACCCCTAAATTGAAAGCATGACAGACCCAGTGGCGGCTGGTGCTCAATATTTTGCGGGGGGGGGTGGCAAACAAACCTCCCCCCCTCACTAGCACCGCCACCACCCTCCACCCACCCTCACTCGCAACGCCACCGCCACCTGCCACCGCCACCCTCCCTCCGCGGGTGATGGACGGGAAGGCGGCCTTTCCTTAGGAGATGAGGAGGAGGGGTAGGGTTGCTGCTCCTTCCTCCAGCCGAGGGAAGAGCCGGGGCTTCTCCTCCCAGCTGAACAGAGAAGCTTCTCCTCCTAGCCAAACAGGAAATGGGTCCTGAGACTCCCTGGCTAATTGGGTCTCAGGACCCGCTTCTTGATTGGCTGGAAGGAGAAGCAGGAAGAGATTAGCAAATATTAATTCACTAATCTCACACAAGTGGGTGGGCTCTGCGCCCCTGAGCCCACCCTTTTTGAAGTCAATTAGAGCCTGTCCACTGCCCTGCATGTAGATTTGGGGCCGGACGCATGGATTTGGGGGGCAGCGCCCATGCGCCCCTAATGGACGGGCCGCCACTGGTCAGACCACACTTGTGTGCCTTTCCTTCAGACACCTGTACCTCTATCTAACAGTAAGCAAGCCATTCATGACAGTTTTGCTTACATTGTTATAATGTGATCGCTATGATTGGTACTGAGTGGCGTGATCTTCTGTATCACAGGATCATGTTGCTGCATGCCCCAGGGGTTGCAAATGTGCGTATGTGTGCCGCGATGCACCAGTACCTCACAATGCCTGCAGCTGCCACCCACTTATAGTAAATGTTCTGTGGGAAGCATAGGCATGCACACAGTGTGTGTTGGGTGTGCCTGGGCACACCCTGATCACCCCCTGTGGTCCCAATACCCCTGCTTCCTGTCTCCTCCCTGCAGTGCTACCAGCTTCCCTCCTCTCCTCTCAGGAGTGGGGAAGGGGCTAGAAAATTTTTTCATTAACCGGCCTTCTGAATGAACACAGTGAGTGATCTGTACCGATCTGTCTTCATTCTTAACCGAATCATAGTAAACTATGTTTACTGCAGGCTGCAGAGAAAGGGAATGTGGAATCTCTGTCCTCAGTTTCTTTCTTTGTCTCAAAAGTGAGACATCAGGGGTCTGTTTAGACCCTTGATATGTCACCAAAGCCCCAAAACGGGGCTCCTAAAAAAATTTGAATAAATTAAAAAAATTGTATTGTAAAAAATAAATAAAAAACATTAAAAAAAAGAGAAAAACTACACCACCCACTGCCCTACTGACACCAATCTTTTCTCTACTGACACCGTCCACTGCTCTGCTGATATACACACACGTGTGTGCTCTGGGTGCATACCCTAATGCAAAGGACTGCACACACCAATGGTGAAGGTGACCAGTGCATGTTACAAGAACAAATGGGGGTAAAATGGACTTTTGAGGTAGCCATTAGTGTAGCCATTAGTGTCCCAAGTTGAGAGAAAATACTCAACAATATTTAAGTATAAAAATTCACATTTTATTACAAAACCTTAAAATTGACAAGAAACGGTAAACATCATATAGTATGTGCTAACACAACATTCTCTCTCCCATATATGCTAAGAAACAGTGTAAGTGGTTCATAAAGAGTAGCCTAGGCAAAATGGCCCACAGTACAAACATTAATCAGATGCATTTGTATAGTGGTTATTCATAGAAGAGGGCCACATGCGAGGTCATTGTGTTATCACCAAATAGATTATTACTAATTTTGCCAACGGCTTCTTCAGGGGGTCCTACTTGGCACAAGGTTAGAACAGAGAGCATGGAGTATCTATTCCATATAATGGGAGGAGGGAGAGGGGAGAACAGACCAAACCAAAAAGAGGAAGGCCATACAGTGGAAGACAGACAAAAATCAGGAGCCCGACATGCGAGGTCATTGTGTTATCAACAAATGGATCATTACTCGTTTCACCAACGGCTTCTTCAGGGGGTCCTAATTGGCACAAGGTTAGAACAGAGAGCATGGAGTATCTATTCTGTATAATGGGAGGAAGGAGAGGGGAGAACAGACCAAACCGAAAAGAGGAAGGTCATGGAGTGGAAGACAGACAAAAATCAGGAGCCCGACCAGGGCAAGGCCTTTGTGTTTATATGTCCCACATCAAAGGTTGCAGTAATTGTAACTCAAAAGACTGATCAATTTAAATCCAAATGATGAAACCGTGCAGACAGCTTTGTTATTTTCCCTGGCAGGGATCGCTTCTAGCTGTGATCGGTTGCAGTAAGCTTTGGAGCCTTATACAAAAGGCACCGGGCAACTTTTGAACTCTCTGTAATTGATGTCTCATCATTTGGATTTAAATTGACCAGTCCTTTGAACTATAATTATTGCAACCTTTGACATATAAACACAAAGGCCTTGCCCTGGTCTGATTTTTGTCTATCTTCCACTGCATGCCCTTCCTCTTTTCGGTTTAGCCGTTCGCCCCTCTCCCTCCTCCCATTATATGGAATAGATACTCCATGCTCTCTGATCTAACCTTGTGCCAATTAGGACCCCCTGAAGAAGCCATTGGCGAAACGAGTAATGATCCATTTGTTGATAACACAATGACCTTGCATGTCGGGCTCCTGATTTTTGTCTGTCTTCCACTGCATGCCCTTCCTCTTTTCAGTTTAGCCGTTCGCCCCTCTCCCTCCTCCCATTATATGGAATAGATACTCCATGCTGTCTGTTCTAACCTTGTGCCAATTAGGACCCCCTGAAGAAGCCATTGGCGAAATGCGTAGTGATTCATTTGGTGATAACACAATGACCTTGCATGTGGCCCTCATCTATGGATAACCACCATACAGATGAATCCGACTCATGTTTGTACTGTGGGCCATTTTGCTTAGGCTGCGCTTTATGAACCACTTACACTATTCCTTAGCATATATGGGAGAGAGAATGTTGTGTTAGCACATACATTATGATGTTTGCAGATTCTTATCAATTGTAATGTTTTCTAATAAAATGTGAATTTTTATACTTGCATATTGTTGAGGATATTCTTTCAAATTGGGACACTAGTGGCTACCTCAAAAGTAAATTTTTCCCCCTTTTTTTTCTTGTACTTTACCTTTGGATGTGGGGCAACACCATGTGAGTTTATATCTCCGAACATTGTTTCTTGACCAGTGCATGTAATCAGAGGAGAAAGGCAGAGGCCAGTAGAGAAGAAGAGGTTGTAGATGAGTAAGAGAACATAGAATAGAACATAGAACAGAGCACGAAGGTGACCAAAAATGTCAAAGGTAAAGAGGGGTGAGCTCGGTGTCTGAAAAGTTTTACAGCCTCCTCTATATTGGCAGGATCAAAAGAGGAAAGTATTGGATATGGTGTGTGGTATATTAATTGTGGTGGCATAATTGGACAGTGATGATCTCATCTTGCTTTAGAAATGATTGGCAACATCGTGGACAGTGCATGAGTCATTTGATGGCCCCAGTCAGCGAAGAACCAGAAAATTAACCACTTTCTGACCACCCTATAGTCAGTGGCGGCCCGTCTATTAGGGGCTCCCGGGCACCGCCCTCCTCCCCTCTCGTCACACCCTATATGCACAATGGATAGATTCATGCATAGCATGAACCTATCCATGGCCACCGTGGCCACCCCCTATTCATGCATCTGACCCCTTTCAGGGCACCAGGCGCATCAATTACAGCGGCATTTTTTTTAACCACCCGATTAGAGCCATAGGCTCTAATAGGATTCAAAATAGGGTGGGCTCAGGTCACATAGGATGCGACTGGAGCCCACCCAGGTGTGCTACAAAAGTGAAATGAATATTCGCCGTTGAAACATTGATCCTCAGTCCAGCCAATCAGAAGTGGGTGCGAGCCCCATTTTCCAATTGGCTGAAAAGAGAAGACTCCTGATTGGCTGCCGAGGAGGAGGGAGGAAACGGAAGCCGCCACTACCGCCCCCGTGATGACCAGTAGAACGGGAGGCCTGCTGCCACTGCCGCCGAGCAGGAGAAGCCGCCAGTGATTGGGTACATGCTACCTGCCGACCGACAGATGAGGGTGGGTTGACATACTGTTTGCAACCCCCCCAAAAAAATTCCCCCATTTGCCTATAGTAGTTTTCCTGCTACATGGCGGCAGCTCTCCAGAAAACTGAAAGATTTCACAAAGAAAAGTACATGGGGGTCTGTAGATGGGAGTCTGAGACCACCAGAGAAATGATGAGCAGATTCCCAACCAGTGTGGCCACATAGATGAGGAGGATCATTAGAAATACCAGGATCTGAGAATCTGTGAGGTCTGACAGGCCGAGCAAAATGAATTCAGACTGAGAAGTTTTATTTCCCATCAGAGCCAAATAATTCACTAATGCCACGTACACACGAACAGACTTTACGTCCGGACTGGTCAAACGGACCGATTCCGGCGGACAATTCGACCGTGTGTGGGCTTAATCGGACCTGCAGCGGACTTTTTCGGTCGAAAATCTGACGGACTTTAGATTTGGAACATGTTTCAAAACTTTACGTCGGAACTCCGCCGGACCAAGTTCCTATCGAAAAGTCCGCTCGTCTGTATGCTAGTCCGATGGACGAAAACCGACGCTAGGGCAGCTATTGGCTACTGGCTATGAACTTCCTTATTTTAGTCCGGTCGTACGGCATCACGTACGACTCCGTCGGACTTTGGTGTGATCGTGTGTAGGCAAGTCCGTTCTTTGGGAAAGTCAGTTGAAAGTCCGCCAAAGTCCGTCGGATAGTCCCTTGGACCAGTCCGGTCGAAAAGTCCACTCGTGTAGAGATAGGGAGCGATAATGGGAGGATAAAGGAAGACCTTGTACTGGAGAAGACCCTGTTCACTAGACTGGAGAGGCCCAAACCAAGGCATTGAAAAAAATAAAACAAAATATATTTAGTTCATTTAATATTTTAGATGAATTTAAATGTATTGTAATGAATAAAAAAAAAAAAAAAAAGCTGAGTATCAAAAATGGCGTCTTATCTACTTTATTGAAAATAAAAGGACTAAAAGAAACATAAAGATTTATTTATGTGAACTTTGGACCCTTTTCCATATTCTACCACAACCAAGCTGCAGCTTGGGAGATTTGTTCGATACTTAAAAATAACTCCGTGTGATTAGACCGAGTAGTCAATGAGAAAACATTTATTAACTTTTCCTATACATGTCAGTGCAAACAATGGCCAGGTGGTGATCAGAGCCTCATACAAGTCTATGCTTCTGTTCCCGGATATATCATATATATATATATATATATATATATATATATATATATATATATATATATATATATATATATATATGGATATATGGGATCATAAATGATACATATAACTGGAAGGTCCTTAAATATATGTAGCACACCCCCTTGGGGGCCACTGGTGAATTAGGATCTCCCACCCTGCACAGCCAGGCACCCCAAATCTTCACAGTTACTTCAGAGACAGAAAACCAGTCCGCAGCTTTGTTTTTATGTTTTATTGAGGGTATTAAACTTGGCTGGGGAAAACTATATCCAAATATATAGAGTCTATATACAGCTCCTCTTCCTCCTCCAGCACACACTTGCTTGCAGGAACCAGCTGCTTTGTCACTCTGTGGAAATTTTTGTAGCAACGGCCAATTACAGGCAGGGACTCCCAACCCCTCATACTTAAACAACAGAGTGACACAGCTCAAACTTTCCCAGCACTTCCCCTCTGTGGTCACTGATCCCAGCACCACCTCTTTGGGCCCTGCCAGACCCTCCTGGCTGGAGCTGCCCCTTTCTCCCCAGTCCTCCAGACTGACACTCACCAACCCACCCGGCTGACTCTTCCTCAGAAGACCTCCCAGACATGCTGACCTTCTCCCTCTGTCCACTCACTTGCTCCCGTGCCTCCAGGAAGGGATTTCTCTGTATGCTTTGGTAGGGTCCTTCCAGCACCCAAGCCCCAGGCCCAAGGTCACCCCCGTAGACTAAGGGGCACCCTCAAGGGCCACTGACATCACTCCTCAGCACTCCATCCTCCACATAAATGCCCCAGCTGGCATGGTTCAAACCTATTTATGAGGCAAGCTCTGCACAAAGCTGGGGATTGGCAGAGGCCTCATAAATATGCATGGATGTCCCTCCTTGCTCCTACCCTCCAGTTCTCTTTAATAATACAGAATAAAATGCATATAAAAAACACATATGACAAAGATGCACAACATTTGCTACATGAAAAATCAACCAATTAATGTATATGTAGTTAGCATACAAAGTGAACGCCCAAATGCCCGACGCATTTCCGGTATGAGGTGTTCCAATACCTTCCTCAGGGGCCGAGGGTTCAAAAAGTTTTTTAACATTCAAATAAATTCCAGTGTGATGATTCCATGTCAAAAATAGGCACTAGGGACCAATGAGTCCATATTGGCGCTACATAACTTGCCACCTGTGAGTGTTGTAAGTATTGGGTACGTTCTCAGGGTGCACAATATCTGCAATGTGTCTATCATGAAGTGACCCTATGGTTCACTTCAGTTGGGTGGGACAAAACAGCTGATTGAAGACAATGCTGTTAGGCTGAATATCCCAGGAAACAACGTCCCAGCGTTCCACCTCTGATGAGACCTACAGGTATGACGGTCTGGGGTGCGGTGTGTGGTCGCTGGATGAATGCCAGGCATTCACTTTGTATGCTAACTACATATACATTAATTGGTTGATTTTTCATGTAGCACATGTTGTGCATCTTTGTCATATGTGTTTTTTATATGCATTTTATTCTATATTATTAAAGAATATTTTTTATACATTTTTGAGTGGGTGGTCTATTTAAAGTCCCAATTGAGGGGGTTACTACTTTTGTTTCTACTAAAGGGGAAAGGACCACCATGCTCTATATGATATGATGGGAGCCTCTATTTTCTCCACCTTCCAGTTCTGGAAGTTTCTACCAACGTCCAGACCGGGAAGAAGTATTAGAGAGAGCTATCTGATGAGTCATCCAGCCCCTAGGCCACTTAACCCTGACCCGGATTCACAGCATAGGCTTGGCCCTCAGCCAGCAATACATTTTCCTATACTTAAACTTAAATTATATACATCTAGCACACTAGAGGGTGCTACATTTATTTATTTTATTTATATAAACCTGTAAAATATTCCACAGTGCTGGATAGAGAAAATTAGTTATCTACAACAGTCATTGCACCAGAGGAGCTTACAGTCTAATGTCCCCCCAGCACAGTCACACAGTTTTATTTATTTTTATTACAGATACACTATATTACCAAAAGTACTGGGACGCTTGCTTTTACACGCACATGAACTTTAATGGCATTCCAGTCTTATGCCGCGTACACACGAGCGGACTTTTCGACCGGACTGGTCCGACGGACTGAGTCCGGCGGACAATTCAACCGTGTGTGGGCTTCATCGGACCTGCAGCGGACTTTTCAGTCGAAAATTTGACAGACTTTAGATTTGGAATACGTTTCAAATCTTTACGTCGGAACTCCGCCGGACCCAGTTCCTATCGAAAAGTCTGCTCGTCTGTATGCTAGTCCGACGGACGAAAACCGATGCTAGGGCAGCTATTGGCTACTGACTATCAACTTCCTTATTTTAGTCCGGTCGTACGTCATCACGTACGAATCCGTCAGACTTTGGTGTGATCGTGTGTAGGCAAGTCCGTTTGTTTGGAAAGTCCGTTGGAAGTGCGCCGAAAGTCCGTCGGATAGACCGTCGGACCAGTCCGGTCGAAAAATCCACCCGTGTGTACGCGGCATTAGTCCGTAAGGTTCAATATTGAGTTGGCCCATCCATGAAACTGTTTTTTTTTTTTAAATGTGTTTGAAAAATTTCTGCACAAACACTGTGCAGGATAAAAAGTTGCAATAGCCGCCATCTTATTCTCTAGGGTCTCTGCTAAAGAAACATATATAATGTTTGGGGTTCTGTGTGATTTTCTAGCAAAAAAATGATGATGTTTACATGTATGAGAGACATATCAGAATTGGCCTGGGTGGCAAATGGTTAATGACATCCCAGTCTTAGTCCGTAGGGTTCAATATTGAGTTGGCTCCACCCTTTGCGGCTATAACAGCTTCAACTCTTCTGGGAAGGCCGTCCACAAGGTTTAGGAGGGTGTCTATGGGAATGTTTGACCATTCTTCCAGAAGAGCATTTGTGAGGTCAGGTACTGATGTTGGATGAGAAGGCCTGGCCCGCAGTCTCCGCTCTAATTCATCCCAAAGGTGTTCTATGGGGTTGAGGTCAGGACTCTGTGCAGGCCAATCAAGATCCTCCACCCCAAAACTCTCTCATCCATGTCTTTATGGACCTTGCTTTGTGCACTGGTGCGCAGTCATGTTGGAACAAGAAGGGGCCGTCCCCAAACTGTTCCCACAAAGTTGGGAGCATGAAATTGTCCAAATTGGTATGCTGACGTCTTAAGAGTTCCCTTCACTGGAACTAGGGGGCCAAGCCCAACCCCTGAAAAACAACTCCACACCATAAGCCCCCTCCACCAAATGATTTGGACCAGTGCACAAAGCAAGGTCCATAAAGACATGGGTGAGCGAGTTTGGAATGGAGGAACTTGACTGACCTCACACCTTTGGGATGAATTAGAGCAGAGACTGCGAGCCAGGCCTTCTCGTCCAACATCAGCGCCTGACCTCACAAATGTACTTCTGGAAGAATGGTCAAACATTCCCATAGACACCCTCCTAAACCTTGTGGACGGCCTTCCCAGAAGAGTTGAAGCTGTTATAGCCTCAAAGGATAGGCCTACTCAATATTGAACCCTACGGACTAAGACTGGGATGCCATTAACCACTTGCCACCCAGGCCATTTCTGCCACTTCTCTCCTACATGTAAACATCATCATTTTTTTTGCTAGAAAATTACACAGAACCCCCAAACATTATATATGTTTCTTTAGCAGAGACCCTAGAAAATAAGATGGCGTATCCCCCCTCTGCTTTCGAGGGTGCCAGATGAAGGGAAACATGACGCACATATGGTGGGACTGCCTCAAAATCAGAAGCTTTTGGAACAAGATTTGCCAAATAACATCCTTGATTTGATTGTAGCCGTATTAGTGCAAGGGGACATACCCCGAAAGTTGTCCTGAAAAATTGTATGTTAGTGCAAATAAAAAGGTATCACGGACAGTACTCAATTTTCTCTGTCTCCAAATAACATCCAAAGTTACAGGACTCGCGATTCCCAAGTCCCCTTCGACAGCTCTCCTGAACCTTATAATACCCAAAATCCCGAAATCCTCTCAAAAACGAATCTTCTTTATTTTCCTAGGCACCAAACTCACGATAGCTAAAGCCTGGAAACACCCCATCTTAGTGGCCAAACGTAAAATATCATGGACCATGTCCCAAGAGAAGATGATGAGTTCGATATTAGACACTTCTGCTCAGTTCAAGGAGACTTGGGAACCCTGGGCCAAATATGTGGGGGGCGGGCAACACCCTTGGCATCTTTCAACCCTAAAGATTGCATTTAGGGTCTAAACGGCTGACTGCGTATTCCTCTACTCTTCTCTTCCCTCTTTGCTTCCCCCTAATCTGTCCCCCTACCCTCCCCCACCCTTGCCTATACTATCTGGGTTCTGTCCCCCCACACGGCTGTCCTGTTTTGGACACACACTGCTATTTCCTTACCCGGGAGGCAGTACCCCCTCTATGCATCTCAGAGCCCCGAGCAGTACATCAATACAGTGACAAATCCTGTTGATCATGGAGCCCCCCCTGATCCCTCACAGTTACTAGGGAGCCCTCGTGGCCAGAGGCCGGGAGGAAGGGGCCCGCCCACTCCCTTCTGTACAGTTAGTTCCCTATCGGGGTGCGGGAGGTGGAAGGGATGGAGTTTCACCCCAGGACCCTCGGGTCTCCGGTCTGTGAGGCGTCATTTTAGCCGGCTCCTCATCACCCAAGTTGTTAGCTTCATATCTCAGGCTATGTCTCACACTCAAGTTCATATGATAACGTACTGCTGTCTATTATGTTCATGCATCTATGTGCTTTGTTTATTTTTTGAAAACCAATAAGAAAACATTGAACAGAAAATAAGATGGCGGCCATTAGAAAAACGAAGAACCCCCCTAAGCGGGGCTTTAATGCAGCCAATGATATGTAATTCAAGAAATGGTCAAATTTTGACCATTTCATCACCTTTCTTGAATTACATATCATTGGCTGCATTAAAGCCCCGCTTAGGGGGGTTCTTCGTTTTTCTTATGCATCGTATGTGGTGCGCAGCCCTCTTACTTCCATTTCTCTGAGTGTCCCCTTTTCTCCAAGATGGCGGCCATTGCAACTTTTTATCCCGTACAGTAATTGCGCAGCAATTTTTCAAACGTGTTATAAAACAGTAAAGTTACCCCAATTTTTTTGTATAATGTGAAATAGGAAGTTACTCCAAGTAAATATATACCTAACATGTCAAGCTTCAAAATTGCACACGCTCGTGGAATGGCGATAAACTTCAGTACTAAAAACCCCATAGGCGACGCTTTCAATTTTTTTACAGGTTACATGTTTTTAGTTACAGAGGAGATTGAGTGCCAGAATTGTTGCTCTCACTCTAACGTTCACGCCGATACCTCACATGTGTGGTTTAAATGCTGTTTACATATGTGGGCGCTACTCACGTATATAGGTTTGCTTCTGCGAGCGAGCTCAGGGGAGCTTTAATTTTTTTAAGCTAATTTTTATTTTATTTTTCTATTTTGACACTTTCTTTTAACATTTTTTTTTGTATCACTATTATTCCTATTACAGGGAATGTAAACATCCCTTGTAATAGGAATAGTGCGTGACAGGTCCTCCTTTACAATGATATCTGGGGTCGATAAGTCCCCATATCTCACCTGAAATAAAAAAAAAAAAATCTCGGCTTCCAAACGATCATAGAGACTCCAGAGACCATCTGGCCCACCGTAAATCTCTATGGTTAGCATCCGGGGCTGGTCGTTTCCTTCTCTGGTTCGCCGATGGCAGGGGCGATCCGGGAGAAGCACCGGAGGGCAGCGGGAGAGGGGGGACGCCTCTAAGAATCATCAAGTGGCTTCCCCATGGCTTCCCCGTGGTGTCAGAGGGGGGCAGGGTCACCCGTTTACATCACCAGGTGGCCCCACCCTCAGCTACATAACAGCTGTCACCAATGAGAAGTGTCACTCGGCAGGAGCCTCATATGAAGGCAGAGGTGTTGCGGTTTTTTTTCTCTTTTTGGCTCGTTGGCAGCGTGATACAAGATGAATGGACATAGCTGGACATTTTTATTTTTTTATCTTTTAATAAAGGACTTGTCCCAAGCTGTCTCTTGTCTTTTTTACCATTTTTGATACTTTCTTTTGTGAAATGGTAGGGGTACAATGTACCCCATTACCAATTCACATGGGAGGGGCGGGATCTGGGGGTCACCTTGTTAAAGGGGGCTTCCAGATTCCGTTAAGCCCCCCGCTCACATACCCCCACAACCACCGGGCAAGGGTTGTGGGGATGAGGCCCTTGTGCCCATCAACATGGGACAAGATGCTTTGGGGTCAGACCCCAAAGCACCCTCCCCATGTTGAGGGCATGTGGCCTGGTATGGATCAGAAGGGGGGGCGCTCTCTCGTCCCTCCCTCTTTTTCTGCAGCCTTCTAGGTTGTGTGCTCGGATAAGGGTCCAGTATGGATTTTGGGGGGGACCCCTGCTCCATTTTTTTAAAATTTGGCACAGGGTTCCCCTTAATTTTCATACCAGACCTGAAGGGCCTGGTGTGGATTTTAGGGGGACCCCCACTCAATTTTTTTTTAATTTTTGGTTCGGGGTTCACCTTAATATTCATACCAGACCCAAAGGGGGACCCCATGCCATTTTTTTCAATGAGTTTTATCTATATTGCCGGGACCTGACAATTCATTACAGCCGCAATCCGTTTTAAAAGACAATTTTTCCTTTAGAGATGTCAATTTTCTGCGGTACTGTTCTAAACACGGGAAAGTGCACCACTTTCCAGTATTAAAAAAATCAATGCTCCCGAAAAACAGCGTTTAAAAAAAAAAATTTGCATTGATACATGTCCCCTGGGGCAGGACCCGGGTCCCCAACAATAAGTTGCATATAAGCCTTTAAAATGAGCACTTTCGATTTTTCATGTTAGTGTCCCATAGACTTTAATAGTGTTCCGGCGGCTTTCGAATTTGCCATGAACACTGCATATTATGCGGTGTTTGCCCGAACATTCGAACAACCAAAGTTCGGCCCAAACTTATGCTCGGGCCAAACTGTTCACCCATGCCTACATCCCACATCTAAACACAAGACCTATTAAGAGACATTGTCCTTATTAGAGACATAGAGGGGCTCATCCACTGATCGTTTGGAGGTCAAGAGACCTCCACTATACTTGAGACAGTTGTCAGCACAGTCCAAAGCACTGTCAGATGTGTGTCTCACTCTTTTCCCCTCTAAATCAGCAACAGTGAGCTACTGTAGGTCATGATAAGTTGCATTGTAACCTTGACATTTCACATTAGTCTTTTGCTGGGCCGTGGAAAAACCTTCTGCTTTGTATGCAATTTTATCTATTCTAACTGGAGGGGATTAATTTCCACAGGAGCCAACATTTCCTCAATTACAGGCTGCTCTGTATTCCCTCCATTTGGCCTAGCAGTTATCATGCCGACCCAATTTTTACACACAGTAACCTTGTCCAGTATTGCTATCTGTTTTTTGGCCTAACTGTCCAAGATTGTTGAGCTTCCATCATGGGTGCTCTGCAGCACCACATCGCCTGCACCAGGAGACACCAACGGAACATGGCACTCAACAGCAGATACAGTACCTTTGTCTTTAACATTATTACATCTACCAACAGTAATAAATTTATCACCATCATTATCATCCCCAGACATAACAGTAGTATTGTTGGCTTTTACAGGCTGTGTTTGTCTCCTATCAAGTGGAGCCTGTGAACAGACACATCTCCAATACCTTCATTATGACAGCTTAAACATCTTCTTCCCAGACACTCAGCAGATAATTCTGTTTTTTCAATACTTATTTCATTTTATCCAAGGTTGCAGTATGAAAACCTATGGCCATCGACTGCCTGCCCTATCACAACTCTGGAGGAAAGAAAGGCATCAGCAAACAATGAGTGGAAATCCTGTGGTCAAAAGTAGGCAGCATCAAAACTTTAGTGTAGAGTCCTGCAGCCATGACCCTGGTGTCATTTCTTGGAGTCGGTAATCAACTCTACTGTGAAGTTGATCCTAGTGGCCGTATAGCTGCTGGATCACTTTTACAGGGCTTGTAAAAGTGTCACCTGCCACCATTCCTGGGCTCTCCCATTCCAGGCAGCACACAGAGGAGATGGAGGAACATCCATTCCTCACCCTCCTTTGTGATGAATGAAGACAGAAGTGACAAGGATTTAGTCCCTTCCAGTTTTGGTTCTTTGTTTACCTGGCCAGTGACAGCCAGGTAGGCAACAGATCAAGCCAAGCTGTGCTTGATTGGCTGCCTTGAAGGGCAGAGGAGATTGATCCCATAAAGAGGACCTGTCACTGCCCAAGCCATCACTGGGGATGTTGTTCTTTGTGGTAGCAATAAAGTTTAATAAAAAAGAAATGGAAAAAAACAAAAGTATAAAAAAAAAAGTGCCCCATCCCCCTGTGCCCACGTGCAAATGCAAACGGCTCACACATATGTAAACAATAGGCATGGTCCCATGGTTTAAGTCGAACGTAAGATTATTATGGGGCGCTCTTGGCAAATTTGCACGCCGTAGAACGCCCCATAATGCACTGCGAGATTGCAGTGCATTGATGTCTGATGATTGGCCAAAGCATGCACCTGACCTGCATGCTTTGGCCAATCCCAGCGCACTCTGCTGTGAGAGCCATGATTGGACAAAGGCAGGGTGCCCTTAGCCAACCATGGCTCAGGGGGCTAAGTCCATGCCCCACACTATATAAGGCTGCTTACACAGCGGCCATATGTAGTGTGTTGGAGTGGACGGAGCTAGAGCTAACTTGAGCTAGATTAGGCAGTTAGTTAGTGGCTTGTAGGCATTGTATTAATATACACAGTCTAGCATAGACTTTACACATACCAATTCCTAACTCCTTCTTCTCCACTGCTCAATCTTTGGTGAATCGTTATTTGTGGCTAGGAAAAAGAGCAAGATGTGCATTTAAAAAAATTGATAGAATCCAGGAAAGTGGGAAGAGTAGGGCATGTCTTGCTTAAAGATTACTACACGGCTTCGATTCTTACATAATTGAGAACATGGTTCCCCCAGTCACCAAAGACAAGGTGGCAAGAACTAGAAGAATCCCAAATTGCTGGTAACAAGTTGTATGACTTGTTACCGTCCAGCAGATTCAACACCCTAGGGACCATTGCTTTATCCCCTACTATGAAGACCTCACTTCAAGCCTGGGAAACACTCCTAGATATGCAAGTTGGAGATTCCACCACAATACCCCTTTCACTTCCTATCTCCAGCTTACCTGTGATCATTCCAGATCTACATATAACGCACTGGTTAGAAAATGGAATACCAACAATAGCTGACCTCATGGTAGGCCCTACACTGAAAACGAGTATGGCCTAGAAGATTCTGAACTTTACAGGTTTCTCCAGATTAGTAATTTTCTCCATGCAAACCCACAAACATCTACTCTACTGCCATGGAGAATTGCCCTATATCTCACCAAACCCTTCACTAATATTAAAAGGTATCTCTTTATTCTATAATATTCTGAATAATAAGATGGTGTTTGCTAAATCCTCTGATATCAAAGCCTGGGAACAAGAACTAGACACCTCCTACACCTAAGAACAATGGCAAAAAACACTCCAAATGACCTATGCGACAACAAAGAGTGTCAATCTTTGGGACATAACAAAAATATACTACTTCATTGGTATTTGACACCAGTTAGAATATCCAAAATTGATACCCGGTCTTCTCCACTATGTTGGAGGCAATGCCGGTCTAAAGGTACATTATATCACATATTATGGTCCCGCCCAGCCTGTCATACCTTTTGGACTCAGGTCTTTAAATTATTGTCACAAATTCTAGAGATCCGAATCCCTATTTCTCCAGGTCTGGCCATTTTATCTCGAGGTATAGAATCCATCTCTACATCCTTTAAGAGATATAGTGATCCATGTTCTGCCAAGTGCTAGGCTGTCAATAACGAAAAGATGGAGGGACCATGTAGTGCCCGCAAAGAAGTGAGGTTGTCGAGACGGTCCAATACACACGCCACATACAAATTAATTTTCGCTGCTTCACAAGGTAAGAAAAAAGAAAAAAGATACCATCCAAGTAGGTCATATAGGTTGCCACCATCCCTGGTATAAGGAAAAAAGATTCTCCTTTGGATTTTCGGGGTGTCCCTGACGGACTCGCCTCCGGGATTCTGGCAGTGAGCTTCTTTTATTGAATATGCTTGGGTATGTTTTTTATTTTTAATTTTTCTGATGTCCAATTAGAATGAACGGTCTAGAATACAAGCAATATGTTTAATACATATGATTCTTAATCATTTCAATTTACATCTCATTATGCAGTGTGATTCTTCCTACAAGTTGCCCCTGATGAAGGGACTGTATAGGTAGTCCCGAAACGCGTAGGCCCAGGTGGAAGACTACACGAATATACATTCGAATTCTACATCAGTATATTCATATTCTTCTTATTATTTTTTATTGTTTATTATCATATGTGAACTGTATCAGATTTTTTCTATTTGTATATTTGTATCAATAAAATAGTTTTTTATTACTTCATTGCCTTCAAAGTCCCACCAATCTTTTGAGGGGTTATTCTCTTTTTTCCTTCACAAGGTAAATACCAAATAATGTGTTCTCGTTGGAAGCCATGCACTGACTGGTACAAACCAAGAAGTTCTGAATACATCTGATTTGCTTTCCTGTAGTTGTGTCAAATGAGTATGTGAGAATCGTACTCTATTACAATTTAACTCTGCTGGACTGTGCAGATGTATGATTTTATTTTGCTTTCTTATTAGTTTTTTTTTTATTTCAGTTTTCTTGATCCTGTCTATATCGTTCATACGTTTTCCTTATGTTCTTTTATATGTAAGGTGAAGTTCACCTTTTAGAGCTGCTACAGAGCAATTTATATAAGAATATGACTCGATTTATATATATCTGCTTAAAAGTTGCTGATACTTTCAGATGTTATTGTACCTTTTTATACTTTAACCGCTTGCTGACTGCTGCATGCCAATATACGTTTTGCACAATGGCAGCGGTGGGCAAATGGGCGTACCTGTACGTCCCCTTTAAGAGGTGGGTCTGGCTGGCGCGCGCGCGTGCCCGCCGTGTACTGGTTGACCGTGCCAGCGGGACCGGCGGACTCGATGTCTGCCGGTCTCCCGGCGGTCGTGTCATGGAGCCGCAGAACGGGAAGATGTAAACAAGACATTTCCCTGTTCTGCCTTGTGACATGACAGAGATCGCTGTTCCCTGTCATCGGGAGCAGTGATTGCTGTCATGTCCTAGGTAGCCCCTCCCCCCACAGTTAGAATCACTCCCTAGGACACACTTAACCCCTTGTTTGCCCCCTAGCAGTTAACCCCTTCCCTGCCAGTGTCATTTACACAGTAATCAGTGCATTTTTATAGCACTGATCGCTGTATAAATGACAATGGTCCCAAAATAGTGTCATAAGTGCCCGATGTGTCCGCCATAATGTCGCAGTCATGATAAAAATCGCAGATCGCCGCCATTACTGATAAAATAAAATTTATAATAAAAATGCCATAAATCTATCCCCTATTTTGTAGACGCTATAACTTTTGCGCAAACCAATCAATATATACACTTACTGCGATTTTTTTTTTTTACCAAAAATATGTAAAAGAATACGTATCGGCCTAAACTGAGGAAAACATTTTTTTATATATACATTTTTGGGGGATATTTATTATAGCAAAAAGTAAAAAATATTGCTTTTTTTTCAAACTTGTCGCTATTTTTTTGTTTATAGCGCTAAAAATATAAAACCGCAGAGGTGATCAAATACCACCAAAAGAAAGCTCTATTTGTGGGGAAAAAAGGACGTCAATTTTGTTTGGGTACAGCGTCGCACGACCGCGCAATCGTCAGTTAAAGCGACGCAGTGCCGAATCGCAAAAAGTGCTCCGGTCAAGAAGGGGGTAAAATCTTTCCTGGGGCTGAAGCGGTTAAAGTTCTAGAAGTTGTCCCCAAAAATGTGAAAAGATATGGTCCTGCTGGACTGAGACACAAAGCTCTATGACATTGGATCTATAGTTACTCAACTCTTATGGGGCGTACACACGGTCGGACTTTTCGTCTACAAAAGTCAAACGGACGCCGACGGACTAAAGCTGGCTGGTAATCCGATCGTGTGTGGGCTTCCCCGGACTTTCAGCGGACTTTTTCAGCCTCAAATCCGACGGACTTTAGATTTGAAACATGCTTCAAATCTTTACGTCGTAACTACGACGGACGCCCGAAATCCGCTCGTCTGTGTGCTAGTCCGACGGACAAAAACCCACGCTAGGGCAGCTATTGGCTACTGGCTATCAACTTCCTTATTTTAGTCCGGTGTACGTCATCACGTACGAATCCGTCGGACTTTTGTGTGGTCGTGTGTAGGCAAGTCCGTTCGTTAGAAAGTCTGCCACAAGTCCGCCGAAAGTCCGCCGGAAGTCTGTCGGACAGGCTGTCGGACTTTTGTAGATGAAAAGTCCAACCTTGTGTACGCCCCATTACACCTTAATGGACTAGAAACTAGTAAGGTCTGTACAAACCAACAGAGTGAAGACACAGTGTGTGTGTGTGGGGGGGGATATACATTCTTCAGGTTTATTGATAATATACAATTACAATGACTGTGAAATGTGCAAATAATACACTCGATGAATAAATATAAAATAATAATATACCGGCAAATAATATACTGGCTCGCAATGATCTCTTTGTTTCTTTTTTTGTACTAAGCAACAAGATGTCTTTTGGTTGGAATTTTCTGCATTACTATCAGATAGTATATGAATGTTTGGACATCTCTTATACTTATTTCTACATATGAAAAATTTTAAAAATGTCTCATCTATCTAAAAAGAAAACCTGGTCGAAGGAGTTTAAAATTTCAAGCAGTCCCGAGACGGACAATATTTTTGTGCAGTTCTTCTTCAGTGACAGTTCATGGCTTGAAGCCCTTTCTGGACAGGGTTTTCTGAAGAGCTCCCATCAGGTCACTGTTTCTCAGGGCGTATATAATCGGGTTTAGGAGAGGGGTGAAAACTGTATAAAACACAGAAATCAATCTGCCTACAAGAAAGTTCTCAGTTTTGAGTTAAAAGTAGTTGAAAAGACCAGCCCCATAAAAGATGAAGACCACCGTGAGATGGGAACTGCAGGTGGAGTAAGCTTTCCGTCTTCCATCCATCAGTTTAATTCTCAGGATGGTTTTGAAAATGTAGACATAGGAGAGGAAAGTAATGAGAAAGCTAGTGATTCCAATGCTTACAGATTCAAAATATAAAATTAAATAATTGAGGAAAGTGTTGGAACATGACAATTGAATCAATTGATACAATTCACAGAACAAGCCCGGGATGGTGGTGGCTTCAGGGAAGGACAATCTTAGCGCACAAAGTGCATGTACCAGGCAACAAACACATCTGAAGACCCAGAAAAAGGACGCTATCTGAACACACAAGTGAACGTTTATCATCGTAGTGTAACGCAACGGGTGACAGATGGCAACATAGCGATCATAGGACATCGCTGTAAGTATGGAGGACTCAGTGCTGGCAAACCAGGTGAAGAGGAAGACCTGGGTGATGCAAGTTGGGTATGAAATCAGCCTGTTTCCGGTAAAGATGTCAAAAGAAAAATGAGATACTGAAATCGAGGAGTTGAAGATGTCTAAAACCGAGAGGTTTCCCAAGAAAAAGTACATTGGAGTCTGAAGGTGAAAGTCCGAGACCACCAGGAAAATGATGAGAAGGTTTCCAGCCAGTGTGGCCAGATAGATGAGGAGGATCAGCAGAAATACCGGGATCTGAGAATCTGTGAGGTCTGACAGGCCAAGCAAAATGAATTCAGTCTGAGAAGTTTGGTTTCCCATGCGAATCAAAATATTCACTAAGAGAAGAGCAATAATGTGAGGATTCGAGAAGACACTGTACTAGAGAAGACCCTGTTCACTGGACTGCAAAGGATCATTCACATCAAGATATTAAAAGCAAATAAAATACAGTTAATGAATTTTATACTTTAGATCAATTTGAATGTTTTGTACTGAAATAAAAACAAAATGAGTATCAAAATTTGTGTCACATCTGCTTCACTGAAAAAAAAGGTTAAAAATATAGACATTGATTTTTGTGAACTTTCTAAACTTTGTAGCTTTTTGCATATTCTATAAAAACCAAACTGGAGCTTATTTTTTTTTTTATTATTTTTTTAATACTTTAAGATATGTCCATGTGATCCAGTAATCAATAATGAGAAAACATGTAACAACATTTCTTATATGTTTCAGTACATACAATGATCAGGCGGTGATCAGAGCCTCATACAAGTCTATGCTTCATAATCAATTCCCGGATGTATCATTATAACTTCACACAGTAACATCATTCTGTAAGAGGTGGAAGGATTCATATATCTGAGTCGTATATGATAACTAGAACTGGAAGGTCCTTAAATATACTTATTTTACTTTTATATATCTCTGACATACAGTATCTCACAAGATTGAGTACACCCCTCAGTCACATTTGTGTAAATCTTTACATGTGACAACACTGAAGAAATGACACTTGTCTACAATGTAAAGTAGTGAGTGTACAGCTTGTATAACAGTGTAAATTTACTGTCCCCTCAAAATAACTCAACACACAGCCATCAATGTCTAAACCTCTGGCAACAAAAGTCAGTGCACCCCTAAGTGAAAGTGTCCAAATTTGGCCCAATTAGCCATTTTCCCTACCCGGTGTCATGTGACTCGTTAGTGGTACAAGGTCTCAGGTGTGAATGGGGAGCAGGTGTGTTAAATTTGGTGTTATCGCTCTCACTCTCTCATACTGGTCACTGGAAGTTCAACATGGCACCTCATGGCAAAGAACTCTCTGAGGATCTGAAAAAAAAAGAATTGTTGCTCTACATAAAGATGGCCTAGGCTATAAGAAGATTGCCAAGACCCTGAAACTGAGCTGCAGCACGGTGGCCAAGACCATACAGCGGTATAACAGGACAGGTTCCACTCAGAACAGGCCTCGCCATGGTCCACCAAAGAAGTTGAGGTCACGTGCTCAGCGTCATATCCAGAGGTTGTCTTTGGGAAATAGACGTATGAGTGCTGCCAGCATTGCTGCAGAGGTTGAAGGGGTGGGGGGGTCAGCCTGTCAGTGCTCAGACCATACGCCGCACACTGCATCAAATTGGTCTGCATGGCTGTCATCCCAGAAGGAAGCCTCTTCTAAAGATGATGCACAAGAAAGCCGCAAACAGTTTTCTGAAGACAAGCAGACTAAGGACATGGATTACTGGAACCGTGTCCTGTGTTCTGATGAGACCAAGATAAACGTATTTGGTTCAGATGGTGACAAGTGTGTGTGGCGGCAACCAGGTGAGGAGGACAAAGACAAGTGTGTCTTGCCTACGGTCAAGCATGGTGGTGGGAGTTTCATGGTCTGGGGCTGCATGAGTTCTACTGGCACTGGGGGGCTACAGATCATTGAGGGAACCATGAATGCCAACATGTACTGTGACATACTGAAGCAGAGCACGATCCCCTCCCTTCAGAGACTGGGCCGCAGGGCAGTATTCCAACATGATAACCACCCCAAGCACACCCCCAAGACGACCACTGCCTTGCTAAAGAAGCTGAGGGTAAAGGTGATGGACTGGCCAAGCATGTCTCCAGACCTAAACCCCAATGAGCATCTGTGGGGCATCCTCAAACAGAAGATGGAGGAGCGCAAGGTCTCTAACATCCACCAGCTCTGTGATGTCATCATGGGGGAGGGGAAGAGGACTCCAGTGACAACCTGTGAAGCTCTGGTGAACTCCATGCTCAAGAGGGTTAAGGCAGTGCTGGAAAATAATGGCGGCCACACAAAATATTTGGGCCAAATTTGGACATTTTCACTTAGGGGTGTACTGACTTTTGTTGCCAGCGGTTTAGACATTAATGGCTGTGTGTTGAGTTATTTTGAGGGGGCAGCAAATTTACACTGTTATACAAGCTGTACACTCACTACTTTACATTGTAGACAAGTGTCATTTCTACAGTGTTGTCACATGAAAAGATAGAAGAAAAGATTTACACAAATGTGAGGGGTGTACTTACTTTTGTGAAATACTTTATATCCCAGTTCTGTATAAAGAACACTCAGCCAGTCACATCAGTCTCTGTGCTAGAGGGGCTAACACTCTAATGTCCCCCCACCACAATCACATCAGTGTTTGTATATCTTACATCCAGTAATAAGGAAGCTGATAATCTTAGAATGCATTTTTGTATAAGGAAGATTTATTCATTATTGAATTGATTTCAATTGATCATCTGATTATTGATTGTCAAGTCATCAATAAAAGGGAGATTTTCAGTGATGGAACTAAACATCCTCCATCCATCCAGGTTGTGATCGGTCACCTGCTCATCTCTTCTATGGAGCTCTTATTTCTCAGCTCTTTATTGACATTACTCATGGAATCCAAAATTTGGGTGAGTTCCGGTGTCAGAGCATTTCATCCAATGACACCGGACATCCAACAAAACATTGGATCCATTCTGTATTCTTTGTCTTTACCATTCCCCATCATGTAAAGTCTAATGCCCCGTACACACGGTCGGACATTGATTGGACATTCTGACAACAAAATCCTAGGATTATTTCCGTCAGATGTTGGCTCAAACTTGTCTTGCATACACACGGTCACACAAAGTTGTCGGAAAATCCGATCGTTCTAAACGCGGTGACGTAAAACACGTACGTCGGGACTATAAACGGGGCAGTGGCCAATAGCTTTCATCTCTTTATTTATTCTGAGCATGCGTGGTACTTTGTCCGTCGGATTTGTGTACACACGATCGGAATTTCCGACAATGGATTTTGTTGTCGGCAAATTTTATAGCCTGCTCTCAAACTTTGTGTGTCAGAAATTCCTATGGAAAATGTGTGATGAAGCCTACACACGGTCGGAATTTCCGACAACAAGGTCCTATCACACATTTTCCATCGGAAAATCCGATCGTGGGTACGGGGCATTAGTGTGAAAAGATCTGTAACATGATAAGAAGGAAAAGCAGCAATTCTCAGGGGTGTCGGTGTAACGCTGGCTGCTTTTATGGCTCGTAGAGTAAAAACTGAACTCCAGAACAGATCATCATTACAGGTCCTCTTTTCTGAGGAATACACAGACTGGAGTCATCAGATTTCTGGAATTCTCTTTCACCGTCCCAAACTGACGTGGGAGCCAATCAGAATATACCAGGGAAGTGTGATAAGAAACAATGAGGGAGATTTACTAAAACCGGAGCACACAGAATCTGGAGCAGCCATGCATGGTAGCCAATCAGGTTCTAGCTCTTCAGATTGTTCAAATAAAGCTTTCACATAAAACCTGGAAGCTGATTGGTTACTGTGCACAGCTGCCGCAGATTCTGTGTGCTCCAGTTTTAGTAAATCCCCCCCATTGTTATCACTCACCTGTATATTCAGAATCCCTTATTGATGATGGATGGGGTCTGTGTATGGGGAATACAGGGGATGAAGATGAGGAATATACAACACTGTATAATTGTCAGGAAGGATCGATCACCTTGTAGAAGAATATTTCATGTATAAAACAGCCAACACCTTCCTGTTCTAGACAGATGCAATGGGGTTGATTTACTAAAGGCAAATCCACCTTGCATTACAAGTGCACTTGGAAGTGCAGTCACTGTGGATCTGAGGGGAAGATCTGAGATGAGGGGAAGCTCTGCTGACTTTATCATCCAATGATGTACAAGCGAAAATGCTTTTTTTTTTATTTTCCTTGCATCAGATCTACAGCGACTGCACTTCCAAGTGCACTTGTAGTGTAAAGTGGATTCGCCTTTAGTATATAAATCTCCCCGTGTCCTGTAGATGTCTTGTTATCAGATCTTGTGTTGGTCGGGTACCTTCAGCCAGTTCTGTAGAGGAGATCGGAGTGTCAGGTAAAGAGGACACACAGGTTCTCCCCCCTCCCTTGCACCATCTCGCCGTATATAAAAACATTCAGCATCTCCCTGAGATCTCCATCCATATCCCCCCCGTGTCTCATTACACTGCCGAGATCTCACTGAGGCCTCATGACACAAAACAATCCAAAAATATCTTTGTGTTTCTTTTTTTTTTTAATAGAAATGTCTTCTTCTCTTTGCTGTAATTGTGAATAGTGAATCATGTAAAATCTACTTAAATCAGGATCTCCATCCGTTTTTTTTATAAATAAATCTCATATTTTATGGGAGAAACATGGAGGATGTTTTTGGTAGGCTTGAGGTCAGTGCTCTGTGAAGGACACTCAAGTTCTTCCACCCCAGACTCTTCCAACCATGTATTTTGGAGCTAATTTTTACATAGGACATAGTTATGCTGGAAGAGAAACTTCTAAACTTTTACCCCATATCTTGAAGGAGCACAATCATGTAAAATGTTTTTATATGTCGTAGCTCTAACAGGACTCTTCACTGGAGACACCTGAACTTCATAATTTGGGGGAATGTTCATATATTGTCCATATAGTGTCCGCTATATATGTGTTTATCTACAATATCAACATATTAGTGTTATTAAGAATTGTATTTTAAAGAACAACTCAAAATCTGTGATTCTACATTTCAAAGATTTCCCCACCCCACACACACTTTGCCAGAATAAATTAGAGATGAGAGAACAATTTAGAGCTCTCCCATGTTCCAGGTGGTCACAGTTCTACATGCTGCATACATAATGAGTAGGGATGAGCTTCGAGTTCGAGTCGAACTCATGTTCGACTCGAACATTGGCTGTTCGCAAGTTCGCCGAACAGCGAACAATTTGGGGTGTTCGCGGCAAATTCGAATGCCGCGGAACACCCTTTAAAAGTCTATGGGAGAAATCAAAAGTGCTAATTTTAAAGGCTTATATGCAAGTTATTGTCATAAAAAGTGTTTGGGGACCTGGGTCCTGCCCCAGGGGACATGGATCAATGCAAAAATTTTTTTTAAAAACGGCCGTTTTTTCAGGAGCAGTGATTTTAATAATGCTTAAAGTCAAACAATAAAAGTGTAATATCCCTTTAAATTTCATACCTGGGGGGTGTCTATAGTATGCCTGTAAAGAGGCGCATGTTTCCCGTGTTTAGAACAGTCTGACAGCAAAATGACATTTTGAAGGAAAAAACTCATTTAAAACTACCGTGGCTATTGCATTGCCGACAATACACATAGAAGTTCATTGATAAAAACGGCATGGGAATTCCCCAAAGGGGAACCCCGAACCAAAATTAAAAAAAAAAATGATGTAGGAGTCCCCCTAAATTCCATACCAGGCCCTTCAGGTCTGATATGGATATTAAGGGGAACCCCGGCTAAAAAAAAAAAAAAAAATGACGTGGGGTTCCCCCTAAATTCCATACCAGACCCTTCAGGTCTGGTATGGATTTTTTTTTTTCCAAATAAAGCTTTATTAAGTTAAATCCATACAGAAAAGTAGTACATAAAAGCAAGGTTTGAGATAAAATGACAATAGTGTTATACAGAGGGAACAGTCCAGAGAGTACAACGTTGTATTTTAACAAGTATTCAAATCTACGACTGTGGATTTGTTGAAAAACACATTACATCTGGTGTGTGGATAAATGGGATTACAGAGTAGTGTGGGCAGAAAATATAAAGAACATATAGTAAAGCAGGTAAAACATTTTTTAAACATATTGATTTTTGAGGGCGAAAAAGATTAAAAAGGGAGAGAGGAGTAAAAACCGTATTATAATAGATTTCCTATGATAGCCTTAGTATATGAGTCTGAGATTTTTGTTGGATTGTGTTTGGAATAATCGTTAATTACTATGTCTGTGTGAGAGTGTGAAATTGATCCTTGTGCGTGGTGTCCATAAGTCGGGTAATGTCTGTAGATAGAGATATAATCATAGCATACAACCATGGATATCTAACATAGCAAAGTTTCGATTAAATGGTGGTCAAAATATAGTGAGAAATACAAAGGGAAGGTAGGGGAAAGTTATTTCCCGTCCCTGGCTCAGCCATGGGTCTAACGGGAAATATCTTTACAGAAGGACCAAGTCCCAGGAAGAAAAGCATAATAGAGCTTTTGAAGTGAATTCTGTATGCGTAATGATATAGTTACCTCCTGAATTTTGTTTCATGCACGACTATAGGGAGGACTATAGACAGTTGGGATGGGATGTATGATGTGTCTTATGGTGTGCTGGAGGAGGGTTCCTAATTGATTAATTGGGTATATTCAGATGTTGTGCGGAAATGTAGCCAACAGGCCCAAGTGTTCCTGTATTTAGTATAGGAATCCTGTGCTTGATGTACAAGTTCCTCCATTTCAGCTATTTTGTTTACTCTTTTGAACCAGTCTGCGATTGTGGGTGTCTGGTATGGATTTTAAGGGGAACCCCGCGCCAAAAAAAAAAAAATGGCGTGGGGTCCCCCCAAAAATCCATACCAGACCCTTATCCGAGCACGCAACCTGGCAGGCCGCAGGAAAAGAGGGGGGGACGAGAGTGCGGCCCCCCCCTCCTGAACCGTACCAGGCCACATGCCCTCAACATTGGGAGGGTGCTTTGGGGTAGCCCCCCAAAACACCTTGTCCCCATGTTGATGAGGACAAGGGCCTCATCCCCACAACCCTGGCCGGTGGTTGTGGGGGTCTGCGGGTGGGGGGCTTATCAGAATCTGGAAGCCCCCTTTAACAAGGGGACCCCCAGATCCCGGCCCCCCCCGTGTGAAATGGTAAGGGGGTACTTTTGTACCCCTACCATTTCACTAAAAAACTGTCAAAAATGTTAAAAATGACAAGAGACAGTTTTTGACAATTCCTTTATTTAAATACTTCTTCTTTCTTCTATCTTCCTTCATCTTCTGGTTCTTCTGGATCTTCCTCCGGCGTTCTCGTCCAGCATCTCCTCCGCGGCGTCTTCTATCTTCTTCTCCTCGGGCCGCTCCGCACCCATGGCATGGGGGGAGGCTCCCGCTCTTCTCTTCATCTTCTTCATCTTCTTCTCTTCTTCTCTTCTTCTTTTCTTCTCTTCTTCTCTTCTTCATTTTTTTCTCCGGGCCGCTCCGCACCCATGCTGGCATGGAGGGAGGCTCCCGCTGTGTGACGGCGCTCCTCGTCTGACAGTTCTTAAATAATGGGGGGCGGGGCCACCCGGTGACCCCGCCCCCCTCTGACGCACGGTGACTTGACGGGACTTCCCTGTGATGTCACGGGGAAATGCCACAGGGAAGTCCCGTCCTGTCCCGTGCGTCAGAGGGGGGTGGGGTCACCGGGTGGCCCCGCCCCTCGTTATTTAAGAACTGTCAGACGAGGAGCGCCGTCACACAGGGGAGCCTACCTCCATGCCAGCATGAGTGCGGAGCGGCCCGGAGAAGAAAATGAAGAGAAGAAGAGAAGAAGAGAAGAAAAGAAGAAGAGAAGAAGATGAAGAAGATGAAGAGAAGAGCGGGAGCCTCCCCCCATGCCATGGGTGCGGAGCGGCCCGAGGAGAAGAAGATAGAAGATGCCGCGGAGGAGATGCTGGACGAGAACGCCGGAGGAAGAACCAGAAGAGCCAGAAGAACCAGAAGAACCAGAAGATGAAGGAAGATAGAAGAAAGAAAAAGTATTTAAATAAAGGAATTGTCAAAAACTGTCTCTTGTCATTTTTAACATTTTTGACAGTTTTTTAGTGAAATGGTAGGGGTACTTTTGTACCCCCTTTCCATTTCACACGGGGGGGCCGGGATCTGGGGGTTCCCTTGTTAAAGGGGGCTTCCAGATTCTGATAAGCCCCCCGCCCCCAGACCCCCACAACCACCGGCCAGGGTTGTGGGGATGAGGCCCTTGTCCTCATCAACATGGGGACAAGGTGTTTTGGGGGGCTACCCCAAAGCACCCTCCCAATGTTGAGGGCATGTGGCCTGGTACAGTTCAGGAGGGGGGGGGCGCACTTTCATCCCCCCCTCTTTTCCTGCGGCCTGCCAGGTTGCGTGCTCGGATAAGAGTCTGGTATGGATTTTTGGGGGGACCCCACGCCGTTTTTTTTTTTTTTTTTTGGCGCGGGGTTCCCCTTAAAATCCATACCAGACCTGAAGGGTCTGGTATGGAATTTAGGGGGAACCCCACGTCATTTTTTTTTTTTAATTTTGGCCGGGGTTCCCCTTAATATCCATACCAGACCTGAAGGGCCTGGTATGGAATTTAGGGGGACTCCCACGTCATTTTTTTTTTAAATTTTGGTTCGGGGTTCCCCTTTGGGGAATTCCCATGCCATTTTTATCAATGAACTTCTATGTGTATTGTCGGCAATGCAATAGCCGCGGGTAGTTTTAAATGGCTTTTTTCCTTCAAAATGTCATTTTGCTGTCAGACTGTTCTAAACACAGGAAACATGCGCCCCTTTACAGGCATACTATAGACACCCCCCAGGTACGAAATTTAAAGGGATATTACACTTTTATTGTTTGACTTTAAGCATTATTAAAATCACTGCTCCTGAAAAAACAGCCGTTTTTAAAAAAATTTTTTGCTTTGATCCATGTCCCCTGGGGCAGGACCCAGGTCCCCAAACACTTTTTATGACAATAACTTGCATATAAGCCTTTAAAATGAGCACTTTTGATTATTCATGTTCGTGTCCTATAGACTTTCACGATGTTCGCGTGTTCGAACAAACTTTTTTCCTGTTCGCATGTTCTGGTGCGAACCGAACAGGGGGGTGTTCGGCTCATCCCTAATAATGAGACATTGGTTCTCAGCATGGTGATGACATTTCCTCCTTGGGATCCTCTATATCAGGGGATTCCAAACTATGGTCCTCCAGTACTTCAGGAACTACAATTCCCATCATGCTTGGTCATGTCTATGAATGTCAGAGTTTTACAATGCAGTTCCGCAACAGCTGAAGGGCTGTAGTTTGGAGATCCCTGCTCTACAGTACATCATGTGTGATCAACCTGTGGCCCACCAGCTGTTAAGGACCTACATGTCCCATCATGCCTCTGCCTTTTGGAGTTAAGCTTTGAAGTTATGCTTTGAACTGTCAGCCTTACAATGCCTCATGGGACTCCAGAAACAGCTGGAGGACCACAGTTTGAGCACCCATGCTCTACATAAAAGGATACATTAGAAAACAACCTTCGTCCCATTATAAACTTGAGCACCTAACCTGCCACCTAAAATAAATTCTTAACCTACCTAATACTTAATCTTAACACTCACCCTAAAACTTCACACATAAACTCAACTTAAATTGTAAAGTATATCTAAACTCAAAACTTTTTCTTTTTTCATTTTTGAGTATGGAGTGAATAAGACCTTTTTTGTCATCGGCGTCCTATGTGGGGGATCTCCCTTCATTTCCTGTTCTCACTGAAATACTAATCACCATTGGAGTATTTAAACTGTTCTTTTATTCATATAAATAAAAGCTGACCATCGTAAGCACCTCAGTATTAAATGGCTTGTCTAAACGCTCGCACCTTTAAAGTCTATGGGACACAGACATGAAAAATCAAAAGTACCGGGATCTTGGGGTCCCCCTTTTAAAGGGCGCTTCCAGATTCCGATAAGCCCCCCGCCTGCATACCCCCACAACCACCGGGCAAGCGATTTGAGGATGAGGTCAGACCCCAAAGCATCCTCCTCATGTTGAGGGCAGGTGGTCTTGTAAGCTTCAGGAAGGGGGGCGCTCTCTCATCCCCCCTGTCATGGATCTGCCACCTAAGGGTTACATAGTTACATAGTAGGTGAGGTTGAAAAAAGACACAAGTCCATCAAGTCCAACCTATGTGTGTGATTATGTGTCAGTATTACATTACATATCCCTGTATGTTGCGGTCATTCAGGTGATTATCTAATAGTTTCTTGAAGCTAACAATGCTCCCCGCTGAGACCACCGCCTGTGGAAGGGAATTCCACATCCTTGCCGCTCTTACAGTAAAGAACCTTCTACGTAGTTTAAGGGTAAACCTCTTTTCTTCTAATTGTAATGAGTGGCCACGAGTCTTATTAAACTCTCTTCTGCGAAAAAGTTTTATCCCTATTATGGGGTCACCATTACAGTATTTGTAAATTGAAATCATATCCCCTCTCAAGCGTCTCTTCTCCAGAGAGAATAAGTTCAGTGCTCGCAACCTTTCCTCATAACTAAGATCCTCCAGACCCTTTATTAGCTTTGTTGCCCTTCTTTGTACTCGTTCCATTTCCAGTACGTCCCTCCTGAGGACTGGTGCCCAGAACTGGACAGCATACTCCAGGTGCGGGCGGACCAGAGTCTTGTAGAGCGGGAGAATTATCATTTTATCTCTGGAGTTGATCCCCCTTTTAATGCCAATATTCTGTTTGCTTTATTAGCAGCAGCTTGGAATTGCATGCCATTGCTGAGCCTATCATCCACTAGGACCCCTAGATTGCATTCATATTTCTGCCACCCAAATGCATTATTTTACATTTTTCTACATTGAACCTCATTTGCCATGTAGTCACCCACCCCATTAATTTGTTCAGGTCTTTTTGCAAGATTTCCACATCCTGCGGAGAAGTTATTGCCCTGCTTAGCTTAGTATCGTCTGCAAATACAGAGATTGAACTGTTTATCCCATCCTCCAGGTCGTTTATAAACAAATTAAATAGGATTGGTCCCAGCGCAGAACCTTGGGGAACCCCACTACCCACCCCTGACCATTCTGAGTACTCCCCATTTATCACCACTCTCTGAACTCGCCCTTGTAGCCAGTTTTCAATCCATGTACTCACCCTATGGTCTATGCCAAAGGACCTTATTTTATACAGTAAACGTTTATGGGGAACTGTGTCAAATGCTTTTGCAAAATCCAGATACACCACGTCTACGGGCCTTCCTTTATCTAGATGGCAACTCACCTCCTCATAGAAGGTTAATAGATTGGTTTGGCAAGAACGATTCTTCATGAATCCATTCTGATTACTGATAATGATACCGTTCTTATTACTTAAATCTTGTATATAGTCCCTTATCATCCCCTCCAAGAGTTTACATACTATTAATGTTAGGCTAACTGGTCTGTAATTCCCAGGGATGTTTTTTGGGCCCTTTTTAAATATTGGTGCTACATTGGCTTTTCTCCAATCAGCTGGTACCATTCCAGTCAATAGACTGTCTGTAAAAATTAGGAACAACGGTCTGGCAATCACCTGATTGAGTTCCCTAAGTACCCTCGGATGCAAGCCACCTGGTCCCAGGGATTTATTAATGTTAAGTTTCTCAAGTCTAATTTTAATTCCGTCCTCTGTTAACCATGGAGTCATGAGGATAAACACTGCAGTTTTGGTTACTGAAGCCCCCCGATTCACTCGTGAAGACTGAGGAGAAGAATAAATTCAATACCTTCGCCATCTCCCCATCCTTTGTAACCAGATGTCCTTCCTCATTCATTATGGGGCCAATATGGTCTGTCCTCCCTTTTTTACTGTTTACATACTTAAAGAATTTCTTGAGATTTTTTTTGCTCTCCTCCGCTATGTGTCTTTCATGTTCTATCTTAGCCGTCCTAATTGCACCCTTACATTTCTTATTGCATTCTTTATAAATTCTGAATGCTGTGGATGATCCCTCAACCTTGTATTTTTTGAAGGCCTTCTCCTTTGCTTTTATATGCATTTTTACATTGGAGTTAAGCCATCCAGGATGTTTGTTCGCTCTTTTAAATTTATTACCCAATGGGATACATTGGCTAATGCCCTTATTTAATATGCTCTTAAAGCAAACCCATCTCTCCTCCATATTCTTTGTTCCTAATATTTTATCCCAATTTATGCCTTTTAGCAAGGTTTGTAGTTTAGGGAAGTTGGCTCTTTTGAAATTCAGTGTCTTTGTGTTCCCTTCATGTTTCCTATTTGTGTGATTTATACTGAAACTAATTGACCTGTGATCGCTGTTACCTAAATTGCCCCGTATTTCCACATCTGTTATCAGGTCTGTATTGTTGGTAATCAGTAGATCTAGTAAGGTTTTATTTCTAGTTGGTGCGTCTACCATCTGACCCATAAAATTGTCCTGCAAGACACTAAGGAACTGGCGAGCCTTAAATGAATGCGCGGTTCCCTCCGCCCAGTCTATGTCTGGATAATTAAAATCCCCCATTATGATAACACTTCCCATCCTTGCTGCTAATCCAATTTGTGATAGGAGATCCGTCTCCACTTCCTCCCTCAGGTTAGGGGGCCTATAGCATACTCCCAGTATTATTTTCCCCTTAGCTTCATCCCTTTGGAGCTCTACCCATAAAGATTCCACCTCCTCCCTAGCTCCCTCAGTGATGTCATCTCTCACATTCACTTGTACATTATTCTTGATATATAGGCATACCCCTCCCCCTTTTTTACCCTCTCTATCCTTGCGGTATCCTTGAATGTTTGCCAGCCAATCATGAGAGCTGTTGAACCAGGTCTCTGAAATTCCCACAAAATCCAAATCCTCCTTGTACAACAGTATCTCTAGTTCACCCAACTTAGTCCCGGCTGATTTCAGTGATTGGTAACAGGCTGCCTTATTTAAACACCTCAGCAGCTCTGTATCCTTGCTGTTTGATCTGCAGCTCTGTGTATGTGTTTCCTGAAGATCTGATATCTGCTCCTGTTTGACCCGGCTTGTTTTGAGATTGTTCCTGCTATCTGCCTGCACCTGACCCTTGGCTTGTTTGACTATTCCTTCTGCCTGCTCCTCTTGTACCTTTGTTGCCAGCCTGATTATCGACCCGGCCTGCCTGATGTTCCAAGACTATCCATCCAGTCTGACATACCTACTTACTGCAGCCATCCAGCTTCAGTCCCAGTCTGCTTACCTGTCTGCTAATCCATCCAGTCTGCTCACCTGTCTGCTGATCCATCCAGTCTGCTCACCTGTCTGCTGATCCATCCAGTCTGCTCATCTGTCTGCTGATCCATCCAGTCTGCTCATCTGTCTGCTGATCCATCCAGTCTGCTGATCCATCCAGTCTGCTGCTCCATCCAGTCTGCTTACCTGCCTGCTAATCACTCCAGTCTGCTCACCTGCCTGCTGATCCCTCCAGTCTGCTCACCTGCCTGCTGATCCCTCCAGTCTTCTCAATTGCCTGCTGATCCATCCAGTTTGCTCACCTGTCTGCTGATCCATCCAGTTTGCTCACCTGTCTGCTGATTCATCCAGTTTGCTCACCTGTCTGCTGATCCATCCAGTTTGCTCACCTGTCTGCTGATCCATCCAGTCTGCTCACCTGTCTGCTGATCCATCCAGCCTGATGGTCCTGTCTGCTGATCCATCCAGCCTGCTGGTCCTGTCTGCTGTGCCGGCCATCTGACCCATCTGCTGTTGATCCTGCCAGGCACTCATACCATTCTGCACTCCCGTGCCACCTGTCTGCTTTACCAGGGGCCGCGAGTCAGATACGTAAGGGAGGCCTTCCTCTGCACTATCGGGCTCATCAGTCAGGTACGTGAGAACTTGACACCCCCTTTTCCTGTGGCCTGCCAGGTTGCGTGCTCAGATAAGGGTCTGGTATGGATTTTGGGGGGGACCCCTACACCATTTTTTTTAATTTGGTGAAGGGTTCCCCTTAATTTCCATACCAGACCTGAAGGGCCTGGTATGGATTTTGGGGGACCCCCACGCAATTTATTTTAAAATTTTTAGTTTGGGGGTCCCCTTAATATTTATACCAGACCCAAAGGGCCTGGTAATGGACTAAGGGGGGGCATGCCATTTTTTTCATATTATCGTTTTATTTATATTGCCAAGACCCAACAATTCATTACAGCCGCAATCAGTTTTAAATGACTTTTTTCCTTTAGAAATTACATTGCTGTCAGACTGTTTTAAAAATGGGAAACATGCGCCCCTTTACAGGCATACTATAGACACCCCCCAGGTATGAAATTTAAAGGAATATTTCATTTTTATTGTTTCCCTTTAAGCATTAAAAAAATCACTGCTCTCGAAAAAATGGCCATTTTAAAAAAAATGTTTGCATTGATCCATGTCCCCTGGGGCAGGACCCAGGTCCCCAAACACTTTTTATGACAGTAACTTGCATATAAGCCTTTAAAATGAACACTTTTGATTTTTCATGTTAATGTCCCATAGACTTTAATGGTGTTCCGGTGGCTCTCGAATTTGCCCTGAACACCTCATATTGTGCGGTGTACGCCCAAACATCCGAACAACCAAAGCTCGGCCCGAACTTATGCTCGGGCCGAACCCTTTGCTCATGCCTGGTAAGGGGTTATTTGTTGACATTGGGGACCAGGAATTTAAATGTTCACATTTTGGAGTTTCCCACCACATTAAATGTAAAGTGGGAGGTTAGATTTTCCTTCTTGGGGCTTTATTTATACACCTACAATTACTAGTTGCGCTTTCAGTGCCATTAATTGTTAACGGCACACCAAACACAGCAGCAAACACACATGTGAAAAAAACAAGTGGCAAATGCTGCAAAGTACAGTAAAAAACACACAACCCACAAAACGCCAACATGTCCCATGAGCCACATGTCGTGCAGCCAATTGAAATCAACGGACAGGAAGACACAAAGCGAGTTCCCGCTATGCAGGGATGTGAACGGGACATGACAGCTGAGTGTTTCTTTCCACTCCCTCATATGTGTGCTAAAGGAGAAGTTGGGCCTACCCTCTTTTGACCCACTTCTCCTGTAGGTCACACTTTGGCAGGCCATACATGGTGTTGAATTTTGAAAGAATTTTCTTTCGAAAATCGTATCTAAGAATTTTCGTTCGCATTTCGCACCATTAGTGGGGCTGAAGCAACAGCCGATTTTCATGCGGTAATCAAATTTGAGTAATGGGACATGTTGGAAATTTTTTTGAAAAAACAAATGGTTTTCGAATCAATGATGGGAGAATCGTGTGAGAAATGTATTTGAAAAAGAAATGCGCAAGTGCAAGAAAAGAAAATTCCCAGCCACGAAAATTCTTTTCTGCAGCAACATGAGGTGAAATTGAAGACTTGGTTGGCCGAATTTCTAAATCAATGGTGGCATCATCGGATCAAAAAACACACAAATTTTCTGATTTTCTAAAGAAAATTCTTTCCAAATTCGACCGTGTACGGCCGGCCTTAGTTTTGAACTTCTGTGACCCATATTCAGCCGGCAGTGGGCTAAAAGTCATCTGTCAGCGGATGTCACTCAGCCGGTCCAGACTCTGTAGAGATCCTGACTTACATATCATCATCCACCCAGAGGCCTGACTGGCAGCTGGCCCAACCTCTTAGTACGCAGCTCCCGTTTGCTGAGACAGCCGATCCTGATCCCTGAGCCAGCCGCTCCCGCTCCTTCCACAGCCCGGCACTCCAGTGGACACTGGAGGAGCTGAGCAGAGAGCCAATGAAGACCGAGAACTGAGCAATCAGTGGTCTTTGATAGCTCAATTCTCAGTGTAAAGGCGGTGGAGGACATATGTAGCATCGGATCAATGCTGCATCCAACTAGGTGAGTATTTATGTTTATTTGTTTAATATCTCACACTTTTTTTTAAAGCAAAAGTGAGATCTACAGAGAAAAAAAAGTGTCGGCTTCTTATAAAAAAAAGGACACATACCCCTCCAAAGGTCCCCCCCAAACACATAACAGACCCTTAGTGGGGTCTGTATTTTTTTTTTTTAATAAATAAGCTGTCAATGACAGCTGTCAAGCCATTTGCTGCAGTGACCTTTTTGTACATCACGGAGATGCGCCCCTTTACAAGCAGGAAGACATGTTATTTAAAGAAATAGGACATTTTCAATCTTATGGCGCGTACACACGGTCGGACATTTCCGACAACAAATGTTCAATGTGAGCTTGTTGTCGGAAATTCCGACTGTGTGTAGGCTCCATCGGACATTTGCTGTCGGATTTTCCGACAACAAATGTTTGAGAGCTGGATCTTAAATTTTCCGACCACAAAACTTGTTGTCGGAAAATTCCGATCGTGTGTACACAATTCCAATCTACAAAAGTTCCACGCATGCTCAGAATCAAGCAGAAGAGCCGCACTGGCTATTGAACTTCATTTTTTCTCGGCTTGTATGTCATACGTTTGTATGTCACTGCATTCTTGGCGATCGGAATTTCTGACCAACATTTGTGTAACCGTGTGTATGCGAGACAAGTTCGAGCAACATCCTTCGGAAATAAATCCACGTTTTTTTTTACGGAAAATCCAATTGTGTGTACGCAGCGTTACACTTTCAAGCGTTTATTTTATTGTATTTATTTATTTATTTATTGCATTGGTACATATTCCCCAAGAAAGTGGCCATTCCCCCAATACTATTTTTGACACCCCTACCTATTAGCCAAGAAAATTTCTAAGCCCATGCATTTCAAATTTGATAGGTTTGTCTCATCAATTTCAAGTCTGGCATATAAACTTCTTTGAATTTCACTGAACCCTGCTCAAACTGAACCAAGGGCAGTTTGGCTCATCTCTGAACATATAGTGTAATATGGGTGATGTGAAGCTCAGTGGTAGATGTGTTTTTCAGTCTGCGGTAGTTGGCTATTAGGTTTATGGGTGTGTCAGCCCAGTTTTTATTAAAAGAAACAGAAATAATAGTCCATGCAAACATAACTTGCCCACCCAGGGGTTCTTCTCCAGTACATAAACACAAATGCAAAAAAATAAATACTGAGCCACCTGGCTCTTAGGCTCACTCTGTTTCAACCTGCAGTTCCTTGCTGTACAGGCCTACTTCTGGCCTTAACAGGATTCTCCAGCCCCCCCCTCCCTGGGTTAGTTCACTCTCCCCCGAGACTTCAGGGATTCCTCCAGCCCCCTTGGACTTGCTAGCCGTTTTGGCTTTCCAAGCCTCCCAGACCGTCTCTTGGTCTCCCAGGCCCGAGCAGCCATTCTGACCTTCCCTGTCCTTCAGGGCAAGAAGTCCCCCTCACCAGGGGTGCAGTCTCAGACAGAGACAACCAGGTCCCCTGGCAGGGCTTCGAATCCAAATGGCAGCAATAGCACCAACTCTAACTTCCACCCCCTTCAGTCCGCGGTAGTTGTCTATTAGGTTTATGGGTGTGGCAGCCCCGTTTTTATTAAAAGAAACAGAAATAATAGCCCATGCAAACAAATTTGCCCACCCAGGGGTTCTTCTCCAGTATATAAACACAAATGCAAAAAAATAAATACTGAGCCACCTGGCTCTTAGGCTCACTCTGTTTAAACCTGCAGTTCCTTGCTGCACAGGCCTACTTCTGGCCTTAACAGGATTCTCCAGCCTGCCCCTCCTCCCCGGGTTAGTCCACCCTCCCCGAGACTTCAGGGATTCCTCCAGCCCCCTTGGACTTGTTAGCTGTCTTGGCTTTCCAAGCCTCCCAGACCCTCTCTTAGTCTCCCAGGCCCGACTTTCCCCATCCTTCGGGGCAAGAAATCCCCCTCACCAGGGGTGCGGTCTCAGACAGAGACAACCAGGTCCCCTGACAGGGCTTCGAATCCAAATGGCAGCAATTGCACCAACTCCAACTTCCACCCCTTGCTGCTTTCACCAGCCCATCGTTATAAGGGATGTGTGCACCTGGGCACACAACCTGCTGGCTGGCCACAACACCCGGACACAGGGTTGGAGATTCCGTCCCACCCAAGACTCTTAGGAATCTCCAAACTACAGAGCCCCATCTGGAAATAGCAAAATCTGAAGAAAGCTGCCAGAGCATTTTTTTCCTCTCAAAATAAATGCTCTGTAGATTTCCAGTCAGCAGGCTTGAAAACTCTGTCTTTTTCCTGGCTACCTCCATAGTGACAGAGCCTCGCCCCGTCACAATAGTTACTCTGCTCTTATACTTTAACTGACTATAAGCAAGTGAGGTCCAAACCAACAGAGTGAAGAATGAGAAGACACCAGGGCATAGGCTTTCTTTAGGTTTTTTTGATGCTTTCACGATGATGATGAGTGCAATGCGCAAAACATTTTGCAAACGCTCTAGACCTGACTGCAATGTTCTCTTTGTTTTTTTTCTTTTTCTTTTAAGCAACAAGATGTTGCATATTTACATAGGGGGTTATTTACCAAAACTGGAGAGTGTAAAATCTGGTGCAACTTGAAACCAATCAGCTTCCATTTTTAAGCAGAGGCCCCAGAGAATACAATGGTGGGTGTTATTTTTTTTTATGTCACAGGGTATTTGTGCAGCAATTTTTTCATCACAATTTTTTGGGAAAAAATACACTTTAATGAATTTGAATGCAAAAAACACAATATATGCATAACCCAATTTTTTTGTAAAATATAAAAGATGATATTATGCCTAGTAAATAGATACCTAACATGTCACTCTTTAAAATTGTGCACACTCGTGGAATAGCACCAAACTACGGTACCTAAAAATCTCCATAGACAAAACTTTTACAATTTTTACAGGAGTTTACTAGAGTTACAGAGAAGGTTCTAGAATTATTGCTTTTGCTATAAGGTTTGTGGGGATACCTCACATGTGTGATAATGGAGGGGTGGTGCTGAGTTGGTCTAGAGAGTAGGATTAACCCACATCCCCAATAGTCTATACATACGGAAATGTATTCCTCTTATGGGACTTTAAAGGGAAAAAGCTACTCCGTGGTGATCATGAGTATAAAGTTTTATTAGAAAAGGGTGTAGATATGCACAGATCTACATAGCCAACAGAAAATACAAAAGAAAAATAGAGGATGCGTGACACATTGAAACATGCAATACACTACATAGGGTTACAATCATTTACTCCGTTGTATATGATACACAGATAGGGGGAGTACTTTATGTGTGCTGCAAACACCATTTACATATGTGGGCGCAACTTGTTCACACTGTCCCTTTACTTATTTATTTATTTATTTTTTGATCACTGTTATTCCTATCACAAGAAATGTAAACATCCCTTGTGAAAGAAATAAGGCATGACAGGTTCTCTTTATGGAGACACCTGGGGTTTATAAGACCCCAGATCTCTCCTCTACTCTGAAAAAAATGAGATTAAAAAAAAAAAAAACATTGATCACTGCTTTCCAGAAAAATCCATCTGGTCCATGGTAACATGTCAGAACCGCCAGATGGCATATCCGGAGTCCCCGATCACAAGGGAAAAGGGTGAGCAGTGGGAGAGGAGCATCCCTTCCCATTGCCTGTAACAGCAATCCAGTGGCTAATCAGCTGCTAGGATAGCTTTTACAAAAAAGGGAATTACTGCCTGAAAATAAAGATACCAGGATGAAGCCTGTAGCTGCAGGCATCATCCCGGTATAACCACTTCAACCTAAGCACGTCCATTAACGTCCTACGATCGAGAGAGTTTATGGAGTGGAGACAATTCTGGAAAGAGTTTTCTGAAGAGCTCCTATCAGGTCACTGTTTCTCAGGCTGTATATAATAGGATTTAGGAGAGGGGTGACAACTGTGTAAAATACACCAGCCATCTTCCTGCCAGAAAAATCTTAGTTTTGGGTTGAAAGTAGTTGAAAAAAAAGATGAAGACCACCGTGAGGTGAGAAGTGCAGGTGGAGTAAGCTTTCCCTCTTCCATCCTTCATTGTAATTTTCAGGATGGTTTTGAAAATGTAGACATAAGAAAGGAAAGTAATGAGAAAGCCGGGGACTGAAAAACACGCAGCTTGAAAATATATAAGAAAGTAATTGAGATAAGTGTCAGAACATGACAGTTGAAACAGTTGATATAATTCACAGAACAAGCTTGGGATGGTGGTGGGGTCAGGGAAGGCCAGTCTTAGCGTATAAAGCGTATGCAACAAGCAACAGGCAAAGCTGAGAACCCAGAAAAAGAAGGCCACCTTAACACACAGGGAAATGTTTATCATGGTTGTATAATGCAAAGGATGGCAGATGGCGACATATCGATCATAGGACATTATATCAAGTATGAAGCACTCAGTGCTGCAAAACCAGGAGAAGAAGAAGACCTGAGAGATACAAGTTGGGTATGAAATCAGTCTGTTTCCAGTAAAGACATCAAAAGACACATGTAATACGGAAATGGAGGAGTTGAAGATGTCTAAAACTGAGAGATTTCCCAGGAAAAAGTACATGGGGGTGTGCAGGTGGGAGTCTAAGACCACCAGGAAAATGATAAGAAGGTTCCCAGCCAATGTGGCCACATAGATGAGGAAGATCAGCAGGAATACCGGGATCTGAGAATATCCAAGGTCTGACAGGCCAAGCAAAATGAATTCAGACTGAGAAGTCTGATTTCCCATCATAACCAAATAGTTCACTTTAGGGAGCGATAATGTGAGGATTCAGGAAGATATTGTACTATATAGGGGAAAGGTGAACAGCACCTGCTAAAACAGATGCAGGTCAGCAACCAGAGCCCTGCCCTCCAGGATCAATATAGAATCAGAAAGTTCAAATGAGGGGTTGCAGCATAGAAAGAGTTAATATAACTTCAAATATAGCAATACATAATGGCAACAGTTTTGGGCAATAATCCCTTATTCGGGCCAAAAAGGAGATCCACAATAACAATCAATAACGGTGAACATATAACAGCAAGATTGTAAGCCTGGGAATAACATGTTCCAATCTATTCCATCATTAATTGATACAAGTCAGGAGAAACAAACTAACAATGAGTAGAAAACAGAAAGCAAAAGCTGGAGGCCGCTGTCATACTTCCACCTTCATTGAACAAAGATATCTGGTGATTATATAAATATAAAAATCACAAATTACCATATAAAGAACCAAAATTAAATCATGCAAATCAATATGTTATACAAAGAAGTACAAATCGAATTCATGATTCAAACCCAATGGATATCACAGATTTAGTTGGTGGATCCAGAAGACCTCTCTCTTTTTTAGAAGTGATTCCCGATCACCTCCTCTCTTTAACTTGGGAATAGAACCTATAAGAGTATATTTTATCTGGGACACCAAATGTCCTATATCAATGAAATGTCTCTCTAGAGGTTGTTCTATACATTTCTCTCTAATGACATACTTACATGTACGTCTCATACAATTAGAACATCATCAAAAAGTTAATTTATTTCAATAATTCAATTTAAAAAGCGAAACCCATATATATTATATAGATTCATTACACACTGAGTGATATATGTCAAGCATTTCATTCTTTTACTTTTGATGATTATGGCTTACAACTAGTGAAAACCCAAAATTCAGTATTTCAGAAAATTAGAATATTACATAAGACCAATAAACAAAAAGGAGTTTTTAAAACAGAAATGTTGGCTTAGTGAAAAGTCTGTCCATGTACAATATAGTTTGCACTCAATACTTGGTCGGGGCTCCTTTTGCATGAACTACTGCTTCAATGCAGTGTGGCATGGTGGTGATCAGCCTGTGGCACTGCTGAGGTGTTATGGAAGCCCAGGTTTCTTTGATAGTGTCCTTGTGTCATTTTTGGGTCTGGTGTCTTTCTTTTTCCTCTTGACAATACTCCACAGATTCTCTATGGGGTTTAGGTCAGCCGAGTTTGCTGGTCAATCAAGAACAGTGATCCCATGATCATGTGAGCAGGTATTGGTAGTTTTGGCAGCGTGGGGAGGTGCCAAGTCCTGCTGGAAAATTAAATCAGCATCTCCATAAAGCTGGTCAGCAGAGGGAAGCATGAAGTGCTCTAGAATTTCCTGCTAGAGGGCTGCGCTGACTTTGGACTTGATAAAACGCGTTAGGCCAACACCAGCAGATGACACGGCTCCCCAAATCATCACTGACTGATTGTGGAAACTTCACACTGGACCTCATGCAACTTGGATTCTGTGCCTGTCCACTCTTCCTCCAGACTCTGGAACCATTAGGTCCAGTGTGAAGTTTCCACGATCAGTCAGTGATAATTTGGGAGCCATGTCATCGGCTGGTGATGTCCTATAGACAGACAGATCTGCCTGGGAAGATTTCATCCAATCATCAATAAAAGGGAGATTTTAGTGATAGCACTAAACAGCCTCCATTCTTCCGAGTTGTAGAGTGATAAGTCACCCCCTCATATCATCTATGGAGCTCTTATTTCTCAGCTCTTTAATGACATCCTTCATGGAATCCAATATTTGGATGAGTTTCAGTTACAGAACATTTCCTCTGATGACCCTGGACCTCCAACAGTGCATCAGATTCATTCTTCATTCTCATCTAATCTGAGAGATTTCCCAAGAAAAAGTACATGGGGGTGTTCCGGTGGGACTCTGAGGTCAGCAGCAAAATAATGAGAAGTTTCCCAGCCAATGTGATGGGATTGATGAGGAGGTTAAGCAGAAATCCCGGGATCTGGGAATATCTGAGGCCTGACAGGCCAAGCAAAATGAATTGAGAACGATAAGTGTGTTTTCCCATCAGAACCAAATAATTCACTAAGAGAGGAGAGATAATGTGAGGATTCAGGAGGAGGTTGTACTGGAGAAGACCCCGTTCCCTGGACTGTGAAGGATCATGCCCACCAAGACATTAAAATAAAACAAAAAAAATAGATTTCATGAATTTTTAATTTTTTATCAATGAATATTCTGTACATAATTGTAATAAAAATAAGTATTATAATTTCACACACAGTCATGTCTGCTTCACTAAAAAAAAAAAAAAAAAAGGATTTAATAGAACATAAACATTTATTAATGTGAACTTCTGAGCCTTTTCCAAATTCTACATCATCCATTCCGCATTTTTATGAATTTTATTAATAATTTAAGATACAATGAGAAACAATGAAATGGGCAGGTTCCTAAATATGTTCAATTTGCTTCTATATAAGTTCTGACATATACTGCAGTGTAGCAGTGTCACATCAACATCTGTCACAGTGTATCAGTGCACAAAAAACATCTGCGATAATGTTCCATTGCAACATCTGTCTGTGAACCTAGTGGATCATTAACATCTGTCACAGTGTACAAGTGAACAAAAACACCTGTCACCATGTACCACTGTCCCATCAATAAATAAATAAACCACTTTAACGCTCCCCCCGTCCCCCCAAGCTCACATGCAAAAGCGAACGCAAATGTTTGTCCCGTACACATACATAAACAGTGATCGAACCACAAATGTGAGGTTTTGCCACGACCGTCAGAGCGAGAGCGATAATTCTAGCACCAGACCTCCTCTGTAACTCTAAACAGATAACCTGTAAAGGCTTATAAAGCATCAGCTATGGAGGTTCTTAAATACCAAAGTTTGGCGCCATTTTACAAGCGTGCAAAATTTTAAAACGTGACATGCTTTGTATCTATTTACTAATTTTTTATATATTTTACCAACAAAAATTGCGGGAAAAAATGACAACTTCAAAAAACTTGCCGCGCCTCTTACTAAATACCTTGACCTGTCTACTTTCCAAAAAGGGGTCAGTTGGGGGGTATTTGTACTGTCCTGGCATGTTAGGGTTTCAAGGAATGAGATCGGCCATCAGTACACCAGGTGTGATGAATTTTCAGTGATACGTAGCATAGCTTGTAGACTCTATACCTTTCACGCAGACCTAATAATATGCACCAATGTGGGTTATTTTTTTACCAAAGAAACGTAGAAATATAGATTTTGGTCAATATTTAGGAAGAAAAATGACACAAACAGAAACTAAAGAAAAACAAGTTTTTTTTTCAACATTTTCGTCTTGTTTTTGTTTATATAGCAAAAAAAAAAAAACCCAGTGGTGGTTAAATGCCACCAAAAGAAAGCTTTATTTGTCTCAAAAAAATTATAAAAATGTCAAATGGGTACAGTGTTGCATGACTGAGTAATTATCATTCAAAATGTGAAAGCACTATAAGCTGAAAATTGGCCTGGGCAGGAAAGGGATGAAGGTGGCTGGTATTGAGGTGGTTAATGACATTATTCATGGAATCCATAATTTAGATGAGATCCGGTGTCAGAGAATTTCATCCAATGACACCGGACCACCAACAAAACATTGGATCCATTCTGTATTCTTTGTCTTTTCCATTTCCCATCATGTAAAGTCTGATGCCCTGTACACACGGTCGTACATTGATCGGACATTCCGACAACAAAATCCATGGATTTTTTCCGACGGATGTTGGCTCAAACTTGTCTTGCATACATACGGTCACACAAAGTTGTCAGAAAATCCGATCGTTCTGAACGCGGTGACGTAAAACACGTACGTCTGGACTATAAACGGGGCAGTGGCCAATAGCTTTCATCTCTTTATTTATTCTGAGCATGCGTGGCACTTTGTGCTTCGGATTTGTGCACACACGATCGGAATTTCCGACAACGGATTTTGTTGTCGTAAAATTTTATAGCCTGCTCTCAAACTTTGTGTGTTGGAAAATCCGATGGAAAATGTGTGATGGAGCCCACACACGGTCGGAATTTCCGACAACAAGGTTCTATCACACATTTTCCGTCGGAAAATCCAACCGTGTGTACGGGGCATAAGTGTGAAAAGATCTGTAACATGATAAGAAGGAAAAGCAGCAATTCTCAGGGGTGTCGGTGTAACGCTGGCTGCTTTTATGACTCGTAGAGTAAAAACTGAACTCCAGAACAGATCATCATTACAGGTCCTCTTTTCTGAGGAATACACAGACTGGAGTCATCAGATTTTTGGAATTCTCTTTCACCCCCAAACTGATATGGGAACTGAGCAGAAAGTAACAGGAAAATGTGATAAGACTCAGGCTCGGTTCACACAGGGAAGACTTGTCAGGCTACCTAGTCACCTGACCAGTCGCCTCCCGTTCTGTGCTATGGAACCGTTCTAAGGGGAGCGACGCAAGTCGCTCCGACTTAGAAAAAGGTTCCTGTACGACTTTGGGGGCGACTTGGGGCAACTTGCATAGACTTCTATACAGAAGTCGTTTTGCAAGTCGCCCAGGCAGTCGTGTGCAGGTCGCCTCGGTGAGGCGACCTGCAAGTCGTGCCGCCTCTGGTGTGAACCGAGGCTAAATGGGGAAGTTTTCCTAAAACTGGAGCACACAGAATCTGGGGCAGCTGTGCATAGTAACCAATCAGCTTCCAGGTTTTATTGTCAAAGCTTAATTGAAAAATCTGAAGTTAGAAGCTGATTGGTTACTATGCACAGCTGCACCAGATTCTGTGTGCTCCAGTTTTCGTAAATCTCCCCCCATTGTTATCACTCACCTGTATATTCAGAATCCTTTATTGATGATGGATGGGGTCTGTGTATGGGGATACAGGGGATGGAGATGAGGAATATATAACACTGTATAATTGTCAGGAAGGATTAATCACCTTGTAGAAGAATATTTCATGTATAAAACAGCCAACACCTTCCTGTTCTAGAGAGATACAATGTGTCCTGTAGATGTCTTGTTATCAGATCTTGTGTTGGTCGGGTTCCTTCAGCCAGTTCTATACAGGAGATCGGAGTGTCAGGTAGAGAGGACCCACAGGTTCTCCCCCCCACCCTGCACCATCTCACTGTATATAAAAGCATTCAGCATCTCCCTGAGATCTCCATCCATATCCCCCCGTGTCTCATTACACTGCCGAGATCTCACTGAGGCCTCATGACACAAGACGATCCAAAAATATCTTTGTGTTTCTTTTGTTTGTGGAAAACTTTTAAGAAAGTTATTTTTCTGTTTCTTGTATTGATAAGAGAATAATGTAAAGTCCACGCTCACTTCCACTCCTTTACTGGTCTCAATGTCTGTCTGTCTATTGGGTTTGGTAGAGACTATTTTTCCAACAGTGTCTGAGCGAGTGTTTGCCAATATAGCATTATTCTATACAAGAAAACCTATTGTTTTGCATTGGAAGAAACCTTGTCCCCCCGCGCTCTCATATTGAAAGCAATTGGTAAACAATAATCTTCCATTGTATAAACATACTTGCATGTATAGGGGCTGCCCTAGTAAGTACGATAAAGTGCGGGCAAACTGGCTGGACAAGCCGTATACAGTATAGAACGCCCATGGGGGCTACTGTGTATAATATGTGCCTTCCCATATGAGAAATGTTTGGGGTCACCGGCAAAAGAAGGAATTAATGTTTGTTTTAATTTATTTCTTTTTTTTTTCTTCTTCTTCCCTTTTCCTTCCTTTTTGGAATAATAATTTTTATATTAAATTTTGGAAATTGTACTATTATATTTTTTCTTCAATGTGTATGATGGTTTGTTGCGTCTTTGTATGTTTTGTTTGTAATTAAGTAACTTAATAAAAATATTTTTTTTTAAAAAGCCCACGCTTAGAGGCACAGGGCTGTTTTGTTTTGTCATAAATAAATCTGCTGTGAAGTGCACCTGTCATGGGAAAAGAATGGAAGATGTTCAGTAGGGTTGAGGTCAGAGCTCTGTGTAGGACACTAAAATCCCTCCACCCGAAACTCATCAAACCAAGTCTTTATGGAGCTGGCTTTGTACACAAGGGCACATTTATGTTGGAACAGAATAAGGATTTTCCCCACATGTTTACCACCAGCTTGGTCAATATTCACTTTGCCACTTTGATAGGAAACACTTGCCATTGTTTTCTTGGCTTCCACCATTTAATTGCCCTGACGATCCTTTAAAGCTGAACTCCGCCTCTTCCTGCCTCATTTCCTTTTTTTTTTCCTTCCTTCCTCTTCTCCACCTCCAACTTCCTCCTCTGCCTGCAACTTAGCAGGGGTAAAAAAAAATAAAAAGAAATGTACTTCTGCGCTACTAATATAAAGTAAATGATATATGTTCAATCTAAGAGGTTGCTGCTTAACACCAACTGTTATTAGCAGACCAGAGTAAAAAGAAAAAATATGTGAAGCGCTCCCTCCTTTCCAAACGAATACAATGTGATGTAAATACAAAATAAATAAAATAAAGTAGTGACCCCTAGTGGGAGTATTGCGTATGACACCACAAAAATATTATATATATCATATAAGTGGAGATATTTGGGAGATGTGGGACTTTAAAGGTGCATAACGACAAAATATCGAATCAACAATATATAAAAAAATATACAATTTTTATTAAATGAACAATATCATAAAAAACAGTACATACAATATAATCATAGCCAAGGATGTGTGCAAAACAACCTTTTAATGACAATGATTTACTGTTATCACGTTCATATTTTCTACATGTTTCGCCGTATGGCTTCTTCAGGAAAGAACGTGGCGGTTCGTTTATTTAAGTATGAGGACCTGTAATCCGACAACTTTAGTTGTGCAATAAAGACATAGAAAAAAAACAGATTAAAGCATCAAATATAAACACATTTGGGGTTATTTACTAAAGGAAAATCCACTTTGCACTGCAAGTGCACTTGGAAGTGCAGTCGCCGTAGATTTGAGGGGGACATGCAAGGAAAATAAAAAAACAGCATTTTAGCTTGCACATGATTGGATGATAAAATCAGCAGAGCTTCCACTCATTTCAGATCTAGAGCGACTGCACTTCCATGTGCACTTTCAGTGCAAAGTTGATTTGCCTTTCGTAAATAACCCCCAAGGCATCTTATTATATATTTATGGCTGCACTTCATATGAAAGGCAAAAAACCCCATATATATATATATATATATATATATATATGTCATGCAAAGTCTATTAATTCAGTGAAATCTTCTGTGAACCAATGCTGTCCACATACAATCCAACAGTCACACTATGCGCTCACCCCCCAGAGTGGCCCCCAATTGGACCAAGTAGCACCTTCTCCTTCAGGGTCTCAATACAGGATCTTAAAGCTCCCAATAATGAACTTCTGCAAGTGTGATCTCTCATATACCCTGTTTCCCCAAAAATAAGACCTAGCGTGATTTTCCGTGATGGCTGCAATATAAGCCCTACCCCCCAAATAAGCCCTAGTTAAAGTCCTTGTAGGTCGGTGTAGGCAGGGTAAGGCTTATTTTCAGGGAAACAGAGTAGGGCTTATTTGGGGGGTAGGGCTTATATTGCAGCCATCATCGACAATCACGCTGGGTCTTATTTTCAGGGAAACAGGGTAAGATGGCAACATAAGGGTAAAAAAGGAACTACCATAGTGTAATACTGTAAAACTAAATTTATTTAAAACACAAGCAATTATTCCAATCACATTTAGGAATGCACTATATCTGGTCCATACAGGTGATGAATTTGAAAATATACAGATCCATCCCTGGGGTGACAAAATCGTCTGCAAGTCAACTTATCAGGGGTGTTAGAAGTTCCAATCTTTTGCATACTTCATGTATGAGGAAACACATGACTCTGCTCCATAGAACTTGGTGGGAGCAGCACCTCAATGAGGGAAGTCTTCAGCCAAGGGTTTCTACTCCTCCTCCCTCTCTTTACTCAATTTCTACATCTCCCCCTCCACAAGATTCTCATCAAGGTTGCATTCACTGTAATGTCTGTGGCATCTAGTGGGTGAGAGGGATTTTGGAGGCATAGTATATGTAATGCCAGGTGGGGAAGAGGGTCATGGGCCATGCTGAGGAAGGGCAAGTGAAGGCTTGAACCTCTGAAAAATGATCCTACACCCACCTGCCTTCTCCAGCATCCTGCAAGGAAGGTGCCTCCCACAGTTTTAGAAATGGAAGAATTTTTTTTATCCCAAATCACCCCCCATATCCAGCGTCATAACACCAGCTTGGAATAAGTGAATGGCTTTGCAGTGGCTCCATTTACTTGTTGAATCACCATTTTGAGGGAGTTTATAGCCCATGCTACACCACAATGGAAGGTACCCAGCCACCATTATTTTGCCCAGGAAAGTAAAATGCCCTCCACTGGCATGTGGAATGTAGTGAGGCAGCAGAAGGAAAATAAGGAATATAAAGAGGGAGGACTAAGGTGTTGGCAATGGGAGGTGAAAATGGAGCAGGCTTAGGAAGGAAATTTAACCCCTCTCAAATCCAAGTAGTTGCATGTGGGAGAGGTGAGATTTAGGGGGATTTGGGGTTCTCTGTTTCAGGCAATTTGTCTGTGCCAGAGAGGGGCCACTATTTGGTGGCCACCCTATTAGACCACTGATTTCAGGGTGGAATGGCCAATCTACTGCCTCCATCCCAGCGGGAGCCCAAAATGCTGCACTGAGGAGGTGCTGCATAAGAACTTTTTTGTTGCATTTCCTGAAAGTACCAGGAACCCCCCGGTGGCCAATATATTTTCAAGCTTCTGGTCCTTGCTTTTTTTTTTAACCACATGAGCCAAGCCCAGCTGCAGGCAGCCTTTCATGGTCAGCTCCTGAACCACATAATTGCTGACTACATTAGGTCAAGGGCTGGTGTGGCCCCTCACAGAAATGAGGATTCCATGTACTATTGGTTTTCCACACTGGACACACTGGCAAGATTTTCCACAGGACATTCTGAAGCTTCTGGCTTACCCTGGAGCCTGTGTGGTGTCTGAGAGAGCCCATCTGGAGCTGCAAAAAGATTTTATGTATTTATTAATAATATTATATTTAGTAATATTTATATATTACAATAAGCGTGAGCCCAACTTTGTCCAAGCTCTTTGTACTGCAATCCCTCCCCTGTATAATCGGGTGGACATTTTCTTGTCCTGGGTCACCTCATAGTGGCAGATTAACATCCATTTTATTTTTTTATTTACTGTGTTTTGTTTTTTTTTCATATTTGTTTTCATACTGTATGTCTCTTCTTCACATCCTTCTGCTATGTGGTTATGGAAAAAGAAGAGGCTCAGGACTGCTGGGGTTATAATCGGAGAATAGTGCCCACTGAATCACACAAATATATGGTGAAAAACTGGTAAAAACAGCTCCCCCGTTTCATGGATTGTGCATTCCCAAAGTAACATTTTTGTATTCACCATCACAATTTTATTTTATGTGTTTTCATTTTTTTAAACATTTGTTTATATATTTACTTTGTTCATAATCTTTATTATTTTATTTTATTTCCCCCATAATGTCCTACAAGCACTGATCGAGAAAACACATGCAGGTAGGACCATGGAAACTGAGCAAAAAAAATGTCAGTTTTTGGAATGAGTTGCCAAATTTGGTGGGGGGCTGATTTCAATCCCTCTTGCTCCTTTCTCAACTATTCTTTTGAGCCTTTCTCCAGGCCTTGGTCAACATCACAGAACCTATCGCCTCCATTTCTGTTTAAAGTCTTGCTTTGCTGACATCCCTTCTGGCACCAGATCCTTCTTGCTGTTCCACTACGTTGATCCCTGACTTCTGGCTTGGCTGACTATCCATTCCAGTTACTGGACTCTGGCTATGTTTTGACTATGTTTGTTCTTTTTACATTTATTCTTAAACAAGTGTGATTTAACTGTACTTCTGTCTCGGTCTGATTTCATGGTTCCTGACAGACCAAACCAATCAATCCTTAAAAGAGAAGTATGGGATTTTTTTCCAGATAATTATACTTACTTAGGTGGATGCTGCATCTGTCCCCCGCCGCCTCTGCACTGAGAACCGAGCCACCGAACATCACCGATGACTCGGTTCTCACAGGTCCCCGAGCAGGGAACTGCTGCCTGTCAGTCAGCAGCTCTCCTGCTCTGCTCTTGCACGCTCACTGGAGCGCTGAGCTATGGAGGGGAGCAGCTCGCTGAGAGGCTGAGACGGCCATCAGTCCAGGCACCTGGCGGATCCAGACTCCCAGAGTCGGGATGACGTGGTGCCCGGACTGATTTTAGTGACATCAGTAGTGAGCGGACTTCAGACCGAAAAACTAATTGCATTCCTGTGACCCTTAGGAGAAGCCTATCCAAACAACCTCAGGACTTCTCCTTTAAGGAAATCAACCCTTAATATTTACTGGAAGGACAGATCCTGAAGCTGAAACTCGAATACTTTGGCCACCTAATGCGAAGAGAGGACTCATTGGAACTGATGCTCGGACACATGGAAGGAAAAAGGAGAAGAGGACAATAGAAAACAAAATGGATAGATAGCATCATCAAAACAATGAATATGAAGTTAAGCAAGCTCCGGGAGGCAGTGGAGGACAGAAAAGCCTGGCGTGCTATGGTCCATGAGGTCATGAAGAGTTGGGCACGATTAAACTACTGAACAACAACAACTCAATAAAGGAGTGGATCTAAAACATAATTATAAAGTAAGAATGGAATGGTTGGGATAATTATTATGTTCCAACACCACATCCTGATCATGATAATTACTCAAAACAAGTGAAACAAAGATTTATTGATTGTAAATAATAAGAAGAAAACAAGAATGAATATATACTGCATATATGTATAGTATATTATAGTATAGTATATTATATAAAGATATTGTTTTTAGAGATGTGCATGATGGGACATGCTTTCTTTCATTTAGTTAATAATTTTGTTTCATTATATTTGTTATGTTAGAATCATTTGTTTTCAGAATTTGTTTCATATCTTTGAATTTGTTTTGTATACACTATTCATTGTTCCAAATCGATTTGTATTTCAGAAGTTTTGCTATATTCATTTTAATGTGTTAATTCGTTATTTTGGGAGATTACTGATGCACTGTTTGGGTTGGATGGAGGTGAATCAATCAGAATGTCCAAATCAGAACATAAGGAATTGAACACAATTATTATCAGATTTATTCATTATGTTTCAATTCAGAGATCCTGATGGATCCACCTCCATCCAACCCAAACTAGAAATCATCATCTTATTTCACTTTTACACCTTGCTGTATTTATTGCAATATGTTTCCATTTCCTATGTAGTGCATTTTTTATAACAATGAACAAGGAAACGCTCCGCTATATCTCCGGGAAAAAATAAAACACTACATACCGAACCGCAGTCTTCGATCAGCTAACCAAAACCTCCTCATCATTCCCAAATTCTGCTACAAAGCAAAGGGAGAACGAAGATTTGCAGTCCAAGGACCTCGACTATGGAATGCTCTTCCAACCAACATCCGCATGGAAGAAAACCACCAGGCCTTCAGGAAAAAACTAAAGACTTTCCTTTTCTAGCAGCTGACTACAGAGAATACATCTAGCCCCTTGAGGCGATTCAGTTCGCATTTGCCGCGCTTTACAAATCATTCATTCATTCATTCATTCATTCATGTTAAAGCAATAAAAAAGAAATAGATCTTGAAACTATTTGAATCATTTGTTATGTTGTTACATTTTTTGGATGCTTCAATCACTAAGACAAGATCCCAAATTAATACAAATACACATAAATACTGCATTTCTTTGGACATACAGGTGATGGAATTACATTACTCAAGAGTTATTCTTCTTGATTTATTCTGTGATATTTGGTGGCTCTTTGTGGGTGAGTGTAGAATAGTGATATTACCCTAAAATTTTTCGGAATTACATTTTGATTTCTGATGTTGGTACACATATCACATTTTTTGGGCTCAAATTATGATTATTTGGAAATAATAAAATGCACAAAAAATTGAGACTCATTTTAAATCAGCAATGGTATTGTTTGTGGATTGTAAAGACACCTGTGTGAGTTTGGGGTAAAGATTGCTGTGAGATGGAGAGCAACAAGTGAAAGTGACAGAGAAAAAAATATTTTACCAAAACATTCAACATTCTAGCATTCTTAAAAACAAAATATTTGAAGTAGAAGCAGCAATGTTGCAAAGGAAATTTTTTTTCAGAGAAAGATACATTTCATCTCAACATTAAAAGGATTTATTTGTGAAAGTTACTATTGTACCATTAGAATCAATGGCTCAAACTTGCATTGGACTATAATAACGCCGATTATCACTTCCAAAAAAATGTTCTTTAACTCAGCGCTCATTTTTGTATCTACTATAGCACCTTGTAAAAAAGACACTGGAGCTAAAATGATAGCTGTTTGCAGGTCTGAGCATGCTCAGTTGTGTTGGCACCTAATTGTACAGAAACGGGGAATTTATCTCTTCTCAGACTTTTAAAGATATTTCAGTGTAGAAATCACTTTTTCACACAGTTTAAAAGCAGAACATCTTTAAATAATATACCGCATATTTCAGTACTATTTAAGCAATTATATCATGCTCTAAACATTTTTTCCATGTGCAATTCTCCAGGTTTTTGCAGAGTAAGGGTTTGGGCGCTATTTGGCTTCAGGGAACTATAGTAAATTACATTTTGGGGGTATTTTCTCACCAGCGCTATAGTGAATACCATTTAATTTGTGGCAATTAGCGCTAATTGGCACCGTGGCGCTATAGTAAATGACCCCCACTGTGTCCTGTTGACACAATGTGTACAATGTGTACTTTTGTATACTATGAATTGACCCCGCCATAACCGCTTGGCTCATTCCTCCAGATGAAGCCATGTGTGAGGTGGTGAAACTAGTAGACGTGGAGCCTGGCGGTGGAATCTTGTCGCAACTGAGTGAGACCTTTCTGATGTATTATCAATGCTTTTAATTTTTTTTTAAATGTGAGTGGTATATTAGCTGGGATAGAGGGGTTTATTTTTTAATCCTTCGGATACTGCACTATTGGAGGCACTTTCTGTTTTTTCCATGTATTGTTGAAACTACCTGCAGCTAATGTGGATTACACTGGATTCAAGTCTGGAGTAGCACAGTGGAAGGAACCCTTATCAGATATAGATCATTACTTATTTCTTGAGAGTCCAACAGAGGTTACCAAGGACCAGTGAGGATTTCCTGAAGGGAGAGTTGCACAGAGTGCAAAGGCATGTTTGACCCCTAGCAGGGTCTTGTGAGCGAGCATTGCATGTGGTGACGGGAGCACTATGCATATGGAGGTTGTTTGAAGTAAAGAAACACTTCACATTTCCCCACATGTCAGCGGAAGAAACTATCACTTTATATTATTGGACTTTTGTTTTGATCACTTTTATTGCACATTCGTTTTGATTTATTTTTACTTTTGTGTTTTTCACTTATGCAGCGCTGTCTCATTTGTATTTTATTTACTGTTTTTCTGTGGGAGCACATAAGTGACAGAAGCAGCAATTTCAGGTTTAAACATTTCCCTGCATAATAGCGCGCAACTATCCTACTTTCAATAGTGCTAGAATTATTGCTCTCGCTAAAAGGTTTGTGGGGATACCTCACATGTGTGGTGCAAACACCGTTTACATATGTGGACAAAACGTGTTCACACTGTCCTTTTGCTTATTTATTTACAGTATTTTTTTTGATGACTGTTATTCCTATCATAAGAATTGTAAACATCTCTTGTGATAGAAATAAAGCATGACAGGTCCTCTTTATTGAGACACCAGGGGTCTATAAGACCCCAGATCTCTCCTCTACTCTGAAAAAAATGAGATTAAAAAAAAAATTAAAAAAACATTGATCACTGCTTTCCAGAAAAATCCGTCTGGACTATGGCCGGCTCCTATGGTAAAAATGTCAAAACTGCCAGATTGCATATCCAGGGTCCCCGATCACAAGGAAAAAGGGTGAGCAGTTAGAGAGGAGAATCCCTTCCCATTGCCTGTAAAAGCAATCCAGTGGCTAATCAGCTGCTAGGATGGCTTTTACAAAAAAAGGGAACCACTGCCTGAAAATAAAGATACCAGGATGAAGCCTGTAGCTGCAGGCATGATTCCGGTATAACCACTTGACATGGCAATGTTTGCACCTACCTCACTTACACCCTTAATGATACATCAAATAAGTGAGTACAACCTTGTCTATATAAGAAGTAACCCACGCAGTTACAGCTATAACCAAAAAATTAAGAACGAATGATAACTGTGCAAAAAGGATAACAATCTAATTCATTTAGGCGAGGGCGAGGGTTTAGGCTGGTCACTCCTTGCACAAAGTGTCACGCCGGCAACAAGTGTTTGGCACTTGGACACGGGCACGTCTTCTAACAAGACCACCTGTCATCTTCACCATCTCCTCACCATGCCTTCTCTTTCAGGTAACTGCACTGATCTTCCCTGCAACACAAAAGTCGCTCTACCTGTCTGTGATTTTCCACCTGACTCTTCATACCATCTGGTAACTGCACTGATCTTCCCTGCAACACAAAAGTCGCTCTACCTGTCTGTGATTTTCCACCTGACTCTTCATACCATCTGGTAACTGCACTGATCTTCCCTGCAACACAAAAGTCGCTCTACCTGTCTGCGATTTCCCACCTGACTCTTCATACCCTCTGGTAACTGCACTGATCTTCCCTGCAACACAAAAGTCGCTCTACCTGTCTGCGATTTCCCACCTGACTCTTCATACCCTCTGGTAACTGCACTGATCTTCCCTGCAACACAAAAGTCGCTCTACCTGTCTGCGATTTCCCACCTGACTCTTCATTCCCTCTGGTAACTGCACTGATCTTCCCTGCAACACAAAAGTCGCTCTACCTGTCTGCGATTTCCCACCTGACTCTTCATACCCTCTGGTAACTGCACTGATCTTCCCTGCAACACAAAAGTCGCTCTACCTGTCTGCGATTTCCCACCTGACTCTTCATACCCTCTGGTAACTGCACTGATCTTCCCTGCAACACAAAAGTCGCTCTACCTGTCTGCGATTTCCCACCTGACTCTTCATACCCTCTGGTAACTGCAAAGACTCCCCTCTTCTCCCAAACACTGGACTACATTGCCTAACTGAACTTTAATTCTGCCTTACTAAGAATTTGAAACTAGTGCCTATACTTGTTTGTTTTTGAAAGTGTCATTTATTTTGTATTCTGCTGCCCTGAACAAGACCAAACATTTAACCTTATTCGGTTGCCCCCTCTTGCACTGCAATCTGTCCAGGCTAGTTGTAAAACCCCACCCCCCACAAGCTTAGTTTTGTCAGCTTCTAATTGAATAATTTTGAATCCCCCCCCCCCACACCTTCCCACTAAAAATTTAGTTCATTTCTTGGGACGGCTGGCGAGGGGTTAGGCTGGTCACTCCTTGCACACAGTGTCACGCCGGCAACAAGTGTTTGGCACTTGGACACGGGCACTTTGACTAAGGCACTGCTACAAAAAAAGTAAGTACAGACATTATTGTTTCACAGCTATTTTGCAGGAAGTTCCACTTCATTCTCTAACTTTCCTCAGCCTTCCTTCTATTAGCCTGTCCCCACCCTCTAAAATGCTCACACTAATCTTTGTTATAACGTCCTCTCTCCTCAAACTCTCATGTCTTTACCCCCCCTCTCCAGCCCCCAACCTTTACATATCTCCCTCTCTTCTGCCCACTCAATATTACTCCACTTACCACCTCCTGCTCATTCTAAGCCCACACAGTATCACCACGTCCATTCCACCACAGCATCTGCGCTCCTATAAATCCCACTCCCGCCTTACCACCCTCACCCTCCTACTACTCCTAATGTCTGGGGACATCGCACCAAACCCCGGCCCTCCCACACCCAATTTCCAACACCACGATCGGCCATCTACCTCCTCCAACAGTAGTCGTAACTTCAACCTTCTCATCCCAATTCCCCTGATTCCACAAGTCAGCCCCCCTCTTTCATGTGCCCTCTGGAATGCCCGCTCGGTCTTCAACAAACTAGTTTCTGTCAATGACCTTTTCCTCTCCAAATCCCTTGATCTATTTGCTATAACTGAAACCTGGCTCCAGGAATTTGACACTACCACTCCAGCTGCCCTGTCCCACAGTGGCCTTCTCTGGACTCACTCCACCAGACCCAGTGGACGAAAAGGAGGTGGTGTTGGACTTCTCCTCTCCCCATAATGCACCTTCCAGGTACTTCCCACACCTCCCTCTCTTTCCACCTGCTCTTTCGAAATGCACTGCATTCGTCTTTTCTCTCCAGCTTGTCTGAGGGTCGCAGTCATTTATCGGCCTCCTGGACCAGTGTCACGCTTTCTGGATGACTTCTCTGCATGGCTACCCTATTTTCTCTCATCCGAAGTGCCTGCCATCATCCTAGGTGACTTTAACATTCCAATCAATGTTAATAATGCTACCACTTCTAAACTACTCAACCTCCTATTTTAACCTAACACAATGGACACAAACCACCACTCACTCCAACGGCAACACTCTTGACCTTGTATTCTCCCATCGCTGCACTCCCTGCAATCTCTCCAACGCACCCTTTCCTCTCTCTGATCACAACCTTATCCGTTTCACACTCTCCTTGTCTCCTATATCCCATGCTGCCAACCCACAAACCACTACCCGCAGGAACCTTCGCAACCTCAAACCTTCCCTTCTTCACTCTGCTACTGATGGCCTTTATGACAAAATCGCACCCCTGTCCTGCCCAGACCTAACCACTTCCATCTACAACACCACGTTGTCATCCTCCCTAGATGTACTTGCTCCTCTTTCTACACGCAGAACCAGGCCCCATCTGCCACAACCCTGGCAAACAGACGACACCAGAAGTCTCAAGAGACGCAGCCGTGCTCTTGAGCAAGCATGGCGTAAATCTAAATCCCTGCAAGACTTTACCCTCTACAAATCTGTCCTTCTCAAATACAACTCCTGCCTCCACACTGCTAAACAAACCTATTACAACACTCTCATCAAAACCCTCTCATCCAAACCTCGTGAACTCTTTTCTACCCTTAATTCCTTACTTCACCCCCCACTGCCCCCTCCCACCAACTTGCTTACCGCTCAACATATTGCCAACCACTTCAATAGCAAAATCAACACAATTCGCAAGGAGATATCCAGCATTAAAATTCCTCCCCTACCCAACATATCAGGTCCAACACCACACTCAATACTCTCCTCCTTTTGCCCAGTTACCACAGAAGAAGTTGATAAACTCCTCTCCATGGCCCACCTCACTACATGTCCCCTGGACCCTGTCCCCTCTCAATTACTGCGACCACCTTCCCACTCTATCCTCAACTCCCTAACCCACATCTTCAACCTCTCCCTCTCCTCCGGCACCTTTCCTTCCCCGCTCAAACATGCACTGGTTACCCCCATACTCAAAAAACCCTCACTAGACCCCACCTGTTTGAATAACTTAAGACCCATCTTCCTTCTCCCGTTTGCCTCCAAGCTCATCGAACGCCTTGTTCATGACCAAATGAGTCGCTACCTCACGGACAACAACCTTCTCGACCCCCTACAGTCTGGCTTCCGCCTACAACATTCGACTGAAACTGCCCTACTAAAAATCACCAATGACCTAATAACTGCCAAAACCAATGGCCACTACTCCATACTCATACTTTTAGACCTCTCTGCTGCCTTTGACACAGTTGACCACCTGCTGCTCCTCAGCAAATTACACTCCCTTGGCCTCCGTGATTCTGCATTATCCTGGTTCTCCTCCTACCTATCTCAGCGCACTTTCAGCGTCACTTACAACTCCATCTCCTCCGCTCCCCTTCCTCTTTCTGTTGGGGTACCCCAAGGCTCTGTCCTTGGGCCTCTCCTTTTCTCACTCTATACCTCTTCCCTGGGCCAGTTGATGACCTCTCATGGCTTCCAATACCATCTCTATGCCGATGACACACAGATCTATCTCTCCACTCCCCAACTCACCCCCACTATCTCCTCACGGATCTCAAACTTGCTGAATGACATATCGGTATGGATGTCACACCACTTCCTCAAACTTAATCTTTCTAAAACTGAGCTTGTTATATTTCCTCCTTCACGGTCCCCCTCCTGTGACTTCACCATTAATATCAACAACACAACCATTGGTCCCTCCACACATGCCAGAGTCCTGGGTGTAATCCTTGACTCTGACCTCTCCTTCAGCCCCCATATCCAATCACTGGCTAAATCCTGCCGCCTTAACCTCCGCAACATCTCCAAAATTCGACCCTTCCTGACTAATGACACTACAAAACAACTTATTCACTCCTTGATTATTTCCCGCCTCGACTATTGCAACTCTCTCCTTAATGGCCTACCCTTAAGCAGGCTATCCCCCCTTCAGTCTATTATGAATGCTGCTGCTAGACTAATACACCTCACTAATCGATCCGTGACTGCTGCTCCTCTCTGCCAATCCCTTCACTGGCTTCAACTACCCCACCGTGTAAAATTCAAAATGCTAACCATAACATACAAGGCCATTCACAACATCGCCCCCATCTACATCACCAACCTCATCTGCAGATATCGCCCAAATCGCCCCCTCCGCTCCTCCCAGGACCTCCTGCTCTCTAGCTCCCTTGTTACCTCCTCCCATGCTCGCCTTCAGGACTTCTCCAGAGCCTCTCCCATCCTCTGGAATTCCCTGCCCCAGTATGTCCGATCAGCCCCTACCCTGTCCACCTTTAGGAGATCCTTGAAAACTCATTTATTCAGGGAAGCCTATCCCACACCCACATAACTGTCCCTGAGCCACCCCCATCAAATCATTCTTTGCAGCTATTACCTTTTGTACCACCACCCCCTCCCTTTAGAATGTAAGCTCTATGAGCAGGGCCCTCCTGTACCTTTTGTATTGAACTGTACTGTAATTGTGTTGTCCCCCTTATACATTGTAAAGCGCTGAGTAAACTGTTGGCGCTATATAAATCTTGTATAATAATAATAATAATAATAATTTAAACTTACTATTGTACAGAAAAAAAAAAACTTGTTTTAATCCGAGGTTAGCAACTATAACATAAATGATACAACCTTAAAACAAAGATGTTACTAATGATACAAAGTAATACAAATAAGAATATTGTTATAATGGTCATACACATGCTATCAATAGATTAATAATATATTTAGGCAAAACCCTACGATAGAAAAAGTTAGGGAAAAGTAAAGAGAAGTAAGAGAATATATTACACACACATTCTTATGTGACCATCTTTCATCTAGACCAGGGATATGCAATTAGCGGACCTCCAGCTGTTGCAGAACTACAAGTCCCATGAGGCATAGCAAGACTCTGACAGCCACAATCATGACACCCAGAGGCAGAGACATGATGGGACTTGTAGTTTTGCAGCAGCTGGAGGTCCGCTAATTGCTTATCCCTGATCTAGACCATGAGCCGAAGAGAGCGGGGGTAGCTCTCTGTACTGTTTTATCCCCCCCCCTATGCCCCTACTCCAGGTTCCAACCTGGGACCTTGTCATTGGTCCAGAGTTGCTCACATAAACATTAGCTCTCTGTACCATGTTTTTTGTTGCTGGGTAAGATCCTAACATAACCAGTTCTGACATTAGGATGTCAAAAGACCCCTAGTGGTGACACAAAGTCTACTTAGGCTCTTTACCAAACAAATGGATCATTTATCACCTGAAGACATCCAACAGTTTCCACAAGACAGGAAAAAATAAGTCCTGCAATGCTGAGCCCATGTCTCATTAGGATGTCACAAATTATATAAATTCCTGTAAAAAAACATATACATGCATACATATATATATTCAATGGGGCATGGTAATTTATGTAGAGAACCCATGCAATGGTTCCCGTGAAGCTCCTTGTTATAAATATGAAATTCAAAATCTCCACCACACACTTCAACCTAAGCACGTCCATTAACGTCCTACGGTCGAGACAGTTCAATGTGTGGGGACAATTCTGGAAAGAGTTTTCTGAAGAGCTCCTATCAGGTCACTGTTTCTCAGGCTGTATATAATAGGATTTAGGAGAGGGGTGACAACTGTGTAAAATACAGCCAGCCATCTTCCTGCCAGAAAAATCTTATTTTTGGGTTGACAATAGTTGAAAAAAAGAGCCCCATAAAAGATGAAGACAACCGTGAGGTGAGAAGTGCAGGTGGAGTAAGCTTTCCCTCTTCCATCCTTCATTGTAATTTTCAGGATGGTTTTGAAAATGTAGACATAAGAAAGAAAAGTGACGAGAACGCCAGGGACTGAAAAACACGCAGCTTGAAAATATATAAGAAAGTAATTGAGATAAGTGTCAGAAGATGACAGTTGTAACAGTTCATATAATTCACAGAACAAGCTTGGGATGGTGGTGGGGTCAGGGAAGGCCAGTCTTAGCAAATAAAGCGTATGCAACAAGCAACAGGCAAAGCTGAGAACCCAGAATAAGAAGGCCACCTTAACACACAGAGGAATGTTTATCATGGTTGTATAATGCAAAGGATGACAGATGGCAACATAGCGATCATAGGACATTATATCAAGTATGAAGCACTCAGTGCTGCAAAACCAGGAGAAGAAGAAGACCTGAGAGATACAAAATGGGTATGAAATCAGTCTGTTTCCAGTAAAGATGTCAAAATACACATGTAATACGGAAATGGAGTTGAAGATGTCTAAAACTGAGAGATTTCCGAGGAAAAAGTACATAGGGGTGTGCAGGTGGGAGTCTGAGATCACCAGGGAAATGATGAGAAGATTCACGGCCAATGTGGCCACATTGAAGAGGAAGATCAGCAGGAATACCGGGATCTGAGAATATCCGAGGTCTGACAGGCCAAGCAAAATGAATTCAGACTGAGAAGTCAGATTTCCCATCATAACCAAATGGTTCACTTTAGGGAGAGAGGGAGCGATAATGTGAGAATTCAGGAAGACATTGTACTATATAGAGGAAAGTTGAACAGCACCTGCTAAATAAGATGCAGGTCAGCAACCAGAGCCCTGCCCTCCAGGATCAATATAGAAGCAGAAAGTTCAAATGAGGGGTTGCAGCATAGAAATAGTTAATATAAGTTCAAATTTAGTAATACATAATGGCAACAGTTTTGGGCAATAATCTCTTAGTGAACATATAACAGCAAGATTGTAAGCCTGGGAATAACATGTTCCAATCTATTCCATCATTAATTGATACAAGTCAGGAGAAACAAACTAACAATGAGTAGAAAACAGAAAGCAAAAGCTGGCGGCCGCTGTCATACTTCCACCTTCATTGAACAAAGATATCTGGTGATTATATGCATATAAAAATCACAAATTACCATATAAAGAACCAAAAATAAATCATGTAAATCAATATGTTACACAAAGAAGTACAAATCAAATTCATAATTCAAACCCAATGGATATCACAGATTTAGTTGGTGGATCCAGAAGACCTCTCTCGTTTTTAGAAGCAATTCCTGATCACCTCCTCTCTTTAACTTGGGAATAGAATCTATAAGAGTATATTTTATCTGGGACACCAAATTTCCTATATCAATGAAATGTCTCTCTAGAGGTTGTTCTATACATTTCTCTCTAATGACATACTTACATGTACGTCTCATAAAATTAGAACATCATCAAAAAGTTAATTTATTTCAATAATTCAATTGAAAAAGCGAAACCCATATATATTATATAGATTCATTACACACAGAGTGATATATGTCAAGCATTTCATTCTTTTACTTTTGATGATTATGGCTTACAACTAGTGAAAACCCAAAATTCAGTATCTCAGAAAATTAGAACATTACATAAGACCAATAAACAAAAAGGAGTTTTTAAAACAGAAATGTTGGCTTAGTGAAAAGTCTGTCCATGTACAGTATAGTATGCACTTAATACTTGGCCGGGGCTTCTTTTGCATGAATTACGGCATCAATGCGGCGTGGAATGAAAGCGATCAGCCTGTGGCACTGCTGAGGTGTTATGGAAGCCCAGTTTGCTTTGATAGCGTCCTTCAGCTCATCTGCATTGTTGGGTCTGGTGTCTCTCTTCTTCCTCTTGACAATACGCCACAGATTCTCTATGGGGTTTAGGTCAGACGAGTTTGCTAGGCAATCAAGAACAGTGATCCCATGATCATGTGACCCGGTATTGGTAGTTTTGCCAGTGTGGGCAGGTGCCAAGTCCTGCTGGAAATAGAAATCAGCATCTCCATAAAGCTGGTCAGCAGAGGGAAGCATGAAGTGCTCTAGAATTTCCTGCTAGAGGGCTGCGTTGACTTTGGACTTGATAAAACACAGAGGAACAACACCAGCAGATGACACGGCTCCCCAAATCATCACTGACAGTGGAAACTTCACACTGGACCTCATGCAACTTGGATTCTGTGACTTCCTCCAGACTCTGGGACCATGAGGTCCAGTGTGAAGTTTCCACAGTCAGTCAGTGATAATTTGGGGAGCCATGTCATCGGGTGGTGATGTCCTATAGACAGACAGATCTGCCTAATGAGGTTTCATACAATCATCAATAAAAGGGAGATTTTGGTGATAGCACTAAACAGCCTCCATTCTTCCGAGTTGTAGAGTGATAAGTCACCCCCTCATCTCATCTATGGAGCTCTTATTTCTCAACTCTTTAATGACATCATTCATGGTATCCAATATTTGGATGAGTTTCAGTTACAGAACATTTCCTTCGATGACACCGGACCTCCAACAGTGCATCAGATTCATTCTCCATTCTCATCTAATCTGAGAGATTTCCCAAGAAAAAGTACATGGGTGTGTTCCGGTGGGGACTCTGAGGTCAGCAGTAAAATAATGAGAAGATTCCCGGCCAATGTGGCTGCACTGATGAGGAGGTTCAGCAGAAATACCGGGATCTGAGAATATCTGAGGCCTGACAGGCCAAGCAAAATGAATTGAGAACGATAAGTGTGTTTTCCCATCAGAACCAAATAATTCACTAAGAAAGGAGAGATAATGTGAGGATTCAGGAGGAGGTTGTACTGGAGAAGACCCCGTTCCCTGGACTGTGAGGGATCATGCCCACCAAGACATTAATATAAAACAAATAAAATAGATTTCATTAATTTTTAATTTTTTATCAATGAATATTCTGTACAGAATTGTAATAAAAATAAGTATTATAATTTCACACACAGTCATGTCTGCTTCACTAAAAAAAAAAAAAAAGGATTTAATAGAACATAAACATTTATTAATGTGAACTTCTGAGCCTTTTCCAAATTCTACATCATCCATTCCGCATTTTTATGAATTGTATTAATAATTTAAGATATTTATTGTTGTTGTGATCAGACCAAGTAATCAATAACAATGGAATGGGCAGGTTCCTAAATATGTTCAATTTACTTCTATACAGTTCTGACGTATACTGCAGTGTAGCAGTGTCACATCAACATCTGTCACAGTGTATCAGTGCACAAAAAACATCTGCGATAATGTTCCATTGCAACATTTGTTGGTGAACCTAGTGGATCATTAACATCTGTCACAGTGTACAAGTGAACAAAAACACCTGTCACCATGTACCACTGTCCCATCAATAAATAAATAAACCACTTTAACGCTTCCCCCGTCCCCCCAAGCTCACATGCAAAAGCGAACGCAAATGTTTGTCCCGTACACATACGTAAACAGTGATCGAACCACAAGTGTGAGGTTTTGCCATGAACGTCAGAGTGAGAGCGATAATTCTAGCACCAGACCTCCTCTGTAACTCTAAACAGATAACCTGTAAAGGCTTATAAAGTATCAGCTATGGAGGTTCTTAAATACCAAAGTTTGGCACCATTTTACAAGCGTGCAAAATTTTAAAGCGTGACATGCTTGGTATCTATTTACTAATTTTTTATTTACTTTACCAATAAAAATTGTGGGAAAAAATGACATCTTCAAAAAACTTGCCATTCCTCTTACTAAATACCTTGACCTGTCTACTTTCCAAAAACGGGTCAGTTGGGGGGTATTTGTACCGTCCTGGCATGTTAGGGTTTCAAGAAATGAGATCTGCCGTCAGTACATCAGGTGTGATGAATTTTCAGTGATACGTAGCATAGCTTGTAGACTCTATAACTTTCACACAGACCTAATAATATGCACCGATGTGGGTTATTTTCTTACCAAAGAAACGTAGAAGTATAAATTTTGGTCAACATTTATGAAGAAAAATTACACAAACAGAAACTAAAGAAAAGCAAGGGTTTTTTTTTACATTTTCGTCTTGTTTTTGTTTATATAGCAAAAAAAAAAATAAAAAAACCCAGTGGTGGTTAAATGCCACCAAAAGAAAGCTTTGTTTGTCTCAAAAAAAATATAAAAAATTCATATGTGTACAGTGTTGCATGACTGAGTAATTATCATTCAAAATGTGACAGCACTGAAAGCTGAAAATTGGCCTGGGCAGGAAGGGGGTGAAGGTGGCCGGTATTGAGGTGGTTAATGACATTATTCATGGAATCCAATATTTAGATGAGTTCCGGTGTCAGAGAATTTCATCCAATGACACCGGACCTCCAACAAAACATTGGATCCATTCTATATTCTTTGTCTTTTCCATTTCCCATCATGTAAAGTCTTAGTGTGTAAAGATCTGTAACATGATAAGAAGGAAAAGCAGCAATTCTCAGGGGTGTCGGTGTAACGCTGGCTGTGAATGCTTTTATGGCTCGCAGAGTAAAAACTGAACTCCAGAACAGATCATCATTACAGGTCCTCTTTTCTGAGGAATACACAGACTGGAGTCATCAGATTTCTGGCATTCTCTTTCACCGTCCCAAGCTGATATGGGAACCGAGCAGAATGTAATAGGAAAATGTGATAAGACTCAATGGGGAAGTTTTCCTAAAACTGGAGCACACAGAATCTGGGGCAGCTGTGCATAGTAACCAATCAGCTTCAAGGTTTTATTGTTAAAGCTTCAGAGCCCATTCACACAGGAACGACTTGTCAGGCGACCTAGTCGCCTGACAAGTCGCCTCCCGTTCTGTACAATGGAACCGTTCTAATCGGTCCGACTTAGAAAAAGGTTCCTGTACGACTTTGGGGGCGACTTGGGGCGACTTGCATAGACTTCTATACAGAAGTCATTTTGCAAGTCGCCGCGGAAGTCGTTTGCAGGTCGCCTCGCTGAGGCGACCTGCAAGTCGTGTTGCCCCTGTGTGAATGGGCTCTCATTGAACAATCTGAAGTTAGAAGCTGATTGGTTACTATGCACAGCTGCACCAGGTTCTGTGTGCTCCAGTTTTAGTAAATCTCCCCCCATTGTTATCACTCACCTGTATATTCAGAATCCCTTATTGATGATGGATGGGGTCTGTGTATGGGGATACAGGGGATGAAGATGAGGAATATATAACACTGTATAATTGTCAGGAAGGATCGATCACCTTGTAGAAGAATATTTCATGTATAAAACAGCCAACACCTTCCTGTTCTAGAGAGATACAATGTGTCCTGTAGAGGTCTTGTTATCAGATCTTGTGTTGGTCGGGTTCCTTCAGCCAGTTCTATACAGGAGATTGGAGTGTCAGGTAGAGAGGACACACAGGTTCTCCTCCCACCCTGCACCATCTCACTGTATATAAAAGCATCCAGCATCTCCCTGAGATCTCCATGCATATCCCCCCCCCGTGTCTCATTACACTGCTGAGATCTCACTGAGGCCCCATGACACAAGACGATCCAAAAATATCTTTGTGTTTCTTTTGTTTGTGGAAAACTCTTAAGAAAGTTATTTTTCTGTTTCTTGTATTGATAAGTGAATAATGTAAAGTCCAGGCTTACAGGCACAGGGCTAATAAGGCTCACAATTTTTTTTTTCTGTCATAAATAAATCTGCTGTGAAGTGCACCTGTCATGGGAAAAGTATGGAAGATGTTCAATAGGGTTGAGGTCAGAGCTCTGTGTAGGACACTAGAATCCCTCCCCCCGAAACTCATCAAACCACGTCTTTATGGAGCTGGCTTTGTACACAAGGGCACATTTATGCTGGAACAGAAAAAGGATTTTCACCACATGTTTACCAACAGCTTGGTCAATATTCACTTTGCAAACTGGAAATGTTATACCCTGAGAGGAAACACTTGCCGTTGTTTTCTTGGCTTCCACCATTTCATTGCCCTGGCAATCCTTTAAGGCTGAACTCCACCTCTTCCTGCCTCATTTCCTTCTCTTTCCTTCCTTCCTCTTCTCCACCTTCAACCTCCTCCTCTGCCTGCAACTTAGCAGGGGTAAATAAAATAAAAATAAATGTACTTCTGCGCTACTAATATAAAGTAAGTGCTACAGTATCTCACATAAGTAAGTACACCCCATCAGTCACATTTTTGTAAACATTTTCTTCTATCTTTTCATGTGACAACACTGAAGAAATGACACTTGTCTACAATGTAAAGTAGTGAGTGTACAGCTTGTATAACAGTGTAAATTTACTGTCCCCTCAAAATAACTCAACACACAGCCATTAATGTCTAAACCGCTGGCAATAAAAGTCACTACCCACCTAAGTGAAAATTTCCAAATTGGGCCAAAAGTCTCAATATTTTGTGTGGCCATTAGGGATGGGCTGAACACCCCCCCAGTTTGGTTCACACCAGAACTTGCGAACGGACCAAAACTTTGCACGAACGTTAGAACCCCATTGAAATTTATAGGACTCGAACGTTCAAAATCAAAAGTGCAAATTTTAAAGGCTAATTTGCATGGTATTGTCCTAAAAAGTGTTTTGGGACCTGGGTCCTGCCCCAAGGGACATGTATCAATGCAAAAAAAAAGTTTTAAAAACGGCCCTTTTTTCAGGAGCAGTGATTTTAATAATGCTTGAAGTGAAACAATAAAAGTGTAATATTTCTTTAAATTTCGCACCTGAGGGGTGTCTATAGTACGCCTGTAAAGGGGCGCATGTTTCCCGTGTTTAGAATAGTCTGCCAGCAAAATGACATTTCAAAGGAAAAAAGTCATTTAAAACTACTCGCGGCTAGGGATGAGCTTCGTGTTCGAGTCGAACCCATGTTCGACTCGAACATCCTGTGTTCGGTCGTTCGCTGAATTGCCAACGATATGGGCCGTTCACGCCAAATTCGAGTGGCGCGTCACGGCCCATAATTCACTGTGGCATCACAGTGCATTGCTGGCTGATGATTGGCTAAGCATGCACTATGACCCACATGCTTGGCCAATCACAGCGCTGTGTGTACAGAGAGCCGTAATTGGCCAAAGCCAACGAGGCTTTGGCCAATTATGGCTCACAGGGTTTAGTACACGCCCCACACTATATAAGGCTGCCAGCAGGTTGGCCTTGTGTAGTGTGTTCCGGCGTTGAGACAGAGATAGAGAGAGAGACAGACAGTGTCATTTGATTTAAGTTAGATAGAGTAGGCAGGTCAAGTCAGTTAGCTGCAGTTACAGTGTATTGTGTATATATATATATATGCAACCCAGGTGTTGTATCTATCTATCTATCTATCTATCTATCTATCTATCTATCTATCTATCTATCTATCTATCTATCTATCTATCTATCTATCTATCTATCTATCTATCTATCTATCTATCTATCTATCTATCTATCTATCTATCTATCTATCTATCTATCTATCTATCTATCTATCTATCTATCTATCTATCTATCTATCTATACACACTGTATTCAGTTTAGCTAGATCCTGTTTCTCTCTTTCTAATATACTGACAGGCAGGCAGGTGTTTTTACAGTATTTCCAGTTACTGTACTGTGTTCCCTGCACAGTCTCACCTACAGTATAGCTACCTGCAGCCAGGTGCTTGTGTAGGCTCTTGACGTATTTCCAGTTACTGTACTGTGTACCCTGCACAGTCTCACCTACAGTATAGCTACCTGCAGCCAGGTGCTTGTGTAGGCTCTTGATGTATTTCCAGTTATTGTACTGTGTACCCTGCACAGTCTCACCTACAGTATAGCTACCTGCAGCCAGGTGCTTGTGTAGGCTCTTGATGTATTTCCAGTTATTGTACTGTGTACCCTGCACAGTCTCACCTACAGTATAGCTACCTGCATCAAGGTGCTTGTGTAGGCTTTTGACATATTTCCAGTTACTGTACTGTGTACCCTGCACAGTCTCACCTACAGTATAGCTACCTGCAGCCAGGTGCTTGTGTAGGCTCTTGAAGTATTTTCAGTTACTGTACTGTGTACCCCGCACAGTTGCACCTACAGTATAGCTACCTACAGCCAGGTGCTTGTGTAGGCTCTTGAGCTCTTGACGTATTTCCAGTTACTGTACTATGTACCTTGCACAGTCACACCTACAGTATAGCTACCTGCAGCCAGGTGTTTGTGTAGGCTCTTGAAGTATTTCCAGTTACTGTACTGTGTACCCTGCACAGTCTCACCTACAGTATAGCTACCTGCAGCCAGGTGCTTGTGTAGGCTCTTGACGTATTTTCAGTTACTGTACTGTGTACCCCGCACAGTTGCACCTACAGTATAGCTACCTGCAGCCACGTGGGTGCCTGATAGGAGAGAGGAGGAGATGGAGGAGGAGGAGGCACATCACCAACAAGGCAGGATGCCCTCAGGATAGAGCATAGAGATGGAGCCTGGCTTTCAGCATCAGTCTTTAAGAAATCATATACAGTCCTAAGAAACCCATAAACTTGTACGTGGCTGGGAGGAGGTTGCTGCGGATCATGTCGTCCTTAGTGACCCAGAGGACTCCGGACCGAATGTTTCAGCAAACCTACGCTGCATGGCCTCCCTGATCCTGCAAAGCCTGCGGAAGGATCCTTGTATATGGTATCAAGGAGAAGGACCAATACTGGCTGGCAACCCTCCTTGATCCACGTTACAAGGGTAAAGTTGCGGACCTTATCTTGCCATCGTAGAGGGAGCAGAGGATGAAACACATTCGGAAGGCCTTGCAGAAAGGTCTGTGCAACGCGTTCCCAGAGACTGGGAGGTTACAAACTCCTGTTCCTGGACAACGTGTTGCTGAGGCTTCAATCGGTCAAAGAAGGATTGGTGGAGAAGGTGGCTGTCTGACCGATGCGTTCAGACAATTTTTTAGTCCGCAGCCCCAAGGGATGATTGGTTCCAGCAACCATCGCCAGCGTCTGTTTTACATGGTGCAGGAATACCTAGGGACAAGATCTGACTTGGACACCTTTCCCACCGAAAATCCTCTGGGTTACTGGGTCTTGAGGATGGATCACTGGCCAGAGCTTGCACAGTATGCAATTGAGCTACTGGCCTGTTCTGCATCCAGCGTTCTTTCGGAACGCACATTCAGTGCTGCTGGAGGCTTTGTAACCGATCACAGGGTGCGTCTGTCCACTGACTCGGTCGATCGACTGACCTTCATAAAAATTAATCAGTCTTGGATCACCACCAGCTACCAAGCACCTGATACTGATGTAACCGAATCATTTTTTTTAAAATCTCAGATCCCTCAAAGATTGCCTATGCTGATGTTCAGTGACTATCCTGTTATGCTGAGTAATGATCCTCTTCCTCCTCAATGATCATGCTGATACCTTGTAAGAACATTTTTGGTTCTGGGTGCTGCCGCCAGTGCCTAAGGCCCAATTTTTCAACCCCTGTTTAACAGGGGCGTGTAATTACAATTTTTAATGCAATACTTTGCAGCAGGGCTCGTTCCTGCGCTCTAACTAGAGTATCTGTGAGGGGTTGTAGTGTTGTGACACCAGCACCAGTGCCTAAGGCCCAATTTTTCTGCCCCTGTTCAACAGGAACATGTAATTACAATTCTTGAACTAATATTTCACAGCAGGACCGTTCCAGCGCCCACCAAGAGTAACTGTGAGAACTTACAGTGTTGTGGCACCAGCACCACCACCATCACTAAAGGCCCAATTTTTCTGCTCCTGTTCAACAGGGGCATGTAATTACAATTCTTGATCTAATATTTCACAGCAGGGCCCTGTGAGGGCTTACAGTGTTGTGGCCACAACAACACCTAAGGCCCAAATTTCTGCAGAGTATATAGGGCAGGACCCTACTTTCAAACATCCAACTTACAAACGACTACTCGCAAACGGAAGGAGACAACAGGAAGTGAGAAGAAATCTACCCCTAGGAAGGGAAATTTTCTCCTGTAATGCCCCGTACACACGGTCGGATTTTCCGATGGAAAATGTCCGATCGGAGCGTGTTGTCGGAAATTCCGACCGTGTGTGGGCTCCATCGGACATTTTTCATCGGATTTTCCGACACACAAAATTGGAGAGCAGGAGATAAAATTTTACGACAACAAAATCCGTTGTCGGAAATTCTGATCGTGTGTACACAAATCCGACAGACAAAGTGCCACGCATGCTCAGAATAAATAAAGCAATGAAAGCTATTGGCCACTGCCCCATTTATAGTCCTGACGTACGTGTTTTACTTCACCGCGTTCAGAATGATCGGATTTTCCGACAACTTTGTGTGACCGTGTGCATGCAAGACAAGTTTGAGCCAACATCCGTCGGAAAAAATTCTAGGATTTTGTTGTCGGAATGTCCGAACAAAGTCCGACCGTGTGTACGCCCTATTAGAGTTAATATGGGAAAAACGTTTCTCCTTTCCACTGATGCTTTATCACCAATCCTTGTTTCACTAAAAACCCCAAATTTTCAAAAAACATTTGTCATCGGGACAGAAAGTGAGGTGAAATCTTCTAAAGAGGAGGAAAGACAGCAAAACAAATGTCACAGGGGTGATAACCCTTCCCTATGTTTTCCAAAAAGCTTAAAATAGATTTATTGGCTGGAGCTAAACATGTTAAAAATGTACCAGTTCAAAATTACAAACAGATTCTACTTAACAACAAACCTACAGTCCCTGTCTTGTTTGCACCGCCTGTATGCTGCTGTTCAGAGTATATAGGGCCTGGTGGCCCCATGCCTTTCCTTTTTTTAATTTGGGTGCGGGGTTCCCCTTAATATCCATACAAGACCCAAAAGGCCTGGTAGTGGACTGGGGGGTACCCATGCCGTTTGTCTCACTGATTTTCATCCATATTGCCAGGACCCGACATTACATTAAAGCTGCAAGCAGTTTTAAATCACTTTTATTCCTTTAAAAATGTCATTTTGTGCAGGGACTGTTCTAAGCACGGGAAACACTACGTACTGGGTGATCCTGCCCCCTCTGATGTCACGGAGAATGCCACAGGGAAGTTCCTGTCAAGTCCCCGTGTGTCAAAGGAGGCGGGTGGCCCCGCCCTCCGTTATTTAAGAAGTATCAAGAGACAAAAAGAGTCACACAGCGGGAGCCTCCCATGGATGCGGAGCGGCCCAAGAACAAAGAAGGGAAGAAGACGCCACGGAGGAAGATGCCGAACGAGAACACCGAAGCAAGAAGCAGAGGATCGGAGGAAGAACCAGAGGAAGAAGAAGTTGGAGGAAGAAACCAAAGGAAGATAGAAGAAAGAAGATGGAAAAGAAGAAGACTTTAAATAAAGGAATTGTCAAAAGCTGTCTCTTATCATTTTTAACATTTTTGACAGTTTTTTTGTGAAATGGTAAGGGTACTTTTGTACACCCTTACCATTTCACACAGGGGGGGCGAGATCTGGTGGTCCCCTTGATAAATTCTGATAAACCCCAACCCGCAGACCCCCACAACCACCGGGCAAGGGTTGTGGGGATGAGACCCTTGTCCCCATCAACATGGGGACAAGGGACTTTGGGGGGACCCCAAAGCACCCTCCCAATGTTGAGGGCATGTGGCCTGGTACGGTTCAGGAGGGGGGGGGCGCTCACTCGTCCCCCCTCTTTTCCTGCGGCCTGCCAGGTTGCGTGCTCAGATAAGGGTCTGGTATGGATTTTTGGGGGGACCCCACGCCATTTTTTTTTTCATTTTGGCACGGGCTTCCCCTTAAAATCCATACCAGACCTGAAGGGTCTGGTATAGATTTGGGGGGGGGGGGCACACCATTTTTTTTTTAATTTTGGCTGGGGTTCCTCTTAATATCCATACCAGACCTGAAGGGCTTGGTATGGAATTTAGGTGAACCCCCAATTCCATTTTTTTTTTAAATTTTGGTTCGGGGTTCCCCTGTGGGGAAATCCCATGCCGTTTTTATCAATGAACTTTTATGTGTATTGTCGGACCGACAATTCATTAATAGCCGTGAGTAGTTTTAAATGACTTTTTTTCCTTTGAAATGTCATTTTGCTGTCAGACTGTTCTAAACATGGGAAACATGCGCCCCTTTACAGGCATACTATAGACACCCCCCAGATACGAAATTTAAAGGAATATTACACTTTTATTGTTTGACTTTAAGCATTATTAAAATCACTGCTCCTGAAAAAACTGACGTTTTTAAAACTTTTTTTGCATTAATCCATGTCCCCTGGGGCAGGACCCAGGTCCCCAAACACTTTTTATGACAATACCATGCATATAAGCCTTTAAAATTAGCACTTTTGATTTCTCCCATAGACTTTTAAAGGGTGTTCTGTGGCTTTCGAATTTGCCGTGAACATTCCAAATTGTTTGCTGTTCGGTGAACTGGCGAACAGCCGATGTTCGAGTCGAACACGAGTTAGACTCGAACTCGAAGCTCATCCCTAGTGGCCATCATTATTTTGTAGCACTGCCTTAACCCTCTTGGGCATGGAGATCACCAGAGCTTCACAGGTTGCCAAAGTCCATTAATCCAGTGATATCTTCTGTGAACCAATGCTGTCCACACACAATCCAACGGTGAGTGATAACAAATGAGTGACTTAACACCACATGGACCCTCCACCAGTCACACTATGCGCTCACCTCCCAGAGCGGCCCACAATTGGACCAAGTAGCACCTTCCCCTTTGGGGTCTCAATCCAGGATCTTTAAGCTCCCAATAATGAACTCCTGCAAGCGTGATCTCTCATATAGGATGGCAACATAAGCATGAAAAAGGAACTAGCATAGTGTAATACTGTAAAACAAAATTTATTTGATTGATGAACTTGAAAATATACAGATCCATCCCTGGGGTCACAAAATCGTCTGCAAGTCAACTTATCAGGGGTGTTCGAAGGGGTCACAAAATCGTCTGCAAGTCAACTTATCAGGGGTGTTAGAAGGGGTCACAAAATCGTCTGCAAGTCAACTTATCAGGGGTGTTAGAAGTTCCAATCTTTTGGATACTACATATATGAGGAAATACATGACTCTGCTCCATAGAACTTGGTGGGAGCAGCACCTCAATGAGGGAAGTCTTCAGCCAAGGGTTTCTACTCCTCCTCCCTCTCTTTCCTCAATTTCTACATCTCTCCCTCCACAAGATTCTCATGTTGCATCCACTGTAATGTCTGTGGCATCTAGCGGGTGAGAGGGATTTTGGAGGCATAGTATATGCAATGCCAGGTGGGGAAGAGGGTCATGGGGCATGCTGAGGAAGGGCAAGTGAAGGCTCCAACCTCTGAAAAATTATCCTACACCCACCTGCCTTCTCCAGCATCCTTCAAAGAAAGGTGTTTCCCAAAGTTGTAGAAATGGAAGAAAAAATGTTCCCAAATCACCCCCCCATGTCCAGAGTCATAACACCAGCTTGGAATAAGTGGATGGCTTTGCAGCAGCTCCATTTACTGAATCACCCCTTTGAGTGAGTTTATAGCCCGTGGTACAACACAGTGGAAGGTACCCAGCCGCCATTATTTTTCCCAGGAAGGCAAAATGCCCTTTACTGGCATGTGGAATGTAGTGAGGCAGCAGAAGGAAAATAAGGAATATGAAGAGGGAGTACTAGGGTGTCGGCAATGGGAGGTGAAAATGGAGCAGGCTTAGGAAGGACATGTAACCCCTCTCAAATCCAAGTAGTTGCATGTGGGAGGGGAGAGATTTAGGGGGATTTTGGGGTTCTCTGTTTTAGACAATTTGTGGCAAATTAGGTATTTTATTCTCAATTCCCTGTGCCAGGACTTGGGTCATTAAAGGGAGGGGCCACTCTTTGGTGGCCACCCTATTAGACCACTGATTTAAGGGTAGAATGGCCAATCTACTGCCTCCATCCCAGCGGGAGCCCACAATGCTGCACTGAGGAGGTGCTGCATAAAAACTTTTTTGTTGCATTTACTGAAGGTACCAGGATCCCCCCCCCAATGGCCAATATGTTTTCAAGCCTCTAGTCCTTGAAAGAAGCTTTTTTTTTTAAACCACATCAGCCAAGCCCAGCTGCAGGCAGCCTTTCATGATCAGCTCCTGAACCACATAATTGCTGACTACATTAGGCTAAGGGCTGGTGTGGCCCCTCACAGAAGTGAGGATTCTATGTACTATTGGGTTTCCAGACTGGACGCACTGGCAAGATTTTCCACAGGACATGCTGAAGCTTCTGGCTTACCCTGCAGCCTACTGTATGTGGTGTCTGAGAGAGCTCATCTGGATCTGCAAAAATATATATTACAGTAAGTGTGAGCCCAACTTTGTCCAAGCTCTTTGCACTGCACCCCCTCCCCTGTATAATCAAGTGGACATTTTCTTGTCCTGGGTCACCTCATAGTGGCAGATTCACATCCATTTAATTTTTTTACTTACTATGTGTTTTTTTTTCATACTGTATGTCTTTTCTTCACATCCTCCTGCTATGTGATTATGGAAAAAGAAGAGGCTCAGGACTGCTGGGGTTATAATCGGAGAATAGTGCCCACTGAGTCACACAAATATATGGTGAAAAACTGGTAAAAAACAGCTCCCCCATTTCATGGCTTGAGCATTCCAAATTAACATTTTTGTACTCACCTTCACAATTTTTTTTATGAATTTTCATTTTTTTAAACATCTGTTTATATATTTACTTTGGTCATAATCTGTATTATTTTATTTTATTTCCCGCATAATGTCCTACCTGTGCTGATCAAAAAAACACATGCAGGTAGGACAATGGAAACTTAGCAAAAAAAAAATGTCAGTACGGAAGGAGTTGTCAAATTTGGTGGGGGACCGGATTCAACCCCCTTGCTCCTTTCCCAGCTATTCCTTTGAGTCTTTCTCCAGGGATAAGAGGGGAAGGGCAGAAGTGAAAAATAAGCATACAAGTCTATGGCTTTCTTCCTTTCCTCTAAGTGAAGCCTTGAAACTCAAAGTATCCCTGGCCAACACCCAGTCCACCATCTCTAGTAACAACCTTCCCAAGCTAGATTGTATTGGAGCAAAAAAAAACTCCGACACACCCAGTGCTGGTGCCAGCTCGGCACTTCAACTTCCTCTATTTCACGACCTAAGCATGTCCCACATTAACATTTTTTCACCTGCCACCAGACAAACATTGGTTCCCTAAAAAGAATTGTGGGCGTACAGATCTGCGTACACATAAGAAAATGGACCCCAAAACTGCAATTCAAAGAATTCAAGCATGGATTGTTAAAGTAGATTTAAACCCAACCACTGCAATCCCATAGAAGCTGCAACATAATGATATCACTTGAAAAAACTATTTTTATTTTAATTACTAACGTTCAGAAAAACAGCTGGTAATATAAAGGTCTTTGTCTGGCCACTTCGTTTTATGGGGCGATAGCGCTCTTCCCCTGTCCCCCCACAATCTCCTGCCTGTATATCTCCTGTCACACGCTCCCCCCCAATGGCAATTATAAACATCTGTGATAACACACATTTCCCCAAAGTATTCCACTCCTGTCACCATGGATGGAGACTACTGAACATTCTCTAATAGCATGAAATATCCGTTCGCCCTATAAAATGTATAATTTATTTATCCCATCAGCATGTCCAAGGTGCTGACCATATTCCCAGCTCAGTTCCAGTTGGCTTTGTGAGCTTCACTAATGAAGGAGGTGGGAAGGGTCACCCTCTGTGTTAAGGGGATCTAACCCATTCCCCTTCTATTTGTATCCTCCACCAACATGGCACCTTCACCCCCTGAGAACTGACATGTGGCCTCATTGCCTCACCAGCAGGTCATGGAACATGCATGCGTGCGCCACAGTAAATATTGGCTGTATCTGGAGAGAGACTAAACCACCTGGTTGTAGCCAATGTTCTACCTACAAACACACACACATGTGCTTAGAAATTTGGGAGAATGTTATTATTACTTTAGTAGCAGCAGCAAAAAATAGTGATATTCTGACTGTAGTACTAAAATTGTGGTCAGGATAATTGGATATTATTCATCTTTAGTCACTTTGAAATGAACAACTTGGTAATTATTTACTGTTTCTGCGTATAATCTGATGAGTTATTATTTTATAAGAAAGTAGAAAAGGTTTAAAACCTCAAAAAATTTGTATCACTATCTGTGTCCGCACAAGGGGGAGACTTTCAATAATTTCCTGTCTCGGGGTACCGGTCACTTCAGAAGTGAATGTGGGTGTCACAGGCAGCAGTCTATTAAAAAAAAAAACTGTTCATCATTTCTTCCATCGGTGACACCAATTTACCGGACAGGAACTGGTGGACATTCTTCCCCCATTTAAATGAAAGTCATAAAAGTATGAAAAATGTTTATTTTCCTTTAGCAATCTGTTCAATGGTAAAGAAAATGATTTGTCTGGAAAACCTGAAATTAATTAGAAAACAAATACAACATTTAATTTAGCTATTATAAAAATTATGTAATTCTTTTTTTAAAAAAATCCCAGTTGACAGCCTCATTTGTTGAGGTGATGGAACAAAACGCTGGGAAATGAGTCCAGGGAATAGATGATATTGTATCATAATAATATCACATGAAATAAAACAATTCATATCTATCTGTAGTTTACTAATCCTCACTGTATATCATGAAATATTCTTTTTTTTTAATACATCATTTTGTTAAATATTAACTTTCTTCGTGATCAATACTTCTTTCTTTTTTTTACCTATGGTAAACCTGAAAATAATTTTTACAGTATTGATCATATATAAAACGAAGTCCAGTCCAGTCCTAGATACAACGCAAAAACACACACCAAATATTCAGAGATATTCAGACCATTGAGTCCCTTCCATGAGGACAATCCCCCAAAGTGACAAAATGAAAAGTCTAAGTGAATACACAATCTCCGTTATACTGTGTAATGAGGGAACCCCTTGACCATGGCAGCTCCACCACCAAACCAACACAAGGTCATGGGAAGAGTCCACTTCCACCATTCCTTATTATAAGATACATAAAGAGTTATTCCCCCAACTCTCTGGAATATTTCTGATGCATTATTCAACAAATGAGGAGGAAGAAAAGACAAACTGTCAACCTTGTAACTTTATTTGTATCGATCAGAGAACAATCCAGAGCTCTCCCATGTTCCAGATGGTCACAGTTCTACATGCTGTGTACATAATGGGATATCGGCTCTCAGGGCGGTGATGACACTTCCTCAGGATTGTCTACATAAAAGGATACAATAGAACACAATCTCATTATAAATATTAGCACCTAAACATAAACCCTTAACCTTCCCAACACCATATCCTAACCCTTGAACTTTGAAGGGAAACTCTCCTTAAAGGGTTCTCAGTTCCACTCATAAAAATAAAATGTCATTACTGTGCAACAAATAATATAATAAATGACATTTGGAGATTTTTTTTTAACTTACCTTTTCATGTCTGTTGCTATGTGGTCCCTTCAAATCTTCCCCTTCCTCACCGCGGCTCCTTACGTCACTTCCCTCGGTGCCATCACTCTCTACTGCTCCTGTGAGATGTGTGTCATCATTTCCCAGGAGTCAGTGGGCAGTGCCGAGGGCTTCGTTGGCAGCACAATGGGGTGGGCACTTCTGACGATGCCACCCATTGTGATGGCAACCTGAGAAGTTGACTGCGATACTGTGAAAATGCTCGTGCGCGAGAATGGGCTGTGCATGCTGGTCACCCACAAGCAATATGGGAACAGCCTGGAAGCAATTTTATAAGTTGATTTTTTGTAATAAACTGGACATCGGGGGACAAACTTTTCTAAAGACGTGAGCGTTAAATGTCTAATGTTATGACCTTAAGAAATGTTTAAAAAAATCTATATATATTACATGTCTTTCCCCGACTTGTTAAATTCCCCAACTTGTTCATTCCCTGACTTAGTTGGGGAGGGAGGAACATTTTGGTAGGGGTGGGTCAGACACACCTCTTGACCTTTGACCTCTGGGACATGCCTGCTGGCCTTTGACCTTTGGAGGAGGTCCCTATTCCAATCTCTGAGTCCTAACCTTGTTCTTCAAGGGGAACCCCTAACCTGAACCCTAACCCTAACCCCCCAACCCCTAACACTGACCCTGACCCTGTTGGAACTTTTTTTTTCTTTTTTTGAGTATGGAATGATGAAAGCCTTTGTCAGCTTCTTTGTCTTCTGTGTCCCATTTGTTAGATCTCCCTTTACTTCTTGTTCTTGAACAGCTGTCACTGGAACAGTTGTCTCCTTTGGGAGGATTTGATCCGTTCTTTTAATCATATGCATAAAAGCTGACCATTGTAAGCACTCTTGTCAGTGGTAAATATTTTGTCTCAACTCTCTAGCTGTTGCTTTTGCTGGACAGTTTGGTCCTCTAACCCCTTCCCAACTACCCCAGGGTCCTTTTAACAGGATTATTATGCCAGGGGGGCAAGAAGATCAGCCTAATCATGTGACTGCTGTGATTGGCTGTCACAGTGGTCACATGGTCAAGAGCTTGCCAGCTCCTGCTCATAAGTGACACTTGGTGTCTGTGCTGGGGGCGTGCATTGAGGGTGTTCTCAGCGAAGAACCCTCTGCCCCCCCCATTGCAATTGACACATATGTGGGGTGTGTGGGCGTTAAAGCTCGCCCTATCTGCCGCCGCTGAGCTTTGTGGGCAACAAGAGGATAAAAGGAAGATGACAAATAATAGACTTACTTGTTAGGACAACCAAGTAAAAATAAAGAAAAATATAGCTCCCAAAAAGAAAACTCTAACCCCCCTCCTTACACATTAATCCCTCCCTGATAGGGAACATGACGCTCAACTCCAAAATCATTTAACTTTCTCACCCCTGATGAATAAAAAATATCTCTTACACAGAATTATGTAATTTTATAAAATATGCCCTCCATCTTATACCTTCAGCAGCAGAACCAAAAATTTAAAATAAAATAATACTGGCTGCCTGGGAGGCAGAATGATCCAGGTCAGGTGTTGGGTCCTCAGAAAGGAACAGGATGTTCAAAAACCTTCTGTTATCTGAGAAAAATAGTCCTAGGACCTTCGGGCCGGGGTCACACTTATGCAAATTTTGATGGCTGTTTCCCCGCATACAATTCGCATGTCAGGAGACTGTGACCTTCTCTCTATGGAGCCGGTTCACACCGAGCAAATTGGACAGGAGTCCTGTGCGTCTTCTGGTCCGTTTCAGGTCTGAATTCAGCCAAGAATTCAGACCGAAATCGGACCTGAAATGGTAAACAGGGACCCCCTGCTGTGAACCGCTCTGCTCAGCAGCAATGTGAACCCAGCCTCGTACATTTATACCAATCATTTCTTCCTGTGTCTATTATATGAATATAAACACGTAAGGCCTTTTTTAAAGTATGGTGCTCTCTTTTAACCACTTGCCAACCAGCCGCCACCATTATACTGCACCGGGTCGGCTCATTCCCACAAACCACCGTAGCTGTACGTCGGTCCCTTTAACAGCTATAGCGGGGATGTGCGCATGTCCACTGCACAGCGGGGTAGCTGATGCATGTGGCCAGCGGCCGCGATGTCCGCCGGCCACCCGCAATCTCTCCACAGAGAGGCAGAATGTGGATCTGTATCTATGTAAACAAACAGATCCCCGTTCTGTCAGGGGGCTACAGAGTGATCATCTGTTCCTAGTGATCAGCTCCCAACTGTCCCGGATTTGGAGCAATGTCCCTCTGTTCCTCATTCCTCCTCATTTGTCCCTCATTTTGGTCTGATCTCTATAGTTGTATATAAAACGCACTTTTTATGTTTTAAAAAGTGTTTTCCCAGTGCTAAACCTTTCATCCAATTTCTAAATTGCTTCATTTGTACATTTTAAAAGCCAATATAGAGGAATAGTAGTGTTAAAAAAAAGGTACCTGTGGATTTAATTAACCTTTTTTTTATTAATTCTCGTTTAAAGGGGTGTGGCAGGAGGCGTGTCCTATGCCTACATACATTTGTTAGTAGGTGTCCCTCATTCCCATCTCAAAATGTTGGGAGGTATGGAACAGCAATCTCTCTCCTCCTCTAGTCAGTCCAATCCCCCCACAGTTAGAAACACCTCCTAGGGGACATATTTAACCCCTTGATCGCCCCCTAGTGTTAACCCCTTCCCTGCTAGTGACATTTATACAGTAATAAGTGGCTATTTTTAGCTCTGATCGCTGTATAATTGCCAATGCGGTCCCAAAAAAGTGTCAAAAGTGTCCGATCTGTCCGCCGCTAAAAAACGCAGATCACCGCAATTACTATTAAAAATTAAAAAAAAAAAATGCCATAAATCTATCCCCTATTTTGTAGGCGCTATAATTTTTGCGCAAACCAATCAATATACGTGTATTGTGATTTTTTTTTTATACCAAAAATATGTAGAAGACATATTGGCCTAAACTGATGAAGAAATCAGTTTTTTTAATTTATTTTTTTTTGGATATTTATTATAGCAAAAAGTACAAAATATTGTTGTTTTTTTTTCAAAATTGTTGCTCTCTTTTTGTTTACAGCTCAAAAAATAAAAACCGCAGGTGATCAAATACCGCCAAAAGAAAGCTCTATTTGTGGTGAAAAAAGGACATCAATTTTGTTTGGGTACAACGTCGCACGGCCGCGCAATTGTCAGTTAAAGCGACGCAGTGCCGAATCGCAAAAAATTGGCTGGTCATTAAGGGGGAAAATCTTCCGGTCTGTAAGTGGTTAAATAATAATTCTGAAGTGCAAAAACCCCTAGCAACCAATCAACAATCTTTTTTTGCTGAAGTCAGACCAATGCATGGTGATTTTTCACTGCTTGCAGTGGGTTACTACATTTAAAAATTAACAAATTGAATTGAAAATGACAGGTGCATCTGTTTTTTCTTTGAAAAAAAAAAAAAAACATTATGAAATGTTCTCCATAACACCACTGCATTTACTATCTTTAGATACAAAAAAAAAACAAAACATCAAAAACATACATATGGATATTATTAGGGATGAGACTTTGGTTCACCACTATAATGAGTTTGAGGTAAATCCTTCATGATAGAGATGTGTGTAAATGTATGTGCAGATTCACCCGGGAGAATATATATATATATATATATATATATATATATATATATATATATATATATATTTCCCCTTAGTAAATCAACCCCAATTTCTTAATATTAGGATCTTTTTATTCTTTCATTTTATTTTGTGGTTGATGGTCAGTAGTCAATTTTAGCTGCTGTCACACATCACACTTTTTATTGGCTTCAAGGCATTATTTATGTATTTATTTATTTATTTATTTATTTATTTATTTATTTATTTATTATGGGCTTTTGTTTCAGGGGATTTTAATTTATTTAATTATTTATTTATTTAATTTATTTTAATTTATTTTTGGATATGTTACCTTTTATTTTATGTTGGAAGGGTCTTTATTTTCAGTTAAATTGCTTTTTTATTTTAAGTAAGCATTCTTCCTGGGTGGTATTTTGTGGTTCTCATTTCTGTAGGTTTTTATTTTGTAATTTTGTAATGGAAGAACCTTTTTTTTTTTTTTTGTATAAATTGCTAATATTTTCATAGACAAGGGCACGTATATAGAAGATGTGAAAATGTGACAGAATATTAAAGTGATACTAAAGTAATTTTTTTTTTGTATAAAAATAACAAACATGTTATACTTACCTCCTCTGTAATGGTTTTGCACAGAGCAGCCCCCATCCTCCTCTTCTCGGGTCCCTCTTCGGCGCTCCTGGCTCCTCCCTCCTGCCCCCACAGCAAGCAGTTTGCTATGGGAGGGCACCGAGCCGAGCCGCAGCTCTGTCTGTCCATTCAGACACGGAGCTGTGACTCAGCCCCCCCCACTCCTCATTGGCTCACGGAATCTGATTGACAGCAGCAGGAGCTAATGGCGCCCACCGTGTGTCTCAGGCAATCAGGAAGGAGAGTCCTGGACAGCCGAGTCTCTTGAGCAACATCATTGGATTGACAAGGAGCTCAGGTAAGTATTGGGGGGGTGAGGGAAGCTGCTGCACACATAAGGTTTTTTTTACCTTAATGCATAGAATGCACCTTCTGACTTTACAACTAAACAATGACCTCTTCCAGCTTACAGAAATGGGTCAACAGAATTGATCGTGTGAGACAAGTGACTGTTGGAGTATATAGAGTAGAGTATATTATATATATATTATATAGAGTAGATAGGGCCATAGCTATGAGTCATATTGAAATGCAGAAGGTAACAGGGTCACAAATGATCGTACGTCATCCTTGTTCTCATCTTTTTATATAAGATATAATAGTAGAACAAACGTGTAAAATAAAGGAGGTCAGTAAAGATCAAGGAAATGATGGAGGGAAAATGAGATGAAGGAGGTGGGGGTGGGGTGGGTAGGGTGGTTAGGTAGGGGGCAGAGAAGGGAAGGTGGGGTAAGAGAAAAAGAGGGTGAAGGGAGGTGTATGATGGGTGCACCGAGTGGGGAGGGAGGGACAAAGGATTAGTGGAATTCCCCGGGGGGGTCCCTCAATCATCATTTTTATTTGCTACATTTATGATACCTCTGGGAAATGTGATCCAACACCATGGTCTTAGCTAGCACTGCTATGCAGATGACACACATATCTACCTCTTTCAGACCTGACACTGGTGACCTAGCACAATATACTGATAAGGACTTTATAGGCTGCATAATCTGCTGACACGTGTCCTCCTAGGAGATCTATAAGTCACAGCTCCATTCAGCAGAACCAGGGTAATCTTTTCTCATGGGTACCTCTGGGCACTGCTCAGGGGCCAAAAGTGCATGGGGGGGGCCCTGCAGTCCCCCCAGAGGGGGGAATTACATGTGGATAGGGTGGGTGTTCAGTGCATGGGCGGTGGAAATAACTGGAACAAAGCTTTAGTGGCTCACCCTGCCGGGCCAAGCCGGCTGCAGGTTGGGCCACAAAAGATCGGTTCTTGCTATCTCCCCCACCCACCTCACTAATCACTATCAGATCTCCCCTCACTGCCTGGGCCCTCTTCCACGCAGCTCTGCCGGCTCCCCTCCTCTCCTGCCGGCAGTAGCTGCAGACTCAAAGGGGGATCTTAAGGATGGAGAGTGGGGTTCTTAGTGAACACATCTTGTGATCAGCACCGATTACTCACTGTGTTCATTCATAGCTGAGGCATAGTAAGCCATGTTTACTATGCTTAAAATGAAAAAATAACAAAAAATTTAATTTCTAATCAGACTGAAAAAAACACATTCAATATGTATTAAAATTTAGCCACACCTAGGTCACCATCTCCCTGGTAGGGGCCCCAGTGCATTCATTTGCCCAGGGGCCATGTTGCTGTAAAGATGACACTAATGCCGCATACACACGACCGGACTTTCCGGCAGACTTGGTCCGGCGGACCAGACTCTGGTGGACAATTCGATCATGTGTGGGCTCCAGCTGACTTTTCTTTTCCCAAAAGTCCGACGGACCTAGAAATAAAACATGGAATCCCTCCAAAACCTCTACCGGGCTTAGTGGAATCTGGAAGCCTCCCTTAAAAATATAAGGGTGACTCCAGATGTCTACTCCCACATGAACGAGTAAGGGGTAACAGCCCCCACTCAAACATAATCAGGGAGCAGGTGTCCAATGGAGTCAACATAACCGGTGCAGCACCAAGGTGCCTTTCCAAAAAGAAGCCATTTCTAAATTTATTGGATGCCTGCTCCATGAATTTATATGACAGTGAAATAAACTTTTGCAAATAATTGCCTGAAAGGTCATACAGGTACCAGACCACAGAAAAAAAATGTTACTATGTTCCCCCTAAAAATACATACCAGACCCCTATCTCATAAGGATCCTAGATTAGGGTCTGGTATTGATTTTAAGGAGTACCCCATGTACGAAAAGACATGGGGTCCATCTAATTCCATACCAGAACCTTTAGGTCTGGTATGGACTTTAAGGGGGAACCAACACAAAAAACAAGAATGGAAGCATGGAATCCCCCCAAAACCCCTACCGGGCTTAGTGGAATCTGGAAGCCTCCCTTAAAAATAAGGGTGACTCCAGATGTCTACTCCCACATGAATGAGTAAGGGGTATCTAGTATCTCCACTTATTCACAAAAAAAGTAAAGTAAATAAACACGCAGACACACTTTGACAAATCCTTTATTAAAAAAATAAAATGTCACATAATGTAAGTCCTTTGTCAATCATGCTGACTGATTTCTCACCACCTATGACAGCTCCCTAGCTAAATATGATACTGATACCCTTGACTATGTCTATTGAGATGAAATGTACGTCAGGGCGAGGTGGAGCCTATGCTGACATCACCCACGTCTGTCTGGAGCCAGCACCAGCTGCATTTTTTTTTTTTTTTTAACTTCAAAGTTTATTCATTTTCCATAAGGTACAAAAAGCAACCTAAAGAGTACAGTGATACATTTTCAGGTTATGGTATGTATACACATTGGTATGTATCTATAACAATCAGGCATTCCTTTTACAATAGTGGTAATAAAAGAGTTATAGCATGCGTACACATTGTCCTGTATATGTGGTAACAAAAACTTTATGAGAATTAGATTTAGCTTTAACCTTAACCTTAACACTTATAGGTGGTGGAACCATTAGGCAATCACACTTGTTGTTTAATCTACTACGTATTGTTACTAAGTGCACAGTGCGGAGGCAAGTGTGTTGCCTGTTTGTTATTGAGGGGCAAGATGGGAGCATACAGGAGTATTATGAATCCTTTGTGACTGGAGGGTCAGTCCAGCTGTATACTTCTGGGGACGTTGATCCATGAGTCCCAATTTCGATAAAAATTTTCAGTGGTAAATTGGGCTTTAGCGAAGGGTGAGTACTTTTCCATTTTCTTGCTAGTGCTAACCTTGCGGCAATCAGAATGTGGGTGGCCACGGTTTGAGATTTTCTGGGCCATGTGAGAATCATCAGGTCCAAAAGGAGGTCGACTGAGCATAGGTTATTTGCTGCAGGGGCAATTGATTGGAGCAATTTTAGTATTTGGTTCCAAAATTCGTTGAGGGTTGGGCATTCCCACCAGATATTAAAAATAGTTCCTGGAAGGCCACAATTTCTCCAGCATAGGTGAGACGTATTGGGGTAAGTTTTGGCAATTCTGCAGGGGGTGTAGTACCAGTGTTGAAAGAGCTTTTGTAGGGATTCCCAGTGCATGGTACAATGAGAAAGTTTTGAGGGCAGCGATAGCGCTTTGTACCATTGAGTAGGTGGAGGGGTTGAGGGAATGTGTTTAGACCAGTGTTTCTCAACTCCAGTCCTCAAGGCGCCCCAACTGGTCATGTTTTCAGGATTTCCATTATTTTGCACAGGTGATTCGATCAGCTTCACAGCCTTAGTAATTACCACAGCCGTTTCGTCTAAGGGAAATCCTGAAAACCTGACCTGTTGGGGCGCCTTGAGGACTGGAGTTGAGAAACACTGGTTTAGACCACTGCAGGATTTGGATCTGAGTGGCTTTCTTTGTTGATTGAGAGAATAGACCATAGATATATGAAATACCCTTAAGTATATTTTTACTTGAATCAAGATATTTTAGTACAGAAGATAGAATCTTGTCTTGTTTAATCCATTGCGATTTGTTGAGTAGAGACCTAATCCTGAGGTATATATATAGAAAGATCTTGGCGATAGACCAAATTTGGTTCGAAGGTGTTCAAATGACATTAAACAGGATGTAGTGAAGAAGTTTCCAATGGTTTGAATACCTGCATCAATCCATGAGCTTAGTTGAAGGTCTGGAAGTATGAGTGAGATGGCTTGGATTGGTATGTGTTGTAGTATGGTGTGAGGTACACCTTTTAACATTTGAGGGATAGACGTCCAAACTCTTAGGGAGACTGTTATTGAGTCCATCAGAAAGTGTTTGGGGGTGGGGGCGAGAAGCGAAGCACAAACAATTTATCAATAGTTCTCATTCAAAAGTTTAGGGGACAGATTGTAATATATACAATGAGTGTATGTGTCCCTATCAGTTCCAAGTTGTGGCAACATGTCTTGCAGCACTAAACTGTAATGCCGCGTACACACGGTCGGATTTTCTGACGGGAAATGTTGGATGTGAGCTTGTTGTCGGAAAGTCCAACCGTGTGTACGCTCCATCGGACATTTGCTGTCGGACTTTTCGCCAACAGATGTTGGCTAGCAGGTTCTCAAATTTTTCGCCAACAAAACTTTGTTGTCGGAAAGTCCGATCGTGTGTACACAAGTCTGTAGCACAAAAGTTCATGCATGCTGGGAAGCAGAAGGAGCCGCACTGGCTATTGAACTTCCTTTTTCTCGGCTCGTCGTACGTCTTGTACGTCACCGCGTTCCCACGTTCGGAATTGTTGGCCAACATTTGTGTGACCGTGTGTATGCAACACAAGTTTGAGCCAACAACCTTCGAACAAAAATCCACGGTTTTGTTGGCGGAAAGTTCCATTGTGTGTATGCGGCATATGGCTTGGTTCATGCTACTGCAATGCAACTTTGAAGCAATTTTCAGTGCTATTATGTAGTGCGAATCTGATGCGACTTGGCTGTGCTTTTGCATATTTTATGGGGGCAAGTTGCACTATAAATTGCACCAAAGTAGCACAGGAACCTTTTCCAACATCATACCTTGATGAATTATTATTATTATACAGGGTTTATATAGCACCAACAGTTTGTGCAGCGCATTACAACATGAGGGCAGACAGTACAGTTACAATACAATACAGGAGGAATCAGAGGGCCCTGCTCATTGCAGCTTACAATCTAAGAGGGAGGGTCAAGGTAATAACTGTGGGGGATGAGCTGATGAAGAAGCAAAAGAATGGTTGTTAGGTGAGGGCAGAAAAGGTCATTTCCGGGAATACAGGAAATTTGCTGTCTGTGCCCCTACTCGGAAGATTCACCCTCTCTATTAGTCCTGGTAAACATTTTCACAGGAACAGGAGGTGAAGGAAATCTTCCCATGGAGATACCTGTCCCAGGGACAACTGTCTAAGAGGGGATCCTCTGATCTCCTCGGAGAGATTTTCACTCATATCCTGTTGTGTCTTTGAGACAGGAAATTTAGGAAATCTTCTCAAAAAGACACAGAAAAAAATAAAAACCTAATGGGGTTTTAAACAAATCCTTGTTTTTCTCAAACCAAACAAAAGTTCTGATTAGAGATGCACATTAGAATAAACAGCAGTCAAATAGATTTCCAACATTGGGCATAAAAAAGTATATTTCTATACCTCTATTTTGGTGGTAAGAACTTTGTAAAAACACATTGCAATGCTGTTCTAAAATCCTGGTTCCTCAGACTGTAGATGAGAGGATTGAGGAGAGGAAGGATCACCGTGTATAAGACGGACAAAACTTTGTCACCCGATAAATGATGATGAGCACTTAAGCCAAAATAATTAAACATGATAGAACCATAATACATAAACACCACTGTCAGGTGAGAGGTGCAAGTAGAGAAAACTTTACTCCGATTGCCCTTAGCTTGAATGTTAAGAACCGTTTTGATTATATAGACATAGGGCAGAAAGGTCAGTATTAGAGATCCAACTGAAAGGAAGCCACCCAAGATCAAAACGAGCAGAATATTGATGTAGGTGTCACTGCAGGAGATCCAAAACAATTGTGGAAGGTCACAAAAGAAACTTTCTATAATATCTGATTCACAAAATGTTAATTTTAAGGCATAAAGTGTGTGAACCAAAGAATGGGTAAAGCTGAGACACCACACAATGGACACCAACTGTACACACATTTTCCAACTCATGATCTGTGTGTAATGTAATGGCTGACAAATGGCGGTATATCGATCAGAGGACATGACAGCCAACAGAGAAACCTCACAACTGGCAAAGAAGATAAAGAAGAAGATTTGGGTTATACAAGCTGTTATGGAAATTTTCCTTGTCTTGGTGTGAAGGTCCAATAACATTCGTGGGACGGTTAATGAGGAATAACTAAGGTCCAAACTGGCCAGGTTCCCAAGGAAGAAATACATAGGAACATGGAGGTGAGAGTCGGTGACTATGAGGACAATGATCAGAAAATTCCAGATTAATGTCAGAAGGTAGATGAGAAGGAAGAAGAGAAAAAGAGGGAGCTGAAGAGCTGGAAGGTCAGACAATCTGGCGAGAAATAATTCCTTCAAAATTGTCTGATTTCCCATTCCAATATATTTACTTACATTTTAAATAGGAAAAAAACTTTAAATCAATAAATATGTCCCAACTGTTAATCCTCCAAAACACTACAGAAATAAAACTTCAGTTTAGAATTTTTACTTTATTCTTCTTTTTAAGAACAATAAGAAAAACCTATAAATGAAACACAATTCACTCTATTCTGTGAGAAGACTTAGTTTGTGACAATCTAAAATAATGAAGAGAGAAATTCTATCAGCAAAAGTTCAGATGTTGACTGAACTTGTGCACAGAAAACATGAACAGGTTCCTTGTTATTATCAACAATGTTAAATCTTATAACTCTTCATCAAAATTCTCAGATTGTAATATCCATTGTCCGTTATTTAGACGGAGAAAAGTTTCTTATTCTTGCCGCATCAGAAAACAAATCAGACTAATGCCGTGTACACACGAGCTGACTTTTCGACCGGACTGGTCCGACGGACGGAATCCGGCGGACAATCCGACCGTGTGTGTGGGCTCCATCGGACCTCCAGCAGACTTTTTCAGTCGAAAATCTGACGGACTTTAGATTTGGAACATGTTTCAAATTTGTCCGATGGACTCGAGTCCGGTCAAAAAACTGCTCGTCTGTATGCTAGTCCGATGTACGAAAACCCACGCTAGGGCAGTTATTGGCTACCGGCTATCAACTTCCTTATTTTAGTCCGGTCGTACGTCATCACATACTAATCCGTCAGACTTTGGTTGATTGTGTGGAGGCAAGTCCATTCAAAAGTCCGTCAGAAGTCCATCAAAAGTCCGTCGAAAGTCCGTCGGACCAGTCCGGACGAAAAGTCCGCCCGTGTGTACGCGGCATTAGGCCTTACCTAAAAAAAAAATGATGATAGTAATTTGTTTCATAGTTTTACCTTCATGAGAAGACTGAAACGCAAACATTTCTATAGATGACAAACAATTCAGTCTGGTAAATTGGTGTATTTTCTCCTTTGCCATAAAGTGAGACCCCACTACAGGAAATTCAGGTAAAGTCCCTCATTTATCAATCTCAATATGAAGGTACCTTAACCACTTGAGCCCTAGGCCTATTCTGACAGTTCTCACATAAGTGTAAAAATCATTTTTGTTTGTTAGAAAATAACTTAGAACCCCCCCCCCCAAAAAAAATAATTAAATAAATATATACATACATATATATATATATATATATATATATATATATATATATATATATATATATATATATATATATATATATATATATATATATATATTTTTTTTTTTTTTTTTTAAGCAGGCCCTAGAGAATAAAATGTTGGGTGTTGTAATTTTTTATGTCACGTGGTATTTGTGCAGCCTTTTTTTTAATGTAATTTTTTTTTTAGAAAAAAAAAGAAATTTTAGTGCACACAACCACAATATAATACTCTTTTTTTAGAAAAATATAGATGGAGTACGCTGAGTGGATAGATACCAAACATCTTGTGTTTTAAAGTTGTGCACACTCATGGAACAGTGCCAAACTACAGTACTTAAAAAAAATCTCCATAGGAGACTTTTTATAAGCCATTAGAGAGTGAGGCTGCAGTTGATGTGCACAGTGAGGCTGAAATTGATGAGCACAGTGAGGCTGCAATTGATGGGCACAGTGAGGCTGCAGTTGATGGGCACAGTGAGGCTGCAATTGATGTGCACAGTGAGGCTGCAATTGAAGAGCACAGTGAGGCTCCAGGTGACGGGCACAGTGAGGCTGCAGTTGATGGGCACAGTGAGGCTGAAATTAATGTGCATAGTGAGGCTGAAATTGTCGGGCACAGTGAGGCTGCATTTTATGGGCACAGTGAGGCTGCAATTGATGGGCACAGTGAGGCTGACATTGATGGGCACAGTGAGGCTGAAATTGATGGGCACAGTGAGGCTGCATTTTATGGGCACAGTGAGGCTGCATTTTATGGGCACAGTGAGGCTGCATTTTATGGGCACAGTGAGGCTGCATTTTATGGGCACAGTGAGGCTGCAGTTGATGTGCACAGTGAGGCTGAAATTGATGTGCACAGTGAGGCTGAAATTGATGGGCACAGTGAGGCTGCATTTTATGGACACAGTGAGGCTGCAATTGATGGGCACAGTGAGGCTGAAGTTGATGTGCACAGTGAGGCTGAAATTGATGGGCACAGTGAGGTTGCAGTTGAAGGGCACAGCGAGTCTGCAATTGATGGGGACAGTGATGCTGCATATGATGGGCACAGTGAGGATGCATATGATGGACAGATTTTTATCTAGCAGTAATGATACATAATCACCTGATAAATGGCTATTTACAGCCCTGCATTACTAACAGTTTAATTTTACAGTTTGTTTGTGCCCCCCCCCCCCCCCAAATATTTTGAGCACCAGCTACCACTGGTAGACAGCCCAAGGTCATTAATAAGAGTCACTGTGAGTTTTTTGAAGTTGTAATTTTTTTTGTAAGTTTTGTGGAAAATTAAGAAATTAAATGTTTTTTTTTCTCAAAATCTTCATTTAACAAGTTATTTCTCACACACAGCATAGGCATACTTACAGATACAACCCCAAATCACATTCTACTATTCCTCCCAAGTATGGGATACAACATGTGTGAGACTTTTTCACAGCCTAGGTGCATAGAAGGGCCCAAAATCCAAAGAGCACCTTTAGCCTTTCAAGGAGCATAAATTACACATATAATTTGCTGACTACCTATCACAATTTTGAAGACTCCGGAGCACCATGACAGTGAAAAAAGCCACAAAATGACTACATTTTGGAGAGTAAGTTGTCAGTTTAATAAGATATTTCTCGCACACAGCACAGGAATACTCAGATTTTCACTCTAAAACACATTATTATACTCCTCCTGAGTATGTGGATACCACATGTCTGAGACATTTTTCACTGTCTGGGCCTATTATATATACCAGACATTGTATCTTGTTTGTCACACCAATCAACCAATTGTGATGAAACCGATGTACTGTAATGGTCACCAATATACGAAGAAATCGGGATCAGGGAATTTAGCTTACTGTAGCATAAGCTATAGCAATCCCACTTCCTATAAACCAAGGAAACCTAGCCTACTGGTATGTGGCTGCCTCCAGGAATGCCATGTTCACTTGCCAAGAAATACAGGAGGCCGAAGAAGAAACAAAAAAGTTTATGTGTTTCCAGTAGTGCAGTTATCTACAGGAGATGGTTGGGATTGTTTTCTCATAGGAACATAGTCAACAGGATGTGCAGATGTGTCAGTTCAGGCCGCAGGTAGCGTCATGGTCAGCAAAAAGGCAAAGGATCATTCCAGGCAGCAGGCAGACATATGGTCAATAAACAGGCCAGGGTTAGTACAGAAAGCAGGCAGAGAAACACTGCACTGGAGAGGTGGTGATCAGGAACACTATTACTGGCTGCACTGGTCTGATGACACTGATACTTGTAGCAGTGGTCAGGATTACTGCTGCTGACCTACATTAGCCTGGTGACATTGGGACTGGTGGGGTGACAATCATGGATAACGTTACTGGCTTACATTGGCGTGGTGAGACTGTGACTGGTGTGGTGGTGATAAGGGACGCTGTTGCTGGCATACACTTATCCAGTAACACTGGGACTGGTGTGGCAGTGATCATGGACACAGTAACTGGTGTGCAGTTATCATACACACTGTAACTGGTGTGGTGGTGATCAAGGACACTGTAACTGGTGTGGTGGTGATCAAGAACACTGCAACTGGTGTGGTGGTGATCAAGGACACTGTAACTGGTGTGGTGGTGATCAGGGGCAATATGACTGGTGTGGCAGTGATCATGGACACAGTAACTGGTGTGCAGTTATCATACACACTGTAACTGGTGTGGTGATGATGATCAGGGACACTGGGACTGGTGTGGTGGGGATCAGGAACACTGTAACTGGTGTGATGGTGATCAGGGACACTATAACCAGGACTTTTCCAAAGCCTCTCCAATCCTATGGAATGCCCTACCCCAATCTGTCCGCTTATCTCCTACTTTATTAGCTTTTAGATGATCCCTGAAAACCCTCCTCTTCAGGGAAGCCTATCCTACCCACACCTAACAACTGTATTTTTATTTTCTCCATCAGATAATCCCCCACAGTTATTACTTTTTGTTTCCACTTGACCCTCCCTTCTAGATTGTAAGCTCTAACAAGCAGGGCCCTCTGATCCCTTCCTGTATTGATTTGTATTGTAAGTGTAATGTCTGCCCTCATGTTGTAAAGCGCTGCGTAAACTGTTGGCGCTATATAAATCCTGTATAATAATAATAATAATAATAATAATAATAATAACTAGTGTGGTGGTGATAAAGGACACTGGGACTGGTGTGGTATTGATCAGGGACACTGTATATTGTATGACAGTGATAAAGGACACTGGGACTGGTGTGGTATTGATCAGGGACACTGTATATTGTATGACAGTGATAAAGGACACTGGGACTGGTGTGGTATTGATCAGGGACACTGTATATTGTATGACAGTGATAAAGGACACTGGGACTGGTGTGGTATTGATCAGGGACACTGTATATTGTATGACAGTGATAAAGGACACTGGGACTGGTGTGGTATTGATCAGGGACACTGTATATTGTATGACAGTGATAAAGGACACTGGGACTGGTGTGGTATTGATCAGGGACACTGTATATTGTATGACAGTGATAAAGGACACTGGGACTGGTGTGGTATTGATCAGGGACACTGTATATTGTATGACAGTGATAAAGGACACTGGGACTGGTGTGGTATTGATCAGGGACACTGTATATTGTATGACAGTGATAAAGGACACTGGGACTGGTGTGGTATTGATCAGGGACACTGTATATTGTATGACAGTGATAAAGGACACTGGGATTGGTGTGGTATTGATCAGGGACACTGTATATTGTATGACTGTGATAAAGGACACTGGGACTGGTGTGGTGGTGATTAGGGACAATATGACAGGTGTCTGACTGGCAGCACTGATCTGGTGACATTGTACTGCTGTGGTGGTGATCAGAGATAATAGCTAAAGGCACTGACATACAGAAATATCAAAGCAGTCAGCCATTGTACCTGAGTACTGCCACAGTGGTACAATGTCACTATAGTGACACCACACTTGTTCTGGAGACAGTATGTAAAAAAATATAAAAAAAGAAAAATGAAAAAAAAAAAAAAACATGTAAAAAAATATATACATTGTTTTAGCTCACAACAGTCGGTGTTCCTAATCGCTGTCACACTAGTTAAAGTGTCCCTGATCACTCCCACACCACCCATATTATCCCTAATCACCTCCACACCACTCACAATGCCCATGATTACCGCCACACCAATCAAATTGTCCCCAATTACCGCCACACCAATCATATTGTCCCTGATTACTGCCACACCAATCAAATTGTCCCTGATTACCGCCACACCAATCAAATTGTCCCCAATTACCGCCACACCAATCACATTATCCCTGATTACTGCCACACCAATCATATTGTCCCTGATTACCACCACACCAATCATATTGTCCCTGATTACTGCCACACCAATCATATTGTCCCTGATTACCACCACACCAATCATATTGTCCCTGATTACTGCCACACCAATCATATTGTCCCTGATTACCGCCACACCAATCATATTGTCCCTGATTACCACCACACCAATCATATTGTCCCTGATTACTGCCACACCAATCATATTGTCCCTGATTACTGCCACACCAATCATATTGTCCCTGATTACCGCCACACCAATCATATTGTCCCTGATTACCGCCACACCAATCATATTGTCCCTGATTACCGCCACACCAATCAAATTGTCACTGATTACTGCCACACCAATCATATTGTCCCTGATTACCGCCATACCAATCATATTGTCCCTGATTACTGCCACACCAATCATATTGTCCCTGATTACCGCCACACCAATCATATTGTCCCTGATTACCGCCACACCAATCATATTGTCCCTGATCACCGCCACACCAATCATATTGTCCCTGATCACCACCACACCAATCATATTGTCCCTGATTACCGCCACACCAATCATATTGTCCCTGATTACCGCCACACCAATCATATTGTCCCTGATTACCGCCACACCAATCATATTGTCCCTGATTACCGCCACACCAATCATATTGTCCCTGATTACTGCCACACCAATCATATTGTCCCTGATTACCGCCACACCAATCAAATTGTCCCTGATTACTGCCACACCAATCATATTGTCCCTGATTACCGCCACACCAATCATATTGTCCCTGATTACCGCCACACCAATCATATTGTCCCTGATCACCGCCACACCAATAAAATTGTCCCTGATTACCGTCACACCAATCATATTGTCCCTGATTACCGCCACACCAATCATATTGTCCCTGATCACCGCCACACCAGTTACAGTGTCCCTGATCACCACCACACCAATCATATTGTCCCTGATTACCGCCACACCAATCGTATTGTCCCTGATCACCGCCACACCAGTTACCATGTCCCTGATCACCACCACACCAATCATATTGTCCCTGATTACCGCCACACCAATCGTATTGTCCCTGATCACCGCCACACCAGTTACCATGTCCCTGATCACCACCACACCAGTGCAGTGTTGCCTCTGCCTGCTTCGTGTACCAATCCTGGCTTTTTTAATAACCACATTTCTGCCTAATGCCTAGACTGATCCTTTGTCTGCTTGCTGACCATGTCTCTGCCTGCAGCCTGACATAGCCCATCTGCACATTCCGCTGACTACATTCCGGAAAGTCCCCTGTGGACAATAGCTCTCTAGGGTACCAAAGGAACTCATTTGTTCTTCCTTTTTTTAGCCTCATTTACTTCCTGGTCAGTGAACATGGAATTCCTGGGGGAGCAGCCATGTACCAGTAGAGTAGGTTTTCTTGACTTATAGCAAATAGGAATGCTATAGGCGGAAGCTACACTGAGCTATATTCCCTGATGACTCATATAGAGGTAACCATCACAGTACATTGGTTTTAACTAAATTGGTTTATTTGTTTGATACAGAAGATACAATTCCCAGTATATAATTAGCCCAGACAGTGAAAAACACTCACACACATGGTATTGCCATGCCTAGGAGGAGTAGTAGGATGTGTTTTGGGGTGTATCAGTATGCCTATGATGTGTATTGGCAATATCTTAATGGTTGACAACTTTGTACAAGAAAATACATTTTTATTTTCTTTCCTGTGTTTTCCAAAAACTTGTGGCAAAAAATGACACGTTAAAAAGATTCACTATGCCTTTCAGAAAATATCTTGTAGTGTTTGTTTTTTTCAGAATGGGGTTATTTTATGGGTGTTGTACAGGCATACCCCACTTTTAAGTACACAATGGGGTTTATTTACTAAAGCTGGAAAGTGCAAAATCAGGCTCACTTTTGCATAGAAACCAATGAGCTTCTAACCCCAGCTTGTTCAATTAAGCTTTGGTAATAAAACCTGGAAGCTCATTGGTTTCTATGCAGAAGTGAGCCTGATTTTGCACTTTCCAGCTTTAGTAAGTAAACCCCATTGTGTACTTAAAAGTGGGGTATGCCTGTACTGTCCTGCTGCTCCAGGGCCCCCCAAAAATGTGATAGGTAGTCAGGAAAGTAGATGCATCTTTTATGCCCTCAGAACCCCCTGAAAGTGCCCCTTGGATTTTTGGCACCTCTATGCAACTAGGCCACGGAAAAGCCTCCCATATGTGATATCCCTATACTCAAGAGTTATAGCAGAATGTGTTTTGGAGTGTAATTATAAGTATGCCTATGATGTGTGTGAGAAATAATAAAAATATAATTAATTTCTTTCATTTTCCAAAAGATTGTGACAAAAAAGTACAACTTCAAAAAGCTCATCATGCATCTTTCTAAATACCTTGGACTGTCTACTCTCCAAAAAGGGATCATTTGGGGGGCATTTGTACTGTCCTGGTATTTTAGGGCCTCATGAAATGAGATAGATATTCAGTATATCAGGATTGATCAATTTTCACATATCCTGTATATACCTTAGTTCAATGTTTCTCAACTCCAGTCCCCAAGGCACCCCAACAGGTCATGTTTTCAGGCTTTCCATTATTTTGCACAGGTGATTTGATCAGTTTCACCGCCGTAGTAATTACCACGGCCGTTTCATTTGAGGGAAATCCTGAAAACATGACCTGTTGGGGCATCTTGAGGACTGGAGTTGAGAAACACTGCCTTAGTTTATAGACTCTGCACCTTTTACACAGACTCAATAATATATATATGGATTTGGGTTATTTTTACCAAAGAGATATATCAAAACACACTTTGAACTAAATTTAGGAAGAAAGGTTATTTATTTGCAAAATTATTTTAACAGAAACTAAGAAAAACATGTTTTTTTTTTTCAAAATTTTTGTTTATATTAGGAAGAAAAAAGTGGTGAATAAATACCACCAAAGGAAAGCTCTATTGGTCTTGAAAAATGATAAAATTTTAATTTGTACAGGACTGCATGAGTAATTGTCATTCAAAGTGAGACAGCCATGAAAGCTGAAAAAATGGCCTGGGCAGGAAAGTGGGTGTTTGGTATTGAAGCTGGAACTTGGCAAAGTCATTTTAAATGCTGCTTTTAAATACATTTGCAACCTTCATTAATGTATAGCTAAATTCAAACTTTTTTAATTTGAGAAACAGTGGGGAAGGGTAAAAATTCCTGTCCATTTTTGAGGTTTTTTTTTTGTGTCACAATGGGGAGTTCCCCCTTAACATTCTGTCCAGTAGACACACAACAAGATGTCAGAGGCAAGTTCCTCAAAGCGAATGAAGACCCCTCTCGGACAGTTGTCCACTTTGGAAGATTTCCTCTCTGATCCTGTTCTTGGGACAACTCAAAATGTTGGATTGTTCGTCACTTTCAGACTTGCAGACAAAGGTCAGCAACTCAGAATCCTATTCAAAGCATCAGCATAATGGTCAGGTGACCAACATTACTTGGAGTTCAGCAATGGCAGCCTCCATTATTCTCTCATGACGGGTCACCTTTAATTTTAGAATGTCTGAAACAGTATTTATCAATGTTTGTAATTTGATGAGTCAGGACCAAAGTGTTATATTTATAATTATGAATGTAACTAAAGAGCCTCCCTCTACAAAACTGTACAAATACGAAGAAATGTTCAGAGAACTAAATAGGAAGATAATTGATATATAAATAAAGGATGGATCAGGGAGTGACGGTACATCTTTACATGTGTCAATACTGAAGACAGCTATGAAAATTTATATAATCTAATAGTGAAAAAATAAGTGGCATGATCTCTTCAAATGTATCAATACTTAGCTGTTTCTTAATATACCGTATTTATTGGCGTATAACACGCACTTTTTCCCCCTTAAAATCAGGGGAAAATTGCGGGTGCGTGTTATACGCCGATCCCCTGCGATCCTGAGCTGCCAGATCTTCAAAATCGCCGACCGCAATTTGAAAATGGCGCCGCCGGCGCCGAAATACACAGAGCCGGTCCTCGGCTCTTCTCGGCCACTTTCGGCTTCACTCGAGCGCCGCCCGAACCTAGCCGAGTGTACTCGGCTAGGTTCGGATAGCTCCGCTCACAGTCACGCCCATCCCGGGCGGGACTACGAGTGGAGCCGAAAGTGAACGAGAGCCGCCGAGAAGAGCCGAGGACCGGCTCTGTGTATTTCGGCGCCGGCGGCGCCATTTTCAAATCGCAGTCGGCGATTTTGAAGCCCAGGATGGCAGGGGATCACAGGATCGAAGGCTGCACTGGGGCAAGGCTGCACTGGGGCAAGGCTGCACTGGGGAAGGCTGCACTGACAAGGCTGCACTGGGGAAGGCTGCACTGACAAGGCTGCACTAACAAGGCTGCACTGACAAGGCTACACTGACAAGGCTGCACTGACATGGCTGCACTGGGGCAAGGCTGCACTGAGAAGGCTGCAATGATGGGCATTTAAATGTAAGTTTTTTTCCCTTCAACTTTTTTCCCATCAACTTCAACATCAACCTTTTCCCTCCTAAACTTGGGGTGCGTGTCATACGCCGGTGCGTGTTATACGCCGATAAATACGGTAATCAATAAAATATTAAACCCAGGAAACAACCAGATGGGAGAAAAATGACCTTAAATAAAACATTTCATAAAACATTTCATAAATTATTAATTTATCCCCGCTGACCCAAGTGCTTACTGACAACTTTCTCAGACGCACCTGACTTTTTCGGCAAGCTTATCACTCTGTCCTATAAACTTGATAGAATTGACATGGTTTATTGATTAAACTCTACCTTTCTAATATGATTAGATATCTCTTGATGTAATCTAAGACATGTCTCCTTTTGCTACCTTGTATATTGGTCCTTGTGGACCTTTTTGCTATGTTTCATATTCAAAATTTATGTACCTAACGTTCCCCTCTTTCCTTGTTTCTGGAATGTATGCTACATTTGTATTTACTAAACTTCAAATAAAAATTTATTGAACGAGAAATTATTAATTTATGTTTCCATCAATCAAAAGACACACATGAACATACAATGTGTAGAGAGTGACAACAGTATCATATGTATCAGCTTGTACATAAAATAAAATGTGTGTCCAATATGTTGCACTACATCTTATGTCATTCACTGTACTTACCGATGTACATTGTAATCTTCATAGATAAAAATAAACAGGATAAATTGTGACTCTTTACCTGACCTGTATCTAGCAAAACAAAAGTCATATCACCTGAACTGAGGTCAAATCAATCAATGTGATTAGTGTCATATATTATGAAATAGTTTAGTTGTAATAAAAATATATCCTGTATTCTTTCTTCCTATTCAGACATGTAATCAAAACCTTCTCTGATACCAATAAATACATAAAACAAAGATGACAACAATTGGGATGAGCCGATTTTACAAAATAAAACAATGACTGAAATGCCAAAACAATGACTGAAATGTCCCCGTATCTATAATACAAATAATGAAGGAAATTAAATACCTGTGAATGGCCAGACTGGTAAAATGAAGAATTTTCCTTGTTTTAGCTCCTAGCCCAGATTTTGTCAGTGATCCTCCCCTCCCAGTAGAGGTAAATTCTGATAGAAGAGGGGGGGGGAGGGGGAGTCTCCTCCAGATGGGTCAGCTCAGTGCTAGAAGTCTGATGGAGAGATTTTGCTGAAGGAAGATAAATGAAAATAACAGACGATGCATGTGACATTTCTGGTCACAATACAATTTAATTCTCCACATGTTCATATATTTATATAATACAGAAATGCCCCCCTGATATCCCGCACACAGGGGTGTAGATTGGCTCTGTGTTCATCTGAGATTCATCTAAAACTTTCCTCTAATGAACTTCTACGGAAAATAAATCATCAGCTGAGTTCATAAATCCTTCAGAGAGACACAAACTCTCCCCTCCTGATGATTAAGTCACTTTAAGAAAAAAAAACAATACAAGTTTTGAAATGGAAAGTTTCAAAGAGTTTGAAAAGTAGTAAAAAGTTGAAACAACTGACCAAACAAAATGCAGAAAAGTTATAATAATAAAGAATGGAGAGATCTGAGGAAAGTTTATTTCTTCTGAGATTAATCTAAAACTTGTCTCTCTCAAATCTTTAGAGAACATAAATCATCAGCTGAGTTCATGTATCCTTCAGAGAGACACAACTTTTCCCTCCTGATGATTAAGTAACTTTAAGAAAAAAAAAGTAATTCAAGTTTGGAAAGGAAAAGTTTCAAAGAGTCTGAAAAGTGGTAAAAAGTAAAGAAATTGACCAAAACAATGCAGAAAAGTGAAAATAATAAAGAATGGAGAGATCAGAGGAAAGTTTATTGCCCAGCTGTCCTCTGCTGGCATTTTATTGGATTTGGTCAGGATTAGAGTCATGTAGATTTTTTTTGAAAACATAAACTTAACTGCAAATTAAATTTTGTGGATTTTTTTAAAATTTTTTGGCAAAATATGAGAAATTGAGAAGTGAAATTACCTGAAGCAAAAGTTTATTTGGCAACAAATGTGGGAAATAGTTTCTTTCATGTTAAATATTGTTGAAATCTCGATCTCCTCCTTATAAATAGTTCTCTTATGACATCCCCGGCCTTTGTGTCATCACAAGTTATTGTACATTATGACATGTACAGGACACATATGTAAAGGGTTGGGAAGGTGATAGTGAATAATTAGACAGACACCGGGCCGGGGGAGGGGGATGTAATGTAGACAAATGTTTCCTTATGTAGAAGATCTGGATTAGAGTCTCATCACCAGCCAACATCCAGTCCTCAGATGACCAATAATGGAGGTTCCTAGCACAGTCCAAACATGTCATGCTGGAACCCTTTACATATGTGTCCTGTACATGTCATTATGTACAATGACTTGTGATGACTAGGGATGAGCTTTCTGTTCGGGTCGAACATGAGTTAGACTCGAACATTGGCTGTTCGCCCGTTTGCCGAAAGCCGAACATTATGGGCCATTCGCGCCAAATTCGAGCGATGCATAACGACCCATAATACAGTGCAGGAGAGCAGTGCATTGCTGTATGATGATTGGCCAGAGCATGCACCATGACCTGCATGCTTTTGCCAATCACAGTGCCCTCAGCTAAGAGAGCCATCATTGGCCAAAGGCAGGGTGCCTTTTGCCAATCGTGGCTATGGGGGACTAAGTTCACGCCCCACACTATATCAGGTTGCCTGCACATCAGCCTCGTGTAGTGTGTTGTTGCCAGCTTGGAAGGAGAGAGAGTGTCATTTAGATTGAGCAGGCAGGCAGATTATTCAGTTAGCTGCAGTGTAATATATATATATGTATATATCCACTGTATCGAGTTTAGCTAGACTTCAGGCCGTCCCTGGTGTACTGTTTCTAATATACTTCAGGCGGTGTACACAGTATACAGTGCTGTGCACCCCTAGTGCAGTTGCTCATACTTTTCTGGTGGTGTACACAGTACATACAGTGCATCCGTAGTTGTTCTTACACTTCTGTTGGTGTACACAGTACCGTGCACCCCTAGTGCAGTTGCTACTACTTTTCTGGTGGTGTACACAGTACACAATACAGTTTAGTGTTTTTCTGCTAAACAAATAATACAGCATGTCCGGAAGGCCACCAAGGAGAGGCAGACGCTCACAGGCCACTAAAAGAGGTGAAGTAGGCTCTGTGTCTACGGTCGACAGTGTTGGTCGTGGACACGGTGCATCCTCAGCACGTGGCCGTGGGGCCCCACGGGGGATATCTTCTTTTTCTTTTTGACACTTGTCCTTTTTTCCTGTAGCTGGCCGTGTTATTGAGTCACAACATGCAGAAGAGTTGGTGGAGTGGATAAGAAAGCCGTCCTCATCCTCCTCATCCTCTGTAACCCAGGCTCAGAGTAGTTTGCCTGTCAATGCAGCTGCCAAAGTGGCCTGTTCCATCAGGTAAATGTCAACAGTCACTTCTTCCCTAGCCCCACCATCATGCATGGAGGAGTCCCCCTAACTATTCGACCACAGTGTCGGGTACATTCTGCAGGAGGATGCGCAGCAGAGAGGAGGAGGAGGCACATCTCCAATGAGTTAGGATGCCCTCCAGGGGGCAGCTTAAGGGCAGCCACCCTATTGCATAACGCCGCAAAGCTAAGCAGGTGCAGGGCACTGCTGACTCCCCGCTGATTTTGAAAAGTTCTTTGGTGTGGGCCTTTTTTGACATGTGTGCAGCAGATTGCACCATTGCTGTTTGCAACCTATGTCTGAAGCGGATCAAGCATGTCCAAAACAGCAGCCGCTTGGGCACCACATGCTTGACCAGACATATGACAACCTCCCATACAGTCCATTGGCAACAGCACTTAAAAGACCCACATCAAAGAAGAAGGCAGACCTCTCCTTGCTCCTCATCAGCTGGGTTCTCCAACCCCACTATACCTCCAGTCCTCTCTATAACCTGCACTGAGAGGAATGAAGGTATAGCAATAGGTGTCCCAAGTACTTGCAGCCAATCTGCTAGCAGTACACCTCCATCTGATTGTAGCAGGCAAATTTTCCTACCCCAGTTGCTAAACCATTGAAAGAAATTCAGTCCCAGCCATCCGCATGCTCAGCATTTGAATGCTAGCTTGGCCAGTTTGCTAGCACTGCAACTGCTGCCTTTTCAGCTGGTAGACTCTGCCCCCTTTCGTGAATTTGTGGAATGTGCGGCACCTCAGTGGCAGGTTCCCAAATGCCATTTCTTTTCACAGAAGGCCATTCTGGCTCTCTACTAGCATGTGGAAGGCAATGTCTTGGCCTCGATGGACAGGGCGGTCAACGGTAAGGTGCATATTAATGCTGACTCATGGTCCAGCAGGCATGGACAGGGATGTTACCTTTCTTCCACGGCGCACTGGGTAACTCTGCTGGCAGCTGGGAAGGATGCAGGACAGGGTTCAGTATTGTTGGAGCTTGTTCCGCCACCACGCCTTAAAAATGCTAGTGGTGATTCTGCCACAGCTCTCTCCTCCACCCCCTCCTCTTCTTCTTCCTCTATGGCATCTTCCTCTGCAGATTTCTCCTCTGAACCAGTGGTTCTCCCTGTAAGGCATTCAAGAGGCAATGCAAGCACTTAGGCAAAAAGATGCCATGCGGTGCTTGAGTTGGTCTGCTTAGGGGACAGGAGCTACACTGGGGAGAGATTCTGTCAGCTCTGCAGGGGCAGGCTCAGAGGTGGTTGACCCACACCAGCTTCAGCCAGGAATGGTTGTATGTGACAATGGCACCAACCTCCTCTCCGCCCTCTGACAGGGACACTTGACCCATGTGCCCTGTTTGGCTCACGTCCTGAATTTGGTGGTGCAGCGGTTCTTGAGCAGGTACCCTGGCTTATAGGATCTCCTGAGGCAGGCCAGGAAAGTCTGTGGTCATTTCCGCCGGTCATATAATGCCATTGCTTGGCTAGCTGACATTCAAAGAGAATGCAACCTGCCCAAGAACAGCCTCCTTTGTCACATGCCCACCAGGTGGAACTCAATGATGGCAATGCTGCAGCAGCTGCACATGCAGCAGAGGGCCATCAATGAGTACCTGTGTGAGTATGGCACCAGGACAGGGTTAGGGAAGCTTGGCTTTTTTTCGCCACGCCAGTGGCTACTGATTAAGGATTATCCTGTCACCATTTGAGGAGGCCACGAGGATGGTGAGCAGTGACAGTGCATGCATTAGTGATACTGTCCCTCTTGTCTTCCTGTTGGAGCACACGCTTCATGGAATAATGGACAGGGCACTTGAGGCAGAACAGCGGGAGGAAGAGGAGGACTCCCTTACCTCTCAAGGACCCCTTTATCCAGATACTAGTATTCCTGCAGGCCCATCGATCACACAGGAAGAAGAAGAGGAGGAGGAGGATTGTGCCAGCATGGAGGTGGAGGATAACAGTCAGCATCAGCAGTAGTCTTCAAGGGATCGTTTGCAGTCCCCAGAAACCCATGGAGTTGTATTGAATTAAACAAAGGGACAAGGAGCTATCTGACAGATTTGACCAAATATGTTCATGATCCATATGTTCATTTGATCAATGACACCCCCAAGATGCGTTCTGCAGCAGGTAGTAGATTGTGGTCCTAAGATGCTTGAATGTTAGCAACCCATGATTCAGGTGGCCGTCACCATCTTAGCAACCAATGAGGTCATGTAGGCTGCAAAGCAGGTAGTAATCATTTATTTGCTCTAGTAACATCACCAATAAATTAACAACTTCCTGCTTCAGAAGGGTGTTAAGGCTGCTGAACTGGCCACATTGCTTAGCAGGTCTGCAAACACCAAACATGCAAAATATGGGTCTGAATAAAGACTCTGATGAAGGGACACAGCCTGAAAAATGTCAGTGTAATGGAGGTACACGGTCAACAATTTATCCAGGCTGCTCCTGTTTTCTATACAAAGCAAGCTCACTATTAGGGATGGGGTGAACATTCTGAACCAAACAACGAACCCTATTAAAGTCAATGGGACCCGAATGTCAAATATCAAAAGTGTACATTTTGAAAGCTTAAATGCAAGCAATTAGGCATACAATGGTTATAGGGGTCCGGGTCCTGCCCTGGGGGACATGGATCAATAAAAAAAAAAGTTTGTGAAAAACATCATTTTTAAATGAGCAGTGATTTTTTGATTTTTAAAGTGAAAGCCTAAAAATTCAAAATTTCTTCCAATATAGTGCCAGGGGGGTCCCCTTAGTCTAAATGTAAAGTGGCAGATCTGTACCATGTCTAAAATCTGCTGCAGCAATAATTGAATTTATAAAGCCAAAAAAATTACATTTTCCTGCAAGCTGCCTTTATTTTGCTCAGCAACAGCTGGGGAGCCATTGTGTATGATGGGGCCACAATGTAGTGCACTGGGAACAAGATTAGAGATTTTTTGGATACATTCTGGTGTCACTATGACTTTGGATAGAAGTAGGGATGAGCTTCGAGTTCGAGTCGCACTCATGTTCGCAAGCTCGCCGAACAGCGAACAAATTTGGGGTGTTCGCGGCAAATTCGAATGCCGCTGAACACCCTTTAAAAGTTTATAAGAGAAATCAAAAGTGCTAATTTTAAAGGCTTATATGCAAGTTATTGTCATAAAAAGTGTTTGGGGACCCGGGTCCTGCCCCAGGGGACATGGATCAATGCAAAAAAAAGTTTTAAAAACGTCCGTTTTTTCAGGAGCAGTGATTTTAATAATGCTTAAAGTCAAACAATAAAAGTGTAATATCCCTTTAAATTTCGTAGCTGGGGGGTGTCTATAGTATGCCTGTAAAGGGGCGCATGTTGCCCGTGTTTAGAACAGTCTGACAGCAAAATGACATTTCGAAGGAAAAATTCCATTCAAAACTACTCGCGGCTATTGCATTGCCGGTCCGACAATACACATAGAAATTCATTGATAAAAACGGCATGGGAATTCAACACAGGGAAACCCCGAAGCAAAATTAAAAAAAAAAAATGACGTGGGAGTCCCCCTAAATTCCATACCAGGCCCTTCAGGTCTGGTATGGATATTAAAGGGAACCCTGGCCAAAATTAAAAAACAAAATGATGTGGGGTTCCCCCTAAATTCCATACCAGACCCTTCAGGTCTGGTATGGATTTTAAGGGGAACCCCGCACCAAAAAAAAAAAAAAAAAAAACCGCGTGGGGTCCCCTCAATAATCCATACCAGACCCTTATCCGAGCACTCATCCACGCAGGCCACAGGAAAAGAGGGGGGACGAGAGTGCACCCCCCCCTCCTGAACCATACCAGGCCACATGCCCTCAACATTGGGAGGGTGCTTTGGGGTAGGCCCCCAAAACACCTTGTCCCCATGTTGATGAGGACAAGGGCCTCATCCCCACAACCCTGGCCGGTGGTTGTGGGGGTCTGTGGGCGGGGGGCTTATCGGAATCTGGAAGCCCCCTTTAACAAGGGAACCCCCAGATCCCGCCCCCCCCGTGTGAAATGGTAAGGGGGTACTTACCCCTACCATTTCACAAAAAAACTGTCAAAAATGTTAAAAATGACAAGAGACAGTTTTTGACAATTCCTTTATTTAAATGCTTCTTCTTTCTTCTATCTTCCTTCATCTTCTTCTGGTTCTTCTGGTTCTTCTGGCTCTTCTGGTTCTTCCTCCGGCGTTCTCATCCAGCATCTCCTCCGTGGCATTTTCTATCTTCTTCTCCTCGGGCCGCTCCGCACCCATGGCATGGGGGGAGGCTCCTGCTCTTCTCTTCATCTTCTTCTTCTTTTCTTCTCTTCTTCCTTCTTCTCTTCTTCATTTTCTTCTCTGGGCCGCTCCGCATCCATGCTGGCATGGAGGGAGGCTCCCGCTGTGTGACGGCGTCTCCTCGTCTGACGGTTCTTAAATACCGGGGGCGGGGCCACCCGGTGACCGCGCCCCCTCTGAAGCATGGGACATGACGGGACTTCCCTGTGGCATTCCCCGTGACGTCACAAGGAAGTCCCGTCAAGTCACCGTGCGTCAGAGGGGGGCGGGGTCACCGGGTGGCCCCGCCCCCGTTATTTAAGAACTGTCAGACGAGCAGACACCGTCACACAGCGGGAGACTCCCTCCATGCCAGCATGGGTGCAGAGCAGCCCGGAGAAGAAAATGAAGAAGAGAAGAAGGAAGAAGAGAAGAGGATGAAGAAGAAGATGAAGAGAAGAGCGGGAGCCTCCCCTCATGCCATGGGTGCGGAGCGGCCCGAGGAGAAGAAGATAGAAGACGCCGCAGAGGAGATGCTGGACGAGAACGCCGGAGGAAGAACCAGAAGAGCCAGAAGAACCAGAAGAAGAAGAAGATGAAGGAAGATAGAAGAAAGAAGAAGCATTTAAATAAAGGAATTGTCAAAAACTGTCTCTTGTCATTTTTAACATTTTTGACAGTTTTTTAGTGAAATGGTAGGGGTAAGTACCCCCTTACCATTTCACACAGGGGGGGCCGGGATCTGAGGGTCCCCTTGTTAAAGGGGGCTTCCAGATTTCGATAAGCCCCCCACCCGCAGACCCCCACAACCACCGGCCAGGGTTGTGGGGATGAGGCCCTTGTCCCCATCAACATGGGGACAAGGTGTTTTGGGGGGCTACCCCAAAGCACCCTCCCAATGTTGAGGGCATGTGGCCTGGTATGGTTCAGGAGGGGGGCGCACTCTCGTCCCCCCCTCTTTTCCTGCAGCCTGCCAGGTTGCGTGCTCGGATAAGGGTCTGGTATGGATTTTTGGGGGGACCCCACGCCATTTTTTTTTTTTTGGCGCGAGGTTCCCCTTAAAATCCATACCAGACCAGAAGGGTCTGGTATGGAATTTAGGGGGAACCCCACGTCATTTTTTTTTAAATTGTGGCCGGGGTTCCCCTTAATATCCATACCAGACCTGAAGAGCCTGGTATGGAATTTAGGGGGACTCCCACGTCATTTTTTTTTAAATTTTGGTTCGGGGTTTCCCTGTGTTGAATTTCCATGCCGTTTTTATGATTGAACTTCTATGTGTATTGTCGGACCGGCAATGCAATAGCCGCGAGTAGTTTTAAATGGAATTTTTCCTTCGAAATGTCATTTTGCTGTCAGACTGTTCTAAACACGGGAAACATGCGCCCCTTTACAGGCATACTATAGACACCCCCCAGCTACGAAATTTAAAGGGATATTACACTTTTATTGTTTGACTTTATGCATTATTAAAATCACTGCTCCTGAAAAAACATCAGTTTTTAAAACTTTTTTTGCATTGATCCATGTCCCCTGGGGCAGGACCCGGGTCCCCAAACACTTGTTACGACAATAACTTGCATATAAGCCTCTAAAATTAGCACTTTTGTTTATTCATGTTCGTGTCCCATAGACTTTAATGGTGTTTGCGTGTTTGAGCGAACTTTTTTCCTGTTTGCATGTACTGGTGCGAACCGAACAGGGGCGTGTTCGGCTCATCCCTAGATAGAAGTAACAGGTGCGTTAAAATTGGTTTTTGGGTGTTGGTGGTGCCTTCCCACCATAACCCTATAGAGGTACTCTTGATGAAAGCAAGAATTGGCCTTGCTGTAAAAAAATGCAATGATATTCACCTGTCAAATAGGTGCAGAAAAATTGGTCTACAGTCCGCAGCTGGTGGTGTGCTGCTGGTAAATGAGCTGCTAAGACCCTGGACAACCTGTGCTATACAATCATCCCTGTCAGTGGAGGCTGCTGAAAGGTAATGACTCGGTATCGCAGGGGCAGACTGAAGTGGGTAAGGAGGAGGAGGGACAGATTTGTGCCCCTTTTGTGTGGCTTTTAGGTGCTCTTGCTAACGGACTGAATGGTTGAACGTTAAATGCCTTGTTAGGCATGTGGTACCCAAATGGTTGGTGTTTTTGCCATGTTTGATGTGCCTGTGACACACTTTGCAGATAGCAACAGTGCGATCTGCTGCAGATGTGCTGAAAAAGGCCCATAAAGCTGAGCTGTGGGAAGTGGGCCAGGAGATAACAGCTGCAGAATGTGATGGAATAGGGTGGCTGCTCTCTACTCTTTCTTGATGCCGAACTCCTTGGGGTTGTGCTGCCTCCCCTTCAGTTTCCTCCTCTGCTCTATCTGGCACCCAAGTCGCATCAGTGACCTCATCATCATCATCATATCCATCTCCTCCATCTTCATCATTACCACTGGAGACAACTTGGCAATACACTGTGGCTTGGGGAACATGAATGCCAGTTTGTCTACCAGTGTTCCTCCCTCTCTCTAGGCTCATGTTCCTGTCATCCTCAACCTCAGAACCAGCATCTGAATACAGTAATGGCTGGGCATCATAAAGCAGCAAGTGGTTGACGCTGTGCTCAAATAACTCAGCTGACTCCTCAATGGCTGATGTTAGGGCTATGGCAGGAATAGATGTAGACAAGGAGGCAGGTTTATCCACTCTGGCAACTGCAGGGGACTGCACACTTGTCTCTGCTTGTGTGACAGAGGATGAGGAGAATGAGGAAGGTTTAGTAAGCCAATCCACCACCTCCTCTGCATGCTGTGGCTGGATAGCATGGGCAAACTCACTAAACAGAGGAAATGATGCCCTGCCTGAGGATTGACCACCACGCCCACCTTTGCCTGTTGACACATTTGTTGCTGGCCCCCTTACAGTGCCAAGGGAACGTCTGCCTCTCCTTGTTGTTCTCCCAGATATTATTGTGAGGGAGAGGGCAGTGCTTATAAGGAAATGTAAAGGAGAAGTTGAAATCTGTATGTAGACGCACTTTAATCAATGAAAAGAGGTGTTTGGTGCCCTTTAATTTGAGTACTCACACTACACAGACACACTCCATGGATACAATATAATATACTGCAATATAATGCGCCAAATGTACAGTGATGCACAGAAGTATATGGCGTTAAATTTGCAGTAACGCACACAGAAGTAAATGGCGTTAAACTGGCAGTAACGCACAAAACTATATGCCGTTAAACTTGTAGTAACGCACACAGAACTATATGGCGTTAAATTTGTAGTAACGCACACAGAACTATATGGCGTTAAACAGGCAGTTACGCACGCAGAATGATATGGCGTTAAACTGGCAGTAACGCACGCAAAACGATATGGCGTTAAACTGGCAGTAACTCACGCAAAACGATATGGCGTTAAACTGGTAGTAACGCACGCAAAACCATATGGTGTTAAACTGGCAGTAACACACGCTATACCATATGGCGTTAAACTGGCAGTAGCGCAATCAAATAGACGGTGTTCAACCGTCACTGCACTGAAGTTATCTGAACTATCCCTACTCTAGCTATATACTAATGTAAAGAATACTGACATGGTCTCACTACACTACACTGAAACTATCTGAGCTGTCCCTACTCTAGCTGCACACTATGGAAAGCTGAATGATGGTCCTCCTCACTACACTCACACTATCCCTAGATTGACACTAAACTAATATTCTCCACTGACAGTTGAAGCAAAATGGCACTTTATAGCACACTAAATAATAGCACTGAACAGAGCCCTGTTCTATCTCTCTCCATGCCAAAATTACAATGAAAATGGCTGCCATTGAAAGAATACATCATGACACTGACAGTGCTCTGTGCCCTGATTGGCTGAAGCTTTCACTTCTTCAGCCAATCAGGGCTTGCAATGCACTGTTCAACGCCACAATGCATTGTGGTTGGTTCGGGGGGCAGAAAAAATGGTCAAATTCAGCCCGAACTAATGCTCGGTCCGAACCGTTCACCCTCTCACTCACTATATGCCTGACAGGTCATACCAGACCACAGAAAAAAATGTTACTGTGTTCCCCCTAAAAATACATACCAGACCCCTATCCCAGATAAGGATCCTAGATTAGGGTCAGGTATTGATTTTAAGGATTACCCCACGTAAGAAAAGACATGGGGTCCATCTAATTCCATACCAGAACCTTTAGGTCTGGTATGGACTTTAAGGGGGAACCAACACAAAAAACAAGGATGAAAGCATGGGATCCCTCCAAAACCCCTACCGGGCTTAGCAAAATCTGGAAGCCTCCCTTAAAAATAAGGGTGAATCCAAATGTCTACTCCCACATGAACGAGTAAGGGGTATCTAGTATCTCCACTCATTCACAAAAAAGTAAAGTAAATAAACACACAGACACACTTTGACAAGTCCTTTATTAAAAAATACCCTGTCACATAATGTAAGTCCTTTGTCAACCATGCTGACTGATTTCTCACCACTTATGACAGTTCCCTAGCTAAATATGATACCGATACCCTTGACTATGTCTATTGAGATGAAATGTACGTCAGGGCGAGGTAGAGCCTATGCTGACATCACCCACGCGTCTGGAGCCAGCACCAGCTGCATTTTTAATGGTACAAGTGCTTACTCTTCTGGAGCTTTATAAGCAGTTTTTAATTGTTTTCTAATAAAATATTTAACACAGAATAGGAAGGAGGACTGGAGTGGAGTCTCACATTGGAATACAACCTGCACTTTCTATACCATAAGATCGTTGAAGCAAGATCCACGCAGCTTTATGCCTTGTTAGACCACCTATATTTTGGGGTCTAACAATCTGGTAAGAGGCTGCGGTTTTAGTGGTGGTGTGATTAGTCAAAGCTATCACATGTTTCAGGGCCTCTGTGATTGGCCCTGGTTCCATGTGATTGCTGTGACCAATCATCAAGCTCATGAAGTAGTAAACAATGACAGCACTGTTTACTACTGTTCATGTGCTTGCTGTGATTGGTCACAGCGATCACATGGTACCGAGGATACTCACAGTGGCCCAGTACAATGATTGGTGATCAGCTGTGTCTGGTGGACACAGTAGGTCACATATCCCGCTGCTGGGCTCTCTAGAGAGTGCTGCATCATTGCTGCTCCCGTATGGCTATTTATGTGATTAAAATCCCTTTCTAGCTTTTTATAAAATTCTGCATGTCATCCAGGTAACTTTTCCTCTCCTAAGCTGAAAGTGATTGGTGATGCTGCTCACATGACCAGGAAGCACATACACATCTTCTGGATCCTCTTCAGGACCTGAGGTTGCCAATGGTGGCCCTATTCTGTGGATGAGCTCTAATGTTGAGCCCACAGCTAAAAAAGAACAAGTTAAATTAACATTAAGTGTGTCTGTTAGCCGAATGATTGTATATCCAAACTTATTGATTATGTGAAAAGAAACCATACGGATAGTTTTCAGTTCTTGCATACGGAGGAGATGCTTCTTGGTACTGAGGAGATTGCCTTTGTAACTAAGTGTAAAAATGTTCCTCCTAAGTATCATTACTAATTTTTTTTTCTGTACCAGTTTTTTATAGACAAATTTAATCGTGTTCCTAATGCCGCATACACACGGTCGGACTTTCAGGCATACTTGGTACGGCGGACCAGAGTCCGCCGCACAATCCGACCATGTGTAGGCTCTTTTTTTTCCCAAAAGTCCGCCGTACCAAGATTTAAAGCATGCTGGTTCATCTGCATGCGTCTGTATGCTGGTCCAACGGACCAGATACGACGCAAGGGCAGGGTACTGCATCTCGTGCTCGCTGCAATAGGAAAAACAAATTTTCCTATTGCGGCGAGTTTGGGGCATACCAGGCCCTTAGGTCTGGCATGGATGTTAAGGGGAACCCCCTACGCCAAAAAATCAGCATGGGGTCCCCCCCCCAAAATCCATACCAGACCATGATCCGAGCATGCAGCCTGGCCGGTCAGGAAAGGGGGTGGGGACGAGTGAGCGCCCCCCCTCCTGAACCATACCAGGCCGCATGCCCTCAACATGGGGGGGTGGGTGCTTTGGGGGAGGGGGGGCGCCCTGGGGGCCCCCCACCCCAAAGCACCTTGTCCCCATGTTGATGAGGACCACAACGGGGCTTGCAAGGTGTCAATCTCGGCGATAAAAGTGGTGAGATTGACTTCCTTTTCTAGTCCCGTCGTACCCGAGTCACGTTCAAAATGAACAGACTTGTCCATGTGTGGGCAAGTCTGTTCATTCTGAAAGTCCGCCATAACTCCGGCGAAAGTCTGTCGGAAAGACGGGCGGACCTAGCCTGCCGGAAAGTCCGGTCATGTGTAGGCAAGTCCATCCGTTAGAAAGTCCGGAGGTAGTCCGCCGGACAGTCCAGCGGGAAGAACGTCGGACCAAGTATGCCAGAAAGTCTGCTCGTGTGTACGCGGCATAAGAAACAAATTCACAACAATCTCCAAAAGGGATGCCTAATTTAAATCAAGCACTTACCATTTTTTTTGTGCATCTCAAGGAAAAATTCAATCATTCTAAAATAATTCTTTGCAAAAGTTAATTTCACTGTCATATGAAACCAATTGGCAAAGGTAAAAAACATTTGACTGTAAAGGTATATAAAGGATCTTTACTTCCAATCTGTTTTTATTTTCAATATGCACAAACATGTTTAATCAATGCATTAAACAAGGCTCCGGGTGGGGGGGGGGAGGCCCCCGGATAAACAGTACATAAAGTTTACAGTCTGATAACTTGTCTATCAACTGTCCCCACATTAAGTGTAGACGGGTGGGATGTCTAACTGGCACATCAGGCCTTGCTGCCTTGAGGTCTAACTTAGGGCTAGGCCCCTGGAGTAGTGGGATTTCCTCTGGCCCTGGCATCCCTAACGGGATCATACTGTGCCAGTTGAGGAGCCCACCCCCCTCCCCGGTGATCCGCCCAGGCCTCCCTGGACTAACTGGGTTCTCCCAGTTTAAAGAAGACAGCCCAGTGGTAACAACAGACTGAGTGATAACTTAATAGTAACCTGAGTGGAGAAAGAGGACAGAGAAAGAAAGAGAAAAGAAAAGGGGGGGGCTATGAGACCTCAGGAGAGAGGAGGGAGAAGGGGCGGGGATTTGTGCCTATTGTGGGGCTGAGGGGTGGTGTGTGCCCGCCTGGACACCGGGTATGAGGGAGATTCTCATATAGTGGGCCTAAGGCTGTCAAATCTTATGGAATTTCTTTGAAGTGTCTGTTAGGATACTGGATAGCTTTTCTTGGGTCATAATCAATGATATTTTCCTTTTTGACCACCTGCATGGAAGGTTTTGGCTGTTTCCAGGCTTTGGCAATTGTGATTTTAGCGCCCAGGGAGATAAAGTGGATTAGTGATTGGGAAGCCTTAGGGAATTGTGGGACGTGTGCATTGAGGATGGCTACCTCTGGAGATCTGGGGACCTGGCAATTGGTCACCTTGTAGATCATATTGAAGATTTGTCTCCAAAATGTGCAAATCTTGGGGCATTCCCACCATATGTGGGCCATGGAGCCCAGTAGCTGACAACCTCTGAAGCATAGAGGGTCTGCTGAGGGATAAATGGCCTCGGCCTGGTAGGGGTTAGGTACCATCTGGTCAATATATAAAGGATCTTTATCACTACTCCGTACTACCATGCCACAATATCCTTGTGTAACATTACATCACAAGTATGACTAGACCTAACATAGGTTCTTCGGTACAAGGTCTGTAGAGATTCAACAGAGCAAACTCAAACATTTCTCATATCATCACAACTTGCTCAGCAACTAAATGAAGTGCAAAGTTCTCAGGAGGCCCACTGTAGGACTTCAGGTGATGTGCCTTCCCTCCCACAACAAACCACTGAGGCAACCAGGAGGCCCCAACAGCCCCCACTCAAACATAACCAGGGAGCAGCTGTCCAATGGAGTCAACATAACCAGTGCAGGACCAAAGTGACTTTCCAAAAAAAAAGCTATTTCTAATTTATTGGATGCCTGCTCCATGGATTTATATGACAGTGAAATAAACTTTTGTAAGATGTTTGAGTTTTTCATTGTGGTGCCTTCAAAATCCATGTTGCTATTTGGAGTATTTACATACAGTATTGTTTATGCAGTTTTGTTTGTGGCACCCTTCACCACTTTGTGAAACGTTATGGTGTTTTTGTGTTTATGGTGTTTTGTGCTTGACATTCTTAAGTGTATTAAAAAGAAATAAGTTAATATCAAACCAGTTACAAATGTAAAAGAAAAAAGGGAAAAACTGCGCTAAGGTGAATTTAAATAGCGTGCCTAAACACAAACCGTGCTAGTGATTAATAATTATTGAATACCAAATAAAGTAATAAAAGCAGCGATTCTTCTGCACAACAAAAAAACAGTGTTAAATATGGAAAGTTAATAGAATCGTGCTAAAACATTAGCGTAATAATGTGTACATTAATCCATAACAGTACTGATGTACCATGTGCAAATACCATATAACATAAAGGAATTGTCAAGTAATAGCATGAAACCAAAACCGTGAACAAATTAATACTTGGTGAAATGATAAAATAATAAAAATATTGAAAGAGTCCATCCAAAAATATGTAGTCTTCAATAATGTGAAGAAATCTAGTGCAAAGTCCACCACCAATGATAGAGATTTGCCGCTTACCAGAACCCCATGATCCCCCACTACAGAGGATCAGGGAAAGCCTGCACAGAAGAAGCCCTCCGGAGCATAGCAGATGGACCCAGACTCTGGAATCGTTGGTGATAATAGAATTTCCAAAGACAGCAAATGGAGCTACTAAACCTCAGATCCCATCATAGCTTCCCCAACTCATGGGTAGCAGGTGTGGCATGTAAAGATAAAAGAAGCTCTAATAGTGTAAAACCTTCAATTTATTAGGATAAAAAGAAACATGTATTGCACTCACATATAGATGGCAGAAGTAGGCGCCTGTGATGTCTGGTGCTCCGGCCGGTGAACACACAGACAGAACCCATCCTACTGAGACATCAACAACGTTGCGAGGTGACGCAAGCATGTCGCTCCAACCTACGCGTTTCGCAATAGGATTATGTCGTCCAGGGGCCCAAATGTAAGCATTATTCCTGTGCAGTTTTCCTCTGGTCACCCATCATGGTGTGGAACCCATTCTAGATAGGGTTTTTTGAAGAGCGCTTTTCAGTTCAGTGTTTCTCAGGCTGTATATAATCGGGTTTAGGAGAGGGGTGAAAACTGTGTAAAACACAGACATCAGTCTGCCTGACAAAAGATCTTTAGTTTTGGGGTGAAGGTAGTTAAAAAAAGCAGCCCCATAAAAAATAAAGACCACGGTGAGGTGAGAACTGCAGGTGGAGTAGGCCTTCCTTCTTCCGTCCTTCATTTTCATTCTTAGGATGGTCTTGAATATATAGACATAGGAAAGGAAAGTGATAAAAAAGCCAGTGACTGAAAAACAGGAAACTTCAGTATATAAAAGTAGATAATTGAGATAAGTGTCAGAAGATGACAGCTGAATCAGCTGATATAATTCGCAGAACAAGCCCGGGATGGTGGTGGGGTCAGGGAAAGACAGTCTTAGTACACAAACCGTGTGCACCAGGCAACAGACAAAGTTCAAGACCCAGATACTGAAAGCCAACTGAACACTTAAGCGAAAGCTCATCATGGTTGTATATCGCAAAGGGTGGCAGATGGCGACATAGCGATCGTAGGACATTATTTCAAGCATGAAGGACTCGGTGCTGACAAACCAGGAGAAGAAGAAGACCTGAGTGATACAAGTTGAGTATAAAATCAGCCTGTTTCCTGTAAATATGTCAAAAGATAAATGAGATGCAGAAATAGAGGAGCTGAAGATGTCTAGGGATGCAAGGTTTGAAAGAAAAAAGTACATGGGGGTCTGCAAGTGGAATTCTGTGACCACCAGGGAAATAATGATAAGATTCCCGGCCAGTGTGGCCACATAGATGAGGAGGATAAGCATAGAAACCGGGATGCTGAAATCTTTGAAGTCTGAGAGACCAAGCAAAATAAATTCACATTGAGGAGTTTGATTTCCCACCATAACCAAAATATTCTCACAGATACAAGAGCTGCACTGCGAGGATCCATTCATTGGGGAAAGACCGTTTAACTGACTTTGATAGGCTTATTCACAACAGTGAATGTCAATAAAAAGGACTAAAATGTGTGTCACAAATACTTCATAAATAACAATTGAAAAGCAGGTTAACCATTTATTAATCAGTCATTGGGTACCTTTGGTATATGTTATCACAGCAACATAGCAGTTGGAAGATTTTTATTCCTTTTTTAATACTCCAACGTACATTCAGTTGAACAGATCCATTGTTCTATAATGAGAAACAATTTATCAATAGTTCTCATACAAAAGTCTTATAGAGGACAGAGTGTAATATATACAATAAGTGTATGTGTCCCTATCAGTTCCAAGTTGTGGCAACATGTCCTGCAGCACTAAACTGTAATGCCCCGTACACACGGTCGGATTTTCCGTCAGAAAAATCTTGGATGGTTTTTCCGACGGACTTCCGCTCAAGCTTGCCTTGCATACACACGGTCACACAAAAGTTCTCTGAACTTTCGACCATCAAGAACGCGGTGATGTACAACACTACGACGAGCCGAGAAAATGAAGTTCAATGCTTCCGAGCATGCGTCAAATTGTTTCCGGGCATGCGTAGGAATTTTGCGCGTCGGAATTGCATACAGACTTTTTCCGACCGAAAAATTGAGAACCTGCTCTCAATCTTTTGCTGGCTGGAATTCGGCCAGCGAAAGTCCAATGGAGCATACACGCGGTCGCATTTTCCGACCAAAAGCTCTCATCGGTCTTTCGCTGGCCGAATTTCTGATCGTTTGTACGCGGCATAAGGCTTGGCTCACGCTACTGCAATGCAACTTTGAAGCAATTTTCAGTGCTATTATGTAGTGCGACTCTGATGCGACTTGGCTGTGCTTTTGCATATTTTATGGGGGCAAGTTGCACTATAAATTGCACCAAAGTAGCACAGGAACCTTTTCCAACATCATACCATGCTGAATTATTATTATTATTATAATTTATATAGAGTCAACAGTTTGTGCAGCACTTTACAACATGAGGGCAGACAGTACAAATACAATACAATTCAATACAGGAGGAATCAGAGGGCCCTGCTCATTGCAGCTTACAATCTAAGGCTACTTTCACACTGGGGCGGGCAGGCGCCGGCGGTAAAGCGTCACTATTTTTAGCGCCGCTTTACCGTCGTTTTAGTGGCGCTATTCGCCCGCTAGCGGGCGATTTTTAAAAAGGGTTAAAACTGCCCGCATAGCATTGCTGCAGCGGCGCTATGCCATCGGTTTAGCGGCACTGCCCCATTGTTTTCAATGGGAAGGGGCGCTTTAGGAGCAGTGAATACACCTCTCCTACAGCGCTGCAAATATGCGGCTTGCAGGACTTTTTTGACCATCCTCTATGCGCACCGCTCCAGTATGAAAGCCCTTGGGCTTTCACATTGGAGACGCAGGAGAGGCTCTTTACAGGAGCTATTTTTAGCGCTGTAGCTCCTGTGATTATACGAATCAAAAAGACAAAAGAAACTATACAAAAATACAAAAGAATGGATTAATTGCAGAGTTTACAAAACATAAGTATATTACAGTATAGAAATAGATACATGTATCCCCTGCCAACGCCCGCCCCCAAAGTAAGAGGGTGAACCTACCTCACCAGACCTCCTAAGAGCAGCCATTGGGAACCAATTGACCCAAGTGAAGGGGCTATGTGCGGCCACAGAAGGCACACAAGGTGACCAGGCTGCAAGTGCATGAGAAAGAAAGATGCAATGAATCCATTCTTTTGTTTGTATTTTTGTATAGTTTCTTTTGTCTTTTTGATTCGTATAATCCCCTAATGAAGCTAATGCGAAACATGTCAGGTTAATATACAAAAAAAACAACTTCTGTTAAAGTTGAATATTTGCCTAATGACCACCTCTACTACCAATTATTCATTACTAGTGAACCAAGTGGCTCTGTCTAAGTTTTAACGATATTCTCATTAAAACTGTTATATTTTTACATCATAGGTTTTCATTATTATTTGTAAAGCACCGTAAAAATCCCGTTTTCTCCTCTCCATGTTTATAACTATCTACCTGGGATGAGGTGCCAATCTTTTGGGTGTTCTACCGTTAATCGGACAGACTTCATATTATTATTATTATTATACATTTATATAGCTCTGACATATACCGCAGTGCTGTACAGAGATCACTGAGCCAGTCACATCAGTCTCTGTACCAGAGGAGCTTACACTCTAATGTCCCCTCCCCCCACAGTCACACACTATTATTATTACTGTATTTCACAGCTTAGTGGTATAACATTGCTGGAATAAAGGATTTATGTTAATAAAGGTTTCCCCTCTGAGGGGTTTACTGCATGCTCACTCCGAGTATGATCTACAAGGATGATTTTTATACGGCTGAACGCTTTTAATGCTGCGGCACGAGCTGGCCGACCGCCAAACTAAGAAATGATTCCGTGTGTATTGTCTTTTGTTATACGATATGTTGTGCAGATCAATGGTGGTCACCTTTCCTGATATAAGAGGCTTTAAGTTTGGCCGCTGACATCATGGAAGGGGCACACGTAAAATTCAGAGTATGTTTATAGACTGGAGACACATGACATGAGACTGCTAGAGATTACATAGAGATTAGGTTCTTCTTAATAAAATCCATTATAGAAAGATCAGAGGAAACAAAAAATAAATGCAAGCCGATCATTACTAGAAGCCTGTCTAAATTCTATTTCTATTCTTCACTGGTCTGAGTAAACATCTAGGTAAAGAAAATATGAATGACTGTCTGCAGCAGACCCTAGGGCCGCACAATAAGGGGCAAAAGGAGGCATGTGCCCCCCCTCCCCCCCGAGCTGCAGGTTGGACACCAGGGCTATAGACACCTGTCCATTCAGAATCCCTTTTCCATGCTGTGTCAGGTCTGTGTGAAATGTCTGGGAAGGATAGGTGTAATATCTAGCATTACAACATTGAGGAAAGGTCAGTGATGATGATGTGTCACCTTGTAGAACAATGTTACTGGTGATGAGATCAGCTTCCATCAGACAGTTCTATACAGGAGGCCAGAGTGTCAGAGGAAACACACAGACCTCCCCCGACCCTTCACACTTCATTATATATAGAAGAGTTCAACATCTCCCTTTAGTCCCCAACCATATTCCTCAATGTCTCATTACACTGCCACCGAGATCTCACTGAGCCTCAGGAGGACACAAGACTATTCAGACATTTCTTGGTCTAAATTTTGCAGCAAAAAAAGTCCTCTTTATTGTTTTTGATGAGCAAACAATGTAAAATCCACCCAACACCTTCACCAATCGGGGTGTCTATTGTAGCACCCAATTTTGGATTTGTGTCCCCAAAAGATAGAAAAGATGAAACTGGAGCGATAAGGCTGATTTGGTAGTTGCCGATGGAAAGGATCATCTGCTAAGCTCCAACGCATATATTATTCTTTATTATGTAAAAGGAGAAGGCCATTCAATCACTTCAAAACTGGGCCAATTCTGCTATTTCTGTCATACACACAGTATAAAAAAAAAAATGGCAGATTTTTTTTGCTAGAAAATTACCGTATTTATTGGCTTATAACACGCACCCCAATTTAAGTGGCAATTGTTTCAGGAAAAAAAAACTTTTAAATAAACCTCTTTGAAGCAAAATAATGGTCAATGAGCATCAATGCAGCCTGATTAGTGCCCATCTTCAGCCTTAATGCAGCCTGATCTGCGCCCATCTCCCTGATCAATGCAGCCTGATCTGCGCCCATCTACCCCATCAATGCAGCCTGATCTGCGCCCATCTCCCCCATCAATGTAGCCTGATCTGCGCCCAGCTGCCTGATTAAGCCTCACCATCTCTCAATGCAGGAAATCACCAAGCTGTCATTTCCTGTTTACTCGGCTCTCAGTCGGCAGTCACACACACAGTCCTGCCTCCGCCTTCAGCATTGGACCAGCTCCTGTGATAGACATAACACTGGTTAGATTCCGATGGAAGGGGCAGGACTGTGTGTGTGACGTGAGAGTCGAGTGATAGCCGAGTGAGAGCCGAGTGGAGAACAGAGACACTGAGACAAATTGTGTAAAAAGAGTGGTAAGGATTTAAGTGCAGCGCTGAGTAACTAGTGACATGTGTAATAATACAAACATATGAGTGACACAATTCAACATCCAGTAGTGGAATTGCCTATAAAGCAAGACTAGTATGCAAAATAGTGAGACCACACTGCGGCGTGACGTCATCGGCATCGCGAGATTTCGACGAGAGTGACGCCGAGTCGGAGCGATGCTCTTCCGGAACGCCGGGGAAGCCACGCTCGACTGCCTATTTGGCGGTCACGCCGCCCACCGCAGAACAATCAAGGACGGCGCACACACCTGGATTGATCATAAGTGAGTACACACCCCCAACAGGCAGTATATAAGAGGTATACTCGCAACACACCCTCAGTCTCTTTTCCTTCTTGGTGAACAGCAGGCACTTTTTCAATTTATACCAAGTAAGTATCACTTCTATCACTCTGTATTTGGTCCTTGTCTAGGCACTACTTTTTGTCCTATACAATGGGGGCTCATGCGAACATTATTTGATTCTGCATTGACCCCCGTTTATTCATAGTGGCCTTGTTGTACAATGACCTGGCCACCATTCGTTCCTTACAATTTACACTTTGATGTTTACCTATTTTTCAGACTGGTGGACTCAGTGTGGGATACCAATCCACCGAGTCTGCTATATCCTATGACCAATCCCGGGTTTGGTTAACAGGCACCAGTCTTATATATGGGGCAACACAGTGCCTAAACACGTGTCCTTTAGTACCCCTTGAGGTAATTAATTCATTTTTAACTTTCTGTGCAATCCTTTTAATCCTTTTTTTCTTCCTCTTTTACCCTATAAACCCCCCCCCTTCCCCTCCCTCCTCTCCCTTCCCTTCCCCCCCCCCTCCCCTTCCCCTCTTCCCCTCCCTCTTTTCCTCCCTTCCCTCCCTAATTTCTCTCCTCCTTTCTCCTCTCTTTTTCCATATCTTTTCTCCCAGCAATTTCAGTGCATTCACTTCTTTTCACCATACTCTCACACTCAGTCCTCACTAGCCATTACCTATTTTTCATCTTTTCACTCCACTGTGGTTTTCTTATATATCACGTTTTCACATGGATCGTCATCACATTGAGCACATACTGAGGTACTGCCTATACCCTATACTGCCTCTGGAAAATATCATATATATATATATAATTTCTGTTTTCCTGTCCCTTCTTGGACATATAATCAGCACCATGTAAATGACTGAGTTTATTATGAGGAACTTTTTGATTACTCTCACAGGTGTAATCCTCTGTGCTCCCTGGTTGTTCTTGCTAGTCTGGTGGGTGGTACCTAAGAGTGTGACCTCTCGCAAGCCACGTCGCTGCTTTCACTACCCCGGCCTGAACCGCGGTGGCGGTAGGGGTGCCCGGTGTCCTTCTCCTGGGGGGGACAGGAGGATAGTCGTTCCAAGGGATCTCCATATGGGAGGCCTCGTTCTCTTCTTTGCCGAACATATATTATTGGGTAAATTATTACTATTGTATCCATATTCTACATGGTGAATGTAATTACCATTATATTAGTGTAATTTATTTACATGTATCAATTTCATCTATGTATATTTCTCAGCAGACCAATCCTCTGAAGAAGACCCCAAGTACAGGGGTTGAAACGCGTCAGGTTCAAATATTCATGCTACTGAATGTTGTTGTGAATATATGTCTGCCAATATATGTTCAGCCTATTAATATGCAATGTAATTTTATCTTAAATGCCCCCCACTGGAGCTCACTGTTTTAACTTTTATGGTATACTTTAATAAATTTGTCATATTTTTGATACTGAATTTGATTTTCTTTATCATTGTGCTGCCTAAAAACCCCATCTTTTGGGGGAACTTCTCTCTTGTTTATAACTTCCAAGGGGTGAGCAGCAAATCCTTGGTTTCCCCTCCAGTGTCCCTCTATATACGGTAATAGGATACTCTTACCAAATAGTGAGGGCTACCTGGCAGCAGCAGAGAGCTGAACAAGTGAAGCTGGTGGGGTCTTTAGCATCACAGGAACCAGGATGTGGGTTGTACAGCAGTGCAGATTCGGCGATCAAACTTTCCTGGATCAGCATCAAGAAGGTGTAACGTTCCAAGCTCAGCATATAGAGTCTTATCTGCTCAACCAATCAGAAGGAAGGAGTCATACAGGGAAAAAAAAAAGATTGCCGCATAACATAAAATCCTTGGCTAAAAATATATTAAATAAAACATTGCACTTACATCAATGTAGATAAAAAAAAGGAATTTGAATAATGTGGTCACAAGGAGAAAAATGCAGTGTTGTGGTGCCAGCATGGTATGGTCTGACGCATTTCGTCTACCAAGACATCATCTGGGGTATGGGCCACATTTATATATAGTGGCATTCATAAGCAATTGTTTTAATCATGTAGGTGTGGTTTACATCCCCCACAGGTAATGGTATCCACATGGCATCTAGCGTGCACTCCACCCCTCACTCTGTAAGGTATAGAATCCTAATGTACAAATAAAATGGTGCCCATGATGTGGACCAAGCCTCGTTCTGGTCAGTCAGCACATGATCAGCCATATTCAAATAGAGTCAGGGCAAAATGGCGCCCATAGTGTGAACCAAGCCTCACTTTGGTTCAGCTGACATGTGTCCTGCCAGCTAAGCCTCACTTTATCTCTGCTGACATGTGACCTACATTATACAAAGGCCTTTTATTATCTACATTGATGTAAGAGCAATACTTTATTTAACACATTTTTAGCCAAGGATTTTATGCTATGTGGTTGTTAGAGCTGGGCTCAGCCCTTCCTTCTCTGAGCTGGCCGCTCAGCTGTCGGCTAATTGCCAGCTCCTATCTCTCCACAATGACTCACCTTTTGATGACATCCTGCTCGTCTGTCCTGCTTACTTAAGCCCAGATGATCTCTGCCTTCGCCTTAGTCAACATCACAGAGACTGGCTCCAGCGCTCCTGTTAAAGACTTGCTTGGCTTACATTGCTTCTGGCTCCAGATCCTGCTTGCTGTTCCACTACAATGAATTCCTGGCTTCCTGACTTTCTGGCTTGTCTGCCTATCCGTTCCGGTTACCGAACTTTGGCTATGTTTTGACTACATTTGTTCTATTTACCTTTATTATTACAAAAGTGTGATTTAACTGCACTTCTGTCTCGGTCTGATTCATGGTTTCTGACAGTAGGCGAAGTCCATGAATTCAGAAGATGCAGTCAATCCACTTGTTGGTTATATTTTTTCCAGATTGGATGAGCAGGATCACCGCATGGATCAGTTTGCCATGGCGTTACAAATGCTCCTGAGTTGCATGTCTCACCTGGAATCTCCCACTGTGGCTGGCTGTGTTGCAGGATGTCCCTGCTGCTGCTCCAGTCTGTGCAGGCACCCAACTTGAGTGTAACCTCTATAAGAGGTATGTCTGGTTCCGCTCCGCTTCCCCAGCTATTTGGGGGTGATCCAGTCCAATTCAGAGGGTTTCTCAACGAGGTTGAGATATACTTTGAGATGCTGCCCCAGGTGTTTCCCACGGACAGAAGCAAAGTAAGTTTTGTGATATCTTTGCTTTCAGAGAGAGCCTTGGCCTGGGCAAACCCTCTATGGGAGAAGTAAAATCCACTGTCCTGAGTTACCCAGACTTTGTGGCTTCCTTTAAAAGGGTATTTGACGTTCCCACATGCTCCACTTCTGCTGCCAAGTGCCTCATGTCCATCAAACAGAGTACGAGAACTGTTGCCGATTACGCCATTGAATTCCGTACTCTGGCAGCAGGGGTTGCGTGGAACAATGAGGCCCTTGTGGCTGCTTTTGCTCATGGTCTCTCAGATACCATCAAGGATGAGATAGCAGACCGAGATATACCCACTGAGCTAGAGAAGTTTGCCATCCTCATTGACTCCAGGCTCAGAGAAAGACTCTCTTTTAACCACTTGCTTACACCCCTTTCCTGCCCAAGTCATTTTTCAGCTTTCAGCGCTGTCACACTTTGAATGACAATTGAGCGGTCATGCTACACTGTACCCAAACAAATTTTTTAGCATTTTCTTCACACAAATAGAGCTTTCTTTTGGTGGTATTTAACCACTGCTGGGTTTTTTATTTTTTACTAAAGAAAAAAAAATAGACCAAAAATTTTGCAACCAAGTAATTTTTCTACTTCTCTGATGTGTGCTGATGAGGCGGCACTGATGGGCGCTGATTGGCTGAACTGGTGGGCATTGATGAGGTGGCACTTATGGCCACTGATTAGGTGGCACTTATGGCCTCTGATTAGGTAGCACTGATGAGGAGGCACTAATATGCGGCACTTATGGGCACTGATATGTGGCACTGATGAGCACTGATAGGCGGAACTGATGGGCACTGTTAGGTGGCACTGGTTGGCACTGGGCACTAATAGGCAGCACGGATAGGCAGTACTGATGGGCATAAAACAATAAAAGTATCTGCGCTATTCTGAACACATCAAATAGGTAAAAGCAGCCAGCATAGTTTGTTGATAACCAAACCCAAAAGTCCAAAATCTATAAAATGCGGTGCTAAAAGTAGCAACTGGTAGAAAGTCCAAAACTGAAAGGGTGTTCAGACTCTTAGTCTGAACACATGAGGAGAAGCGTTTGCTGATCATGATACTGAAAGCCTTGCTTCTGGTGTGAGTTCTTGGAGAAGTTGACTGAGGGAGAATGTTATCTGGATATAGCTGTCTTTAACCTATGAGGGGAACCATAATGCTGAATATGCAGGATGATCCTGGGATTACCTTCACATGCATATCTCTTTCAGTAATCTGGTAAGCAGATCACCTTATCACGTGGTGCCGAGTGCTTTTCTATACATGCACTATAGCCGGTGATTGGATTACTCCTCCCTTTCAGTTTTGTACTTTCTACCTGTTGCTAATTTTAGCGCCGCATTTTATAGATTTTAGTACTGATGGGCACTGATGTGCATTGATGGGTGGCACTGATGGGCAACACTGATGGGCATTGATCGACAGCAGTGATAGGCATTGATGGGCAGCACTGATAGGCAGCACTGATATCCAGCACTAACTGGCATTGCTAATGGGCACTGATTGGTGGCACTTGTGGGCAGTGGTGGGCACTGATTGCTGTCACTGGTGGGCACTGATTGGTGACACTGTTGGCACTATATTGTAATCAGGGCACTGATGATCAGTGCCCTGATTACGTGTGTAGATGTCCCCCTGCGTGGAGATGCCGCTTATCGGCTCTCCTTGCCACACACTCTGCCAGGCGAGGAGCGCCGATTACATCATTCCGCCTGAAGATACTGCTCTGTAGGTAATGTCCGAAACCGGACACTGCACTGAATAAACGGTTTAACTGACAGGAAATCCAGCAACACTGATTGGTCTCACTTGGGAAAGACTCTGCTTCTCGGTGGTTGAGTCCTCATGACTGCCTTAAAAAATTGTGCAACTAAAGAATCTTTGGCTCTTGTAAACGTTGTAATGGCCGATACAACCGACACTTGCAGCCTCAATGAGTATGGGTTAAGGCCCATGTCTAATTTGGTGTCCAGGTAAAACCAAGGCCTCTGTGGCCAATATGGAGGAATGGCTATGACTATCATATTCTCTCTCGGCAGCCTCAAGAGGAATCTCATTACGAGAGATGTTGGGGGAAATTTATAGGCTAGATTGCGGTTCCAGTAGAGACCAGAGCATCTGTTCCGTCTGCCTGGGGGTGCGAAAACCCGGTCAGATATTTCCAAAGTTTGTGATTGCTCTGGGAAGCGAAGCGGTCTGTCTGTGGTAGGTCCTACCTGTGGACCAGCTTGGAGAAGACCTGGGGCAAAGATCCCACTTATGATAGTCTGTCTGGCCGCATGCTCAGATTCCCAAGGAGGTAAACTGTTCTCGGAATTTGTAGGTGATTTTCTGCCCTGAACATTATTGGTTTTACCTCTCTCAATAGCATATTGCTGCAAGTTCCTCCCTAGTGTTGAACATAGGCATAGCTGCCCTGCTGACCAACTGCACAGGGACTGATCCTTCCTTGAATCTTGTTTAGTAAGGTCGAAAAGTGCGAAAAGGGCTGCTTAAACTTCCAGCGCATTTGAGACCATCGCCCTGGGTCGGGAATCTGTCACGAATGTCACGTCTACCTCAATGTAGGTTTTCAGGCACTATAGCTAGCTACTGTGTGCTTCACCTATAGCAGACCCCTTTACCTTAAGACAAGCAGGCCTACCGGTACTTGGTTGCCCCAGGACTTATACACAATGCTATTGTGTCTGGCCACCACACTAGTGCAGGCGCGAACAGAGCAAACAACAGACTACTTGCAGTTTAGCAGACAGATAGCGAGGTTCTAAGACGGTCCAGGTAATAAGGCAGGCTGAGTTCAGGCAATAGTCCAATATCCGATCCAATGACAGTCTAGGTAATAAGGCAGGCTGAGTTCAGGGAATAGTCAAATATCTGATCCGGGTCATACACAGGGAAATCCAACAGCAAAACAGGGCAGACAAACAGGAGGCTTTGAACAGGAGCAATGCAGTTAACTGTCTCTATTTACAAGCCAAGGATAGAGTGTTCTGTTTGCTTATATCAGGTGACTGATCAGTAGGGATGAGTCGAACACCCCCCTGTTCGGTTTGCACCAGAACATGCGAACAGGAAAAAAGTTTGTTCGAACACGCGAACACCGTTAAAGTCTATGGGACACGAACATGAATAATCAAAAGTGCTAATTTTAAAGGCTTATATGCAAGTTATTGTCATAAAAAGTGTTTGGGGACCTGGGTCCTGCACCAGGAAACATGGATCAATGCAAAAAAAAGTTTTAAAAACGGCCGTTTTTTCAGGAGCAGTGATTTTAATAAAGCATAAAGTCAAACAATAAAAGTGTAATATCCCTTTAAATTTCATAGCTGGGGGGTGTCTATAGTATGCCTGTAAAGGGGCGCATGTTTCCCATGTTTAGAACAGTCTGACAGCAAAATGACATTTCAAAGGAAAAAAGTCATTTAAAACTACTCGCGGCTATTGCATTGCCGGTCCGACAATACACATAAAAGTTCATTGATAAAAACGGCAGGGGAATTCCCCACAGGGGACCCCGAACCGAAATTAAAAAAAAAAAATGACGTGGGAGTCCCCCTAAATTCCATACCAGGCCCTTCAGGTCTGGTATGGATATTAAGGGGAACCCCTGCCAAAATTTAAAAAAAAAATGACGTGGGGGTCCCCCTAAATTCCATACCAGACCCTTCAGGTCTGGTATGAATTTTAAGGGAAACTCCACGCCAAAATAAAAAAAAAAATGGTGTGGGGTCCCCCCAAAAATCCATACCAGACCCTTATCCGAGCATGCAACCTGGCAGGCCGCAGGAAAAGAGGGGGGGGGAGAGCGCCCCCCCTCCTGAACCGTACCAGGCCACATGCCCTCAACATTGGGAGGGTGCTTTGGGGTAGCCCCCCAAAACACCTTGTCCCCATGTTGATGAGGACAAGGGCCTCATCCCCACAACCCTGGCTGGTGGTTGTGGGGGTCTGCGGGTGGGGGGCTTATCGGAATCTGGAAGCCCCCTTTAACAAGGGGACCCCCAGATCCCGGCCCCCCCTGTGTGATATGGTAAGGGGAGTACCCCTACCATTTCACTAAAAAACTGTCAATAATGCTAAAAATGACAAGAGACAGTTTTTGACAATTCCTTTATTTAAATGCTTCTTCTTTCTTCTTTCTTCTATCTTCCTTCATCTTCTTCTTCTTCTTCTGGTTCTTCCGGCTCTTCTGGTTCTTCCTCCGGTGTTCTCGTCCAGCATCTCCTCTGCGGCGTCTTCTATCTTCTTCTCCTCGGGCCGCTCCGCACCCATGGCATGGGGGGAGGCTCCCGCTCTTCTCTTCATCTTCTTCTCTTCTTCATCTTCTTCACTTCTTTTCTTCTCATCTTTATCTTCTTCACCGGACCGCTCCGCATCCATGCTGGCATGGAGGGAGGCTCCGGCTGCGTGATGTGTCTCCTCTTCTGATAGTTCTTAAATAACGGGGGCGGGGCCACCCGGTGACCCCGCCCCCCTCTGACGCATGGTGACTTGACGGGACTTCTCTGTGACGTCACGGGAAATGCCACAGGGAAGTCCCGTCATGTCCCATGTATCAGAGGGGGCGGGGTCACCGGGTAGCCCCGCCCCCTTTATTTAAGAACTGTCAGAAGAGGAGACGCGTCACACAGTGGGAGCCTCCCTCCATGCCAGCATGGATGCAGAGCGGCCCGGAGAAGAAGATGAAGAATAGAAGAAGAGAAGAAGAGAAGAAGATGAAGAGAAGAGCGGGAGCCTCCCCCCATGCCATGGGTGCGGAGCGGCCCGAGGAGAAGAAGATAGAAGACGCCGCGGAGGAGATGCTGGACGAGAACACCAGAGGAAGAACCAGAAGAGCCAGAAGAATCAGAAGAAGAAGAAGAAGATGAAGGAAGATAGAAGAAAGAAGAAGCATTTAAATAAAGGAATTGTCAAAAACTGTCTCTTGTAATTTTTAACATTTTTGACAGTTTTTAGTGAAATGGTAGGGGTATTTTTTGTACCCCCTTACCATTTCACACAAGGGGAGGGCCGGGATCTGGTGGTCCCCCCTTGTTAAAGGGGGCTTCCAGATTCCGATAAGCCCCCCGCTCGCAGACCCCCACAACCACCGGCCAGGGTTGTGGGGATGAGGCCCTTGTCCTCGTCAACATGGGGACAAGGTGTTTTGGGGCTACCCCAAAGCACCCTCCCAATGTTGAGGGCATGTGGCCTGGTACGGTTCAAAAGGGGGGGCGCTCTCTCGTCCCCCCCTCTTTTCCTGCAGCCTGCCAGGTTGCATGCTCGGATAAGGGTCTGGTATGGATTTTTGGGGGGACCCCACGCCATTTTTAAAAAAAATTTTGGCGCTGGGTTCCCCTTAAAATCCATACCAGACTTGAAGGGTCTGGTATGGAATTTAGGGGGACCCCACGTTAATTTTGGCCGGGTTCCCCTTAATATCCATACCAGACCTGAAGGGCCTGGTATGGAATTTAGGGGGACCCCCATGTAATTTTTTTTTTAATTTTGGTTCGGGGTTCCCCTGTGGGGAATTCCCATGCCGTTTTTATCAATGAACTTTTATGTGTATTGTCGGACCGGTAATGCAATAGCCGCGAGTAGTTTTAAATGACTTTTTTCCTTTGAAATGTCATTTTGCTGTCAGACTGTTCTAAACGTGGGAAACATGCACCCCTTTACAGGCATACTATAGACACCCCCCAGGTACTAAATTTAAAGGGATATTACACTTTTTTTGTTTGACTTTAAGCATTATTAAAATCACTGCTCCTGAAAAAACGGCCATTTTTAAAACTTTTTTTGCATTGATCCATGTCCCCTGGGGCAGGACCCGGGTCCCCAAACACTTTTTATGACAATAACTTGCATATAAGCCTTTAGAATTAGCACTTTTGAAATCTCCCATAGACTTTTAAAGGTTGTTCCACTGCATTTGAATTTGCAGCGAACACCCCAACTTGTTCGCTGTTCGGCGAACTTGCGAACAGCTGATGTTCGAGTCGAACATGAGTTTGACTCGAACTCGAAGCTCATCCCTACTGATCAGCTCAATCACCTTCCTGGTGAACACAGACAGGGGAAAAGCAACAGCCAACACCCGGGTGCTGGAATGAGGAACAGGGGCACTAATTTATCATGACACAATCTCTACTTGCCTTGAACAACAGATTGAGAGCATGTTCTCAATTTTTTGGTCGAAAAAAGTTCCTATTTGAAAATGCGATCGTCTGTGGCAATTACGACGTGCAAAAATCCTACGCATGCTCGGAAACCAATCGACGCATGCTTGGAAGCATTGAAGTTCATTTTCTCGGCTTGTCATAGTGTTGTACTTCACCGTGTTCTTGACAGTCGTAATTTCAGTGAACTTTTGTGTGACCGTGTGTATGCAAGGCAAACTTGAGTGGAATCCCATCTGAAAGCCATCATATCTTTTTCTGACGAGAAGTCCGATCGTGTGTACGTGCCATAAAACAGAGGGGGTTTTAGACCAAAAAAACAGAAAAAGTTTTCTTTTTTTTTTTTTTGGGTGCTATACTTGAAAATAACGTCAGAAGCCGCCAGAGGGAAGCCTACTGGTTCAGATCAGGAAGTAGTCACAGCCAGGAGCCAAATCAAGGAGGCTGTGCATTGCCCAACAAACAAAGGCAGTCTGAGCCTTTTGAATTGTCCACAGAGATCGAGAGACCCCCTCAGGACTCCCCCATCCACTGATGGCAAGAAAGCATCTCATGCCCCAAACCAAGATGGTACCCAGCCTTCCCCACAGCCCACGTGCATGTGCAGCCTGGTGCAGCCAAAGGACATCATTAGGAGCCTCCTCAGTAAAGTAAAGCAGCACTGGGTGGCTGCTCTCTCTATAGAGACGCCATGGACTCCCCAGGCAGAGCGCAATGGATCCCTGTCCATGCAAGCAGGAGGGTGACAAAAAAAAAACATTGAGACAAAAGGAGCCAAGAAAGAATGAACCGAGGACAAAGGTAAGAGGAAAACACATCTGGGGAGACAGAAATAAAGGGAACGGTAACCCTGTGTGGTACAAGGGACCAAAAGAGAGAAGGAATGAAATAGCTGGGCCCCAAAACCCCAGACTGCAGACACTTACACGATGGCAGATTTAGTTCCTAGTGAGGAAACACTGCAGGCCCCATCAAGACCCACAGAAGGGGCTCCCAGGCTATTTAGCAGCCCGAACGCTGGGACTTCGCACTGGGAGAGGCTCAACCCAGACGGCTACTGCACTGAGGCAGAGGTGGGGCCATAGAACTGCTTACTCTTCACTGGTGCATGGAGGTATAAAGAAAAAAAGAAGAAGAATGGGGGGGAGTCTAACTAGGCCTTTTGCGATGCTATTCACTGGTCCTGAGGGAGTGATCAAGAGGCAGAGCTCTATCACTAGTATGCTGCCATGTCGGCATCAGGGCAGTCCGTTCCGGCGCTGGTGTTACTGGGAGTCTGATAGAGCTCTGGGTTGGACAGACTCCCAACTCCATGGGCCGCAGTTTGATGTTTTCTTCCTAGGCCTTTATTAAGGGAGCTGGTCCAAGCTCTCAGAGGGAGTGTGTGTGTCTCCATGTGAGGAGGCAAGTAGGAGCATGGCTGTTTGTAACTGAACTTGGATACAATTGTTTGATTTACAAAGGACACGTACCGAGGACTTTGTTGGACTATGGACACAGTTAGGCCGCGTACACATGAGCGGAATGTCCGACAGAAAAAGTCAGACAGAATCGTTTCATCGTCTATTCCGATCATGTGTAGGCCTCATCGGACTTTTTTTTTTGAAAATTCTGACTGACCTAGAAATAGAACATGTTCTAAATATTTCCGAAGGAACCAATTCCTATTGCTAAAAACTATCGTCTGTATGCTGTTCCGACGGACCAAAAACGACCAAAAACGACGCATGCTCTGAAGCAAGCATGAGACAGTATTGGCTACTGGCTATTGAACTTCCTTTTTCTAGTCCCGTCGTACATACTGTACGTCACCACGTTCTGGGCGGTCGGACTTTGGTCAGACTTTGGGTTGACCGTGTGTAGGCAAGGCCGCTTGAATGGATTTCCATCGGAGTTCCATCGGAGAAACCTTTGGAGTTTATTCCAACGGCTCAGTAAAGAAGAAGCTTACTTTCTGATTTACGGCAAGAGGCCTTTTTCTTCTGTTTGTGAATATCCTTTGGATTAAATATGACACTTTTGTTAAAGAAACCATGAGTTGACCCCTGCCTTAAGTCTGATCCCTTACAGTTTGAACAAACCTATGAAGAGTAAGAACTATAGGTACAATGGAATCAGCACACCTGAGATGATAATATTTAAGGACAATTAAAATAATAATGTAAACATTTAAAAAACAAGTCAAAATAGTGCAAAGTGTTGAGAAAAAAAAATATGTCTTATAAATCTTTCCACCTGAGCAAGCTGATTCCTGGAGCAAGAAGCTGTCTCTGATAGACTAGAAAACAAGAAAAGGGAAAGCACTTCAAAATGTAGACTTATGCATACAGTATATTTATTAAAACTCACAACTGGGCACTCACATTGAGGAAGATAACAGAAGGCTTATCACTGGCATTGTGCAAGCGTGTTGCTTGTTCTGGTGACGTCATCACGCCAACGCTGCGGTCCAGGTGCATTCCAGCCCCCTCCATGGATGGTGGATGGATCCTGGAAGTTGTCCTACCCTCTGACAGCTGGACATATGGAGTCCCTGTGGTGTTTCTCTCCATAGAAATGAAAGATCAAGTCCCGGTTATTTTTATGATTATCTTCTATATTGCGAGTGGCCAATTGTGAGTTTTAATAAAATGTCTGCATACATCTACACTTAGAAGTGCTTTCCCTTTTCTTGTTTACTATTGTTGTTATGCAGTTTTTTCTGTGTCCCTCTAGTAGAAAGAATACATTGATGAGGTTACTCACCAACCTGTTGCCCTTTTCTTCCCGATATTACCACTTGTAACTGGCTGCTCTGTTATCATAGTTCTCCTTCTCTAAAGACTGTATTTTAGCACCTCAGTAAAGCCCCTGTAAAATTGGGCTGTAGCTAAGGTCTCTGATGAACCAGGGAAAGATGAAACACCGGAACTGCATCTGGATTAAAACTGCACACAGGATGCTAAGAGCCGATACAGTATCCAGCAAACACAAAACTACAGACCATGTGATATTGTCCCCTAAATCTTTGAATGGTACCACACAATAGTCCAATCATACATTCATGTGAAGGGCACCATATGCAGAAAGTATATCTTTAGATATTTTTTTGACTGGTCTAGCAAAAGCAATGGTTCTGCCCGTTTTTAGAAACACATCTATATTAAATCCATATTAAAGAATACACCTAATAATACATATATGTTCATTGTATCCATGCATACTTTTTGCAATGCTATTGTCTAGTTCATCATCTCCAGCATTAGTGCTCAACCTTTGGCACTCCAGCTGTGGCAGAACTACAAGTCTCATGAACGAACAGTTCGAGCCGAGCAAAAGTTCGGGCAAAACATTGCCTGTTCAACCCATTCAGCGAACACACGAATTAAAGGGGTGCTCCGTGGGATGTTTTCCCACCAAGCGCCCCACAATGCACTGCACGATGCATAATGCATAGCTGGTTGTTAAGGAGCGGGCCTGGAAGCCGGCTGCTGCATCTTTAACAATGGATGAGTCATCAGCTGTCAACGGGCTTCCCGACAGACAGCTGAATGAAAAGAAAAACATTGCCAGCAATAGAAAAATGTGGAAAAAAAAAACAAAAATGGTGAGGGGTCTCCCCAATCCTTACCAGGCCCTTAGTGTCTGGTATGAATTATAAGGGGAGCCCCCATGCCAAAATAAAAAAATGGCATGGTTTTCCCCAAAATCTATTTCAGACCCTTATCCAAGCATGCAGCCCGGCAGGTCAGAAAAAGGGGGGCTGAGCAAGTGCCCCCCCTCCTGAAGCATACTGGGCCTCATGCTCTCAACCTGAGGGTGTGCTTTGGGACAGGGGGCAGTTGGATGGACAGGGGGGCACCAGAGTGGATTGGGGCAGCAGAGTGTAACGGGGGCAGCAGAGTGGACAGGGGGCAGTGGGATGGACAGGGAGCAGTGGAGTGAACTGGGGGGCAGTAGAGTGGACTGGGCGGCAATGGAGTGAACTGGAGGGCAGTTGGGCAGACAGAGGGCCAGCTGAGTAGATTGGGGCAGCAGAGTGGACAGGGGGCAGCTGAGTGAACTGGGGGGCAGAAGAGTGGACTGGGCAGCAACATAGTGCACTGGGGGGCAGTGGAGTGGAAAGGGGCAGCGAGATGGAGAGGGGGGCAGTAGAGTAGTCTGGGGGCAGTGGAATGGATTGGGGACAGCAGAGTGGACAGGGGAAAGTGGGATGGACAGGGGGCAGTGGAGTGGACCGGGGGGTAGGGGGGTGGACAGGGGGTCAGCGGAGAGGACTGGGGGCAGAAAAGTGGACTGGGGGCAGCGGAGTGGACAGGGGCAGTGGGATTGACAGGGGGAAGTGGAGTGGAAAAGGGGCTGTGGGATGGACAGAGGGGCAGTGGAGTGGACAGGGGGGAAGCAGAGTGGACTGGGGGCATCGGAGTGGACAGGGGGCAGTGGAATGGATAGGGCAGCAGAGTGGAATAGGGGGCAGTGGGATGGACAGAGGGGCAGTGGAGTGGACAGGGGGACAGTGGGATAGACAGGGGCACAGCAGAGTGGACCAAGGGGTAGCAGAGTGGACTGGGGGCATTGGAGTGGACTGGAGGGCAGTGGGGTGAACAGGGGGGGTTCGGAGTAGATTGTGGCAGTGAAATGGACAGGTGACAGTGGGATGGCCTGGGGGACAGTGGGATGGACTGGGGAACAGTGGGGTAGTCAGGGAGGCAGAGGGATGGACAGTGAGGCAGCAGAGCAAACTGGGAGGCAACAAAGTGGACTGGGGCAGCGGAGTGGACAGAGTGGTAGCAGATTGGATTGAGGGGCAGTGGGATGGATAGGAAAGGCATGTCAATAGTACAAATGCAGTCTCTCAACACACACATATGCGCATGCAAAGACTGGCAACTGGCCAGGCAGAAGTGCATGTGCACATCAGTCACTAATGCTGGTGCCAAGCGGGCTATTTAACCACTTAAGGAACGAGCCTCTTTTTTACACTTGTTGTTTACAAGTTAAAATCATTTTTTTTGCTAGAAAATTACTTAAAACCCCCAAACGTTATATATATTTTTTCAGACACCCTAGAGAATAAGATGGCGGTCGTTGCAATACTTTATGTCACACCGTATTTGCGCAGTGGTCTTACAAGCACATTTTTTGGGGAAAAAATACACCTTTTTGACTTACAAAATAAGACAACAGTAAAGTTAGCCCAATTGTTTTTATATTGTGAAAGATAACATTATGCCAAGTAAATTGACACTCAACATGTCATGCTTCAAAATTGCGCCAACTCGTGAAATGGCGACAAAGTTTGACCCACAAATATCTCCATAGGCGACGTTTAAAATTTTCTACAGATTACCAGTTTTGAGATACAGAGGAGGTCTAGGGCTAGAATTGTTTCTCTCACTCTAACGATCACGGTGATACCTCACATGTGCGTTTTCATAGGCGGGGTGCGACTTACGTATGTGTTCGCTTCTGCGTGTAAGCCTTGCCGGACAGGACGCTTTAATTTTTTTTTTTACACTGTCCATTAAAAAAAAAAAAATTGAGTCACTTTTATTACTATTACAAGGAATGTAAACATCCCTTATAATAGAAAAAAGCATGACAGGACCTCTTAAATGTCAGATATGGGGGTCAAAAAGATCTCAGATCTCATATGTACACTAAAATGCAATAAAAATAAAATAATAATAAAAAATAAATTGAATGTATTTTTTTTTTTGCAACAAAAATACATTTGCCCTTTAAGACAATTGGGTTCCGTCATTCAATGTTATGGAGCCGAGCGGGGGCCATCTTTCCCTCACTCAGTTCTATGTCTGTCAGGGGAAAGGACGCAATTGTCCAAGCCACTACCAGAGGGTCCAGTCCCGCCCCGATTAAAGTGATCTCGTGGCAAATCAGCAATGGAGACCACTTTTGTCTTAAAGAGCGCTGCTGGACTAGGGGTTTCAGGGAAGGCATGTCTGTAGGTTGGAGTGGATTGGGGGTAGTTTGACTGGGGGTTTCAGGGAAGGCATGTCTGTAGATTTGAGTAGATTGGGGGAAGTATGACTGGGGTTTAAGGAAGGCATGTCTTTAGATTGGAGTAGATTGGGGGTAGTATGACTGGGGGTTTCGGGGAAGGCATGTCTTTAGATTGGAGTAGATTGGGGGTAGTATGACTGGGGTTTTTGAGGAAGGAATGTCTGTAGATTGGAGTAGATTGGGGGGTAGTATGACTGGGGGTTTAAGGAAGGCATGTCTGTGGATTGGAGTAGATTGGGGGTAGTATGACTGGGGGCTTAAGGAAGGCATGTCTGTAGATTGGAGTAGATTGGGGGTAGTATGACTGGGGGTTTCAGGGAAGGCATGTCTGTAGATTGGAGTAGATTGGGGGTGGTATGACTGGGGGTTTAAAGAAGGCATGTCTGTAGATTGGAGTAGATTGGGGGTAGTATGACTGGGGGTTTCAGGGAAGGCATGTCTGTGGATTGGAGTAGATTGAGGGTAGTATGACTGGGGGTTTCAGGGAAGACAAGTCTGTGGATTGGAGTAGATTGGGGTAGTATGACTGGGGGTTTAAAGAAGGCATGTATGTGGATTGGAGTAGATTCGGGGTAGTATGACTGGGGGTTTCAGAGAAGGTATGTCTGTGGATTGGAGTAGATTGGGGGTAGTATGACTGGGGGTTTCAGGGAAGGCAAGTCTGTAGATTGGGGGTAGTATGACTGGGGGTTTAAGGAAGGCATGTCCGTGGGTTGAAGTAGATTGGGGGGTAGTATGACTGGGGGTTTCAGGGAAGGCATGTCTGTAGATTGGAGTAGATTGGGGGTAGTATGACTGGGGGTTTAAGGAAGGCATGTCTGTAGATTGGAGTAGATTGGGGGTAGTATGACTGGGGGTTTCAGGGAAGGCATGTCTGTGGATTGGAGTAGATTGGGGGTAGTATGACTGGGGGTTTCAGGGAAGGCATGTCTGTGGATTGAAGTAGATTGGGGGGTAGTATGACTGGGGGTTTCAGGGAAGGCATGTGTGTAGATTGGAGTAGATCGGGGGTAGTATGACTGGGGGTTTCAGGGAAGGCATGTCTGTGGATTGGAATAGATTGGGGGTAGTATGACTGGGGGTTTAAGGAAGGCATGTCTGTGGATTGGAGGAGATTGGGGGTAGTATGACTGGGGGTTTAAAGAAGGCATGTCTGTGGATTGGAGTAGATTGGGGGTAGTATGACTGGGGGTTTCAGGGAAGGCATGTCTGTAGATTGGGGGTAGTTTGACTGGGGGTTTAGGAAGGCATGTCTGTGGATTGGAGTAGATTGGGGTTAGTATGACTGGGGGTCTCAGGGAAGGCATGTCTGTAGATTGGAGTAGATTGGGGGTAGTATGACTGGGGTTTTTGGGGAAGGCATGTCTGTGGATTGGAGTAGATTGGGGGTACTATGACTAGGAGTTTCAGGGAAGGCATGTCTGTAGATTGGGGGTAGTATGACTGGGGGTTTAAGGAAGGCATGTCCGTGGATTGGAGTAGATTGGGGGGTAGAATGACTGGGGGTTTCAGGGAAGGCATGTCTGTAGATTGGAGTAGATTGGGGGTAGTATGACTGGGGGTTTCAGGGAAGGCATGTCTATAGATTGGGGTTAGTATGACTGGGGGTTTGAGGGAAGGCATGTCTGTAGATTGGAGTAGATTGGGGGTAGTATCAGGGAAGGCTGTTGGTAATGCAAATGGAGTCTCTAATAACACACATATGCACATGCGCAGACCGGCAACTTGCCGCGCAGATGTGCATAGTCATGGGCAAAAGCGCACGTGCGCATCTGTCACCAATGCTGGCGCCAAGCGGACTATTTAAACGGGCTTCAGTATGGGCTCATTGCTGTTTGGTCTGCAGCTTCTGTGTGTTGTTCCTGGTTCCATGTAACCTCTGATCTTGACCCGGCTTACTTAGGACCTGCCCTGACCTTGGCTTGTCTTTAGATTCTGCTTCAGCCTCCTGTTTCTTCTTGATTTCTCTCCCGTTGTTAACTTTCTGCATTCTGCTGTCTATGCCTGATCTGCTCGACCGTTACAGACTCAGCTTGTCTGACCCTGTATCTTGCTCATCCAGCCTGAAACAGCTCCCAGTCCAGCAAGCTCTCATCTGGTTCCTGCTTCCAGCTGCTTACTACAGCCTGCCACAAGCCAAGCTCCATACCAGCTCACCTACCACCAGTCTGCCTGCTGCCAAGTGTTCCTGTGGCTGCTGTTTTACTACCAGTGGCCCCCAAGCCAGATCTGTACAAGAGGCCTTCCTCTGCATGTCAGGCTCACTGATCAGGTACTTGACAGTAAGGCAGCAGAGTGGAAAAGGGGGCAGCAGAATGGACTGGGGGACAGCAGAATGAATGGGGAGGCAGGAGAGTGGACAGGGGGCAGTAGGAATGACAGAGAGCAGCGGAGTGAATTAGGGAACAGCGGAATGGACAGAAGACCAGTGACAGTGGGGCAGTGGGTTGGACAATGGGGCAGTGGTGTGGACAAGAGGGCAGTGGAATAGATTGGGGGGCAGTGGGATGGACGGAGGGTAGTGGAGTGGACAGAGGGCCAGCGGAGTGGATTGGGGTCAGCTGGATAGACAGGGGTCAGCAAAGTGGACAGGGGCCAACAGAGTGAGGAGGGAGGCAGCAGAGAGAAGAGGGGGCAGAGGAGTGGAGAGGGCGGTAGCAGAGTAGATTGGGGGCATTGGGTTGGACAGGGGGGCAGCAGAGAAGACAAGGGTGCAGTGGGATAGACAGGGGGCAGCAGAGTGTTTTGGGGCAGTGGGATGGACAAGGGGGCAGCGGAGTAAATAAGGGGGAAGTGGGATGGACAGGGGACAGTGGAGATGACAGGGGGGCAGCGGAGTGGACAAGGGGGGTCAGAGAAGTAGATTGGGGGCAGTGGGTTGGACAGGTGAGGCAGTGGAGTAGACTGGGGGGCAGTGGGATGAACAGGGGGCTGAAGAGTGGACTTGGGGGCAGTGGAGTATACTGGGGGCATTGGAATGGATGGGGCAGAGGAGCAGACTAAGGGGCAGTGGGATGGACAGGGGGGCAGGAGAATAGACTGGGAGCAGCGGAGTAGATTGGGGGGTAGTTGGATGCATGGGGGCGGCGGATTTGACTGGGGACAGTGGGATAGACAGGGGGGCAGAAGAGTGGACTGTGGGGCAGCAGAGTTGACTTGGGGGCAGTGGGATGGACTGGAGAGCAGTGGAGTGGAGTGGGGGTAGGGGGATGGACTGGAGAGCAGTGGAGTGGAGTGGGGGGCAGTGGGATAGAAACAAGAAAGAGAAAAAAAATGCCCAATGCTGTTTTTTTGGTCAATTCTGAAGCTGATAGTGTTCAGATGAAAAAGTGGGTGGAACTCCACTTTAACTGTAAGTGTACTACTATTTTTTAATATTAATACACCCAAATATTTTATGCTATGGAAGCTTTTATTTCATCTTGGGGATCCTATTTCATTGTGCCCTTAACCACCTAAGCCCTGGACCATTTGGCTGGCCAAAGACCAGAGCACTTTTTGCGATTCAGCACTGCATCGCGTTAACTGACAATTGCGCGGTCGTCCGACGTGGCTCCCCAACAAAATTGACGTCCTTTTTTTCCCCACAAATAGAGCTTTCTTTTGGTGGTACACCTCTATAATGAATATCCCCAAGAATATAAAAAAAAAACTATTTTTTTCCTCAGTTTAGGCCGATACGTATTCTTCTACATATTTTTGGTAAAAAAAATTGCAATAAGCGTTTATTGATTGGTTTGCGCAAAAGTTATAGCATCTGCAAAATTGGGGATTGTTTTATGGCATTTTTATCGTGACTGTGACATTATGGCGGACACATCAGGCGCTTTTGGAGCTATTTTGGGACCATTTGCATTTATATGATTAAAAATGCATTGATTACTGTGTAAATGTGACTGGCAGTGAAGGGGTTACCCAAGAGGGGGCGCTGCAGGGGTTAAGTGTGTCCTAGGGAGTGATTCTAACTGTGGGGGGAGGGGCTGCGTGTGACAGGACACTGATCACCGCTCCCGATTACAGGGAGCAGAGATCAGTGTCCTGTCACTAGGCAGAATGGGGAAATGCTTGTTTACATCAGCATTTCCCCATTCTCCCTCTCCATGAGACGATCGCGGGTATCGCCGTGGACATCGAGTCCGCGGGACCCACGATTACACCCACGGAGCTTGCAGCATGGTCGCAGCCTGCACGTGACCACACAGCTCCAAATTTAAAGGGACGTACCTGTACACCCATTTGCCTGTCCGTGCCATTCTGCCGACGTAAATGTACATGTGGCGGTCGGCAAGCGGTTAATGGCTGGTGGAAGTCCGTGAAGACGCTGTTGTTGTATCCATCAAAGGCCCCGGCTGGGTATAAAGCCGAAAGCGCTTGTGATCTCCTGTAATAGGAGAGATCATAGGAAGTCGGTAAGCGGCAGTGAAATTAGAGGTGGAGGTTATCTTTGTACACATCACCTTTCCTTTGGTGCACTGATATATATTGTCACGTTGGGTGTCACTTCATTGGATGGACTTTATCAACTGTTCTCATTTATTCACATTTTGTTTTTCAGCGCAACTTAATTTTTAGAATAGTGTTGTTACTATGCGTATTTCACAGGAAGCTGCTGCTCTTTTGCACGTGAGTACAAATTTATGACAGCACAGTCGTATTTTCCTTTTTTTTTGCATAGACATCTGTGCATGAAATTGAACAGATCTCAGCCAATTTGCACCTGAAGTCACACTGGCATGCGGCTTTGAAATTGTGCTATTTCAAGTGAAGTAGCACAATTTTAAAGTCGGATTTGGTGTGAATGGGGGGGGCAAAATGGTTGATTCATTGTTAGGTTTTCATTACCGTATATACTCAAGTATAAGCCGACCTGAATATAAGCCGAGGCACCTAATTTTACCACAACAAACTGGGAAAACTTATTGCCTCGAGTATAAGCCGAGGGTGAGAAATGCCCAGCTACTGTAAGTGGAAAAGAGGGTCAACAATGCCCATTTGCAGCCTCACTGTGCCCATTTGCTTGCCTCACTGTGCCCATTTGCAGCCTCACTGTGTCTATTTGCATGCCTCACTGTGCCCATTTGCAGCCTCACTGTGCCCATTTGCAGCCATAGGTCCCCCAAACTTCAAACTCAGTAGTTAAGGGTTCCTAGATGCCCCCTATCTGCAGCCAAAATTTGGGGTCTCTGGACCCAAAGGGTCCCGAAATGACATTACTGCAGATGGACACAGTTGACAATTTGGGGCCCCGTATCTCGGGGCCACATGGTGCCAGTAACCCCAAATTTGATGTGCAAACCCAATGGAACTAGCACTACAACATATCCAAAGCTGAGGTTCCTAGCACCAAGTAGCCCCGAGATACAGGGCCCCAAATTCGGCTCGGAAAATGTCAAGCACTTCTCTGCAGCAGAGAATGACATTTTCTGAACCGACTTTGGGTCCCCGTATCTCAGGGCCACTTGGTGCTAGGGACCCCTGCTTTGGATATGTTGTAGTGCTAGTTCCACTGGGTTTGCACACCAAATTTGGGGGTTCGAGATACGGGGGGCCCCAAAGTCGGTTCGGAAAATATCATTCACTGCTGAAAAAAAGTGCTTGACTCGAGTGTAAGCCGAGGGGGGCATTTTCAGCACAAAAAAATGTGCTGAAAAACTTGACTTATACTCGAGTATATACGGTATATATGCAGTGACATATGAGGCCAAAAAAAAAACAGTCAAAATATTATTTTAACAGTTATTTTTTTAATAATGTATTTATTATGTAAACATCTATTACTAAAAGGGTAGTAGGTGACAACAAAAAATGAAATCCAAATAGGTAATTTTTTTCATTCATTCTGCTCCCATATTCATAATCCTAAATACTGATGATGATGATGATGATGAGGATGATAATTATAAAAAGCAAACATCAAATTTTAGGGGCCAATGTACACCATTGCATAAATGAGTTATAATGAAAATTGATGCATGTGTAAAGGTTTTCCCATTTTTAAAAAAAATAGTGCTCACATATGCAGTATGCAGTGCATTAAACAAAAGAGGTTGATGACTGTTTTTTTTTTTTTCCATCCTTCGACATTTGGTGTGTGATTTTTATTATTTATTTATTTTTTAATTGATTAAAAAAGTGGAAATTCACTTTAAATGTAATAGACACAGCCTTATCACTAGTGTTGCAGTTGGACATCCCAGCTGAAGTAGAAACCCCCTGTTGAGGATGGAAGAACGCTCCTAACCTATAGTGGATTCTCACACCAATTTGAAAAGCCTGAACTTAACAAACGTAAAGCGCTGACCACTCCGGGTATAAAAAAGCTGACACTTTACCCTCAGCACCTGCATTGCAGATCCACAATAAGACAGTATTTGAAGATCTGGCATTTGATTTTTTTTTTTTTTTACAATGTCATGTGATACATTTATTTCTATTTTTTTAAATATTTTTATATGATATTTTTATATTTCATTTTTTTAATTCTTTACGACAACAAGACAAAGTACTGCTGACATTAAATACACTCACCTGTATGTTCAGATAATCAAAAAAAAAAAAAACAGTACAACAGTATTTGAAGAGCCGGCATGTGATTTTTTTTTTTTTTTTTTTTTTACAATGTTATGTGAAACATTTATTTCTATTTTATTTTTTTTTTATATTTTTATATCATATTTTTATATTTCTTTTTTAATTCTTTACAACAACAAGACAAAGTACTGCTGACGTTAAATACACTCACCTGTATGTTCAGATAATCTCATTCCCTATGGGTTAGGTCTGTAGGGAGAATGAGATATAGGAGAGAGATGAATGTTATAGAGATATTCTGCAACACAAAAGAGACGTTGGAGAAGAAAGAATAATTATTATGTAACACTAAAAAAAAAAAAAATCACTCCTTTTTTTTTTTTTATTAATGCATTTGTTTAAATCTCCTTTTATCGATGTAAAATTGATAGAGCTGACAAACTCAGACTTGACGTTCTGTTTGCATCCTGTAATAATGTATCAAACAGATGGAAGGCAAATGGAGACGGAGGACATACAATACAACGTATTTTCTGGCACTTAATTAGTGAAATCTTCTCCGTGATTAGGAATTGATACAAAGCCGTTATTGATGAAGACCGACACATGAAAGAGACACCATGGTTGTCTTTTATATCAACGTATCTGATTTGTGAATCCCTACTTTGATTCTATTTCTCAGTAAGATCAAAAGGATATTTATTAGAATAAATATCGACGTGCCAGTGTTCTGTGCAGGAAATAAGGGGGACGGAGACTTTTGCACTCAGTACCGGATCTATAAAAGAGTTCAGGAACCGCCCGAGATTTCCACTAATGTCCCTCCTGGGCCTCAATACAAAGGGAAGATTTCCATGAGGGGATCACGGGGAGGGACACACAATTAATTCCCATGTTTTCTTATCTGTTTTCGTCATCTTCAGAAAAGCAATTTTTACACATAAAATATTAATTTTAAAAAATAGCTAAGTACAATATTAGAGCAAGAGTTTAACCACTTCAATACTGGGCATCCCCCCCCCATTCCTGCCCAGGCCAATTTTCAGCTTTTCAGCGCTGTTGCACTTTGAATGACAATTGCGCGGTCATGCAACTCTGTACCCATATGAAATTTTGATATTTTTTTTTTCCCCCACATATAGAGCTTTCTTTTGGTGGTATTTGATCACCTCTTTGGTTTTTTATTTTTTTGCGCTATGAACAAAAAAAAAGAGCGTCAATTTTGAGAAAAAAAACACAATTTTTTTGTACTTTTTGCTATAATAAATATCCCATTATAAAAAAAAAAAATCTTCCTCAGTTTAGGCCGATACGTATTCTTCTACATATTTTTGGTAAAAAAAAATTGCAGTAAGCGTATATTGGTTGGTTTGCGCAAAAGTTATAGTGTCTACAAAATAGGGGATAAATTTATGGTATTTTTATTGTTATTTTTTTTTTTACTAGTAATGGCGGCGATCTGTGATTTTTATCATGACTGCGATATTGCGGCGGACACTTTGGACACTTTTGACATTATTTTGGGACCATTTATACAGCAATCAGTGCTATTAAAAAATGTGCTGATTACTGTGTAAATGTGACTGGCAGGGGAGGCGTTAACACTAGGGGGGCGATCAAGGGGTTAATTATGTTTCCTAGGGAGTGATTCTAACTTTAGGGGGTGGGGACTGTACTAGTCACACAACATTGGTCTCCTCTCCTCTGACAGGACGGGGATCTGTGTGTTTACATGCACAGATCCGCGGTCCTGCTGTGTTCACAGGCAATCGCGGGTGCTCAGTAGTGCGCTCGCCGCTTAGAGGCTCAGAAAGAAAAGACGTCATATGGCGTCATATGACGCCAGCTCAGAGGGACAAAGGGTTCCTGCCGCCGTCATATGACTATGCGCAGTAGGGAAGTGGTTAAAGGGGGTAGTTATAAATTATTTGATCTGGTATTCACTATATATTGGTTTACATTCACAAAAAAAAATTCAAAGAAATTCCCTGGGCAACATTCACCCGAGTTATGAAGCGCAGATCCATGTACGTTCACCGAACATTTACCCTTATAAAAAATACATTCTTTAACAATCTGCAACATCCTTTTTTTTTTTAATACTTTGGAGAGGCGACCCCAGGTCACAGTGTGTATTAGCACCTTCAGCCTGGTTTTTGCAAAGACAGGCATGATGATTGCCCACCTGTGTGCTGGGTTTATATTCCCCTTTAGGAAGAGAGCTCAGGGCTCACACTTGGGAACAGCTCCACTCTACAGGCAGGTGGCCTGGTGTAGGAGACGGGAGGACTTTGAGGTTGAGACGGCCCCACGAAGGAGAAACCTTTGGAGTTTATTCTGATGGAAAAAACGGTCATGTGCATAAGAGTGAGTGAGCCGGGAGGCTGAAGTTTCTCTGTTATACAATGATGGTGGAACCCCCTGCGAGGGAAGACTTTCTGTGAAGTTTGTTTCATTTAAATAAAATTAGGCTGCCACGCCCTTAAAAAATACAGTCTGGACTGATCAGTGTTCCTGAAAATGCATACACCACTTGAGCATAATCACCCCAGATCGTTACAATACCGACCACAAAAAATTACGGACTTCATAGGCTCAATATGGGAGAGCCATCAATAGATACAACCAAGTGGCAAGTTTGCCATACACTTCCGGTAGCCAGGTCAACATTTTGCCAATCCATGGCTTCTCCAGGACCCAGTATGGTGTTACAGTTGCTTTACTTATGGTACCGGAAGTCTAAAGCCATGAATAGATACAGCCAAGTGGCAAGTTTAGCATATAATGTGTGCTTCCGGTAGCCAGGCCTTACAGGTCAATGTTTCCCCAATCCATGGCTTCTTCAGGACCCAGTATGGTGTTACAGTTGCTTTACTTAGGGTACCGGAAGTCTAAAGCCATGAATAGATACAGCCAAGTGGCAAGTTTAGCATATAATGTGTGCTTCCGGTACCCAGACCTTATAGGTCAATGTTTCACCAATCCATGGCTTCTTCAGGACCCACTATGGTAGGCCAGAGCAGCAATCACTGCGGTGGTTCATACGATGCATAAAAGCATAATCTGGGGCGGGTATAGGGGCACAAAGGCCCACCACCACTGAGGTCCACCGCCGAGGCAGCAAAGCACTGGATTTAAATCAGCACGCTGGAACAAGGGGATGTATATGTATGTATTTCAGTAAACCACGAGCTGGCTAGTATGTAGCCGTGTCCAAATATCCCAGTGCTGAGATAGATGTTTAGCAAGTTGCCCAGCAGTATGGATAAGAAATACCCATGTATGGGTATCCAGGGTCCAGAGACCATGTGTCTATATATGTCGATGCCCACAGATGTACAATGCCCCTATGCCCGCCCCTCAAGCTATGCTTTTATGCGTCGTATGATCCACCACAGTGATTGCTGCCCTGCCATGCCATACTGGGTCCTGAAGAAGCCCTGGATTGGTGAAACATTGACCTATAAGGCCTGGCTACCGGAAGCACACAGTATATGCTAAACTTGCCACTTGGCTGTATCTATTCATGGGTTTAGACTTCTGGTACCCTAAGTAAAGCAATTGTGACACTACTTTGTGGATGTTTTGGAGACAATCATGGCTATGTCTTTAATGTTCCACCTTTTTAAATGCTGAATAATACATTTATTACATTTTATAAATATGTGTGGTCTCCCATATTGAGCCTATAAAGTCTGTGGTTTTTTGTGGTTGGTATGTGACCACTGTCAAACCATACCTCTTTTTCCATCTCAATTTGGATGTGGCTATAAGCTAAAAACCTAATTGTTCATCTTTTTTTTTGTTAAGGGGTAGGTGCTCAATAAAACATTCTTCCTGTTTATAATAGGGTTGGTGTTACCTTCTCTGCACATTCTTTAAACATATAATATACAATTGACCAGGGATGGCCTATGACAGGGGTGTCCAAACTTTTTTCAAAGAGGGCCAGATTTGATGAAGTGAACATGTGCGAGGGCCGACCATTTTGCCTGACATTCTTTGAACCATTAAAATCTGGTCTAAGTGTGTTCGTTTGAGCACTAATACACTGTCCAACAAGAAGTCTCTTGCCTTTGTGGCTGTGTGTAAGTAAAGAGATGAGCTCAGGTGTATTATTTGGATATACCATATTTATTGGCGTATAACATGCACCTTCACTTTAAGAGGGAAGTTTCAGGAAAAAAAAAACTTAAAATTTTAAATAAAGAACTGTAAAGCAAAATAAGGGTCAGTGCCCATCTGCAGACCCCCAACTGCCATGAATGCAGCACCCCCAATCGCCAGGAACGCAGCACCCACCATTGCTAGGAATGCAGCACCCACCATTGCTAGGAATGCAGCACCCACCATTGCCAGAAATGTAGCACCCACCATTGCCAGGAATGCAGCACCCCCAATCACCAGGAATTCAGAACCTACCATTGCTAGGAATGCAGCACCCACCATTGCCAGGAATGCACCCACCATTGCCAGTAATGCACTCCCCATTGCAAAAAATGCAGCACCCATCATTGCCAGGAATGCACTCACCATTGCTAGGAATGCAGCACCCACCATTGCCAGGAATGCACTCATCACTGCCAGGAATGCACTCACCATTGCAAGGAATGCAGCACCCACCATTGCCAGGAATGCACTCATCATTGCCAGGAATGCACTCACCATTGCCAGGAATGCAGCACCCACCATTGCCAGGTATGCACTCATCATTGCCAGGAATGCACTCACCATTGCCAGGAATGCAGCACCCACCATTGCCAGGAATGCACTCATCATTGCCAGGAATGCACTCACCATTGCCAGGAATGCACTCACCATTTCAAGGAATGCAGCACCCATCATTGCCAGGAATGCACTCACCATTGCCAGGAATGCAGCACTCACCATTGCCAGGAATGCAGCACCCACCATTGCCAGGAATGCACTCACAATTGCAAGAAATACAGCACTGACGATTGCCAGGAATGCATTCATTATTACCAGGAATGCAACACCCACCATTGTCAGGAATGCACTCACCATTGCCAGGAATGCAGCACCCATCATTGCCAGGAATGAACTCACCATTTCCAGGAATGCAGCACCCACCATTGCCAGGAATGCAGCACCCACCATTGCCAGGAATGCAGCACCCACCATTTCCAGGAGTGCACTCACCATTGCAAGAAATGCAGCGCCGATCATTGCCAGGAATGCACTCACCATTGCCAGGAATGCAGCACCGACCATTGCCAGGAATGCACTCCCCATTGCAAGAAATGCAGCACCCACCATTGCCAGGAATGCACTCACCATTGCCAGGAATGCAGCACCCACCATTGCCAGGAATGCACTCATCATTGCCAGGAATGCAGCACCGACCATTGCCAGGAATGCAGCACCCATCATTGCCAGGAATGCACTCACCATTGCCAGGAATGCAGCACTCACCATTGCCAGGAATGCAGCACCCATCATTGCCAGGAATGCACTCAACATTACCAGGAATGCAGCACCCACCATTGCCATAAATGCACTCAACATTGCCAGGAATGCCGCATCCACCATTGCCAGGAATGCAGCACCGACCATTGCCAGGAATGCACTCACCATTGCAAGAAATGCAGCACTGACCATTGCCAGGAATGCACTCACCATTGCAAGAAATGTAGCACCGACCATTGCCAGGAATGCACTCACCATTGCCATCAGTGCAGCCTTGGAGGGAACATGGAGGGGGCAGGACGAGCGCCAAAGATATCCTACAGCAGAATCTCTTGTTTATACAGCAGTCTCTTTAAGTGAAAGTCCGCCTCCTTTGATGGACAGAACAGTCATCCAATGGTGGCGCCGGAGATGGGACTAACTATTACAGAGGCTGCCGTGTAAACAGGAAATACTCCTCCTGTGTGCATGGCACTCATCCTGCCTCCTCCCTCCAAGGCAGCCAGACTATATATCTTTTGTGGCCCCGGTGCTGGGAGATCATCGGGGGCCACAAAAGATATATATGTTTAGATAACCAGGTGGGCCGCTCAAAACCGGACCGTGGGCTTCGATTTCCCCGCGGGCCGGACTTTGGACATGCCTGGCCTGAAGACAATGGACCTGTGCTTTTTACACAGATTCAACACTTTTAGTGAAAACAGCACAGCGGATCATAGGAACAGAGCTACCAAATTTGGACACAGCATATGCCAGCCGATTAAAAAAGCGGGCAAAAGCTATTAGTATTGATCCAACCCACCCAGGTTACAATGTGTTTGTCCCATTGCCATCAGGGAAAAGATATAGAACACTTAAAACGCACACTAATCGCTTAAAGCATAGTTTTTTTCCTAGGGCCGTATTGTCCATAATCCCATCAGGTACAGTGTTTTAGGAATTTTATGTAGAATTTTAACATTCTTTTATTTATTTATTTTTAAATAACATTTTATATCTTGATATATTTAAATAGATATGTGGGCATGTGCTAGGAGTATGTATGTGTGGTTTTCTTGAGAAATGTTTTATTGCTGCTGTAAAGGGTATCCGAAAAAAAAAATTGTTGTATGTATACAATGACAATAAAGTATATCTATCTCTATCTTTAGGGTTTCTTGACTTATGATTATTATTAAATTATTGTAAAACACAAAAAAACAAAGCAGTGAGCACCTTCAGAAATAACCAGTCTGAGACAGTAGTCATGCAGGCTAGCCTCCCTATAGCAAGGGGGCAGTGAACATGCCGCCCCTTACAAGAAGAGATTTTTGCTTATCATCTAGCATAGATTCTACACCACATCCCCTGATAGATAAATGTTTTAGGATTTTTAGGGTATACATTTACAAGTTAGATTTTAGAAAAATAGAAATTTAATTAGAAAAATGTTAAAAACAAACATCCAAACATGAGTATTTGATTATACAGTACTTTTACAAGTGCAAACTGATTTTATCTCTACATGTTTCGCCTTGGTTATTGGCTTCTTCAGGAGTTTTTTTTTTCAGGCCCAGTAAACCCTGGAAATAGAAAGAGTTTTTAGGAAAAAGCACCATAATAAGCAATCAAAATACATCATAAATATATAACAAGCTCAGCCCCTTATCATACTGATAACTCATAACAGCCATCATACCCTTTACCATAAGGAGAGTGCTTTAAGAAGGATTTACCCCCCCAAAAAAATGGGGATAAATCTCCCCAAGCACCAGTGCACATTTCTGACAAGCACTGGGCCCTGTAACACCCCCAGTGTTCAGGAAGAGGCGTTGGAAAGCCCTTCAGCCTATTTGTGTATACGCAGATTTCACCAAACATGCACAAATACAGGAAAGTATTGGAGCTTCCATAAAAGCCATTTTTTTTAAATAAAACAAAATTAGGGAGCGGGGAGTAGGCAGGGCAACAAAAGAGTAGTTTCTGTGAAGATCTTTTTTAAATATATATTTTTTTCTCAGATTTTCTAGCTTGCGATTCCCCTCACAGTGTGTATTATGTGCTTAAATGATACCCTATTGGACATGGGGCCTTTCTTTTTTACATGCTTTTTCTTAAATCATTAGACATGTGCGCCGTCAATAAATTCATTTTGTTTTGTTCCATTTCATATTAGCCGTTAATTCGTATTTCGTAATTCATGTCCGAAATGCAATTTGGATTCGTACGTAATATGAATTTTCGTTAGGTTCGTTAACTTTTCGTAGCAATTACGAACGTTCGTTATGATGTCCCTGTGCTGTGCTCATTATGAGGGGCTCCCACCAACCCTGTGCTGTGCTCATTCTGAGGGGCTCCCACCATCCCTGTGCTGTGCTCATTATGAGGGGCTCCCACCATCCCTGTGCTGTGCTGACTATCTGGGGTTTTTAACTTCATCATAACTAATAATCATAATTAATGAACATTCTTTTTTTGTCCGATTCTGAATCTCCCATCAACTACCAGTACCAGTCTCCCACTCCCATATTAAAAAAAGATCATTTTTCCAAGCCTCACTCATCAGCAAAAGAAAACCTCTAATTGGTCAACAAAATACCAGTCACGTTTCCGTTGTAACGGAATTTGGATCCGAAATTTGTAAACGAAATTTCGTATTTTGTACAAAGTTCGGAAGCATAGCAATTCGTATTTTGGATCCCCCCGAATGTATGAATTTACGGAAATACGTACAAATTTTTTGATTAGTACGAAACTAATCGCACATGTCTATAAATCATGTCCTTTTTGAGATGTCCTCCAATCTGCAGATACTTGTAGAACACTGGTCTCCTCCCCCCCTCAGTTTTGTCAGGAGGCAATGCTGTAAAAGTCATGGCCTATTGATGTACTCAACCCTCAAAATTCTACAAGACTTTCAGTCAACAGGTGTGGCCAGTAGACCTCTTCACTATATAAGAGCTCAGCTGTTAAAGATCCCATTCACCAGCTCACGAAAATGGATTCCTCTAAATCAAATACTTGGGCCCCTTTCACACCGAGGCGCGTCTAAACTGCCAGTAAAATACTGAAGCTTTTGAAGAGCTTTCCATTCATTTAAATGGAGAGGGGTGTTTTTATTCACTGCCCTGCCAGCGCACTGCCCCGGTGTGAAAGCATTCATTGATTTTAATGGAAATTGTTTTTCGTGAGCTTTTCAGGCGCTTTTTTTTAAAAAGTGCTTAAAAAGTGTCTCAGTGTGAAAGGTACTTTGAAACGCGTCGGGTGAAAGAAGTCATAAGCTGTATTGTATTATAATGTATATGACGGTGTATAAGTTTTAGACGTGTTTAAACATTTCATATTTTTATATATTTCTTCTATATATTTCCTAATTAAATATTTTTGGAAACCATAAAAATACTCCACTAAAATCCTTTGAGAAATTATCGTGCCTTAAAAGTCCAACAAATAGAGGATTTTTTTTCTCTTCTCAGTAGGGATGAGCCGAACACTCCCCTGTTCGGTTCGCACCAGAACATGTGAACAGGCAAAAAATTTGTTTGAACACGCGAACACCGTTAAAGTCTAGGGGACACGAACATGAATAATCAAAAGTGCTAATTTTAAAGGCTTATATGCAAGTTATTGTCATAAAAAGTGTTTGGGGACCCGGGTCATGCCCCAGGGGACATGTATCAATGCAAAAAAAAGTTTTAAAAACGGCCATTTTTTGGGAGCAGTGATTTTAATAATGCTTAAAGTAAAACAATAAAAGTGTAATATTCCTTTAAATTAAATACCTGGGGGGGGTGTCTATAGTATGCCTGTAAAGGGGTGCATGTTTCCTGTGTTTAGAACAGTCTGACAGCAAAATGACATTTCAAAGGAAAAAAGTAATTTAAAACTACTCGCGGCTATTAATGAATTGCCGGTCCGACAATACACATAAAAGTTCATTGATAAAAACGGCATGGGAATTCCCTACAGGGGAACCCCGAACCAAAATTTAAAATAAAAATGACGGGGGGGTCCCCCTAAATTCCATACCAGGCCCTTCAGGTCTGGCATGGATATTAAGGTGAACCCTGGCCAAAATTTAAAAAAAAAAATGGCTTGGGGCCCCCCTCAAAATCTATACCAGACCCAGCGCCAACATTTTTTAAAAAAATGGCGTGGGGTCCCCCCAAAAATCCATACCAGAACCTTATCCAAGCATGCAACCTGGAAGGCCACAGGAAAAGAGGGGGGGACGAGAGAGCGCCCCCCCTCCTGAATCGTACCAGGCCACATGCCCTCAACATTGGGAGGGTGCTTTGGGGTAGCCCCCCAAAGCACCTTGTCCCCATGTTGATGGGGACAAGGGCCCCATCCCCGCAACCCTTGCCCGGTGGTTGTGGGGGTCTGCGGGTGGGGGGGCTTATCGGAATCTGGAAGCCCCCTTTAACAAGGGGACCCCCAGATCCCAGCCCTCCCCCCTGTGTGAAATGATAAGGGGGTACAGAAGTACCCCTACCATTTCACAAAAAAAGTGTCAAAAATGTTAAAAATGACAAGACAGTTTTTAACAATTCCTCTATTTAAATGCTTCTTCTTTCTTCTATCTTCTATCTTTTTTCTTCTATCTTCTATCTTCCTTCGGTTTCTTCCTCCATCTTCTTCTTCTTCCTGTGTTCTCATCTGGCATCTTCCTCCGCGGCGTCTTCTTCCCTTCTTCTTCTCGGCCCACTCCACATCCACCATGATGGGAGGCTCCCGCTCTGTGACGCTTCTCGTCTTCTGACGATTCTTAAATAACGGAGGGCGTGACCACCTGGTGACCCCGCCCTCCTGACGCACGGGGACTTGATGGGGACTTCCCTGTGGCATTCCCCGTGACGTCAGAGCGGGCGGGATCACCCGTTACGTAACGGGTGATCCCGCCCCCTCTGACATCACGGGGAAAGCCTTGGGGAAGTCCCCGTCAAGTCCCTGTGCATCAGAGGGGGCAGGGTCATCGGGTGGCCCCGCCCTCCATTATTTAAGAACCGTCAGAAGACGAGAAGCGTCACACAGCGGGAGCCTCCCATCATGGTGGATGCGGAGTGGCCCGAGAAGAAGAAGGGAAGAAGACGCCACGGAGGAAGATGCCAGATGAGAACACAGGAGGAAGAACCAGAAGAAGAAGAAGATGGAGGAAGAAACCGAAGGAAGATAGAAGATAGAAGAAAGAAGATAGAAGAAAGAAGAAAGAAGAAGCATTTAAATAAAGGAATTGTCAAAACTGTCTCTTGTCATTTTTAACATTTTTGACACTTTTTTTGTGAAATGGTAGGGGTACTTTTGTACCCCCTTACCATTTCACACAGGGGGGAGGGCCATGATCTGGGGGTCCCCTTGTTAAAGGGGGCTTCCAGATTCCGATAAGCCCCCCGCCCGCAGACCCCCACAACCACTGGCCAGGGTTGTGGGGATGAGGCCCTTGTCCTCATCAACATGGGGACAAGGTGTTTTGGGGGGCTTCCCCAAAGCACCCTCTCAATGTTGAGGGCATGTGGCCTGGTACGGTTCAGGAGGGGGGCGCTCTCTCGTCCCCATCTCTTTTCCTGGGGCCTTCCAGGTTGCATGCTCGGATAAGGGTCTGGTATAGATTTTGAGGGGGACCCCACGCCATTTTTAAAAAAAATTTTGGCTGGGGTTCCCCTTAATATCCATACCAAACCTGAAGGGCCTGGTATGGAATTTAGGGGGACCCCCACGTCATTTTTTAAAAAAAATTTTGGTTTGGGGTTCCCCTGTGGGGAATTCCCATGCCGTTTTTATCAATGAACTTTTATGTGTATTGTCAGACCGGCAATTCATTAATAGCCGTGAGTAGTTTTAAATGACTTTTTTCCTTTGAAATGTCATTTTGCTGTCAGACTGTTCTAAACACGGGAAACATGCGCCCCTTTACAGGCATACTATAGACACCCCCAGCTACGAAATTTAAAGGGATATTACACTTTTATTGTTTCACTTTAAGCATTATTAAAATCACTGCTCCCGAAAAAACGGCTATTTTTAAAACTTTTTTTTGCATTGATCCATGTCCCCTGGGGCAGAACCCAGGTCCTCAAACACTTTTTATGACAATATCATGCATATAAGCCTTTAAAATTAGCACTTTTGATTTCTCCCACAGACTTTTAAAGGATGTTCCGCGGCTTTCGAATTTGCCGCAAACACCCCAAATTGTTCGCTGTTCGGCGAACTGGCGAACAGCTGATGTTTGAGTCGAACATGAGTTCGACTCGAACTCGAAGCTCATCCCTACTTCTCAGTGTGAGAGGGGTCTAAAAAAACAAACAAAAAAAACGAATTAACATATTTTTCTTTGTTTATTATTTCAAATGTTTTAGCCTATAGGTAGAACTCCATGTTCATTGTCCTTCCATATCACCTGTTCTAATAAATAAATAAATGAATTAATTAATTAACTACTCCAATACCGGACACTTTCACCCTCTTCCTGCCCAGGACAATTTTCATCTTTCAGCACTGTTGCAGTTTGAATGACAATTGCGCGGTCATACAACACTGTACACAAATTACCTTTTTATCATTTTTTTCACACAAAAAGAGCTTTCTTTTGGTGGTATTTAATCACTACTGGGGTTTTTCTTTTTTTCTAAACAAATGAAAATATTTTTGGAAAAAATACTTTCTTGTTTCTGTTAGAAATTTTTGTAAAGTCATTTTTCTTTTTCACTGATGTGCACTGATGAGGCTGCACTGATGGGCACTGATATGATGCACTGATGGGCATTGATAGACTGCACTGGTGGGCACTGATATGATGCACTGATGGGCATTGATAGACTGCACTGATGGGCACTGATATGCTGCACTGACGGGGCTGCACTGATGGGCACTGATTTGCTGCACTAATGGGGCTGCACCAATGGGCACCAATATGCTACACTAATGGGGTGCACTAATATGCTGCACTGATGGGACTGCACTGATGGCTTTACATTGATATGCTGCACTGATGGGGTTGCACTGATGGGCACTGATATGCTGCACTGATGGGGTTGCACTGATGGGCACTGATATGCTGTACTGAAGGAACTGCACAGATGGGGTTGCACTGATGGACACTGATATGTTGCACTGATGGGGCTGCACTTATGGGGGTGCGCTGATGGACACTGATTTGCTGCACTGATGGGGCTGCATTGATGAGGTTGCACTGATGGGCACTGATATGCTGCACTGATGGGACTGCACTTATGGGGTTGCACTGATGGACACTGATATGCTGCAATGATGGGACTGCACTTATGGGGTTGCACTGATGGGACTGCACTGATGGGGTGGCGCTGATGGGCACTGATTTGTTGAACTGATAGGATTGCACTGATGGGCACTGATATGCTGCACTTATGGGGATGCATTGATGGGACTGCACTGATGGACACTGATATGCTGCACTGATGGGACTGTGCTGATGGGCACTGAGGGGGCTGCACTGATGGGCACTGATTGGCTGCACTGATGGGGCGGCATAAATGGGCACCGGTATGCTACACTAATGGGGCTGCACTAATGGGGCTGCACTGATGGCACTGCACTGATATGCTGTACTGATGGGCACTGATATGCTACACTAATGGGACTGCACAGATGGGGTTGCACTGATGGGCACTGATATGTTGCACTGATGGGACTGCACTGATGGCGTTGCACTGATGGGCACTGATATGTTGCACTGATGGGGCTGCATTGTTGGGGTTGCACTGCTGGGCACTGATATGCTGTACTGATGGGACTGCACTGATGGGGTTGCACTGATGGTCACTGATATGCTGCACTGGTGGGACTGCACTGATGAGGCTGCATTGTTGGGATTGCACTGATGGGCACTGATATGCTGCACTAATGGAACTGCACTTATGGGGTTGCATTGATGGGCACTGATATGCTGCACTGATGGGACTGCACTGATGAGGTTGCACTGATGGGCACTGATATGCTGCATTTATGGGACTGCACTGATGGGGTGGCACTGATGGGCACTGATATGCTGCACTTATGGGACTGCACTGATGGGGTGGCACTGATGGGCACTGATATGCTGCACTTATGGGGCTGCTTTGGTGGGACTGCACTGATGGGCACTGATAGGGCTGCATTGATGATCATTGCCCTGGTTATCAGAGTAAATGTTCCCTGTCACAGGACCGCCGGTTATCGGCTTTTCTTTCCTCAGCCAGTGACAGCACCAGGGAAAGGAAATGCTGGTAACTGGCATTTGTTTACATGTGATCAGCTGTGATTGGACACAGCTGATCACATGATAAAAAGCCTACATCATCTGCTCTAAAACCTGATTGGTCATGTGCTTTATCCAAGGGACAGAGTTTACCACCGATCGCCACGCTACGTGCAAAGAATGGGAGGGCATCACATGACGTCCTCTCAGAATGAGAGTAGCCCGGCCTGGATATCATTTTACTATACGATGGTTGGGAACTGGTTATTAAATAAATAAATCGATAAATAAAAGCCGGTATGTCTAATTCATTAGCCGAAAGTCAAATTTACACGTGCAGTTGTAGTAGTTGTGCCTAAAAAGGAAACTATTTCTATTGTGCATCTCTATAATAAACCCATAATGTTGCAGAAATTCTCTTTCATGTATTATATGTTTATTTGTAAACCAAAGATTGTACACACATACTGTAGCACAAACTAATAAAAACATGTTTAAAAACTTTTACAGAAAGAAAAAAAAAGAAAAGGAAAAAAAAAACAAGACAATTAGAATTGGAATTTTATACATCATTGTTATGTAATGCGGATGCGGCCATTCACCATACGGTCACCTAGGATCCTCATCTGGTTACTGCTGATCAAAAGTATATATCCTTTTAGCTTCCTCCGGTGGCTGGTAAAAGTGATTGCAGCCTGGAAAATGATATCTTTCCACTAGATGCTGCCTTGCAGCCTTACGGCTCTTAATGCAAGCTATAAACGCAAGCTATAAACGGTTCCCTGAGGAAGTCACGAGGGTGTGACGTAACGCGTAGGACGCAATAACGTAACCAGAAGTCGTTTACCGCGAACCGGAAGTTGATACCGCGGACTGGAAGGGACATATGAGGTGGCGGAAAAACATCGTTTTTGGTCTTTGTTTGGCTTATCTTCCATCTTGTTGATGTAAGCACATTTTTTATTTTTAATAAACTGGGTTTTTTGTGGTAATACACTATTGGAGGCTATTTCTTTCCATGTGGATCCGGATACCGCGTTGGAGGTGACCAATGCCTTTTCCATCAAGTATCCATCCCCTAACCTGACTCTGAGTCTGGGTCCCTTTATCCAGGTGTTCGTCCTAGCTATGGACTAAGGCATTTAACTATGCCCTTGAGGTAAGAGCATTGAAAGCACATTGAAGGGGTGTTGTTACCATTTGAATCACAGTCAACATGATATGTTTTTGTCTATCTGATGGTGAAGATTCCTGAACTTTTTGCATATTGGAACCTTATTTTAAACTTTGGTATCTTATTTGATACACTTGTTGCAGCTTGCACATTTCTTTGAACACTTTTTGAACATTTTTTGAACACTTTTGCTTTTTTTTATTGAATATTTCCTGCACATTGAAGCACTTTGTTATATTAGTTTGTCATCGGTGTGAAGTTTTGTATCAGCCTGTTTTCTTCCCATATACACGTGGTTTATTTTATAAAATTTTTAAAATATTTTTAATTATAATTAGCACTTCCTCTTAAAGCGGAGTTCCACACAAAAATGGAACTTCCGCTCTTCGGAACTCTCCCCCCCCTCCGGTGTCACATTTGGCACCTTTCAGGGGGGAGGGGGGTGCAGATACCTGTCTAAGACAGGTATTTGCGCCCGCTTCCGGCATAGACTCCCATGGAAGTCTATGCCTCTTCCCGTCCCCACCGCGCTGTCTGCTGGGAACACACAGCTCCTAGGAGGGAGCGGGGACCACTAGGGACGCGCAGCGCGACTCGCGCATGTGCAGTAGGGAACCGGGAAGTGAAGCCGCAACGCTTCACTTCCTGATTCTCTCACCTAGGATGGCGGCGGCAGCTGCTGAGAACCGAGCGGGTTCTCGGCGTCCCCTGCCGACATCGCTGGACCCTGGGACAGGTAAGCGGCCATGTATTAAAAGTCAGTAGCTGCACTATTTGTAGCTGCTGGCTTTTAATATTTTTTTTTTTTGGTGGTGTGGGTGGACCCCCGCTTTAACTAGTTATTGATATTGAGGTTTATGCGCAAGATCACATATAATTATTTATATCCACTCCATTTACACTAGGTGATTAGGGATCACCGTTGGATTTTGCAGCATTTCCACTCCTCTTATTTTATATATAGATTTATTTTTGTAGTTCACTCTAATAGCGCAGAGGTCCTTTATCTAAATTTACGTTATTTTTATGTAAACCTCAGGATGACTTGGTAAGGACGGGAAGCGTGTGGCTACAAGAGTTTATGGATGAGCTCATGAATAGTGACCTCTGCAGAATTCATCAGTAGACACATTTCCTTACGTTTTCGTTGATTAGTAATTTCGTGAGAAGTGAGTTTTCATATTCGGACTCGTTCGCATTTCCGTAACAGTTATATTTTCTTTGATACAGAATGATTGGTAATTTTGTTAGATAATAATTTTTGTTTATTCGTTACACTACTCTTAATTTAGTAATTGTTACTTTTGTGAGGTTGCCTTTTTCGTTGATTCATACATTCGTAGGAAATAAAGAATGATTATCCCTTTCATGACTAAGCCTATTTCTGACATTTAATGTTTGCTAGTTAAAATCCCAATTTTTTGCTAGAAAATTACTAAGAACCCCCAAACATTATATATATATATATATATATATATATTTATATATATATATATATATATATATATATATATATATATTTAGCAGAGAATCTAGAGAATAAAATGGCGATTGTTGCAATATTTTACGTCACACGGTATTTGTGCAGCGGTGTTTTAAACACAACTTTTTGGGAAAAGGGAACACTTTCATGAATTCTAAAAAAACAAAACAGTAAATTTAGCCCAATTTTTTTGTATAATGTGAAAGATGATGTTACACCGAGTAAATAGATACCAAACATGTCACGCTTTATAATTGCACGCACTCATGGAATGGCGACAAACTTTGGTACCTAAAAATCTCCATAGTCAACGCTTTAAATTTTTTTTACGGTTAACAGGTTAGTGTTACAGAGGATGTCTAATGCTAGAATTATTGCTCTCGCTCTGACGATTATGGTGATACCTCACATGTGTGATTTGAACACCGTTTACATATGCGGGCCCGACTTCCGTATGCGTTTTCTTTGCTGCACGACCTCGCAGGGACGGGGGCGCTTTAAAATGTATTTATTTTTTCTTATTTATTTTATTTATTTTTATATTATTAAATTGTGTTTTTTTAAATTTTGTAAACTTTTATTGCTGTCACAAGGAATGTGACAGTGATAGGTGGTGACAGGTACTTTTTATGGAGGGATCGGGGGTCTAAAAGACCCCCCAATCCTTCCTTTGCACTTCAACGTATTCAGATCACTGAAAACGGCTATTCTGAATACTGTATATTTTTAAAATCCGGCACCATTGGCAGCTGAGTAAACAGAAAGTGACGTTGTGACGTCGCTTCCGTGTTTACATTCAGGAGACTGGAACAAAGCCATTTCCAGCTTCGTGCCAGTCTGTCTCTAGCTGCCAGAAGTGGTTCGAGTCTCCCGGTGGGACGGGAGGCCTGGTCAGAGCGGCGGAAAGCGGTGTGAGGGGGGGACATCCACTCCCGCTCCTCTGGGATAACAATCGAGCAGCTTTTAGCTGCATCGGTTGTTATCCCTGGAAAGCCGATCGCCCGCTCTAAAAAACGGTACTGGGATGATGCCTGCAGCTGTGGGCATCATCCCGGTATAACCCCCGAAAGCCGAGGCCGCATATCCACGTACGCTCGGCAGGAAGGGGTTAATAATCCTATGCTTACTTTTCTAATAAGTCCTGTACTTCCTCCAGTCCACTCCCTCAGGCACCAGACTCCGTCTCCTCCTCAAGTGAATCTAAAAAGGTTCAGGAATGCCCTGTGAAAAGGGATAAGCTGATTGGCTAAAGATATTAAGTAAGACACATCACTCACTAATACACTGCCCATTCAAAAGAACAATTCAAGAACACAAAGAAAAGAAATTACAAACAGACGAAGAAACGAAATTACAAACACACGAATGAAAGTATGAACATAGGGAATTATGAACAGACAAAGGATTGAAAATACGAAATGTAAATAATTCGTTATAGATGTCATTTTGCTTTCTTTAATGCCGCGTACACACGAACGGAATGTCCGATAGAAAAAGTCCGACGGAGTCTTTTTATCATATAATCCGCTCGTGTGTGGGCCTCATCTTACCTTCTTTTTCGAAAATTCAGACGGACCTAGAAATAGAACATGTTCTAAATCTTTCCACCGGAACCAGTTCCTATCAGGAAACCCGCTCGTCTGTATGCTGTTTCGACGGACCAAATACGACGCATGCTCTGAAGCAAGTACGAGACGGAAGCTATTGGCTACTGGCTATTGAACTTCCTTTTTCTAGTCCCGTCGTACGTGTTGTACGTCACCGCGTTCTGGACTTTGGCCAGACTTTAGTTTGACCATGTGTAGGCAAGACCACTTGAATGGAATTCTGTCTGAGTTCCGTCGGAGAAACCTTTGGAGTTTAGTCCGACGGCAAAACCGGTTGTGTATACGCGGCATTACTGTTTCGGAGTTTCGTATTTTTGTAAGTTTGTCCGTTCGTAAGCTCGTATTTTCGCGTGTTCGTTATTTTGCTTATTTGTAATTTCGTACATTTTCATATTTTGGTTCTTTCAGCTATTCAGATGTTCGAATTGTTCCGAAAGTACGAATACTAACAAATTCAAATGTAAATCTATTTTTTACGAACCGAATCGCACATGTCTATTCATCAGACACAGTTCCTTTCAGTGGAGAGGAGCATACTAAAAATAATACCGTGTATCCTCCATGTCAAGGGTATTTGCAACAGACAGAGGTTCATATCCACAGGGAGAGACACAGTCCAGGAGATAAAGGAGCGAATCTGAGGCTGTGTGGAGATACAGGTGTCAAGAAGGTTCTCAGGGCTCGATTCAAGGATGACATAGAGTGTTCTGGGACCACTGGGCCAAACAGGGTGCTCTGGGGTCACTGATTGGCACAGGGTACTGTAGAGTCACTGGAAGTCAGTGGAGACTCAGGATTTCACAAGTGGTCACAGAGTCACTTGACGTATAGAGGTGCCAAGGCCATTGGAGAAACTGGGGTTGCTGAAAATAGATGATTAAGGGGGGGGGGTATGATCATCATGTATTAATACATACAGTAGGTGGTCCATATAGTGAACTTGGTGTACAGTTATTCACTTTAAGGTCATCACAGAGAACAAAGGAGCACTTTGTGTCTGGAGAATAAGAACTTTAATAGACTCAATCAAGAACTATTTACATAAATGAAAAGAAAGGTGCTCCACGACTCATGTTTTCAGTAATGTGGCACACTCGGTTATCCTCATGCACACTGTTCATTTAGCCCCGGTGCACAAGGCTCAGGGATTTATTGTTTTCAATTATTTTTATTAAGATATTTTTCACATAAAAAAACATTCCGTATCATTTCTTTTCATAACCTTATATAAAAGCATACCTAAACATACATAAACAACAAATAAAAACACAATCAACATAAACATGAGTCCATCTCGAAATACATTCCAAAATGTTAAAGGTATTCCGCCGTCTCTCCCACCTCTGATCCCCCTCCATCCCGAAGGAAAAGGGGAAAAAAAAGGGCGGGTCTCCAAACTTTAATAGTTTTTCCTTTTTCCCTTTCCTTTTTTCCTATTTCAGTGAACACCCCCCCCCCCCCACCCCGTTCTCCTATTCCCTATCATATTGTCCTATCCCAAACTGTGCTTGTGAATAGCCCCCAAACCCACCAGGCTATAGTGTTAAATTCTACGTGATGCTGTGGCTTTTCCCTACCTTTTTTATTTATTTATGAAGAGGAGAGAGTCTCAGCTCTCTACCATCGTTAAAATGATACCTTAGTGATGTACATAATCCGTGAAGAAAAAAAAAGGGGGGGTTTAAACCCCACTGTTTTACTTGTGTATAAAATCCAAAACCTCTATCTACTGTGGTGAATTCTCTAAGTGACTTCCTTCCTATATAAGTGAACCTAAGGAACTCTGGGAGCTCTGGGATTTAGCTGCAGCTGAAGGGAACATGCACAGAATCCAGTTCTGCCGCCTGCAGTCGGTCAAACTCTGTGAGAGTCTGACAGCGGCTGTAGTTGGAAGGGGCTGGGTGGGGCACGTAGCGTACATTTAGGGCAGTAGGCACCCAGGGACTGAATTGCAAGCAGTCTGTGTTCTAGGCATTCCTCCCTGTTCACATACTTTTCTAAACTAAAGTACCACCAAGTGCACCACCAAGCCCTGTTTAACCACTGCTGCTATCAGACTCTCATAGAGTTTGGCGGGCTGCTGGCAGCAGAGCTGGAGGATTCACCTGGAGGTGCTGGAGGATGCCCAGTATGAAGGATGGCTTTGACTTTTCACCGTGTAGTAAAGTGCTACAGCCAGGAATTTCCTACTCATCCAACAGCCACCCAATACCTTTGTAGGAAAGGTTCACCAATGTGACTTGATCTGCTGGGACAGAATTTGCTATATCTTTTTTATTAGAGCAGACATGCTGCTTGGGAGGACTCACCACCACACTCAAACATGTTAGACATTATCTTTCATTTTCAGACATTATTTTAACAACCAGAATGATAAAATATGCTTGAAATGCAATTCAATAAAAAAAGACCTGTTGAGGTATGGGCGTGAAGGAGGCACTAGACCACGGATATGCAATTAGCGGACCTCCAGCTGTTGCATAACTACAAGTCCCATGAGGCATAGCAAGACTCTGACAGCCATAAGCATGACACCCAGAGGCAGAGCATGATGGGACTTGTAGTTTTGCAACAGCTGGAGGTCCGCTAATTGCATATCTCTGCACTAGACCAACCCTTCTCAACCTTTTCAGCATAGCAGAACCCTTGAAATACCTATTAAGTCTCAGGAATCCCCTTCTAAAAATGACAATCTCTTCAAATCATGATACATTAGTGTGATGGTCAGTGGGAAGAATACTCCTTACACTTTTGGTCATTGGGAAGAATTACCCCCTTACAGATAACAAAAAATCAATGGTGTCAATGGGAAGTGATCTGAGAGGCAGAAATTGCTCATTGCCCAAACAACCTCTGGAGGAGCCTGAACTAGACAATAGAGAGCTTGGGTTCAGATCAATTTCATTGACTTAATATAGTCATGTGGCCATATTAGTTTTTTATTTTTATTAATATTATATAGGATTTATATAGCGCCAACAGTTTGCGCAGCACTTAACAACATGAAGGCAGACATTACAGTTACCTTACAATTTGGTACAAGAGGAATCAGAGGGCCTTGCTCATTAGAGCTTACAATCTAGGAGGAAGGGTCAATTGATACAAAAGGTAATAGCTGTGGGGGATGAGCTGATGGAGAAAGTAAAACAGTGTATTAGTTAGAAGCCGGATAGGCTTCTTTAACTAGTTGCCAACCACCCGCCGTTTGACGGCGGCAGTATGGCTCCCCTGTGCGAATCGCCGTAACTGTACAGCGGCCGTTTCAAGGGGTAATAAGGGACACACTCGCCACGTTACTGAGGAGCCAATGCGCTTGCCCGGCGCCCGCAATGTCGGCTGGGCACCTGCGATCGCTACTGACAGAGCCAAAATGGGGATCTGTGTGTAAACATACAAATCCACATTCTGTCAGGGGTGAGGATCCCCATCCCTTCCCCATTTCTGCTGGGCCATCCTACATGTACTGCGTGGTGTTATATTTCTACCCGGTTGACTGCTTTGTTGTACTGTGTTTTGCTACCCTGCTGTGCCAACCCTGCTCTGCCCATGTGCCAAGGACTTTAAATCCTGTTGTGTGCCATGGATTGAAACCCTTGCTGTACCAACTTTGCATTGCCCATGTGCCAAGGACTTTAACCCCTGTTGTACCAAACACTGCTCTGCTCATGTGCCAAGGACTTTAACCTCTGCTGTACCAAACACTGCCTTGCCAATGTCCCAAGGACTTTAACCCTTGCTGTACCAAACACTGCTCTTCCCATGTGCTAAGGCAGTGGTAGGGAACCTTGGCTCTCCAGCTGTTTTGAAACTACAAGTCCCATGAGACATTGCAAGAACCTGACAATCACAGGCATGACTCCTAGATGCAGAGGCATGAAGGGATTCGTAGTTTCACCACAGCTGAGAGCCAAGGTTCTCTACCCCTGTAAAGGACTTTAACCCCTGCTGTATCAGAGATTGTTGATCAATCTATGTCGATTGTTGTTGGTCATTGTGTCATTGTGTTGAGCCTGTGTTGATTAACACACATCAGTGAAGCTCAGCACACCTTGTGGGAAAAAACATTCTATGGATTGGGATAAAAAGCCTTCTGTGTGTAGCAGCCCCCCCTCAGTCCCCCTAATACTTACCTGAGCTCCATCTCTGTCCAGCGATGTCCACGAGTCCCTCGGCCATCCCAGGACTCCCCTCCTGATTAGCTGAGAAACAGCAGCAGCACCATTGGCTCCCACTGCTGTCAATCAAATTCAGTCAGCCTAAGAAGAGAGAAAGGGGCCGGGTCATGGCTCTGTGTATGAATGAACACAGGGAGGTGTTACTCGGCTTGAGTGCCCTCCATAGCAAGCTGCAGGAGGGAGGGGCCAGGAGAGAAAAAAAGTGACCCAAGAAGAGGAGGATCGGGGCTGCTCTGTGCAAAACCAACTGCAAAGAGCAGGTAAGTATAACATGGTTGTTATTTTTTTATAAAAAAAACCCAAAACTTTAGAATCACTTTAACTGCTTGCCGCCCGCCCACCGTCAAATGACAGTGGGGCGATGCGGCTCTTGTTCTGGGATGCCGTCATATGACAGCGTCCCAGAACGGCTGCTATCACGCAAGGGCGGGGGCGTTCAGTGTGGCAATTACAGCCGTGCCGTGTTGCAAGGACATGGCACGACCCCGATCTGTGTAAAGAGCCGCGTCCGCGGCTGTTTAACCATGTGTTTCGGCTGTATCCAATCACAGCCGATCACATATAAACACGGAGATGCCGGTAATCGGCTCTCCTCGCCTCACACTGACAGAGTGTGTGATGAGGAGAGCCGATCAGCGGCATCTCCTCACAGGGGGACATGTAGGAATGTAATCAGGGCACTGATCATCAGTGCCCTGATTACAATAAAGAAATATAGTGTCACAATACAGTGCCCACCATTGCCCACCAATGCCAGCATACAGTGCCCACCAGTGGCAGAAATCAGTGCCCATTAGCCATGCCAGACAGTGCTGGCAATCAGTGCTGCCTATCAGTGCTTCCCATCAATGCCTTTCACCGCTGTTCATCAATGCCCATCAGTGTCGCCCATCAGTGCCACCCATCAATGCCCATCAGTGCCCATCTGTACCGCCTATCCATGCCGCCTATCCGTGCCGGCTATCTGTGCCCACCAGTGCCGCCTATCAGTGCCCACCAGTGCCATCTATTAGTGCCAATCAGTGCCACCTAACAGTGCCCATCAGTGCAGCCTATCAGTGCTCATCAGTGCCACATATCAGTGCCACCTATCAGTGCCCATAAGTGCGGCATATTAGTGCCTCCTCATCAGTGACACCTAATCAGTGCCCATAAGTGCCGCTTCATCAGTGCCCATAAGTGCCACCTCATCAATGCCCACCAGTTCAGCCTATCAGTGCCCATCGGTGTTGTCTCATCAGCGCACATCAATGAAGACGAAAAATTACTTAGTTAAAAAATTTTCTGACAGAAAAAAAGAACGGATAACCCCGAAGGCCGTGATCCGCCTACAAGGCCAGTCATCCAATCCCCTTAGTATTGCAAGAGGCACCAGACAGGGCTGTCCTCTCTCCCCCTAATTTTTGCAATGGCAATCGAAACACTGGCAATAGCAATACGCTCTAATCCCAACATCCACGGTGTGACCTGTGGGACACAAGTCCACAAATGCGGTCTTTTTGTGGATGATATGCTCCTATTTATCACCTCTGGATCACCTCCCTCCCAAATCTTTGCAAACTCCTGAAGGAGTACTCAGCGATAACAGGGTTACAGGTGAACTACACTATGCTCTAAACATCTCCCTCAAGACAGAAACAATAGTATCGCTTCAAAGCGCCTTTGACTTTAAGTGGAGTGACTCCTACATTGATTACCTGGGGATCAAACTCACAGCGAAAATGGAACACTTATAATCAGCTAACTTCCCGCCCACATACCGCAAGCTCGAAGCCGATCTAGGAAACTGGACCAAGGGGGAGGTATCCTGGCTAGGGAGAATCCACGCTATAAAAATGACACTACTACCAAGACTCCTCTACCTTTTCAGGGCCCTTCCAATAAACATTAAAAAGGATCACCTGACAGCATTCCAAAGAAGAGTCAACAAATTCATCTGGGGAGGGAGAGGACATAGAATCCCCCTAAAAACCCTTTTCCTATCCAGAACACAGGGGGATTAGGGCTGCCCCAGCTATTCTGGTATTTTCAAGCTGCCAGAATAGCCCAGCTCTCCTCAGTCTACTCCAGAGCGGAGAAACCCGACTGGATTCAAATAGAAAGGCAGGCAGCTTCATCCTACACCCTAGACTTCTTACTTTGGGTCCCCCCAAGAGACCGACCCCCAATCCTATCCCCTACTCTTTTCCAATCAATGAAAATCTGTGACAATTTGAAATCCAACCCTGCATTGACCTCGAGTAGCCGCCCCCTAGCTCACATGTTCAATAACCTGGACTTTATTCCGGGCCTAGACATCAACGCCTTTAAATGGTGGTTGGACAAGTGGTTGTATCAAATCGGACGCTTCTTCACTCCCAATGGACTTTTTTCCCTGGATTTCTGTGTGAATCAACTAGAGATCCCGAATTCAGAACGATTTAGATTTCACCAAATAAGCCACTTCCTTCACAAAATCTGGCTGGGGAAACCCTTTCCACCCAGATTTACACCGTACGAATTATGGTGTGGGCAGTCCACAGAACAGAGGGGTGGAATCTCCGTCATATATCAGTCACTTGCCCAACAGTCCACAAAGACCCCATACATGACTGCATGGGAGAGCGACTTATCCCTCATCTGGGACATAGAGAGATGGAGGGTCTTCTTTGCTAGATCCTACAAGGGCATTAGGAATGTCTCACTAATCGAATCCAGCCTCAAGGTCATTACCAGATGGTACCTTACCCCTGACAGACTAGCCAAAATGTTCCCTTCATCAGACCCCCATTGCTTCCGAGGCTGCCAACTCACAGGCACCATAGCCCACATATGGTGGGAGTGTCCTAGATTAAGGCAGTTTTGGAGAAAGATTTTCTCCCTGATCCTAAAAGTTTTGAATTTTCAGATCCCGAAAACCCCAGCCATATTCTTGCTCAATGCAAATTTTCTCTGAACACCGAAGCATGCACACAAACTAGTAGACTTCATTCTCCTGGGAGCTAAGCTTACCATTGCCAAAGCTTGGAAACAACCCAAGGTTTCCTACAAGGCTGCTATACGTAAAATATCCTGGATCATGTCTCAAGAGAAACTCACTAGCATTCTCCACAACACCAAAATGCAGTTTGAAGCTACCTGGGAACCATGGGCCCGTCATATGGGCATTCCCCTCATACCAGGAGTTCAACTGTAAAGTTCTTTGGCCCAACAGGGGCCGCATAATCCTCTCCCGTTAATAGGCTCTTTATACTCTACCCCTCTTTTTCACCCCCTATTCTTCTTCCTCCCCTCCTTCACCCCTCCCCCTCTTAGCCCTCCAAGGTACACGGAGAGACCCTCCGACATTAGCGCAACTTGTCCTTCATCCGGAGGACTAACCCGTTGGGGCTAGCGAATCAGGTTACAGCAACCCTATTATTTTTGTTAGATTCCAGGCCTAACTAGTGATGTTATGAGAACTGGGGGCTCGTAGAGATTCGGCCAGGCTCAGCATGATCCCATTAGGGGTGCTGGCGGAACCTGTCCTTGTCCCTTTGTACTTTTGTCCTCAGGCCGGGCAGATACTATAAAGTTGGAGGAGCGAAAATGGTTCCTAGGATATTTATCCTTCTGTTAGAGGTTTACATGATGTCTGATGTATGTCTTTTGTATTTATTTCACCCCCAACGGGTATTGTTTTATATTGATTTATATTTTTGAAAATCAATAAAATAGTTTGGAAAAAAAAAAAAAGAACGGATGAATTAACTTCGACTTCCATAATGTTAAATAAACTCTTGTTTCAGCTATAATGCTTTATGTACTAATTCTATATGAGTAGAAGTATTGCTTTAAGCTCAAGTGATTTGGTGACTTGAACACAATAGTTTAACACACACAGGGGGGTTCATTTACTCTAAATCTGAGTGGAACATGCAAGGGAAAAAAAAAAGCATTTTTGCTTGCAGATGATTGGATGATAGAAATCAGCTGTGCTCCCCCCTCATTTCAGAGCTTCCCTCAGATTTAGAGGAACTGCACTACAGTACACAGTATATTTGCCTTCAGTAAATCAACCTCCCCATGTTACTCACATTATCCACTTACACTATTCATGGAGGTTGATGGTGGGACAGCTGTGGTAGACATTACGAAGATTCTGCAATTAATAAATCAGTGCATAACATTCATAAGTCATTTTTCCAGAAAAGTCTACTCCTATGGGGCAGGGGCGGATCCAGAGTCTAGTCTCGGGAGGGGCACTGCCAGAAAATGTGTTTTTTTGCAGGCAATTTATTGAGGCAATGGCTGGTGTTGGCACTGCAATCATCTCAGCACCATGGTTGTTATGGTGTCAGGATGATTGTAGCACATTATTTCTATTATTACATTGTTAGATAAAAGGAAATAGTTCAGCTCACCATAATGCAGAATCAACGCGTCACTTGCCACCGTCACCTGCCACCAAATGCGAATTGTCACTTGCCACATCACCTGCCACAAGTTGCGGATTGTCACTTGCCACGTCACTTGCCACACGTTGCAGATTGTCACCTGCCACAAGTTGCGGATTATCACTTGCCTGCTACAATGGTCCCTTGCTGTGTCACTTTCCTGCTAAGGTGGGGATTGTCACTTGCTGTGTCCCAGAGTGAAGTCAGGCATCAGAGAGATGATGTAATCTCTCTGCTGCCCGCGGCTTCCTGTACAGTGAGGGCAGAACTGCAGGGATGCAGAGCGGGCGCCGGGTGGTGAAAGATGATGTCCTCTCTCTGCTCCCCCACCCACTGGCTTGCTGATTGGCCAACCATCCGCTCACCCACCGAGCTGCCGACCCGCCCGTTCACCCACTGAGCTGCTCGCACACTCACCCGCACGCCGAGCCGCCCGCACACTCACCCGCCCGCTCACTTGCTGGCAACAAATTTCTTGGGGGGAGCAATTGCCCCGTTGCCCCCCCTGGATCCGCCCCTGCTATGGGGACAGTTTATGGTCTAAAGCCCACTCTGGCCAGAGCTCTGCAGAAAGCCCCTTTAATTTCATTATTTCTCAGACAGTATATAGCAGGATTCAGAAAAGGAGTAAGAATTGCATAAACTGCAGACACCATTCTGACTTCCAGAAAACGTTTATTTTTGGGCCGGACATAGTTGAAGACGCCTGTCCCATAAAAGATGAAGACCACTGTGAGGTGGGAACTACAGGTGGAGAAAGCCTTTAACTTTCCATCCTTCATCTTTATTCTAAGGATGGTTTTGAAAACATACACATATGAAAGGCAAGTGATTAAAAAGGCAGCAACTCCGAAACATACCACATGGAGATACAACAGTAAGTAATTGAGGGATGTGTCTGAACATGACACTTGTATCAGCTGATACAGTTCACAGAACAAGCCCGGGATGGTGGTGGAACCACAGAAGGCCAATCTTAGTGTACAGATTGTGTGTACTGAGGAGCAGATGGATCCAATGACCCAGACACCGAATGCCAATCGAATGCACAAGTGAATATTTATCATTGTTGTGTAATGGAGAGGATGACAGATGGCAACATATCGATCGTAGGACATAACAGCTAGCAGGAAAGCCTCTGTGACAGCAAAGCAGAAAAAGAAGAAGACCTGGGCTATACAAGAGGAGTATAAAATCAGCCAGCTTTTCCTAAAGATGTCAAATAGCAAATGAAAAGAAGACACAGATGAGGTGAAGATGTCCAAAGCCGAGAGGTTTCCAAGGAAAAAGTACATGGGGGTCTGAAGGTGGGAGTCTGAGACCACCAGGGAAATTATGAGAAGATTACCGGCCAGTGTGGACATATAGACAAAGAGGATCAGAAGAGACAGTGGGATCTGGGAATACTTGAGGTCCGACAAGCCAAGCAAAATGAATTCAGAAGTTCGATTTGTCATCATAACCAAAATATTTCCACAACTATGAGATACAGTAACAAATTGTAACAGCTGACTGATAGAATATCAAGATCAATACATTACAATATAGATACAGTATTGTAAAAAATAAAAAATGTATATCTATATCTATATAGATATCTATATAGATATATCTATATATATCTATATATATCTATATATATATATATATCTATATCTATATATATATATATATAGATATAGATATATATATATATATATATATATATATATATATATATATATATAGATATAGATATAGATATAGATATAGATATATATATATATATATATATATATATATATATATATATATATAGATATATAGATATATATATCTATATATATATATATATATATATATATATATATATATATATATATACATATATATATATATATATATACATATATATATATATATATATATATATATATATATATATATATATATATATACACAGTCTCTCACAAAAGTGAGTACACCCCTCAGTCACATTTCTGTAAATCTTTTCTTCTATCTTTTCATGTGACAACACTGAAGAAATGACACTTTGCTACAATGTAAAGTAGTGAGTGTACAGCTTGTATAACAGTGTAAATTTGTTGTCCCCTCAAAATAACTCAACACACAGCCATTAATGTCTAAACCGCTGGCAACAAAAGTCAGTACACCCCTAAGTGAAAATGTCCAAATTGGGCCCAAAGTGTTAATATTTTGTGTGGCCACCATTATTTTCCAGCACTGCCTTAACCATCTTGAGCATGGAGTTCACAAGAGCTTCACAGGTTGTCACTGGAGTCCTCTTCCACTCCTCCATGACGACATCACGGAGCTGGTGGATGTTAGAGACCTTGCACTCCTCCACCTTCCGTTTCAGGATGCCACACAGATGCTCAATAGGGTTTAGGTCCTTTAGACATGCTTGGCCAGTCCATCACCTTTACCCTCAGCTTCTTCAGTGGTCATTTTGGAAGTGTGTTTGGGGTCATTATCATGTTGGAATACTGCTCGGTGGCCCAGTCTCTGAAGGGAGGGGATCATGCTCTGCTTCAGTATGTCACAGTACATGTTGGCATTCATGGTTCCCTCAATGAACTGTAGCTCCCCAGTGCTGGCAGCACTTATGCAGCCCCAGACCATGACACTCCCACCACCATGCTTGACTGTAGACAAGACACACTTGTCTTTGTACTCCTCACCTGGTTGCTGCCACACCACACACTTGTCACCATCTGAACCAGATAAGTTTATCTTGATCTCATCAGACCACAAGACATGGCCCAAGTAGTCTTCTTGTCTTCAGCAAACTGTTTGTGGGCTTTCTTGTGCATCATCTTTAGAAGAGGCTTCCTTCTGAGATGACAGCCATGCAGACCAATTTGATGCAGTGTGCGGCATATGGTCTGAGCACTGACAGGCTGACCCCCCACCCCTTCAACCTCTGCAGCAATGCTGGCAGCACTCATATGTCTATTTCCCAAAGACAACCTCTGGATATGACGCTGAGCATGTGCACTCAACTCCTTTAGTGGACCATGGTGAGGCCTGTTCTGAGTGGAACCTGTCCTGTTAAACTGCTGTATGGTCTTGGCCACCATGCTGCAGCTCAGTTTCAGGGTCTTGGCAATCTTCTTATAGCCCAGGCCATCTTTATGTAGAGCAAGAATTCTTTTTTTCAGATCCTCAAAGAGTTCTTTGCCATTAGGTGCCATGTTGAACTTCCAGTGACCAGTATGAGAGAGTGAGAGCGATAACACCAAATTTAACACACCTGCTCCCCATTCACACCTGAGACCTTGTAACACTAATGAGTCACATGACACCAGGGAGGGAAAATGGCTAATTGGGCCCAATTTGGACATTTTCTCTTAGGGGTGTACTCACTTTTGTTGCCACCGGTTTAGACATTAATGGCTGTGTGTTGAGTTATTTTGAGGGGACAGCAAATTTACACTGTTATACAAGCTGTACACTCACTACTTTACATTGTAGCAAAGTGTCATTTCTTCAGTGTTGTCACATAAAAAGATAAAAGAAAAGATTTACACAAATGTGAAGGGTGCACTCACTTTTGTGAGATACTATATATATATACAAGGACAGAGAGTGATACAATGTATCTCAATCATCCATTCACAGAGACAGAAAACACGGGGGTGGGCTTCATACTGACTGATCACTGTGATAGCCAATCAGAGGCAATAATACTGATCAGGTGACCCGGAAACCAGATGTTCTGGGTCACAATCATTAGAACCTTGGTCTCTGTGCTGCGAACGTGCCATGTAGGAGATACACAAACATGAGGCCCAACAGAAGAAATTGATATAGAAATACAGAAAAATATAAAGGAAATATTTAAATTAGTTGCCTGCACATACAGTACACTTTATTTTTTATTTAACATGACGTACAGTTCATATGTACTTTCATTATCGGTGTAATTCCCAGCAGTACAACGAGAAAGAATTGTTTATAATGATGGATTTACCACTGTGTAGCTGATTGCTATTTTAAACACTATAAGGATATGTGTGTTTGTTTAAAAAATATAACATAAATGAATCAGAACAGTCAACCAATAAGTGAATAAATATAAAACCAGTTGCAGCTATAACACTGTTATGCCACGTACACACGACCAGACTTTCCAGCAGAAAAGGTCAGACGGAATCATTCCATCGGACATTCCGATCGTGTGTGGGCTTTATCTGACTTTTTCTTTCGAAAATTCTGGACCTAAAAATAGAACATGTGTCAAATCTTTCAGACGGAATCAGTTCCTATCTGGAAAACCGTTCATCTGTATGCTATTCCGACGGACCAAAAATGACACAAGGGCAGCTATTGGCTACTGGCTGTTGAACTTCCTTTTTCTAGTCCCATCGTACATCATCGCGTTCTTAACAATTGGACTTTGGTGTGATCGTGTGTAGGCAAGTCCGTTTCAGCGGAACTCCGTCAGAACTCCATCAGAAAAACTGTCAGAGTTCATTCCGACGAACATTCCGGTCGTGTGTATGCGGCCTTAGAGTGGACTCTCAACACTCCACACACTGCACTGTTACCATAACATTGTGGTTTTGTTTGCTTGTTTATTTGTTTGCTTTCTTTACTTAGCCCTTTTTCCCTTCTTATCTTTTTCCAATGTGTCAAGAAGATGAAAGATGAACACAAATGGAAGAGAATGATTCAGATATTATTGGCTTAGATATTCTTATCTACAGTGGAGGAAAATAATGATTTGATCCCCTGCAGATTTTGTACGTTTGCCCACTTACAAAGAAATTAAAGGTCTATAATTTTTATCATAGGTGTATTTTAAATAATATAGACAGAATATCCACCAAAAATCCAGAAAAAAAACCAAAAAACACATAAAACAAATGCTATAAATGAAGTTGCAGTTCAGTGAGTAAAATACGTATTTCATCCCCGAAGCAAAACATGACTTAGTAGTTGGTGGAGAAACCCTTGTTGGTGATCACAGAAGAGGTCAGATGTTTCTTGTAGTTGGTGACCAGGTTTGCACACATCTCAAGAGGGATTGTGGTCCACTCTTTACAGATCTTCTTTAAATCCTTTAAAAGGTTTCTTGGCTGTCTCTTGGCAACTCGATACATTTTCTATGGGATCAAGGTCTAGACACTGGTTAGACCACTCCTTAACCTTAATGTGCTTCTTCTTGAGCCACTCCTTTGTTGCCTTGACAGTATGTTTTGGGTCATTGTCATGCTGGAAGACCCATCCATGACCCATCTTCTGTGTTCTGAGTGAAGAAGGTTCTCATCCAAAATTTTACAATACATGGCCCAGTCAATTGGCCCCTCAATGCGGCAAAGTCTGCATGTACTTTTTAGCAGAGAAACAGCTACAAAGCATAATTTTTCCACTTCCGTGCTTGACTGTAGGGATGGTGTTTTTAGGGTCATAGTCAGCATTTTTCTTCCTCTAAACATGGTGAGTCGAATTAATGCCAAAGAGCTCAATTTTGGTCTCATCTGACCACATCACTTTCTCCCAGTCCTTCTCTGAATCATTTAGATGTTAATTGGCATGACTGCACATGTGCCTTCTTAAGGAGGGAGACTCACCATGTTTGGAGGAAGAAATATGCTGACTATGACCCTAAGAACACCATCCCTGCAGTCAAGCACAGAAGTGGAAACCAGACGCTTTGGGGCTGATTCTCTGCTAAAGGTACAGGCCGACTTTGCCTCATTGGGGGGCCAATGGATAAGGCCATATATTGTAAAATCTTGGATGGGAACCTTCTTCACTCAGCCAGAACACTGAAGATGGGTCATGGATGGGTCTTCCAGCATAAAATGACCCAAAACATACCGCCAAAGCAACAAAGGAGTGGCTGAAGAAGAAGCACATTAATATCATGCAGTGACCTAGCCAGCCTCCAGACCTTAACCCTAGAGAAAATTTATGGAGGGAGCGGAAACTTTGAGTTGCCAAGCGACAGCCAAAAAACCTTAAGGATTTAGAGAAGACCTGTAAAGAAGAGTGGACCAAGATCCCTCCTGAGATGTGTGCAAACCTGGTCACCAACTACAAGAAACGTCTGACCTCTGTGATCACCAACAATAGTTTTTCCACCAAGTACTAAGTCATGTTTTGCTCGGGGATCAAATACTTATTTTTCTCACTTAACCGCAACTGCATTTATAACATTTGTATCATGTGTTTTTTGGTGGATTTGTTTTTAATATTATGTCTCTATCATTTAAAATACACCTATGATAAAAATTATAGACCCTTTTTTTTTGTAACGTGGCAAACTTCTGCAGGGGATCAAATCATTATTTTTCCCCACTGTATCTATAGTATTTATTTATGTATTTTTAATGTATGTATTATTTTTAAATGTCTGTAATAAAAAATATAAATAGATAACTAAATAATTAAATAAACAAATACAGTACATTTGTAAGTTACCTTTGTTATTAAGAATTAATAAAAAGCCATGACGGGTGAAGGCAAATGTACTTTGATAACAACCTAATAAAAAAAAAACAAATAAAAAAAAATATATATAAATTATAATTTGTAATTGTAGACTTTATTTATTCGGTAAGCCAGTAAAAATCCAAAGCAAATCAATGGTATTGAGACGTCCATTTTACATCTGTTATCAGACCCTGTAGTGGTGATAGTGATCTTTTCCTTCAGTCGGTTCGATACGGGAGGTCAATGTCTCAGATATAAATGGAACAGGCAATATGTCCTTGCAGCATCTCACTTTGTATAAAAGCATTCAGCATCTCCCTGAGATCTCCATCCATATCCCTCCTGTGTCTCATTACACTGCCGAGATCTTCAGCCTCGGGAGAAATGACAGAGGACTATTGAAAAATGTATTTCTATTATTAATATGCAGCACATAATTTAAGGAAAAAAATATTCCCTTGCTTGTAATTATCATTTTGCATTTTTATCATTCATTGTTCTATGTTAAAGTCCCAGCAAGTGAGTACAGATACTTCACAACATTACATTGATGTTATATAGGCTTTAGAAGAGTGATTGCTTTTATTATGAGAGTTTATTACTACTTTACTTTAAAGTTACTTTAAAGTTTTGTTGCAGGTACAAGCAAATATGTGTATCCTGGGTCAATAAATAGAGCAATTAACGTGAAAGGGCTCGATATCCCTGAGAAACGCAGCCAAGTTCTCTCTCAGATGCACAAACTACAAGAAACCCATTTATTGCACAGACAAGAACCCTAAGCTCACAAGCCATTTATTCCCACTTCCTATCACTAAAAATGAAATAACTAAACCGCTTGCGAAAACAAAAGGAGTTTCAATTCTGATCTCCAAAAAGCTTAAAGGGGTTTTAAAGGTTCATATTCTTTCACCTTAATGCATCCTATGCATTAAGGTGAAAAAACACTTGTCAGTGACCAGCCCCCCAGCCCCCCTGTTTTACTTACCTGAACCCTTAAACTTGACCCGGCGGGAATGCGCTCTCTCGCTGCCCGGGGTTCTCAGCTCTTCATTGGATAGATTGATAGCAGCACAGCCATTGGCTCCCGCTGCTGTCAATCAAATCCAATGATGAGAGCGCTGGGGCGGAAAGGTGTCCAAGTCTGATCTGGCCCCTAGGTAATCCTGCATCATGTGAATCAGACGCTGGCGATGGTTGCTGGAACCGATCAGACCTTGGGGCTACGGACTAAAAAATTGTCTGAACGCATTTGTCAGATGGCCACCTTCTCCACCGCTCCTTCTATGACTGACCGAAGCCTCAGCAACACATTGTCCAGGAGGACCAGGAAATTGTAACCTCCCAGGCTCTGGAAACACGTTGCACAAACCTTTCTGCAAGGCCTCCCGAAGATGTTTCATCTTCTGCTCCCTCTGCAATGGCAAGATAAGGTCCACAAACCTACCCTTGTAATGTGGATCAAGGAGGGTTGCCAGCCAGTAATCATCCCTCCCCTTGATACCACAAATACAAGGAAAATTTACGTGGATCAAGGAGGGTTGCCAGCCAGTAATCATCCCTCCCCTTGATACCACAAATACGAGGATCCTTCCGCAGGCTTTGCAGGATCAGGGAGGCCATGCAGTTAGGTTTGCTGAGGCATTTGGTCCAGAGTCCTCTGGGTCACTAAGGATGACGTGATCCACAGCCACCTCCTCCCAGCCATGTACAAGTCCATTGGTTTCCTCGGACTGTAAATGATCCCTTGAAGACCGCTGCTGATGCTGAGTGCCAGGCTCCACCTCCATGCTGACGCAATCCTCCTCCTCCCCCTTCTCCTCATCCTCATCTTGTGTGATTGGCGGGCACGCAGGAACACTGTCTGGATAACGGGGGCCTTGAGAGGTAAGGAAGTCCTCCTCTTCCTCCCTCTGTTCTGCCTCAAGTGCCCTGTCCATTATTCCACGTGTGCTCCAGCAGGTGGACAAGAGGTACAGTGTCACTGATGCATGCACTGTCACTGCTCACCATCCTCGTGGCCTCCTTAAATGGTGACAGGACAGTGCATGCATCCCTGATCATAGCCCACTGGCTTAGAAAAAAAACCAAGGTCCCCTGACCCTGTCCTGGTGCCATAGTTGCATAGGTACTCATTGATGGCCCTCTGCTGTGTGTGCAGCTGATGCAGCATGGCCAACGTTGAGTTACACTTGGTGGGCATGTCACAGATTAGGTGGTTCTTGGGCAGGTTAAATTCCTTTTGAAGGTCAGCCAGCTGAGCACTGGCATTATATGACCTGTGGAAATGCACACAGACTTTCCTGGCCTGCCTCAGGACATCCTGTAAGCCCGGTTACCTGCCCAAGGACCGCTGCACCATCAAGTTAAGGACATGAGCCAAACAGGGCACATGGGTCAGTTGTCCCTGTTGGAGGGCGGAAAGGAGGTTGGTGCCATTGTCGCAAACCACCATACTCCTTTGAATGCCTATGGAGCACTGCTGGTTCCAAGGACAAAGGACAAATCAGCACAGGAAGAGGCCATGGAAGAAGAAGAAGAGGAGGGGGTGGAGGAGAGAGGTGTGGCAGAATCACCACTAGTAGAATTTTGGAGGCGTGGTGTTCTTTGGGGCGGGTCTTTTAGGTACGCTTGCCAATGAACTGCATGGCAGGTCGACATATGTCTGGTCAAGCATGTGGTGCCCGAGCGGGTGATGTTTTGGCCACGTGAGATACGCGTGAGACATATGTTGCAAAAAGCAGCGGTGGGATCTGATGCACTCATCTCAAAAAAGGCCCACACCAAAGAACTTTTGGAATAACGTGCAGAGACAGCAGCGCCCTGCACATGCGAAGCTCTGCAGTGTGATGCAGTCTGTGTTCTGCCCTTAAGCTGGCCCCTGGAGGGCATCCTGCCTCGCTGGTGATGTGCCTCCTCCTCCTCCTCCTCCTCCTCCTCTCTCCTATCAGGCACCCACGTGGAGTCAGTGACTTCCTCATCATCCCCTCCCTCCTCATCACTGGAGCAAACCTGGCAGTATGCTGCAGCTGGGGGAACACGACTGCCAGATTCCTGTCCTTCTTGGGCACCGCCTCTTTCTGGGCTCACGTTACTGCCTTCCTCTAGCTGAGTACCATCACCGGAGCCTTCAAAATGCTGGGCATCCTCCTGGAGCATGTACCCAACACTGTGGTCCAAAAGTTCAGGGGACTCCTCAGGAGGACATGGTGGGGCTAGGGAAGGAGTGACTGATGCCATTGAGCTGAGCTAAGAGGCCACGTTGGCAGCTGCTTTGCCAGACAAAGTACCCTGAGCCTGGGTAAGAGAGTATGAGGAGGATGAGGACGGCTTGGTCATCCACTCTACCAAGTCTTCTGCATGTTGCGGCTCAACGCGGCCAGCTGCCGAAAAAAAGGACAAGCATGTCCCACGGCCACGTGCTGATGAGGATGCACCGTCTCCATGACCAGCACTGTTGCCTCTAGACACAGAGCCTGCTTGCCCTCTTTTATTGGCTTGTGACTGTCTGCCTCTCCTTGTTGGCCTTTCAGACATACTAATGGCCTGCAGTGAGATGTAGCTGCACAAAGCTGGGATGTATATATATATATATATATACTGATACTGCAGCTAACAGAATCAAATGCCTGCCTGTAGTATTATTAGTATGAGAACACCAGCAATTGTCTTCAGGTAGCTTTAGGTGCACACTGTGCAGAGGACACAGTACACTAACGGTAAATACTGAAGCTGCCTGACTGTGGTATTAATAGGAGCAGAAGAACACCACCAGCAATTGTCTTCAGGTAGCTTTAGGTGCACACTGTGCAGAGGACACAGTACACTAACTGTAAATACTGCAGCTGCCTGCGGTACTAATAGGATCAGAAGAACACCAGCAATTTTCTTCAGGTAGCTGTAAATACTGTAAAAACACCTGCCTGCCTGTCAGTAGGAAGAGAATAACAGGAACGGATCTAGCTAAACTGAATACAGTGTATATATATATATATATATATATATATATATATATATATACAACACCTAGGATGCATATATATACACAATACACTGTAAGTGCAGCTAACTGACTCGCCTGCCTACTCTATCTAACTGAAATCAAGTGACAAGTGTCTCTCTCTCTCTCTCTACCTTTCTCTCAATGCCGGAGCACACTACACAGGGCCGACTTGCAGGTGGCCTTATATAGTGTGGGGTGTGTACTAAACCCCCAAACCCCCTAAGCCATAATTGGCTAAAGCCACCCTGGCTTTGGCCAATTACGGCTCTCTGTACAGACGGCGCTGTGATTGGCCAAGGTCATAGTGCATGTTTGGCCAATCATCAGCCAGCAATGCACTGCGATGCCACAGTAAATTATGGGCCATGATGCGCCACATGAATTTGGCGCGAACAGCCCATATCGTTTGCAATTCGATGAGCGGTCAAACATACAATGTTTGAGTCGAACGTGGGTTCGACTCGAACTCGAAGCTCATCCCTAGTCACCAACAGTTAGGATACCAGCAGAGTGCCACTGGGAGAGGTTCAAATCAGGGATGCAGGAAGATATGGCTCTTAGTGGTATTGGTAGTGATCTAGTAGGTGAGTTGCGGGGGTATGTATTTAAAAGTTTTCTCCAGGCCAACAGTGAGGCAGAGATCATGGGGTTAATTTCTGAAGGGTTGGAGAGTATCCAGCCATCGTTAGTAAGAGGTAGTCTGTTAGGGTAGCAGGCTGTTGGTATGAGGCTTCCATGGTGGACCATATTTTTTCGGGCTTAGGATGCCACCAAAAGTAAAGTTGGTCTAATATTGAGACGTAGTAGTAATTGCCAATATGGGGCAATCCCACTCCATCTTTTCTGTGGGGCCTAGTGAATATGTAGGCAGCACATCTAGGTGGTTTAGAGTCCCAGTGTAGAAAGGCCTATGCTGCGTAGTGATTTCAGTAGGGTGGGTACGTTTTGAGAGAAGATTTGGTAATTTAAGTCAATCGGTCATTTTGGGTTGGGGGCAATCTAAACTTCCAAGTATGGGTAGATGTACTCGCCCACATTTAGGATATGTTGGATTTCAGCCGGGCAGCCATTTGTGGCAGGAGATGTATAGGGAGGACAATGGATTTTGTGGTATTAAGTTTGTAATAAGATACAGAGCTAAATTGGTGGAGGGTGTCTTGTATTGCCTGTAGGGACTGGATGGGGTTAGTGACCATCAAGACCACGTCATCTGCAAATAGGCTAATGTTGTGGTCCATGCCGTTGCAGGGAATGCCTGATATTTGTGGATCGGATCTAATTTTTGAGGTCAAAGGTTCCATAAGTAGGGCAAAGATAAATGGGGAGAGGGGGCACCCCTGTCGTGTACCATTAGAGATCTCAAAAGGGGTGGATAAAGTACCTCTGGTGAGTACTTTAGCTGATGGGTTGGAGTATAAAGATAGGATTACATCTTGGAACCACCCTGTAATACCAAATTTAGTCAGTACCGCCTGAAGGAATGTCCAGTGAACTCTATCAAATGCCTTCTCTGCATGAAGCGATAGTAGCAGAGAAGGCGTTTGATTATGTGCAGCATAGTGGATGAGGTTGAGTACCCTTCTGGTTGCGTCTGGGGCCTGCCTACCAGGGACAAACCCAACCTGGTCTGGGTGTACCAGCTCAGGGAGAAACACCATCAGTCTGTTGGCAATAACTTTAGCAATAGCTTGATTTCAGTGTTCAAGGGAGATATTGGTCTATAGTTAGAGGCAACAGAGGGTACTTTCCCAGGTTTTGGAATCGTGGTTATGACAGAGCGTAACATATCTGTAGGCAAGGAGCCCGAAGAGCCAGCAGCATTGAAGAGGTCCATTAGTTTAGGGACTAAGATGTTGGCAAATTTTTTTGTAAAACATATTAGTGAAGCCATCCTCTACTGGGGACTTATGCAGAGGGAGAGCCTTAATTGCTCTGAGGACTTCCTCCGTAGTGAATCTTTAAGAGATACATTCGAATTGGGTTTCTGATAGACATGTGCATTTGTTTTCGCCTGAATGCATTTTCGTCCGAATTTCCAGTATTTTTGTTATCATTTTACCAAATGATAACGAATGTGCAGAATCCGAAAACCGAAAGATCCTACATAAACAAATGCTTTATTTTCATTTTCATTGCGACAACAGTTCGATATAGATAGGAGATTCGACATGATGCTGACAATATCGATCTGTGTCCACCAAACCTGTGGTCGAATATGCCTAACCTTAGCTTCATTAGTCCAAGATTATTCGACATAGAGAGAAAAGATTCGACATAGAGAGAAAAGATTCAACATGAAGATTCGACAAAGCAGTTGCCGCGAGCAGAAATTTATGGTCAAATGCTCTGCCCATAGGCTATAGAAAAATTCTAATGTTGGTTGACTAGTAATAATAATTATTAAATATAATTATTACTAGTGTCATACAACATTAGAATTCTACTATAGCTTGTAGGTGGAACATTCGACTGGAAATGTACGATTGTGGCGTCATACAGTTTAGCTGCTCCGTCTAATCTTCTTAGAACATTCGACAGACACCATAAGCTTTCAATGACAGATTCTACCTTAATAATTTCGGATTTTTGGACGAATGCAATTTTTAATGAAACAAAATAAATAAAAACGAATTTCGGGAGTAACTAAATAAATGTATTTTTCGGACGAAAACAAAAATTCTGAAACAAAATATTTCAGTGTGCACATGTCTAGTCTCTGAAATCATGGGTGAATTGATTGGGGTAAGAAAGCTACGAATTTTCTCTACAGTTGGCTGGGGAGTGAGAGGGTCCTTTTTGAGATTATAGAGGGATGCGTAAAAGTCACTAAATGCATTAGCAATTTCTTGAGGATTGGTTAAAAGTTGCTTCGAAGTCGGGTGGTGGAGGGAAAAAATGTTGGCATTTGTACGTTGGGCCTTAACTTGTTTCACTAAAAGTGACCCAGCTCTATTGCCTAATGCATAAAAATTGGCCTTGGAGAATTTGAAGTTATGCTCGAATTTGTGGAGCAGGAGGGTAAGTAATTTCTGTCTTAGCTCTAGGAGCTTGATGGCTTGTGCGTGAGAGGGAGAGGATTTGTTTAATCTTTTTATACAGGATATTTGGGACATAACCTCATCAATCTGCTGGGTTCTCTGGTGTCTCGCTCTTCTACCCAACTGTATGAAAAGTCCTCGGAGTTAAGCTTATTAAGTTGACCAGAGCGTAAATTTGTCAGTGTCAGACAGTTCGTTAAGTTAAAAGAAAGATTGGTGCTCGGTCTCTATTTCCCGTTGGACTATAGGGTCATCTAACATGGAGGGATCTAGCCTCCATACATGTGTTTTTTTTTATTGATATATGTTCCCCAGGACAGTACTCAGACCCCCCATACCCCTTTTATGGCCAATTACTTGCGTATAAGCCTTCAAAATGGGCACTTTTGATTTTTTCCTCTTCAGTTCCCATAGACTTCAATGGGGTTCACCATTCAGGTTAGAACGTTTCCCCTGTTTGGGAGTTCTGCTGTGAACTCAATGGCCCATTTCTAAAAGTGACCGGTGAGTGCATTTCATCTGCACGTGATCGATAAATTATTGGCATGTATTCTTGGACTGAAGTTCTTCAAAAAAGCAATAATTAATGAAATGAACAGGATAATTGCAAAAGTCTGATATTTTATTTATTTATGTAATATATTTTATTTTATTTTTGTTGTCACTTTAAAATGACCGGCTTGTTGATCAGTTGTGCTCTCTCTATATAATATGGTACAATTTTGTTATAAAGTAGGGAAGGTTTGGAATATTTGGGTTATTATTTGTGTCATAACTGAACCTGGCCATACATCAGTAGAAGTGTGTTTAGTTTTTATTTATTTTTTGCAGAACATATTTTCATCTTATTTACGGTTAGTGGGATCAAATATTGATTGTCCTTGACCATGTGATGAGATACTTTGAAAGAGCGAATAGAAAATTCTTCACTTACAGACTTAACTGTGCATTGTTTTTTTTTTTTTGTTTTTGTTTTTTAAATCATACATATTGAAGTGTGCATACAATAGGTATACAGTTTAATACATCTGGGATTCCAATCAAGCAGCAGCTCTGGATAGAATTGTAAATGCTTTTGGATGATATTAGTGGACTTAATAATGTCAGGATCAAATGCTTCATGGAACAATTTTTTGACCTTTTTCGACTGTATAAATGTACTATGGCCAGCTTACTTGGAGTCCTCACTTTCCATTCTGAGTCAGTAATAACTAAGGCTTAATGTGAAGGAAAGGCAACCTGTAGGTATCATAAATATATTTACTGTGCATATTTTTAATAAAATAAAATACAGTTAGTTATGATAACCGTATCTGTTTAAAACAAATTAAACAAAAACAATATATATATATATATATATATATATATATATATATATATATATATATATATATATATATATATATATATATATATATATATATATATAAATAAATAAATAAAAAAAAATATATATATATATATATATATATATATATATATATATATATATATATATATATAAACAAATTTAAAAAAATATAAAGAGTCACAGATAAAGAATAATTGTGACAGTATCAAGTTCTAGTTCAAGTGCAATTTTAAAATTATGACTGTTATTATTAATATATTATTATTAATATAATATAATATAATATAATTAAATAATATTGTATTAATAATAATAATATATTAATAATAATAATAATAATAATATATATTATAGCACAAGGGGGTTTTCTTTATGTGTGTGTTTTTATTTTTGTTTTTTACTTGAAGTGGTCATCTTTGTTATTACAAGAAGGACAAGCTTTTTGTAAAATAAATAAATGGGTTGCTTTTCTCCACAGATATGTTTGTGACAGCTATACCGATTTTGAAAAATGTCCCATAATAAATACTGTATCTTTCAAATAGATAAATGCCAATTTTTTTTAGAGCATGCCTTGCCTTCCTTGTCCAGAAATGTGTACCTGACGAGATTCTAAACTGTCCCAGTCTGTTAAAAAAAAATTCCCTTCATTTCATGCACTGGTGACCCCCATTTTCAGGCATAAAAAAGTCAAATCCTTCTTTAGATAGACCAGAAAAGGATGATTTATTAAATGAGTTTTAGAGTTAGAATCAATAAAACAATAAATTGCGTGGATATTCACCTCATTTATCTGATCAAGTGTAGATGAAAAGAGTAAACAGGAATTTATTTTGTACATGATTAAATGACTGAAGTAAATAATAACAATGTAGTGTGTGAAGATTCTTAGCACTTTTAATAAATCAGCCTCAATTAGTAATGGCAATCTGATTTTTTTTTTTTTTTTGGCAATCTGTCTGATGGTAAAGAAAATAGTTTGGCAGTAATTCCTCTTGAAATCAATTAGAGAACAAAACCAGCATTACATTAAATGTTATTGAAATGTTGTTATTCAATTAAAAATCCCCGAGTGCATATTGTATAACATTTTGGGTCTAAAATGCTAGAAAAAATATTACAATATTATAGAAATGCTGTCATTCAATTACAAATCCCTGAGTGCCTATTTTATTGAATTTTGGGACTAACTTGCTGGGAAATGGGACTATCAGCCCAAGGAATAGATTCACAATTCAATAGAAAGAAACTCTAAAACTATAAACTATAAGAAACAATAAAATAATTATTTGGGAATCACATCATATGATAAAATCAGAATTATCCAGTTACGTGAAAAGCAAATGAATGATTACTTATTTCATCTGCACATGATTGGTTACATAAAGTGAAGATTTACACAATCTATGGTGCTAAGATTCTCAACTCCTTTAGTAAGTCAGCCTACATGTCATTCTTCTATATTCTGATATTCTACAATAAATAATTGTAGTCTAATTTATATTCTTATGATGTAGACAAAATAATTGTAACATCTGATATTTTATTTTTCTTGTTTAAATGGTTTAATGGCAATTAACAAGGGAAAAAAAAACAAGTACGTATTACAAAAAAGACATTGCATAGTATACAGTAGAAAGAGTCTCCCAGCGGGGGTGGGGGGGAATGTCACAGTGGGGACCGGAGACATAGCCAGAAGTAATTTGGTACAATACATACAATAAAGGGGCAGATCATCAACTACTGAATGAGTATTAAAGATCCAGGCGGCTGGGGCAACAAGTGTAAAAACAAATAAAGCCTAATAATATAGAGGTTCACAGATAATTTCATATGGTGATGCTAATAACCCCCTATAAAACCATGGGGCAATGTGCCATACTGGTGCAAAAAGTGTCAGGGCTGGGCTCAGCCCTTCCTTCTCTGAGCTGGCCGCTCAGCTGTCGGATAATTTCCAGCTCCCATCTCTCTCCACAGTTACTCAGCTGTTGATGATATCCTGCTCGTCAGTCCTGCCTACTTAAGCCGTTCAGCCCAGTGGATCTCTGCCTTCGCCTTGGTCAACATTACAAAAGACTATCTCCTGCGTTCCTCTTTAGAGACTGGCTTTGCTGACATCCCTTCTGGCTCCAAATCCTGCTCGCTGTTCCACTACATTGATCCCTGACTTCTGGCTTGGCTGACTATCCGTTCCGGTTACTGAACGTTGGCTATGTTTTGACTATGTTTGTTCTTTTTACTTTTATTATTAAACAAGTGTGATTTAACTGTACTTCTGTCTCAGTCTGATGTCATGATTTCTGACAAAAACGCGGTGTAACAGAGCACTCCAAGACCATTAGGGTGTTATCCGGTCATAAGCTGTAGTGAAATACTGCTAATGAGAGGATAGGAAAGAAAAGAGTGAGTATGGAGACAGAGATAGAAAAGAGATGAAGGAAGAGGATAGGGAAAGGGGAAAGGAAAAAAAGGGCAAGGGTGAGGGGATGGGGTGGCTGGGAATGGTAAGGGGGATCCCTGGAATAGAAAGGGGGGCCCCCAGGGGGCATCTTGGTTTATAGAGCAACACTGTGGTGATTATTAGGTGTGTGTGTGTGTCAAGGGAGTAGCAATGAATCATTGAAGTTGGGTGGTAGATATTGTGATATCCAAAGGCTCCAGAGTTCTTCATATTTACTGACTCTGTCCAGCAGAACTTTCTATATCTTTACATAAAAGTGATACAACATTGTGTGATCCTATGTTTAGTTTCAAGGACACAGAGGTTGGGAGATTTCCAGACTTTCAAAATACTTTGCTTGGCTGTGGTGGTAATCTGTGGGAGTAACTTGAATTGGCAATGGAAGGATCACCACTACTCCTGATCAGCCCAGGTGAATAAATGATAAAGAACCAGCCTCAGCCTACATGTCTCCACCAAACCACACACTCTGATGCATTTTGTCTCACTAACCAGGGCTTAATCATAACGTCTGGTGGGCATCAGGGTGTGTGGTTTGATGGCCACAGATAGGCTGAGGCCACTCTTTGTCATTTATATCTATGTCTTCACACTGGGTGTCCTTCACTCATTGGTTGGAATCATCTGACACAAGAACATTCTAATGTGTAGTGTTTCATTTAATGGAATGCAAAGATTTTCAGTTTTTTTTTTTTCTTTAATTTTGGTTTACTTATGACATTTCTTAATCACATATGTTGTGTCACTTATGTATATGTTTATTTGTTATATATGACATCTGATTTTTTTTTAGTGCTGCACCTCATTATTATATAAAGTTTTTAGGGGTTATGTATCCAAACTCTTTGTGCTGGTAGCAACTGTTAACTAACCTAAGCACAGTGTCTTTCATTTTTTATGAGCTTTATCATTTATTCACCTGTGCTGGTTGGGGAGTAGCAAACCTTTCCTCTTTACATATACTAACTCCCTGGGTCGGTATTAGGACAAGCCTGCACTATTGAATTGGCGATGGGTCAAATCAGAGTTTAAATCAGGGTTTAATAGTGGGGTCTAGTGCCATAGGATTGTCAAAGATTTTAGAGAGAATTCCAAAAATTTCCAACCAAAAGACCTGAGGAACTGAACATTACCACCAATTTTGTAGGTGTGCACCTTCAATAGTGTATGGATATTGTGTCAAAAATGGTTCAATCCTGGCAAGGACAGGTATCATCATGTGAGAACCTTGTAGTTGATTTCCAATCCCATAATATTTTGTTAAGAGGATTTTGTGGCCTGAAAAATGTGTAAACAGTCAGCAGCATCGGAGATAATTCCAAGAACAGGTTGGCAGAGGACCATATGAAAAAAAAAGTAGGGGTGGTCCAAGTCGCATAGAAAGCTGGATTGTAAAGGAAGTAAAGAAGTGGATTATGAGGTGATTGAAGGACTTCTTCTTCAATGTTTTGAATAAGGCACTTTTGAGCATGCTCCAAAACTAGTCACCTCCCCTTGCTGACATCACTTCCGTCCCCCTTGTTCTACGTTGTTTCGGGAAGTGCGGTAGCCATCTTGCTCCTCCGGACCCTCGGTTCTTTCGGCTGTGGACCAGAACAGTGACAGAGAGACCATCTCAGGAGGACTTCAGACATTGATGAGCCTGTTAACTATGAACTTCTGTAAGTGTTTTTAACTGTTGCCTTATAATAAAAATGCTGACATACTGCACTTAGAAGTGCCTTTCTCTGCATCTCTTTGACTATCCAGAGCCTGCTTCTCTCCTGTAAGTGCTGCTCGAGTGCCTGTCAGCTTGCTATCCTGCTACCTTTGATGATCCAGAATGTATATAGCACCTAGAGGACCTTTTTAGAAGAAGCACTCCTACTTACCATTATCCAGAAGGTGAACTTAGCCTTTAAGGCCTTTACATCGCTTGTCCTAATGTGAAAGGCATGAGGGCATGGATGATGGGCCCTTAACACAGACAGCTTACGTGGGGCCACTCACCAACATGCGTGTCATAATAGGATGAGCATCTGTGTCCGTGCATTCTGCATTTTTATAGACTTTAATGGACTGCCTGGTTGCAGCATCTGCCAGCTAAGGAAGCATAAACAAATGTCTGTTCACAGTGTACAGGCAACACCACCCATGTGCACAAGATTTAAAACATTACCTTCAACCTAACTCTATCGCTAACAGTTACCCAAACTCTAATGTCCCGTACACACGGTCGGATTTTCAGATGGAAAATGTTTGATGGGAGCTTGTTGTCGGAAATTCCGACCGTGTGTAGGCTCCATCAAACATTTTCCATCGGAATTTCCATCACACAAAATTTGAGATCTGGATGTGTATGCAAGACAAGTTTGAGCCAACATACGTTGGAAAAAAATCCATGGATTGTGTTGTCAGAATGTTCGATGGTGTGTACGGGGCATTAAAGTGGACCTAAAATGAATGGACCGCTAATTTCTGATTACCATTGATGAGAAACACAAACTAAAAGCTAAATTATATTAAATGTTAAAATAAAAAAAGTATATCTGTGTTAGGGCTGGGCTCAGCCCTTCCTTCTCTGAGCTGGCTGCTCAGCTGTTGGCTAATTGCCAGCTCCCATCTCTCTCCACAGTTACTCAGCTGTTGTTGATTTCCTGCTCGTCAGTCCTGCCTACTTAAGCTGTCCAGTCCAGAGGAGCTCTGCCTTCCCCTTGGTCAACATCACAAGAAACATCACAAGAAACATCACAAGAAACATCTCCTACATTCCTGTTTGAAGACTTGCTTAACTGACATCCCTTCTGGCTCCGGATCCTGCTTGCTATTCCACTACTTTGATCCCTGACTCCTGGCTTGGCTGACTAACCGTTCCAGTTACTGAACTTTGGCTATGTTTTGACTACGTTTGTTCTTTTTACTTTTATTATTAGACAAGTGTGATTTAACTGTACTTCTGTCTCGGTCTGATTTCATGGTTTCTGACACTCTGATCCAAGCTTCTGGCCACTTTTTGTAGATATTGGTGACATTGCTGGGCCTCTTACTGGGAAAGCTAGGTACTTCAAATCCCATAAGTGTGCTCATGTACTCGGGTTTCCTAGAAAGCAGAAGTGAGTGCAATGGTGTCACTGGTGCCTACAGGAAGGGACCAGAAACTGGGTCTGAGGTTGGAATTCTTTTTTCTCTCTTTTGCACATGGGCACTCTGAGCCAATGCAATGCCATTTCTGGTGAATTTACCTCACCCTCAAAGTCCAGGTGCTTTGTGCCACCACCTATAGACATGAAAAACCTTGTTCACCTGTTCTCAGTTGTATAATTTACAGGCATATTACAAGGAAAGACATTCCTAGGAATGGATTACCTATTTAATAAAATGACCCCCCCCCCAACCAAAACAGGTTAACAATGTGTTCAGCCATTATTACAGCTTCATTCCTACTTTTGGTAGATCAAGATTGTGGAAATTTCTTGCAAGGAAATGTCCTATGAAATGACAATACACAACATAGTATTAACTAAATATATAGTTTTTCATTCTCACCCACACACAAATATTATAACTCTTGTGAAAAAAAATGATTTGTAGATATTGGTGATCTTCAACCTACCTAGTCCATGTTTTATGTTTGGTTAATTTTCAACTGATTTGCTTCTTCTTTATTAAGGCCTAGAGCCAATCCTGACCAGTGCTCTATGGATGGCCCCTTTCAAGTCACTGTTTCTCAAGCTGTAAATAACGGGATTTAGGAAAGGGGTAAAAATTGTATAGATTACTGAAAGAAGTCTGTCAAAGAGAAACCCCTTCATTTTGGGATGGAAATAGTTGATATAGGAAGCACTGTAAAATATGAAGACCACTGTGAGGTGGGAACTGCAGGTGGAGAAAGCCTTCAATTTCCCCTCCAGCATTTTAATTCTCAAGATGGTTTTAAAAATAAAAACATATGAAAAGAAGGTGATAGAAAATGCAACAAATGGAAAAGCAACTCCTAGAAGAGACAGTAGTAAGATGTTGAGGGATGTGTCAGAACATGACAGTTGGATTAGCTGATAGAGTTCACAGAAGAAGCCAGGGATGATTGTGGAATCACAGAAGACCAGTCTCAATAAAGAAAGTGTGTGCACCAAAGAATACATAGAGCTGAAGATACAAATGCTGGACATCATCTGAACACACAAGAGAATGTTTACCATGGATGTGTAATGAAGAGGATGACAGATGGCAACATATCGATCATAGGACATAACCGCTAGAAGGAAAACCTCAGTACAGACAAGCCATATGAAGAAGAAGACTTGGGTTATACACGTTGAGTATGAAATGATTGTGTTTCCAGTAAAGATGTCAAAGGAGAAATGAGATGCGGACACAGAGGGGGTGAGAATGTCTAAAACTGAGAGGTTCCCCAGGAGAAAGTACATGGGGGTCTGCAGGTGGGGGTCTGTAACCACCAGTGAAATGATGAGAAGATTCCCGACCAGTGTGGCCACATAGACAAGAAGAATTAGCAGGGATAGAGGGATCTGGGAATATCCAAGGTCAGACAGGCCAAGGAGAATAAATTGAGGCCGAGAAGTTTCATTTCTCATGTTGCCCATAATATTCCTGAAACTGCCTGAGATGCTCTCAGAAGATTCCTCAAGCTCAGAAATTGAATTACAGGACATGTTGTAAAATACTGTAAGGTCTCATTTATACCCACACACCATTTCCTTTTACTTCCCCATTATCAGCCAGGGTAAAAGAAGACACTGGATCAGTCGATGCTCAATCTTTTGAAGAGTTTATGGGAAAAGACTAAGAAGAAAGAACGACAAATGACTCTGGAAACTATTTTGCAACTATGGATGGACCATGCGATCTAGTTAAAGCACACTATAAAACGTGATCTTCATTATTTTAACATACACAAAATGAAACCATGTAAATGGCACCTTGTGGAAAATTAGTGAATCCCTCACAGCAGTTATCCAAGGATTGTCAAATTGTTCAGAAGACAAATAACTTAATGGCATAGCAAATAATGTACACTGCTCCAGGTTGGTCTGCCCACAATCTGGTCCTCAGGTTCACACAACAAGTTCAGGTCCGGCTCGTCACAGCAGAAGCTTCAAGGAACAGAATGGATGACCACACACTGGTGCATAATAAACTCTGATATTGTTATTGCAATATAATTATAATCATACTGTCACAACAACACAGGGCAGGAAAAGATAACACGTTTCACACAAGGAGCACTCATTTATAATGTTCTCACTGTGTTGCTGTGATGCTATAATTTAAATAAAAACACAATAAGGATACTGGAGCTTATTATGCATCAGTGTCCAGTCATTCATCCTCTACCTTGTAACTTAGGTGCATATCTTGGGATGGTAGGAGGAAACTGCCATACAGTTACAGTACTAAGTATAAAATTGATGCGCTTTAAATAAATAGTGCACAATATGCTGCTGCGACTAAGCTTAAATCCAGGAAAAAAATGCATACATGTGAATAAAATAAATTAATAATTATGGTGCTAATACATGTGTTAAAATTGCCAAAATAAATCTTCAAATTGGTGATGTGACGGTGAGTATAAATAAAATAATAATGACACTCTAAATACAATGTCCAGGCAGAGATAAATGGTGGGAGAAAGTAAAAATAATTAAACAGTTCCTTCCCTTAATCCAGATTGATTGACTCACTGGGTTAGATCGTTTGTATCAGGAATGAAGGAGGAGGAAATGAACAATCTAGGCATGAACCGACAAGAAGTCCCATTCAAACTAACAACAGGTATGAACCATTAAGGGAATATAATGATGAGGAGCAATCAAGGTCTTTTTTAGAATATCGCCGGAACGAAGACCCCCACAAACAAGAACACTACAACAGGGAAAAAAGCTCAAACAGAAAAGGGGATGCAGAGCAGGACGGAAAGTTCAAAAGAAAAAGAGAGTATTAGGAGAAGGCATATATAACCTCAGCGGAACAGAACTAACGAGAGCTGAACTTGCGACATTAGACAAAGGTTTAAAATATGCCCCTACAAGAAATCTTGATAAATTCCAAATGTATATTGATATACAAAAGTACACCAGGAAACTGAACATTAAAAAATACATGCTATCTAAGCCTCCCAGTATACAGAATTTGGAAACAGAAGCATCAAGAGGCATTATTCACAGCAGCCTCAGAAACAGATCATTATTTAATCCACCGGTACTGAACAATGAGCATATTCAAGTCTTCAATAGAATGGTAATACAAGATCTTGAACAATTAAAATACAAGAAAATATCTGAACCCAACAATATACAAATAGGCATTAAACGGTTAGAACAAAATAAAGAAATTGTAGTGAGACCTGCGGACAAAGGTGGAGCAATTGTGGTACTATCTAAAGAATATTACAATAATGAGTTACTAGGACAACTAAGCGATACTAATACTTATATTAAACTCAATGGCAACCCAACAAGAGAGTACAAACGGGAATTATCAGATGTAATCCGGAAAGGAGTAAGTAAAAATATTTTAAACAAAAAAGAGTCCAAATATTTATTGCCTGACACGTGTAGAGTACCCATCATCTACACCGTGCCAAAAATACACAAGAATTTAGAACAACCGCCGGGCAGACCTATCATAAATGGTATTCAATCTATCAATGCCAGGATTGGTGAATATGTCGATAAATTTTTACAGCCGTTAGTATCTCAAACTAGAGCATTTCTGAGAGATACGAAACACTTGATACAAATACTGGATTCCCTTGACTTAAAACGAGATCAAAAATATATCATTGCAACTGCGGATGTAGCTTCACTATATACAGTTATCGATCATAGTGATGCAATAGAAGCATCCAAATGGGCTATGGAAAAATTCAGCCATCTCATATCCAAACAAAAAAGATTTGTTTTAAGAAGCCTGGCGTTTGGAATACAGCACAATTACTTTTGGTATAAGGACAACTACTACAGACAATTAACTGGGATTGGAATGGGAGCTAAGTATGCTCCAAGTGTGGCCAATGTTTTTATGGCCAAGTGGGAGGATGAGGCAATCTTCTCAAATACCCCAGACAATATTGTGCTTTACAAAAGGTTCATTGATGATTGTATAGTAATATGGAAAGGTGACGAAGCCAGCTTAATACAGTTTTTTAACCAATTAAATATCAACCAAAAGAACATCAAGCTTGAATACGAAATAAGTGAAAAAACAGTACACTTCTTAGATTTAGAAATACAGCTAGTAAACAATTCCATTAGTACTAGAACCTATTTTAAAACAGTGGAAAGAAATAGCTACATACCAGTGAACAGTTGTCACCATGAACCATGGCTTATCAATATTCCCAAGGGGCAATTCATACGGCTAAGAAGAAATTGCTCAGATAATAATGAATATCTGAAACAGGCACAATTGATGGGACAAAAGTTTGAAGACAAAGGATATAGCAAGGAATTCATAGCAGAAAAAATCAAGGAGATTAATCAAACCCCAAGGGAGGTTCTGATCCAGGATAAAATCAAAGATAATAAAGATAATAACGATATACCACTGATAATGAACTACAGCATTCAACATAAGAAAATGGAAAGAATCATCAGAAAACATTGGCCTCTTTTAAAATCAGATAAAACTCTCTGCAACATCCTACCGGATAAGCCTCGCTTCATTTATAGGCGAGTCCCCACATTAAGGGATCTAATTGCCAAAAACGTCCCGGAACCCCCCAAAAGATTGACAGAATTATCCTTTTTCCAGGGGAAAGGGTTCTTCCCCTGTAAAAGATGTTACGCTTGCATCAATACCCAACAAAATGGGCAAAAGTGTAACAAATTCACAGCAACAAGTACTGGCAATGAACATACTATTAAGGACTTCATATCGTGTAGGACGGAAGGAGTAGTATATGTTTTGCAATGCTCATGCTCACTACAATATATTGGTAGAACCAAGAGGCCTATGTGGAAACGCATAAGGGAACATATCCAGAACATCAAAAAATCTTTCCCTAAGCATAATGTCTCCAGACATTTTGCTATGCACCACAATAGTGACCCCAAACAGTTGAAATTTTGGGCGATTCAGAAATACAAGCCACACTGGAGAGGCTCAAATAAGATAAGGGAGCTCAGTAAAAGCGAGTCTAAATGGATATTCCAGATGGGGACTCTTGCGCCAAATGGCCTCAACATAGAATTTGATCTTAATTGCTTCATATCAGATTTTTAATACTCAGTGATACTCTCAAGACATGCCTTATTAATTTTAAGCATTTATTACATATATATTAAATTTTAAATTTTTAAATTTTAATTTATATTTTATTTTGTTGGTATTAATTGGTACGTAAATTTATTGTCTCTTTACACCTATTAACGATAGTCTATATTATAGTATTTATTTTAAATAAAATTAATTTTATTATATATTTTTTAATATCATAGGGATCACATATTTGATTTTACTGTAAATGAATGTATAGTATCAAATATTTGGGTTGTGCATCTAGTCAATTATGTATATCAATTTATTTAGTATTTTAATTTAATTTTTCAATAAAAAATTTTTTTTGAAACATTGTTGCAATGGCGAACTAGTGGTGCAACAATGTAACCTTAATCTTTTATTTAAATTTTTTTTATATTTTTTATATAATTTTCACTAGTGGATGTGAGTGTAATACGGGCCTATCCAATATGTTGCTAGTAACTACACAATATGGATCAATTGGTATTTTACTTGCAGAAGTACACATACATAGTAGTGATTTTGCTATCTATCGCAGTATGTAATGACATGCGATCTGAGGTGTTAACATTGAATGTGTAGTAACACTATTTACCACTGGAGGGAGTTTCGTGACCACACTAATTAGGTCCATTTTTATGTTCTTATTCTTTATCTGGAAGTGTTCTATATTTGTTTGCAAACCTGTATTTATAAATATATGTTCCCCTTTTAATAATTTGTAAAACAATTAAATAAGGCTTAAGCCAAAATATTTACATGTCATTAGTAGCAGAAAGCAGTATGATGATCCAATGAACACAGCACTGTCTCCATGGTAACCACAATGCCATAGGACTTAAATACAGAGGCAGTGGCTTCCTGGGTTTATTCTTGAAAAAGTCACGTGTCAGTGATGTAACGCGTGGGAGGAGCTTAGGACGTTCAGTGCTGCAATACACCTGAAGGTTAACAGCAGCTGTTTCTCTATGGGAAACCTCGTCCACAGCGGCTGACTGCAATCTGCTTATTTGAATGCTTCTAATAGACCGGGAGTTTGTGAGTGTATCTTTTGTCCCTGTTTTGCTTATGTACTATCTAGTAAGTTCACTGCACAATGATCTATTTTTTCTTTGCTTGCTTTGCATAAAACCTTTATCCTGAGAGCCGAATCACCAGCAGTGTAAATGCTGAAGTGGGATACAAGAAAAACTAAATATCCTGATACAAACGATCTAACCCAGTGAGTCAATCAATCTGGATTAAGGGAAGGAACTGTTTAATTATTTTTACTTTCTCCCACCATTTATCTCTGCCTGGACATTGTATTTAGAGTGTCATTATTATTTTATTTATACTCACCGTCACATCACCAATTTGAAGATTTATTTTGGCAATTTTAACACATGTATTAGCACCATAATTATTAATTTATTTTATTCACATGTATGCATTTTTTATTCCTGGATTTAAGCTTAGTCGCAGCAGCATATTGTGCACTATTTATTTAAAGCGCATCAATTTTATACTTAGTACTATTTGTTTGGTTATCTGATCACCCTATATTGATAGCAGCTTTAATTTACTGATTTTTTCATAGCACTAACTATATTGGTATATATATATATTTTTAAGCACAATTTATTTATATCACACATATCTTTCCACATCAGCGCTTGGTTTTTATTCATTTTTTCATACAGTTACAGTATTATCAGGAACAGAGAACATCAGCCCGGCAAGTCAAGAAGCCAGTCCAATATCATCCATGCTTTTTGGGGGAACTGTTCTCCTATTAAAATATTTCTAATATTGTATTAAACGTCAAAAATTGAAAACTCGAACCAACGCGCCCTTCTTGAGTTCTCACCACTGCGCTCGATGCCAGATGAAGGGGTGTGACCCCCTATGAAGGGTGTAAACTGACACTGTGTATAAAACACCTGTGTGAAATAAACTCATAAATGAAATAAAATAAGATAAAACCAAAGCCGCCACTTATTAAATAATTAGTGCAAACAACTTCCTATTGATTCCAAGAGCCCAAGGCGACCCCTGTGAAGCAATATAAGCGGCGCTAAATGACAGTGATCACCATCCAAAACAGGATTCTAGTGCATCTATCTATACCCAAAATAATAAAAAAATATAAATATAAAAATAAAAATAAAATAAAAATATAAAAATTATTGCATGTGGTAATCTGTGTAAACACTTTTCAGTATACAGTAAACCAGTGAATATCAAAAGAGCCTAACAGTGTATATTAAAGTGTATCATACACCCAGTAATATCAATTGGCAAATAAATCAAAAGTGAAATCAGGCAGTATAGTCCATATGAAGTCCATAGACAGGACACCGTGCAGGAAAGGTGATCAGCTGGAAAACGTCCACCACTTCACTTAGTGTCAGTGCCTCCACTCCCCTTGAATGCAAAACTCACCGACTCAAAATGCCTCACACTCTCGTGTTTTGGCAAAAAAGCATGGATGTGTAGCAGGTCAGCTGGGGATATGAACTTCCGAACTCCTTATAATTCCAGTGTCACCTCAATGTATAGAAAGACTCAACATAGTGTGATACCAGCAGGATCAAGTCATAGGAAACAGGGGTCCTTCCAGCTTCAAGCTCCTCTCAGCTCTGATAGCTCAACAGCCATTCTGCTGTTGAGCTATCAGAGCTGAGAGGAGCTTGAAGCTGGAAGGACCCCTGTTTCCTATGACTTGATCCTGCTGGTATCACACTATGTTGAGTCTTTCTATACATTGAGGTGACACTGGAATTATAAGGAGTTCGGAAGTTCATATCCCCAGCTGACCTGCTACACATCCATGCTTTTTTGCCAAAACACGAGAGTGTGAGGCATTTTGAGTCGGTGAGTTTTGCATTCAAGGGGAGTGGAGGCACTGACACTAAGTGAAGTGGTGGACGTTTTCCAGCTGATCACCTTTCCTGCACGGTGTCCTGTCTATGGACTTCATATGGACTATACTGCCTGATTTCACTTTTGATTTATTTGCCAATTGATATTACTGGGTGTATGATACACTTTAATATACACTGTTAGGCTCTTTTGATATTCACTGGTTTACTGTATACTGAAAAGTGTTTACACAGATTACCACATGCAATAATTTTTATATTTTTATTTTATTTTTATTTTTATATTTATATTTTTTTATTATTTTGGGTATAGATAGATGCACTAGAATCCTGTTTTGGATGGTGATCACTGTCATTTAGCGCCGCTTATATTGCTTCACAGGGGTCGCCTTGGGCTCTTGGAATCAATAGGAAGTTGATTGTATTAAACGTCATTGACTCAAAAAGTTTCAGAAATAAAAGACAAAGGGAGGTCTTTTGGTGTTAAAAATCACATTTGTCTTAAATCTTGGATCTTTTCTGTAATACAAATGCAATTAATTCAGCATCTTCCGAAGTGAAGAGTGACAGGACAACAGTACAAGCTGACTTAAAGACTAATTAAATATTTCTATCTGTGAGAGACTGGACCCCTTTCAGCCCTCATCTGTCAGGTCTCTTCTAACAACGAAAACCAATGTGGTCGGCTGTAGAGGAGTAAAAGACTGCATGTCGTTCTCCTCCTAACTCCTATGGTTCAGGAACGCACCATTAAAGTCCTCATGGGCTCATACAATGCAGAGTTATAAAACAGACAGACCCAAATTATCCCCCCATTTTGCTTATTAAATTTACTGGTCTACATAAGGGTTCTGTCCTTCAAGGACTGGAACTGAGCAACCTGTTTCAGATGAAACCCTTGTTTAGGACAAGTCATCATTTTAGTTACCATCACATGTAAGTGACATGAGTACTGTGGTTGATGAATTACAGGTAATGGGTACCTTCTGTATAACCTGCTGGTGATTAAAACTAAATATATAGTAATAATGTTAACAGCTTGGGGGAGATCCTTTTCTGTTCCAGCATGATGGTGTCCCAGTGTACAAAGCCAGCCCCATAAAGACATGGTTTGTCTAGTTTGCTGTGGAGAAGCTTGAATGTTCTGCACAGAGCCCTGACCTCAAACCCTACTGAACATCTTTGGGATTCATTTGAACACCAATTGTGATCCAGGTCTCCTCATCACAAACTTGTATCCATATAGTGAAAAAAAAAAGAAAGAGGAAACCAACCAATAAGGAAATTCTGACAACTTTGACCACATCCCAATTATAATTAAAAAAAAGGAAGGGGTGCCCCAAGGGGATGGTGTGGGTAAAAGAGTGGGCAGGATATTGGCAATAGAATCATAGAAGATGTATATAAAAGTGTAAATTTTATTGGATAAACATAAACAAAATAGAATAGAATATACAATAAACAACTAAAATCATGAAATTGAAATACATGTACAATAGAAATCAGCAGCTAATTGGATGATGAGAGCACACATTACTAGACTGGAAGTCAATTGAATATGGTGGTCACAACAAGCCCCAACATGTTTCGGGAAACAGAGAAAAGCCAAAAGGTTAAACATACTCTGTATTCATTTCCTTCTTCAGGGGTTAGATGGAAACATGCTGGTAACATTAAGACATATATTCCTAGACAGTGTTGCGCAGCATTATTCGGATATATGGTCCCTCACGCCTCAGCTGTAAGGCTAAAATCACATGGCAATATTCAGCAAATGAAAGCATAAAGTCATTTTATACTTTTAAAGGATTTTGTAATATCCCCAGAACAAGTAGTAGGTGGCTGGGGATGATGTTTTTCCAGTGAGAGCGGCAAATCAGGGTACACATGGACACCCTCAAACGGGCAAACCAACAAGTGCTTTAGACAAGAGTTTAATAGCCAAGTCTCTGAAATTGCATGGATACCAAGGCTGTGTAGCCTTGGTATCCATTCAATTGCAGACACTTGGCTATTAAACGGTTGTCTAAGGCACTTGATGACCTTGAAAACATCATATATATTTAACTTTATAGCTATAATAAATATCCAAACAAAAAAACAAATTTCTTCATCAGTTTAGGCCAATATGTATTCTTCTACATATTTTTGTAAAATCACAAAAAATCACAATACGCATATAGTGATTGGTTTGCACAAAAGTTACAGTGTCTACAAAATTGGGGATAGATTTATGGCATTTTTATTATTTATTTATTTTTTACTAGTAATGGCGGTGATCTGCAATTTTTTGCGGGACTGCGACAATGCGGCGGACAAATCGGACACTTTGACACTTTTTTGGGACCATTGACATTTATACAGCGATCAGAGCTAGAAATAGCCACTGATTATTGTATAAATGTCATTGACAGAGAAGGGGTTAACACTAAGGGGCGATCAAGGGGTTAAGTGTTTCCTAGTGAGGTGTTTCTAATTGTGGGGGGAGGGGGCTGACTGCAGGAGGAGAGAGATCGCTGTTCCTGATCACTAGGAACAGCAGATCTCTCTCTACTCCCCTGTAAGAACAGGGATCTGTCTGTTTACATTGAGAGATCCCCGTTCTGGCTCTTTGAGGAGCGATCGCGGCCGCCGGCCATGCGCATCGGCTCTGTAATCAGGCTGCGGGTGCCTGCACGCACCCCCTACAACCCTTAAAGTGGCTGCCGTACAGCTACAGTGATTAAGACAGGGGAGCCAACCTGCCGCCGTAAAACGGTGGCTGGTCGGCAAGTGTTTAATAAAAGTGTGTGCGAAATCTGGTGCAGCTGTGCATGGCAGCTTGTTCAGTTAAGCTTTAGCAATAAAACCTGGAAGGTGATTGGTTTCTATGCAGAGCTGCACCAGATTTTGCACCCTCCAGTTTTAGTAAATCAACCTCTAAGTGACACTGTGAGGGTTGAGTTACAAAAAATCCCTTGCCAAGCAAACTGCCTATTTGACTTTAGTAAACCAATCCCACCAATGCCTGCAGCTCAGAGGAAACTGTTTTCATTTATCTGTGGACTGTTAATATTTGGACTTGCTTATTGTTTGCATTTTATGACATTGGTGACATGTATTTTTTGAATGTCATTTTTTGTGTTTGTGAGTAAGTATTTTATTTTAATATGAAAGCAATTTAGAATGTTTTTATATATATATATATATATATATATATATATGTGTGTGTGTGTCTTAATTATATTATAATACTTTAGGAGGACAAGAGGAATTATGGGACATTTGAAATGTATTACAATATACGTGATAGATAGATAGATAGATAGATAGATAGATAGATAGATAGATAGATAGATAGATAGATAGATAGATAGATAGATAGATAGATAGATAGATAGATAGATAGATAGATAGATAGATAGATAGATAGATAGATAGATAGATAGATAGATAGATAGATAGATAGATAGATAGATAGATAGATAGATAGATAGATAGATAGATAGATAGATAGATAGATAGATAGATAGATAGATAGATAGATAGATAGATAAGATAGATAAGATAGATAAGATAGATAAGATAGATAAGATAGATAAGATAGATAGATAGATAAGATAGATAGATAGATAAGATAGATAAGATAGATAAGATAGATAAGATAGATAAGATAGATAGATAGATAAGATAGATAGATAGATAAGATAGATAAGATAGATAAGATAGATTAGATAGATAGATAAGATAGATAAGATAGATAGATAAGATAGATAGATAAGATAGATAGATAAGATAGATAGATAAGATAGATAGATAAGATAGATAGATAAGATAGATAGATAAGATAGATAGATAAGATAGATAGATAAGATAGATAGATAAGATAGATAGATAAGATAGATAGATAAGATAGATAAGATAAGATAGATAAGATAGATAGATAAGATAAGATAGATAAGATAAGATAGATAAGATAAGATAGATAAGATAAGATAGATAGATAGATAGATAGATAGATTCAAGGAAATATAGATTTACAGAGCAGTATAGCAACAAAAAAGTTGATTAACAGTATTACATTTTTTCACATGATTTTCAGAATGTCTTACTCCTTGGATTATATCCAGGAAAACAATACTAAAGTGGTGTCAATAAAAATGAATATTTTATTTTTAAAATAACATCACTGATGCCCACCTCTTCTAAAAATTAAATCAGGTCCATAGGTATCTTGTTAAAAGGCTCTGTCCTGGTGATTAAATCAGTTTCCTTCAGCCAGTTCTATAGAGGAGATCGGAGTGTCAGGTAGAGAGGACACACAGGTTCTCCCCCCACCCTGCACCATCTCATCGTATATAAAAGCATTCAGTATCTCCCTGAGATCTCCATCCATATCCCCCCCCGTGTCTCATTACACTGCCGAGATCTCACTGAGGCCTCATGACACAAGACGATCCAAAAATATCTTTGTGTTTCTTTGTTTTGTGGCATACTCCTTTATCTTAGTCCTGATTTTCATTTCTTAAATACGTTTAAAATGCATTAATTTTCCTTAATAAAATCTAAGTAAATAAATACAATTTTAAATAGCACACTTGCAAAATTTGGGTGTTAGTGCAAATAAAAAAAGGATAATAAAATAATAATAATAATAATAATAATAATAATAATAATAATAATAATAATAATTATACAATAATAAATAGTAATAAATAAAAACAATAATATTTTTGGGTGTTTTTTTTTTTTTTACTCAAGTACTCAATTACACTTGCAACAAATATCTAAAGATAAACAATAATCTTTTTGGGTGTTTTTTTTTTTTTAATACAGGGGGCATCCATAAAATGGGATTCATGGAGCACTTGGTATTTCTTAAAGTGAGAGCACACCAGAAGCTGCTTAATTTCAGACTGCCAATAAAGAGTTTTTGCAGAACAGGAAGAGAGAACGCCTCCTAGAGGGCGAGGAGATGATTCACGTCTCTGATTTAGTTAGCTGTGAATGTACAAATATTTAAAGCAATTACATTTTTTTTTAGTGCTCAAGGATCCACACAATACAATAAAATAATGCTCACTGAGGTGTTTTATTTAGAAAAAGAAAGAAAAAAAATGCAATAACATAATAACTGAATAAAATCACCAATATCACTTTAAAAACATTCTGATGCTGCAAGACCACACCCTCGGCCATGTCCTATGCATTTCATCATCCTGACATCATCAGGGACACCAGAAAGTGTAATTCAGAGAGAGAGAGAGGATTAAATAGACAAGGCTTCTAGCTGCTCCTTAGGTAGATCCTCCGCCAAAGCATAACATACAGTGCAGTGTGGGACATATTCAACCCATGATTAACTTGATATCCACGCTATAGCCGAATGATGGCTACAGCACGGACCTGAATTCCTGGGACCTCCCCTGTGCATGCGCCCTACAGGGCGTGCGTGGAGCGCACTGTGATCACCGAGTCACTGAGACTCGGGTGATCACTGATCCAAGTAAGGGGTCGGTCCCGGCCCCTTACCATGTGATCACCTGTCAGCCAATGACAGCTGATCACATGATCAAAACGAAAGCTCTGTGATCGTTTTTTTTTCTTCTCGCGCTGACAGTGCGAGGAAAAAAAAAAAGCCGATCACTGGCTCACCAGCAAGGGACATCGGTCCCGAAGAGGAGGAGGCAATAATGCCTCAATTGTGCCTCAATTGTGCCCCCTGCCAGTGCCACCTTACATTGCCTCATCACAGTTCCCACAGTGCCCAACAGTGCCACGTATCAATGCCCATATGTGCCACCTATCAATGCCTAGAAGTGCCACCTATCAATGCCCACCATTGCCACCTAACAATGCCCCAGTGGTGCCAATCAGTGCCACCTAGCAGTGTTGCCGATCAATGTACCAGATCAGTATCCATTATTGCCACCAATCAGTGCCCATCACTGCCACCCATCAGTGCCCATCACTGCCACCTATCAGTGCCCATTGGTGCCGCCTCATCAGCGTACATCAATGAAGGAGAAAAATTACCATTTTTAAAATTTTATAACAAAATATAAACATTTTTTTTTTTTTTTTTAATTCTGTCTTTTTAATTTTTTTTAACAAAAAATAAAAACCGCAGAGGTGATTAAATACCACCAAAAGAAAGCTCTATTTGTGGGGAAAAAATGATAAAAACTTTATTTGTGTACAGTGTTGTATGACCGCGCAATTGTCATTCAAAGTGCATCAGCGCTGAAAGCTGAAAATTGGTCTGGATAGGAGGGGGGTTTAAGTGCCCTGTAAGCAAGTGGTTAAAAACAACACATGTAAAATAATAATTTCTAAAGTATTCAGCATCACTAAATATATACAAATACCTAATACAAGTATACAATACAATTGCCTAATAAAATTTACATTAATTAAAACGTATCTCAAATTTACATGGAAACTTGGATGTGACTCAAATATAGCAATAACAAATATAGTAATGGCCATATATCTATATCTATTTATCTAGATAGATCAGTGGTTCTCAACTTTGCTAGTGCCGTGACCCCTTAATAAAATTTCCCAAGTTGTGGGGACCCCTAACAGTAAAATTATTTTTGTAGCGTGGGTTGTCAGCACCCAGGGCAAGAGAAGTAATTTTCGCCCCTAACCCATGGACATTTAGCACTCCCTGAGTTCCTTCCACTCGTACAGTATTAAAACCCCTTATGATACATTTTAGGATGTACCACTCTTTCTTTGTTCTCCTTTCTTTCCCTTTTATCTCTCTCTATCCTAATTTCCTGTCCCCCATACCTCTCTCTAGCTGTCTTTCTTGTTCTTTCTCTTATTTTTTTCTCTCCTTTTTTTCTTTGTTCCTCCCCCTCTTTTCCTCTCCGTTCCATGTATTCTCTATTTTATTCCTTCTTTTACTCCTTGGTGGGGGGAATGGGATGAGTGGCAGTGCTGGCGGGGAGTTGGGTTGAGTGGCAGTGCTGGGAGGAGTTCTGCTCAGCCAACTTAGGTGCTCTTGATCAAGGTCATCTGCTGATCTGAGAACTGTAGTGGGGACTTTTAATGACAACTATAATCACAGGTAGTGTTACTTACTGTGTCTCAGACTTTGTGGTGTCTCGTAGCAGTGACACTTATGCCGAAATCAGGAGAGTCTCCTCCAGCCCCTCCCACTTCACATTCCTCACCAGTCAGCTGACCGCTAGTCTCTGCCCCCCAGACATGCAGTGAACTGAATGGGCAGCTGCTCGGCTCCAGAAACAGCCCAGCTGGGTGGCCACAGGCTCCAGGGACAGCCCTGCTGGGTGGCCGCAAAAAGGGTGGGAGAGCGGTGTGGGCTTCACAAACAGCCCAGGATTCGGTGACCCCTGGAAAATCATCATTCGACCCCCGAGGGGGTCCCGACCCCCAGGTTGAGAACCACTGAGATAGATAGATAAAGAGAGCCCCTCTATTACTGCATTCCTATCATAAATTACTAATACCATAACACAAATCCAAATCTGCATTTAGACCATTGGGAAGCAGTGTATTTGCTTTATAAATCCAAAATGTTTCTATTTTACATACTGTTCTTTTAAAGTTCTCACCTCGCCAGTGTTTGGCAGTTTTTTCTATGCCTCAAATTTTCAGACCATCAGGGTCCCTATTGTGAAACATACAAACATACGGAAATGTTTTGACACATGACGGCATGTGAAACCTCTCTGAATATTATAAATGTGCTCCCTAATGTGGGTGGCAATTCTTTTTGTAGTTGTTCTGCCGATATTTTGTGGTCCTCATGGGCACTTGAATAAATACATCACCCTTTCCATGTCACAGGACATTAATAGTTTAATCTCCACTTTTTCATTATTGAGGTATAGGGGGGGAGGTGCTGCGCTAACCAGAAGAAAGCTGTAAATCTCTGTCTGTGGTCAATTAATAAAATGACATAAAATCGCATAATAAATTGCATAAATAAGTGTTGACACTAAAAAACATTCAAGTCTTAATAATCAGCATCATGTGTATGTGAAAAAAGTGCATACAAAATCTTTTTCAATTGGTATATACTAAATGACAAAAAAATCGCATGTTAAATCGCATAAATAAGTGTTGACACTAAAAACATATAAATCTAGATAATCATGTGTTGGTGCACAAAGGGACATAAACACTACTTCATGTGAATAATTTTAAATAAAAATACATAGAATAAATCAGAAATAACCATCAAAAACATATCCTTATAAATGGTGCAAAACGTACAAAGTGCCAGTGCTTAAAGGTGATCCAGATATCGCAAATAAAACACATCAATCCAACGCAATATGGATAATAAATAATATAAATAAATGTCCCAATAATAGTGATATAAAATATATTGTGCTGGCCTGCGAAACAAATGACCAATGACATGCCAGTAAGTGCAGCAAACTTAAAGTGCCAGTGTAAAAGTCATTGAAGGTGCAAAAGCAAGTTCTGGTTTATTAAACAAACCAACAATGGGGTGTCTGGGATGCAATTCACTCAGTGTCCTCTTCGTGCATAAAACACTAATGTAAGCAGTGGCCCCTTACCTAGCGGTGCCTGAAGAAGTCACGTGATCGGTGATGTCACGCCTAGGAACGGAATAGGCTGTTTCACATTGCTAGACACAGAACGAGTTTTTATGTGAGTACATCTACTTATAGATTTTTAATAAAGCATTAGCTGGTTAATACATACTTTACTATCAAGTACCTTTGTCCTGCATATTCCTGTACATACATACCTGAGATGTGGAGGCTGAGCTAGAATCCGCGCTGGTCCAGGACCCCTGATAGGACCATAGCCACTTGTAATCAGCTGCCATTAGGATAACCAAACACCGGCAAGCGTGGATATAGGGACGCGATGGAGGCTCAGGAACTGGCGTTTTATCTACAATTCATGCGGTTGACCTAGCACCGCTAGGTAAGGGGCCACTGCTTACATTAGTGTTTTATGCACGAAGAGGACATGGAGTGAATTGCATCCCAGACACCCCACTGTTGTTTTATTGAATACACCAGAACCTTTCTTTTGCACCTTCAATGACTTTTACACTGGCACTTTAAGTTTGCTGCACTTACTGGCATGTCATTGGTCATTTGTTTCGCAGGCCAGCACAATATATTTTATATCACTATTATTGGGACATTTATTTATATTATTTATTATCCATGTTGCGTTGGATTGATGTGTTTTATTTGCGATATCTAGATCACCTTTAAGCACTGGCACTTTGTACGTTTTGCACCATTTATAAGGACATGTTTTTGATCTTTATTTCTGATTTATTCTATGTATTTTTATTTAGAATTATTTACATGAAGTAGTGTTTATGTCCCTTTGTGCACCTACACATGATTATCTAGATTTATATGTTTTTAGTGTCAACACTTATTTATGCAATTTAACATGCGATTTTTTTGTCATTTAGTATATACCAATTGAAAAGGATTTTTTATGCACTTTTTTTCACATACACATGATGCTGATTATTAAGACTTGAACGTTTTTTAGTGTCAACACTTATTTATGCGATTTATTATGCGATTTTATGTCATTTTATTAATTGACCACAGACAGAGATTTACAGCTTTCTTCTGGTTAGCGCAGCACCTCCCCCCCTATACCTCAGTTTGATTTTGGGCTTATGTCTGACCCTTGCTTCGGTGCATGCAGCTGTCCAGTCGCATACGTGCGTTTTTACTATTTTTCTGAGTTCTAGTTTTCTTTTCTTTTTCCAATTGGGTAGCGCAGGAATATTCTTATTACTTTTTTATTATTATTCCTCGAAGTTAAGTCATTCCTACTTCTCGGGTTGGAGGTAGCCATTTTTACATGCTAAACAGCAATCCCAGGTATAAAATCCTGTTCTGCGCCCTAGTGAAGGGTCTAAAACATTCTTTGCCAAAATATTGCTCATAATAGGTGCCCTCCAGTGGAATAAGTGGTCTCTGGGGAAGCAGTAGACTTCAATGTTTTTCTTTTTTTAAATGCTCCAATGTTTTTTCGAAATCTTTTTGACCTGCCTATAAGGGCTCATGCACACTGTAGCATAAAAAAAAGAACGCTGCTTTGACAGGCATTTGAGCTTGAAGAAGCTTGTTCTTTTTGGGCTATTTTGCATGCTTCTTTAAGCTTTTTTTTAAGCCTAAGTGTTTTTTTTTTTTACAAACCCTCCCCTCAGCTAATTTTTCGAGCTTCTTTATGCTTTTTCGAGCTTCTTTATGCTTTTTTGAGCTTCTTCATGCTTTTTTGTGCTCTTTCGCGCTTTTTCACGCATTTTTAGGCACTTAGGAGTCTTTTCTGCTCAAAAAGCTCCTCTCAAAAACTCAAGTTTGGTGAGGTATTTTTTTGCCGGTTGGTGCATATGCCTGTAGTGTGCATGGACACATTGGCTAATATGAAGGGAAGTTTCCAGGCAAAAAAAAAAAAAAAAGAGAGCTCAAACAAAAAAGCTCAAAAGTCGTAGGGGCCCCTTTTTTGAGCTTCTTTGAGCTGCAGTGCGCATGAGCCCTAATGCATATTATAATTTGAAACTATAGCAAACTCCCCTTCAATTAGGCTTATCTTTCAAGACCTTACTTTTCTGCAGGATCTGGTCCCTGACTAGCCTATTTACCTTTTCAACCTCTTCATCCAATTGTTTTTCTATGTACAGTATACTTTTTGCAAAAATTTCGACCTTAATATATCTGCTTGTTTCAAATAATCTTCATCCTGTGTACAGTTCCTCCACATTCGAAGGAACTGTTTCTTTTGGGATGTTGGAGAACCATGGAGGTTAATGGCAGCTGGAGAGGGGAATAAAACTATTTCTATCTGTGTACTTAAAGTAGAATCTAGTGCTCAAACCATTATTTTTTACAAAAATCTCCAAATATAAAAAGTGAACCGAGGACTGATGTATATGGAAATTGAACCACTTCAGCCCTGGAAGGATCTACCCCCTTCCTGACCAGAGCACTTCTTGCGATACGGCACTGCGTAGCTTTAGGCGACAACTGCACAGTCATGCGACGTCGCACCCAAACAAAATTGACGTCCTTTTTTTCCCCACAAATAGAGCTTTTTTTTGGTGGTATTTGATCGCCTCTGCGGTTTTTATTTATTTATTTATTATCTTTGTGCTATTAACAAAAATTGAGCAACAATTTTGAAAAAAAAAGCAATATTATTTACTTTTTGCTATAATAAATATCTCCAAAACAATATATATATATATAAATTCCTCTGTTTAGGCCGATATGTATTATTCTACATATTTTTGGTAAAAAAATTGCAATTGCGTATATTTATTGGTTTGCACAAAAGTTATAGCGTCTACAAAATAGGGGGTCGTTTTATGGCATTTTTATTATTGATTTTTTTTTTATTAGTAATGGCGGCGATATGCGATTTTTATCGTGACTGCGACATTATGGCGGGCATATCGGACACTTTTGACACTATTTTGGGACCATTGTCATTTATACAGCGATCAGTGCTATAAAAATGCACTGATTACTGTGTAAATGACACTGGCAGGGAAGGGGTTAAACACTAGGGGGCGATCGAGGGGTTAAGTGTGTCCTAGGGAGCGATTATAACTGTGGGGGGGATTGGCTACCACTGACGTGACAGCGATCACTGCGCCCGATGATAGGGAGCGATGATCTCTGTCACTAGTTAGAACGGGGAAATGTCTTGTTTACATCTCCCCGTTCTTCCGCTCCATGACACGATCGTGGGCACCTGGCAGACATCGAGTCCGCGGGACCCACGGGCATGGTCACGGAGCATGCGGCGCGCATGCACCCACATTGCCGCATCTTAAAGGGGATGTACCCGTACGCCCATTTGCCCAGCCATGTTATTGAGCCAATGTATATCATGGTGCGCTGGGTGGCATGTGGTTAAAGTGATATTATAGGGAAGGGTTTTTTTTGTTTAAAAATAACAATAATGGTATACTTACCTGCTTTGTGTAGCGGGTTTGCATGAAGAATGCATGAAGGTAACAACCTTGAGCCTTTAGAGCCACATTAATATTATACTCCTAATGTTCAAATTTAAATACATTAGAAACCACAACAAATCACCCCCTCCTCATTTATACAACAATAATCGATCAGGTTTATTTTCTAAAATATATTCTATTTCCCATTTTGTCATGAATGAATTAGCTATGACCAGGGCTTTTCTTCTCAAAGAGTAGGTTCAGGAATTCCCCTTTTCAAGTCACCCCTTGTCTTCGCCCCCTATCCACCTCTGAGCACCGCCCCTTGGTTCCATCCTCTACCCACCTTCCAGTACGGACCTTTCAGAGAATACAGAACCAAGTATCATTTTGTGGTGCTAAGTAATTTGTATAGATTTTATTAATAATATTTAAGATATACACCCTTCTTTCAACAATAGACCCCCCCCGCAACAAAATCACCCTCCAGTTACAAAAGATCCACCCTAGTAACAACAGATCCACCCCAGCAACAATAGACCTCTGTCAGCAACAACGGATCTCCCAGAAGCCAGCATCAATAGACCCTCACGCAGCCAGCAACAATAAACCCCTCACTCATCAGTAGATCCCTCCCAGCAACAATTGCCCCCTGCCCAGCAACGATAGATCCCCCATCAGCCAGCATCAATGGACCCTCCAGTAGCCAACAACAATAGACCCTTCCCATCAACAATAGATCTCCCATCCTCCAGCACACCCCAGCCCCCATTTGCCATTACATACATTCAGTGCAGGAAGAGCCGGAACTGCGCTCCCCCATGTTCCCACTAAAAAAAAGCCCTGAAATACGTCAAATTTTGCACCCATGGCTACTCTGGTGATCTGGAAAATTCTCCCCCCAAAGAAAAAATGATTGTGCTCAAGGCCAAATTTGAATGCTTTTAATATAAAATCCTTTGGTGTAGCATTCAGGGTCTGTGATCTTTCCAACAACCATTTATCCGCAGAGAGCGCATCTATATGATCTATGATTGTATATAGGGAACTGACATCTGCTGTAACTAGAAAACACTTCACAGAGATGTCCTTCAGGATGTTTAGTGTCCTTTATGTATATTTCAGTAGATCGGACTAGTGGCTGCAAATAAAAGTCCATCTGTTCACCCAACCTGGCCGATACCATTGACTATCGGACAGAGAGGGGGATTGACCCGGTCTTTTGGTAAATAATGAATGATGGGTATTCTGATGGTTATGCTGCGTACACACGGCCGGAATTCCCGACAGAGAAAGTCAGATGGGAGCTTTTGGGTCAGATATTCCGATTGTGTATCTGGTTTCTGTTGGCATTTCCGAAGGACTTAGATAGGGAACATGTTCTAAATTTTTCCGTCGGAAATGCCGATGGAGGTTGTCCCGTTGGCAAGTCCGACCGTGTGTACGGGGTTCCAACCGTGTGTACGGGGTCCGACCGTGTGTACGGTGTTCCGATCGTGTGTACGGGGTTCCGACCATGTGTACGGGGGTCCGACCGTGTGTACGGGGGTCCGACCGTGTGTACGGGGTTCCGACCGTGTGTATGGGGGTCCGACCGTGTGTACGGGGTTCCAACCGTGTGTACGGGGGTCCGACTGTGTGTATGGGGTTCCAACCGTGTGTAGGGGGGTCCGACCGTGTGTACGGGGGTCCGATCCGTGTGTACGGGGTTCCGACCGTGTGTACGGGGGTCCGACTGTGTGTATGGGGTTCCAACCGTGTGTACGGGGGTCCGACCGTGTGTACGGGGGTCCGATCCGTGTGTACGGGGTTCCGACCGTGTGTACGGGGGTCCGACCATGTGTATGGGGTTCCGACCGTGTGTACGGGGGTCCGACTGTGTGTATGGGGTTCTGACCATGTGTACGGGGGTCCGACCGTGTGTTCGAGGTTCTGACCGTGTGTACGGGGGTCCAACCGTGTGTACGGGGTTCCGACCGTGTGTACGGGGTTCCGACCGTCTGTACGGGGGTCCGACCGTGTGTACAGGGGTCCGACCGTGTCTACGGGGTTCCGACCGTGTGTACGGGGGTCTGACCGTGTGTACAAGGTTCTGACAGTGGGTACAGGGGTCCGACCGCGTGTACGGGGGTCCGACCGTGTCTACAGGGCAGATATTCTCAAAGATGTCCCCTCCTTCACAAGTTATGCCAGTCTCTTCTTATATTCCAAAGTTGGATCCTTCCTTGATACCACACACATTCCTCGATCTGTAGACAAACATTGCATTTTTTTAACTCAATCGTCTTTGTTCAATATTACAATTGCTTTCCCCTGGTCTGGTCACTATATTGTTCTTTTCTTCTAGATATGTAATGCCTTGTTAAATGTAATCAAATTGTTTACCCTTATCAGATACCCCCAATGTTTGGAAATCATCCACGCTTTTTTTATGGACAAACAAAGCTTTTCTTTTCATGATGGTGTCCTGCAAATTCTTTTTTAATGCAATCCTTAGACAAAAAAAACCCCAAAAAAATCATATTTTTCTTTCTTGACCAGTGTTAGTTTAAAAAAATAATTATCGTACTTAAAAATTAAAAATCTATTATGTAATTTGTCCTCTTGAACCCTTTCTCGCTGACTGTACACATATATGCAGCCTCACAAAAGTGGGTCTTTATCCATAGAGCCACATACAGTATCTGACAAAAGTAAGTACACCCCTCAGTGACATTTGTGTAAATCTTTTCTTCTCTCTTTTCATGTGACAACACTGAAGAAATGACACTTGTCTACAATGTAAAGTAGTGAGTGTACAGCTTGTATAACAGTGTAAATTTGCTGTCCCCTCAAAATAACTCAACACACAGCCATTAATGTCTAAACCGCTGGCAACAAAAGTCAGTACACCCCTAAGTGAAAATGTCCAAATTGGGCCCAATTAGCCATTTTCCCTCCCCGATGTCATGTGACTTGTTAGTGTTACAAGGTCTCAGGTGTGAATGGGGAGCAGGTGTGTTAAATTTGGTGTTATCACTCTCACTCTCTCATACTGGTCACTGGAAGTACAACATGGCACCTCATGGCAAAGAACTCTCTGAGGACCTGAAAAAAAAAGAATTGTCGCTCTACATAAAGATGGCCTAGGCTATAGGAAGATTGCCAAGACCCTGAAACTGATCTGCAGCACGGTGGCCAAGACCATACAGCGGTATAACAGGACAGGTTCCACTCAGAACAGGCCTCGCCATGGTCCACCAAAGAAGTTGAGGTCACGTGCTCAGCGTCATATCCAGAGGTTGTCTTTGGGAAATAGACGTATGAGTGCTGCCAGCATTGCTGCAGAGGTTGAAGGGGTGGGGGGGTCAGCCTGTCAGTGCTCAGACCATATGCCGCACACTGCATCAAATTGGTCTGCATGGCTGTCATCCCAGAAGGAAGCCTTTTCTAAAGATGATGCACAAGCTCGACTTAGAGTTAAAAAAAAGAGCTGGAAAGTAGACATGTGCAGAACGAAAAAATTAGTTTTGTTTTGTTTTGTTTTAATTAGTTAATTAAATAAATTATTTAAATACATTTGTTTAGTTAAATTGGTTTAACCTGTTTAATTTGTTTTTGGAATTTTTTTTTCATTTATAGGTATTCAAATCGATTCAAATTCGAATTTGAATCAATTCGAATCGATTTCGAATCAATTTTGAATCGTATTCTAATTTGAATAGTTTTTGAATTAAAAAAAAGTTTTCGAATTCAAATAGTTTTCTGTTTTCCAAAGAGAATAGAATAAAATAAAAAAAAATAATGGAATAGAATAGAAAAAAAATATAATAGAGAAAAAAAATATAACAGAAAATAAAATATTATAATATAATAGAGTAAAACAGAACAAAATAGAATAGAAAATAAAAGAGTAGAATAGAATAGAAATGAAACGAATAAAAAGAAATACAGAAAATAATGTAATTAAAAAAACAATAGAATAGAATAGAACTTTGAATTTAAAAGAATATAAAGTAATATATTAGAATAGAAAAGAAAATAACAGAATAGTATAGAAAAAAAACCCAATAGAATAGCATAGAATAGAAAGATTATAACACGCTTCCTATTCTAATTGATTGTTTTCTATTCTATTCAAATTCAAATTGATTCTATTTGAATTATGGGAAATGGTTATATTGTTTTTTTAATTCTATTCTTTTTGTATTTGTTTATTCTTTTCTATTAATTGCTATTATATTTTATTATCTATTCTATTCTTTTCTATTCCATCCTATTTTATTCTATTATTTTCTATTCAAATTTGTTATATTCGAAATTCAAATTTTGGAAGATGGTTATGTTTTTTCTATTCTATTGTTTATTTAATTCTATTCTTGTTCTATTTGTTTATTCTATTCTATTATTTTCTATTCTATTTTATTTTCTATTCTATTCTATTCTTTTCTATTCCATCCTCTTCTATTCTATTATTTTCTATTCAAATGTGTTATATTCAAAATTCAAATTTCAAAAGATGGTTATGTTCTTTATATTCTATTCTTTTCTAATATATTCCTTTCTATTCTATTCAAATTCGAATTGATTCTATTTGAATTTTGGGAAACGGTTATATTCTTTCTATTTTATTCTATTGTATTGTTTTGTTTTTTTTAAATTCTGTTCTTTTCTATTCTATTATAGTCTATTATATTCTTTTATTTTCTATTTTGTTCGCTTTTACTGTATTATATTCTATTCTTTTAATTTCTTTGATATCCTTTTCTATTCTATTCAATTCATTTCTATTATACTCCTTTTATTTTCTATTCTATTTTATTCTCATTGGAAAACTATTTGAATTTGAAAACTATTTGAATTAGAAAATGGTTGGAAATTAATTTGAATTCCGTCCGAATGTTTTTTTTCAAGTATTTCAGATTAGTTTACATTTGGTACTATTGTAATTCGGAAATTCAAATACACCCACATTTCCGAAAAAAAAAAAAACTATTCGGAATAAAGCGAACTGCACATGTCTAGTGTAGAGTTACACTCTGTAGAACTCAGGCCGGGTTCACATATGCTGTGGCTGTGGTTCACAGTAGGGGGTCCGGTGCGTCCCCCGATCACCGATTCAAGTGCAAATCAGGTCCGAATTTTTTGCCTGAATTTGCAACTGAATCGGAGCCAAAGACGCACAGGGCCCCTTTTTTAAATGGGGACCTCACCCACCCCCGAGCTGTATGAACAGGCTCCATTGAGAGCTAGCCACATTCTCACGTCATGCGAATTGGATGCGGGTTTTCCCCCCCTAAGTGAGGAGAGCTCTGAGAGCTTATTGGTGGAAAGGAACACGCCCCTCTTCACACAGCACACATGAACAGAGCTGAAGATGTCAATTACAGGCTGTGTGCTGGAGCTCCCCCCCCTGTCACTTTTTTTAACACTGTGCAGATAGCAGAGGAAGGAGGCAGCAGACAGCAATGACACTCAGTGCTCAGGATTGAGACAAGTACACACTATAGAGGGATAAGCTTTGTTCAGATTTAATGTCTGAGGTTTTGGGGTGTGTGTGTAGCACTCCTAGTGTCCAAGTCTTAACCACTTTAAGGACCGGAAGATTCCCCCGCCCCCTCCCCCGGGATTATATTTAAAGGATTTTTTTATTTTTATTGTTGCACTTTAAGCATAATTAAAATCACTGCTCCAGAAAAAAAAAACAATAGTTTAACCTTTTCCTGACCAGGCCATTTTTTGCATCGCTTTAACTGACAATTGCGCTGTCGTGCGACACTGTACACAAACAAAACTGAGGTCCTTTTTTCTGTACAAGTAGAGATTTCTTTTGGTGGTATTTGATCACCTCTGCGGTTTTAATTTTTTGCGCTACAAACAAAAAAAGAGCGAGAATTTTGAAAAAAAAAAAAAAAACATTTTTTTTTTTTTACTTTTTGCTATAATATATATCCCCAAAAATGTTTTCCTCAGTTTAGGATGTTATGTATTTTTCTACATATTTTTGGTAAAAAAAAAAATCGCAATAAGCGTATATTGATTGGTTTGCACAAAAGTTATAGCGTCTACAAAATAGGGGATAGCATTATGTCATTTTTATTATTATTTTTTTTTTAATAGTAATGGCGGCGATCTGCGATTTTTAGCAGGACTGCCACATTGTGGCGGACACAGACTCTTTTTACACTTTTTCGGGACCATTGTCATTTATACAGTGATCAGTGCTATAAAAATGCACTGATTACTGTGTAAATGACACTGGCAGGGAAGGGGTTAAACACTAGGGGGGGCAATCAAGAGGTTAAGTGTGTCCTAGGGATTGATTATAACTGTAGGGGGGATTGTCTCACAAGAACATGACAGAGATCACTGCTCCCGATGACAGGGAGCAGTAGATCTCTGTCGTGTTGCTAGGCAGAACAGGGAAATGCCTTCATAATGCTTCATAACAAAAGGGGGTGAATACATACGCACATGCCAATTATCAGTTTTTTATTTTTGAAAAATAGTTTTATGTATATATTTTTCAAATTTTACTTCACCAACTTAGACTATTGTGTTCATATAATTCAGATTAATAAAACATTGAACCAAAGTCTGTAATGTAACAAAATAGGTAAAAAGCCAAGGTGGGTGAATACTTTTGCAAGGCACTGTATACAGCAATCAGAGCTAAAAATAGCCATTGATTACTGTATAAATATCACTGGCAGGGAACGGGTTAACACTAGGGGGCGATCAAGGGGTTAAATGTGTGTCCTAGGGAGTGTGTCTAACTGTGGGGGGGATGGGACTGCCTGGAGGAGGAGACATATCGCTGTTCATAATCAGTATGAACAGCAGATCTGTCTCTCCTCTCTCCTGACAGAACGGAGATCTGTCTGTTTACATTGACAGTTCTCTGTTCTGTCTCTCTCAGGAGCGATCATGGGTGTCCGGCAGACACCTCAGCTGCCGGGCAAAGGAATCAGCTCTGTTGTTGCGCCGCACGTGTAATCCTCCGCCCCCTCGTGGTCTTAAAGCAGCTGACATACAGCTACACCAATTTGCCTAGGGGAGCCAAACTGCCGCAGTATAACTGCAGTGGCTGGTCCTTAAGTGGTTAAATTCAGTGTCCTAGTTCAATTGTTATCACTTACAGCTGGCTAAAGAGGTGGAGCCTTTTATGGAGTGCAACATTTTATGTAATACAAAATAATTTCTTCAGAACCACGACCTTTATTGTAAATACACAGATATATATTAAAAATGTCCAAGTTTTTACAAAAAAAATTGCAAAAATACATTTTATATATAGTACGTCACCAATAATTTATGACTTTATGACTTTTTGGGTTTACATGGCCTAGCTTTTCTAAAATGAAAAGAGAAAATGAGGAATCGTTCAAACAGCCCCTGAAGATTAGAACTATTGTTCCAAAGTTTTTCTCAAAGTTCTAGCCTGACTCTGACCAGGGCTCTTCGGAGAGCAGCTTTCAATTCATGGTTTCTCAAACTGTATATTATAGGATTGAGGAAAGGGGTAAGATCTGTATAAACGATAGTCAGCAGTCTGCCCACCAGGAATTCCGTAGTCTTGGGGCGAAAGTAGTTGAACAATGAAGTCCCGTAAAAGATGAAGACCACTATTAGGTGGGAGATGCAGGTGGAGAAAGCCTTCGTTCTTCCACCTTGAAGTTTAATTCCAAGGACGGTTTTGAAAATGTAGACATATGAGAGGAAGGTGACAGAGAAGACAACTACTCCATAAATGGTTGACAAATATAAAAGTAAGTCATTTAGGTATGGATCGGAACATGACAGATGAATAACCTGATACAGCTCACAGAACAACCCGGGGATGATGGTGGAGTCACAGAAAACAAGTCTTAGCAAGCAAAGTGTGTGCATTAAGGAGTAGGCTAACCCAAAAGTCCAGGCGCTAAATGCCAGCTGAATACACAAGTAGGTGCTAAATATGGTTGTGTAATGTAGAGGACGGCAGATGGCAACGTATCGATCGTAGGACATAACCGCTAACAGAAAGGCCTCAGTGCTGACAAACCAGGAGAAGAAGAAGACCTGGGTTATACAGGTGGAATATAAAATCACCCTGCTGCCATAAAAAAATTCCACCGGCACATGAGAACCAGGAACAGAGGGGGTGAAGATGTCTACAACTGAGAGGTTTCCCAGGAAAAAATACATGGGGGACTGCAGGTGGGAGTCCTTGACCACCAGCAAAATGATGAGAAGGTTTCCAGCCAGGGACAACACATTAAGAATGAGGAAAAGTGTAAATATCGGGACCCGGGAAAGTGTGAGGTCTGACAAGCCTAGCAAAATAAACTCAGGCTGAGAAGTTTGATTTCCTTTCATAACCGTAACATTCGCACCAACTGCACCCCGATTATTCAATAGATATTGTTAATTGGGTTTTTCCATGAAAACTCTGTGCGGGGCCTTTCCACATCAATTTAATTTAAAACAAATATATTTTTGGGGTATTGCAACATTTTTTTTTTAATGCATTTGTTTGTTTTCCAGAATTTTCACAAATCACACCAATCACAAAAAAAAAAAAAAAAATCAAGTAAACATACATCTGATGCCCTTGAAATTCCCAGTCTATGTAAATGCATTAGAATGCAGCAAGCTGTGGTTTTAAAAGATAGAGAATGACACACATGTGGACAGAAAAAATAATCAGAATAGTATATGCTTTTCTGGGGGGTTTTTTGCCTTCCTCTGGATCAACTGTGGGTATAGGATTGGGTATATGGGACTGTATGATATTTTTTTTAATTTTATTTATTTATGTATGTATTTATTTATTTATTTATGGTTGAACTAGATGGACTTGTGTCTTTTTTCAACCTGACTATGTAACTCTCTCTCTCTCTCTCTCTCTCTCTCTCTCTCTCTCTCTCTCTCTCTCTCTCTCTCTCTCTCTCTCTCTATATGTATGGGGGCGTGGTCTAACCTCGCTAGAAGATGGACGTCTAACTCCGGAGCTCCTGCCGCCACAGCTCTTTACTGACGAGCATCAGAGGTACAATCGGGACACTTACGCCACACCGACCGCACAGCATGGGGACAGCCTCCCGCACCTCGTCAGCATCGCGGTCCCGCTCCCCCCACGAGAAGAGCGGAGGAAACAGTCAGAACATCCCGGAGATGTTCAGATCACAGAGGGGGAACATGGCGTCTTCCCACCCAGCACACAGACAGACCACAACCTCTCAGGAGATGGGATCCCTGCTTGCATCCTCCACCCAAGGTACAGTGGGACCAGGAGATTTAGGGACCCCTGCCCCACCACATCAACAGCTTAGTATCCAGGACCTTAGGACCATAGCTGCAGACATCAAGGACACCCTGTCAGCCGCCATCTCAGAGCTCCGGTTGGACATACACACGCTGGCTGACAGGGTTCAGGTAGTGGTGACTGTCACACAGCAGCATGACACAGTCCTCTGTAGAACCACTCGGAGGGTGGACACTCACACCCTCCAACTCAGGGAGCTGCAGAGACATATGGAGGACTTAGACAATAGGGGGAGACGCCACAACCTTAGAATCCGTGGCATGCCTGAATCCATCTAATCAGACCAGCTCTCCCCCACTGTTGTGAGCCTGTTCAATTACCTCCTCAACAGATCACCAAAGATACATATTGCGATGGAACGGATCCACAGAGCCCTTAGACCTAAAGGCAGGGACACTGATCCCCCTAGAGACATCATCTGTTGCATAGTTGACTATAAAATTAAAGAAGACATACTGAAACAGGCCAGAAGCAGAGCACAGGTGCTCCATGCAGGGGTACACATCCAGATCTTTCAAGACCTGTCCAGCATCACCCTGCAACACCGTAGAGACCTGAAACCTCTGCTAGACACACTGCGCACCCAGGGGATACCTTACAGGTGGAAGTTCATCTTCTGTCTTTCTGCTACCACACAGGGGTGTACTGCATTGCTGAAGGTTCCTGAAGACTTACCACACTTCTACAACACCCTGGGCATCCCGCTGACTGACGTCCCTAACTGGTACGCAGAATTCCACCACAGGAGCCCATGGATGCACAAAACTCCCGGTACCACAGACGCCGGTCCCCCTCAGCCACCCAGGTACCCACAGCTCCCGCCGTGATAAAAGCCCAACCGCCTCCCGGAGATCAGGGAGAGCCCGACGAGGCCATTAACGCAGTGCCGAGACCCCCTGGATGACCGGTTATTTCCAGACTTGTTTGACGCAGTTAAGCGCCTAAGTTTCCAGTTGTCTATATTAGCTTCCCCTTTCACTCCAATCCCTCTCCACACACAGCTCCTGCCATAGAATCTTGCAAGTTTACACGCTGCTTTAAGCTTTTCACACCCATGTTAACTCTTGACTAGGACATACGATTCATACGCTCGTCTGGCTAACTCCCTTCCATGGCATGTTGGGGTCATGGGACATTGAACAACACTGTCATCTTTACCCCACAATTTGTCCACTACCATCACACCCAACTCAATGAAAGACTACCTTCCTTATTATGCAGCCAGACTTCAGACATTCCACAGCTGCTGGGCATGCACTTTCGCCTGGAAGCTTCTGCGATGATCGCAAGAGATTACACATACTATTAGACTTTTGGGTAACTAATACTGTTTGCTTTTATTGGACATGGTCTTAACATAGCAGACATTAGGGTTCCTCTCACCCCTTGGATAGCCATGAAGCCCCTATGTACCTCCCTGAGGAACTAGGGGTAATGTACCATACAGGGTTCCCTCACCCACATTATCACCTACTAATCTTTACTTCATGCATAGGGAGCCACGATTAAAATCTCAACGTCCTCTGGCTCGACACTCCCCATGGATAGGGGTCACACCTCCCATTCTGTTTTGAGGAACAACTATTGCTACAGAGATTTATATACACCCTACCATGGGGAGAACAACTGCAGAGCTCTACGCTATCCTCCTCCACTATGGGAATACATTTCAATTTAGACCTAATGTTCACATAATATATGTGCTGGCCGAGCACGTGCGGGGGTGGAGGGGGATGGAGAGGGGACCCACACACCATTGGATTTCCTAATACACGGAAACACATGTAATTAAGGAACCAACTCCTAGACATGGGAGGACTCGATCCCCCTCCTCCCCTCGCCTTTCCATACTGGAAACTATCTCGGCTACAGGCTATTATGCGCCTATAGAATCCTAATTGCCAAGATCAATATACCACCACTCCTGAGGGGGGCCTCTCTCTCCCCCTTCCCCCTGCAGGCCCATTTCCTATTGAACAGGTGGGAATTAGGAAAAGCAACGTAATATGTTAGGGCTTAGCCCCGCTATATATCCAGCTGACTACCCCATGATAGCGTACACAAAGACCGATGGTAATGGAAATACCCTGTTAAGAAGGTTAGAACTCTGTAAATGCTCCTTCGTTTTTGCAGCACTGATTCTCCGACACCTCCCGGATACCACCCACCCTAACACCAGTTATTGCAGCCACCCCTCCACATCGAACAATACTAAAGGATGTCTATACACCCAACAGACGCATGCTGTCACACATTGTGACTCAGACCTTAGAGCCACCTAGTTATATGTTAGCGGCACTATTAGCTCAATCCCAGGAGCCATCACTACACATAGTGAAGTAAACACGCAAGGGATTGCACCACGGTTTATGATATACGGTTTATGGATGTAGGTTACTAAAGTTTCAAAATTTCTAAGTTAGATTGTTGTTTTTCTTTATGTTGTCATATGATTGTTTTCATTTGGGTGCACAATACTTATGTTCATCCACATTGAAGTACCTGATATGGTCATCAAAGGCCACCACTGACCACCCCACAGTGATGCAAAACACAGGTCCAGAAACAGGGCTATACTAACTACCATGAAATGCGGACGTGCCCTTTCTAATCTAATCTAGACATCATGCCAACAGCCCATAACCTCCGTCACCTAACCATTAACCATCCAATACACCACACCTTTTGGATTGTACCTCCACCCAGACGCTTCAATGCCCAGTGGCGGTAGGATGACACAAACCCCTAGAGCCTCTTCTTCCCGTGGTTTTCATTAACCTCCCTACGGTAACATAGCTCAGTGTAGGTTACCCTCCAGTTCCTATGTACGGGCTTCTTACTGTACCTTACCGATTTACCACACTTTTGGTAAGGGTGGGCAGGCCCCCCTAAACCTCGGTTTTAATACTTCCAGGATAATCTGTCCTACCCCATCTATACCCTTCCTGGGATTGCGCTCTTTGCGCTCTCAGGTACAACCCCCACCTCCCCCCTTCCCCCCACACTTACAGAACACTGAGCTCCCATTATGACTCATCACAACCCAGCCCAGACCCCACTTCAGGTCAAACTATACTCAGTGAACATCCGTGGACTTAACACCGCAGGCAAAAGGTCCCAACTATTATATACTTTACAAAAGACCAAAGCCCACATAGTATTTGTCCAAGAAACCCGATTCCAATCAGACAACATCCCCAAACTACACAACAATTTCTTTCCACAAGCATACAATGCCTCCAACGCGGACTCCAAAACGAAAGGGGTTTCGATCCTGATCTCCAAGCATTGTCCTATTCAAGTGCTAGATTTCCAGCACGACCCCAACGGAAGATACTTGTTCATCAAAGGATCAATTCACAACAGACCTATAACATTAGCCAATCTATATGCCCCTAACAAAAAAACAATTTCCTTTTTTCCACGAGACGCTACAACTTCTCACATCCTTCCAAAATGGTATCCTAATTGTAGGGGGAGACTTTAATGTAGCACTTTCCCCTTCTCAGGACACCTCCACAGGAACTTCCACTATTACCTACAGAGCCCTAAAAGCCATCAAAACACAACTTAGTGATTTGACCCTACACAACACTCGGCGCACGCTCCACCCAAATGACAAAGACTTTACGTCCTTCTCCCCACCGCACAACAAGTATTCCAGGATTGATCATTTCTTCCTGTCACAGAACGACTTACATAGTTACATAGTTACATAGTAGGTGAGGTTGAAAAAAGACACAAGTCCATCAAGTCCAACCTATGTGTGTGATTATGTGTCAGTATTGCATTGTATATCCCTGTATGTTGTGGTCATTCAGGTGCTTATCTAATAGTTTCTTGAAGCTATCAATGCTCCCCGCTGAGACCACTGCCTGTGGAAGGGAATTCCACATCCGTGCCGCTCTTACAGTAAAGAACCCTCTACGTAGTTTAAGGCTAAACCTCTTTTCTTTTAATTTTATTGAGTGGCCACGTGTCTTGTTAAACTCTCTTCTGCGAAAAACTTTTATCCCTATTGTGGGGTCACCAGTACGGTATTTGTAAATTGAAATCATATCCCCTCTCAAGCGTCTCTTCTCCAGAGAGAATAAGTTCAGTGCTTTCCTTTCCTCAACCTTTCCTCATAACTAAGATCCTCCAGACTTTATTAGCTTTGTTGCCCTTCTTTGTACTCGCTCCATTTCCAGTACATCCTTCCTGAGGACTGGTGCCCAGAACTGGACAGCATACTGTAGGTGCGGCCGGACCAGGGTCTTGTAGAGCGGGAGAATTATCATTTTATCTCTGGAGTTGATCCCCCTTTTAATGCATGCCAATATTCTGTTTGCTTTGTTAGCAGCAGCTTGGCATTGCCTGCCATTGCTGAGCCTATTATCTACTAGGACCCCCAGGTCCTTTTCCATCCTAGATTCCCCCAGAGGTTCTCCCCCCCCCCAGTCTATAGATTGCATTCATATTTTTGCCACCAAAATGCATTATTTTACATTTTTCTACATTGAAACTCATTGGCCATGTAGTTGCCCACCCCATTAATTTGTTCAGGTCTTTTTGCAAGGTTTCCACATCCTGCGGAGAAGTTATTGCCCTGCTTAGCTTAGTATCGTCCCCAAATACAGAGATTGAACTGTTTATCCCATCCTCCAGATCATTTATGAACAAATTAAATAGGATTGGTCCCAGTACAGAACCCTGGGGGACCCCACTACCCACCCCTGACCATTCTGAGTACTCCCCATTTATCACCACCCTCTGAACTCGCCCTTGTAGACAGTTTTCAATCCATGTACTCACCCTATGGTCCACCGTTTATGGGGAACTGTGCCAAATGCTTTTGCAAAATCCAGATACACCACGTCTACGGGCCTTCCTTTACCTAGATGGCAGCTCACCTCCTCATAGAAGGTTAATAGATTGGTTTGGCAAGAATGATTCTTCATGAATCCATGCTGATTACTGCTAATGATACCGTTCTTATTACTAAAATCTTGTATATAGTCCCTTATCATCCCCTCCAAGAGTTTACATACTATTGATGTTAGGCTAACTGGTCTGTAATTCCCAGGGATGTTTTTTGGGCTCTTTTTAAATATTGGTGCTACATTGGCTTTTCTCCAATCAGCTGGTACCATTCCAGTCAGTAGACTGTAAAAATTAGGAACAACGGTCTGGCAATCACTTGACTGAGTTCCCTAAGTACCCTCGGATGCAAGCCATCTGGTCCCGGTGATTTATTAATGTTAAGTTTCTCAAGTCTAATTTTAATTCTGTCCTCTGTTAAGCATGGAGGTGCTTCCTGTGTTGTGTTATGAGGATAAACACTGCAGTTTTGGTTACTGAAGCCCCTTGATTCCCTCGTGAAGACTGAGGAGAAGAATAAATTCAATACCTTTGCCATCTCCCCATCCTTTGTAACCAGATATCCTTCCTCATTCTTTATGGGGCCAATATGGTCTGTCCTCCCTTTTTTACTGTTTACATACTTAAAGAATTTCTTGGGATTTTTTTTGCTCTCCTCCGCTATGTGTCTTTCATGTTCTATCTTAGCTGTCCTAATTGCACCTTTACATTTCCTGTTGCATTTTTTATAAAGTCTGAATGCTGAGGATGATTCCTCAACCATGTATTTTTTGAAGGCCTTCTCCTTTGCTTTTATATGCATTTTTACATTGGAGTTAAGCCATCCAGGACTTTTGTTCGCTCTTTTAAATTTATTACCCAATGGGATACATTGGCTAATGCCCTTATTTAATATGCTCTTAAAGCAAATCCATCTCTCCTCCATATTCTTTGTTCCTAATATTTTATCCCAATTTATGCCTTTTAGCAAGGTTTGTAGTTTAGGGAAGTTGGCTCTTTTGAAATTCAGTGTCTTTGACTTGATACTCCTAACCAAAGCAACAATAGACCCCATGCTTTGATCAGACCAAAAGCCCATCTCCATGACCTTGACAGTCCCCACCACACGCACCACCTCCACCGTATGGCGTCTTGATAACTCCTTACTGACGGATCTCGAGATATCCCAGACAATCGCCAAGCGACTTTCAAAATATTTCCAAGAAAACGCTTCCCAAGACTCCTCACCGGCTACGCTGTGGGCGGCACACAAATGCATAATCAGGGGGGAATTCATTTTCATGGCTGCCAAACGCTTTAAAGACAGAAAAACACGTATTGAGGAATTATCCATACGTATCCGCGATCTCGAACAGACACGCAAACAAACTTTAGCCACCAAAGCGCTCTCCGACTTACTGAAAGCTAGAGAGGAGCTCTTAGAGGAATTAAACAAGACACTAAAACGCAAATACACACTCACACAAAAAATATTCTATCAACATGGAAATAAGTCGGGGGAAACTCCTAGCCAGGGTGCTACAACTAAAAAAAGCCACATCAACCATTCACACTATTAAAGACCCAGCGGGCACCACACTCGCCACCCCTGAAGCCATTGCCGACCAGTTTGTTCACTATTTTACCAAACTTTATAACATACCCACCACGAGTGAATCTGGACAGATCCCAGATCGCAGGGAAACCATTGACAGCTTCTTAAGACAGTATTGCCCCACATCCCTAATGATAGAGGAATCACAGGAAGTGAACGGCCCTATTTTAATAGATGAAACCTTAGCCGCCCTAAAACAACTATCACCTGGCAAGAGCCCCGGCCCAGACGGCCTAACCGTTAGCTACTATAAATCCTTCACTGATGTATTAATCCCCCACTTCACGAAAGCCTTCAACTCTTTATTCTCGTCACCACATGCCCACAAAGACATATTAGAAGCCCACGTGACATTAATACCAAAACCTGGCAAAGATAACACTATAGTATCCAATTACCGGCCCATTTCACTCTTGAATGTAGACGTGAAGTTTTATGCCAAAGTTCTTGCAAACCAAATACTACCCTTACTCCCCAAACTGATCTCTTTAGACCTGGATGTGAAGCCAGGGATAATACCATAAAGGCCATTAACATACATCATTGGCTCACAACAAAATCCAAGCCAGGTTTTATGCTGTCCCTTGATGCGGAGAAGGCATGGCCTGGGATTATATGAAGGCAGCATTACAAGTGATGGGTTTTCCAGACAACCTACTCCAACTGATATTGGCACTCTATACGTCCCCAACAGCCAGAATCCGGGTCAATGGACGCCTGTCGGACGCCTTCTGCATATCATACGGTACATGCCAGGGTTGCCCCCTCTCCCCCCTTATTTTTGTACTTACCATGGAACCCCTCCTGCGTAGATTAAGGGCCAACCCAGACATCAAGAGAATTTCCATCAACAACAAACAATACAAAATTGCGGCATACGCAGATGATATTCTGCTATTCCTGTCAGACCCCATAACTACCATACCAAACTTACTAAAAGACTTTACCCTTTTTAAACATATCTCCAACCTCCAAATCAATTTTTCAAAGTCCAAAGAACTGAACGTATCCCTCCCCACACCCATTTTAATGCAATGCCAATCCAACTTCCCCATTAGCTGGGAAAGATATGCCATGACCTATCTGGGTATAAAAATCCCGGTAAACCTAGTCGAGTTATTCTCTAGAAACTTCCCACTGGTACTACAATCCATACAGCAGGACCTCTGTAAATGGTCCTTCGTAACCTTTTCTTGGTTTGGGAGAGAGGCCATTATTAAAATGAACATCTTACCTAGACTCCTATACTTATTTCAAACCCTGACAATCAAAATCCCTCCATCATTCTTCACTTCTTATAAAAAACTGTGCAGAAACTTCATATGGTCAGCCAACACCCCTAGAAAAAATTGGGATAGATTGGTCCTTCCCAAGATGAAAGCGGGGATCGGACATCCAGATGTACAAAAATATCAATGGGCTTGCCAACTCACAAGAATCATAGACTGGCACATACACGCGAAGACCAAAGACTGGATCACCTTAGAAGACTCTTTTTCACAGGCACCAATAGCCCATTCACCCTGGATCAAACAAAAATTGATCCCAGCAGAACAAATAGACCATCCGCTAATAGGCCCTACCTTACTGACATTTCGGACGGCTTGCAAAAAACTCACCCTGATCCTGTCCCCCGGGCCTCTGACCCCGTTAGACCTCAACCCAGAATTCCCTCCCGGCCTTAGGGCATACGACCCGACCAGCCCAAGCTGTACTTCGGTCGTTAAGGCAGAACAATTTTTTCTTAATGACCAGCTGATACCGTTTCAGAACATCGCCTCATGATTCCCTAATCGCACCATCCCATTTTTCCACTATTTACAGATCAGGCACTTTCTTAATAAGATAAAACCCCTCTCTAAATGGTACAGAGACTACTCCCCCTTTGAAGCACTATGTACCAGCACAGTGCCGCTAAGACACTTGATCTCGGTGGTGTACTCGATCCTTTTCAGTGATTATGATCCCAAGGTGAACAAAATCAACCAGCAATGGGAAGGGGAGCTCGCCCTGGACCTATCTAAGGATGAGTGGGAGTGAGTGTACGACCACATTCATAAAGGATCCATTAACGTTTCGACACAAGAAAATGGTTATAAAACCAGACAAGATTCACAAAATTCACCCCCCGGGCTTCCCGCTATGCTGGAGATCCGACTCAGCTCTAGGCTCCCTGCTACATATTTGGTGGGACTGCACAATCTAGCAACCCTTTTGGCAAGAAGTCCACCGACTGACAGCAAGTATAACCACTTACACCCCAGACTTTACCACGGCCCAGTATCTACTCCACCACACATCCATACCCCACTCAGCTTACAAAAAATCCCTTACCCTCCACCTCATCAATGCGGCCAAACAATGTATGCCAGTACACTGGAAAAGTCTTCAAGCTACACAAACACCAAACCCCCAGACTCGGCCTTAACACAAAACACAGGTTTGTTCTTTTTACATACAAGCAGACACCCCACCCCCCGCCTGCACCTCTCTTACACCCCCCCTCCCCCTCATCTATCGATTACATCCTTTTTTTTTGTAAAAAATTTCTTCTATCTCTCCGTTTCTATCTCTCTTGCCCCGCCCAGTGCCCCCACCCATGCACAGTAAAGCTCATAATAGGGGTGTTTGGGTCCATGGGTGGCACTGGGGTGCCTTTTTCTTTTTTCATTTCCCATATCAGTTGCCTCTATCTCAACATCTAGAGTCCCTTTCGATATGTCACCTGTACTATCTCTTATACGCATCTTTTGTTCAGACTTAAGTGTTTTACCTTTCTCCTATATATATATAATCTGCATGTGCTAATTCAATTGTCACACAATCTATGTAACACAATGTATGCCTTTAAGGGTTACTCATAGCTACATAATCCTTTTTTATTTTTTGTTCACAGATTATTATTATTATTATTATTATTATTATTATTATTATTATTACTATTATGATATATAGAACACCAACAGCTTATGCAGCACTTTAAAAAAAATGAAGGCAGACATCATGTAAAAAAAAAAAAAAATCAGTACAATTTATAAAGTGTGTCTACAACACTTTTTAGAGTTCTTGTTTGCCTTAATTTACTAAAACCAGAAAGTACAAAATCTGGTGCAGCTGTGCACGTTAGCTTCTAACTTCAGTTTGTTCAATTAAAGCATAACTAAAGGCAAAACTTTTTTTTGTTTTGTTTTGGACAGAGTGGAGAGAGATTAGAGCCCTTGTCAGTATTTATTGCTGTCTGTGGCCCCCATTAAGGAGATTCACCCGCTCTGTTTGTCCTGTTTACCATTATCGGTGAAAGTGAAATAAAAAAAAGAAAAGCCCAATTTTTGGATTGTCCCCAGAAAAGTAATAGATGGGAAATCTTCCAATGGGGACACTAGTTCCGTTGAGCTGGGGGTCCCCAAAAAAAAATTCCTTTAATTTGCAGAGATATCCTCTCACTTCCTGTTTGGCTATGGGGCAGGAAGTGAAGGGAAATCTCCGCAATGGGGCAGAGATGGCAAAAAAAAAAAAAAAAAAATCTGACAGCGGTTATAACCCTCCTTTACTCTTTTCAAAAAAAAAAAAGTTTCGCCCAAATTTCTACTTTAAGCTTTAACAATAAAACCTGGAAGCGGATTGATTTCTATGCAGAGCCGCACCAGATTTTGCACTCTGCAATTTTAGTAAATCAACCTCAGTGTGTGTTGGGGAAAATGCGACATTTAATCACTAAATGGAACTGAGGAGCATTTTATTTCCTATGCAGTGCCATGCACTTTTTCCTGCGAACCAAGGATATGTGTGTGAGTCGTTACCGGAGCTTACTTATGGAGTCTCCAGGTGGCTGGGGGCAGTTAAATGCATCATCTGCCACCACTCAGTGAAAGAATGAATTTCAGGTGTGTGAGAAGTGGTTGTGAATGGCTGGTCATAGAGGTTGTGTGTTTAACCACTTGCCTGCCGGGCACTTACACCCCCTTCCTGCCCAGGGCAATTTTCAGCTTTCAGCGCTCTCACACTTTGAATGACAATTACGCAGACTTTCTTTACTGTACTCATATGACATTTTTATCATTTTTTTCACACAAATACAGCTTTTTTTTGGTGGTATTTGATCAACTCTGCGCTTTTTATTTTTTTGCACTATAAACAAAAAAGAGCAACAATTTTGAAAAAGACACAATATTTTGTACTTTTTGCTGTAATAAATAGCCCCAATTTTTTTTTTTTTAAATGCAAATTTTTTCCTCAGTTTAGGCCAATATCTATTCTTCTACATATTTTTGATAATAAAAATCGCAAAAAGTGTATATTCATTGGTTTGTGAAAAAGTTATAGCGTTTACAAAATAGGGGACAGATTTATCATTTTTTATTATTATGTTTTTTTTTTACTAGTAATGGCAGCGATCTGCGATTTTTATTGAGACTGCAACATAATGGCGGACACATCAGACACTTTCGACACATTTACAAATATATGCTATACAAATGCACTGATTACTGTATAAATGTCACCGGCAGGGAAGGGGTTAACACTAGAGGGTGATCAAGGGGTTAAATGTGTTCCCTATGCGTGTGTCAGGGGGATGGGACTGACTATAGGAGATGAGAGATCATGGGTACCGGCTCGTAGGAACTTACGATCTCTCCCTTCTCTCCTCACAGAACTGGGATGTGTGTGTTCACACGCACACACATCCCTGTTCTGCCTCTCGTGCCCGTGATCGCTCGTGGCCGGCGGTCTTTGCTACTGCCAGTCACGAGTGTCGGCATCCCTGCTGTGCAGTGGGCGAGCGTTTGCTATCCCACTTAAAGGGGCCGATGTATAGCTACGACGGTTCGCGGGATCGTGCTGACCTGCCGCAGTATAATGACGGCGGCTGGTCGGCAAGTGGTTAAAGTCGTCGGATTGTGTGAAAATATTTTTTGTTTAAAAAATTTGAATGTTGGTAATTTACCCCATGACTGAGAATCACCTATGTTTTATAAAAAAATATATATAAATATATTTTCTTAAGTAACTAAAATAAAACTAAAAAACAAAAACAAAATAAATAAAATTAAATAAAATTATATGAAAATCCAATCAGATATTTTATGTGTATTGCATTTTCCTATTGTCATTATATTTATTGTGAGCACTAATAATTAATATGAGAACATTACAATAATTTATAAACTGAATACAAAAAGAATAACAGCATTATTTTAATTTTATTTTTTCGGTTCTTTGTTTTGACTTAAAAAAGAATACTTACATTGTTAAGTTCTCAGCGTGAAGCAGACCTTTACGTGGACATTTTATAACAAAGTGAAACCTGCAACAACTACCCAAGAGGTGATATACCGTATATACTCGAGTATAGGTTGATCCGAATATAAGCCAAGGCCCCTAATTTACCACAAAAAACTGGGAAAAACATATTGACCCGAGTATAAGCTGAGGGTGAGAAATGCAGCAGCTACTGTAAGTGGAAAAGAGAGTCAACAATGCCCATCTGCAGCTGCAAACCTCACTGTGTCCTGTGCATGCCTACCTGTGCAGATCTGCCTACCTCACTGTGTCCTGTGTATACTTCCCTGTGTCCATTGCAGCCTACCTGTCCTGATCTGCATCCTCTCTGTGTTCTGTGCATGCCTCCTGTGCCAATCTTCATCGCTCCTGTGCCAATCTGCATCCCTCTTGTGCCAATCTGCATCCCTCCTGTGCCGTTCTGCATCCCTCCTGTGCCGTTCTGCATCCCTCCTGTGCCGTTCTGCATCCCTCCTGTGCCGTTCTGCATCCCTCCTGTGCCGTTCTGCATCCCTCCTGTGCCGTTCTGCATCCACCGATCAGTGTGTCATAAAAACACACGGCGGCCATTCCAGTGTTCAAAAGCCGCGCCTCCTCCTCGTCTGTGATAGGCAGAACACTCAATTTCCCAGCACTCAGTGTTCAGCCTATCACGGACATCCACTCATCCTCATACCATGGACGAGGATGAGAGGATGTCCGTGATAGGCTGAACACTGAGTGCTGGGAAATTGAGTGTTCTGCCTATCACAGACGAGGAGGAGGCGCGGCTTTTGAACACTGGAATGGCCGCCGTGTGTTTTTATGACACGCTGGTCGCCGTCTGTCTGCATGACACGCTGATCAGGTAGGCAACAGCGGTGACTCGAGTATAAGCCGAGGGGGGCACTTTCAGCCTAAAAAAAAAGGGCTGAAAATCTCAACTTATACTCGAGTATATACGGTAATAGAAGTGTAACATAACATATCCAGCATGTCAGATTGTAAAGTCTCTTTTTTTTAATAACAAACATGTTATACTTACCTCCTCTATGCAGTGGATTTGCACAGAGCAGCCCCGATCCTCCTCTTCTCGGGTCCCTCTTTGGTGCCCCGGGCCCCTCCCTCCTGGTGAGTGCCCCCACAGCAAGTAGCTTGCTATAGAGACGCCCGAGCCAAGCTGCAGCTCTCTGTGTCCATTCAGACAGGGAGCTGTGGTTCAGCCGCGCCCCCTCTCTTTCCTGATTGGCTAACTGACTTTGATTGAGAGCAGCGGGAGCCAATGGCACAACTGCTGTGTCCCAGCTAATCAGAAGGGAGAGCCAAGAGACTCATGGACATCACTGGACAGAGATGCTGCACACAGAAGGCTTTTTATCTCATTGCATAGAATGCACTTTCTGCCTCTACAACCCCTTTAAACAAAGGGTTTGTTTGTTTGTTTTCAATTCCTATTACTTTGTGCTTTTAGCCTAGGTTCACATTTGTGGGAACACAGGCATCGCATGTGATTCGCACCCGCACTGCGGGGCCAATCGCATGGGATGTCTGTGCAATGCGAGTTCAGCCATACAGTAAAAAGGTGCAGGGACTATTTTCCCCCCCGCACTGAAATCGAATCGCATGGGTAATCTCACCCATTTGATCCGATTCCTTTGCGAGTTCACACTTCGCATTACGGGGGTGTCATTAACAATGTATTGACACCCGCAGCGGTTCAGAGAAAGCAGTGTGAACTGCCTGCGGGAGAGATGCGATGCGGGAACCGGCTCTGTAATTGCGATGATTTCCGCATCGCACAAGTGTGAACCTGGGCTTAAACGATAGAGATTGGATAGTTGTTGTGAGTATCGCTGTGTGATTAGGGGCACAAGTAAGGTTTATATTTTATGCAGAGAGCTCGTGTTGTATTTCACTTTACAAAAAACACATTCTCGGATATCGCTAAGGCCCCTTTCACACGGGACAGATTCCTTGCTGAGTCCATTCCCATCAGCAGGGGATCAGCTCACAGATTTTCCAGCTGATCAGATCAGAGCGAGCGGGTGACACATCCATGTCCACTCAAGTTTCTGTAGAGCGGACATGGACAGAGACCGCTCTGCTCTACGGGCAGTAGGGGGCAAACGGACTGATATCCGGCCATTTACACCCGACTGCCCTCCAAACTGATAGGCCTAAACAGAGGAGGATGGATCCCCATCCAATTTTTTTTAGGTGGACCGGATAGGACCCGGAGGTAGGTGGATGTAAATAAACACACGTTTGTTTATACCCACCTGTCCATACGGATGCATGGACCATTCGATCAGATCCGCCTGAAAAACTGATAGGCAGACCTTGTGGGATCGCCCATGTGAAAGGAAAAAAACAACAAGCATTGCTCGTACAATTTGGACAAATATACATTATATATATATATATATATATATATAGATAGATAGATAGATAGATAGATAGATAGATAGATAGATAGATAGATAGATAGATAGATAGATAGATAGATAGATAGATAGATAGATAGATAGATAGATAGATAGATATATCTATATATATATATCTATATATATATCTATATATATATAGATATATATATAGATATCTATATATAGATATATATATATAGATATATATATATATATCTATATATATATATATTTATGTTAGTAAAGTGTGTAGATATTAAAATATATAAATATATCTACACACCTTACTAACATACTAGCACCAGGTCTGCCTATCAGTTTTTCAGGTGGACCTGATCGAATGGTCCATGCATCCTTATGGTGGACAGGTGGGTATAAACAATAAACAATAAAAAAAAAAAAAATATATATACTGTATATATATATATATATATATATATATATATATATATATATATATATTTCTTTTTTTTTTATGTTAGTAAGGTGTGTAGATAAAAAAAAAATATTAATAATATTTTATAGTTTTAACTCACACATGCACACAGTACAAGTAATGGAATCATTTTAAAGACGTAACTTGTTATCAGATTTGTAAAATTGCAGCCGAGTTTATAATAATCTGCTCCTGTTCTTCAGAATACAATATATCATATATTTTGTCTTTTCCTGGAAAATAGGGTTTGAGAGCTTTTTCTATTCCTTTTATTAGTTCCTCTTTTGCTTCCCAAACAGATACACAACAGAAGATCAAATGTAAAGTACTACACTAATATAATATTGCGCAGTATATTAAATACACTCACCTGTATACAGTACACAGAACACTTACATATAACATCTGTATTAAATAGACGGATGCCGACAATGTGCACAGGTATGAATACTGACAAATTGTTAGGTAAGATGGCTTTGTAAGCACGTAGTAGAGAAGTTCACATTAAATACATAATATTAAAGGACTCAGCCATTTAGTCAGTTCTATGTGAGGGGTCGGTGGGTCTGAAATAAAGCAGACATCAGGGAGAATCTGAGCACCTGATTTATAGAAACATTCAGCAGTTTCCTGAGATCTCCAGATATATTTCCCCCCAGGGTCTCTCTGCAGGGATCTCACCAAGGCCCCCTGAGAAGTGAAATCAGACAATTCAAACTTTCTTTTTTTATTTTTCAATTTATTTTTCAACAAATATAAATCAGCATAACAAAAGGTATAAGAAAAAGTTATGACATTTTAACATAGAAGCAATCAGAAGTTAAGTGCAAACAGTGTAAATAAGCTTGGTGAGGATATCTGTACAGATAGATGTCAGCTTCTTCCCCAATTGGGTCATACATCCAAAAAAAAAAAAAGTTCCATACAGTATCCATGCTTCTATCTCAACTACATGTTCAAACACAAGGATGCTCAAGAAAACGTGCAAATTGGAATCAAAGAGGAGCAGAAATGGGAGGTTCAGAAGAAAATTCTGAATCATCCCAAGGTTTCCAGATTTTTTCAAATTGGGGAATTTTACCTTCAATTTTTGCGGTTAAATGTTCCATTTTACGCATATCTGTAATAATGGAAAGGACGTGATGTAAAGTGGGAGCGTTGGTAGAGAGCCAAAGTCTAGGGAAGGCTCTTTTTGCTGCCAGAAGTACAAAAGACCCTAGTCTCTGTAGTGGTTTAGGAATACCCGGGAAAGGTAGGCCTAAAAGAAAATGTATGGGATTTAATGGAATAGATGTGGCGAAGAGTGATTGCAATAAATTTTGTATCTCAGTCCAATATGTACCTAAGATATGACAATCCCAAAAAATGTGAAGGTGCGTACCTACGGACCTTCCACATCTCCAGCATAGATCAGAGAGAGATGCATTTTGGGCATGTAGCAACTCAGGGGTTTTGTACCAAAGAAATATTATCTTAATAGCGGTCTCCTTTTGTGCCACACATCTGGAAGCTTTAAAAGCCGACTCCCAGATTTTACCCCAATCTATTAATGAAATTGATCTATTTAGCATTTTGGACCATTTTGTCATGTATCTATGTATGGGGTCATTTAAAGGGGGTATTGTCTGGAGTATTTTATATATGGATGAGATTAGTTTTGGTTCGTATGGGCCATTTGTACACAGTAATTCAAAATCAGTGGGTTTTTCTAAAGATAATGAGGGGAAGTTGGATTGGAAAAAATGTTTAATTTGTAAGTAGAAGTATTCTGTAGATTTCGGTAGAGCGTGTTTTTCTTTGAGGACTGAGAAAGGTAAAAGCTTATGTGTTACTGGGTGAATCAAATGTCGCAGTTGAAATATACCTGCATGTGTCCACGGAATTGTTCGCAAATAAGATAGTCCGTCCGGAATGTCTGGGTTGAAAAGGATATTCTGGAGAGGGGAGCAAGGTAAGGAAAGATGAAATTTGTCCCTACACCTTTTCCAGATTGATAGCGTAAAAAGCATCGGGGGAAAGACACAGAGACCTTAGTTGGGGTATGAATTTCTTTGAGGAAGGCCATAATATATAGCACGGATGTACAGGAGCAGTAATCCCCATTTCAATTTCGGCCCATCTATTTGCAGCTTTCCTTGAGGTCCATGCAGTCAGTACTCTAATGCCCCGTACACACGGTCGGATTTTCCGATGGAAAATGTCCGATCGGAGCGCGTTGTCGGAAATTCCGACCGTGTGTGGGCTCCATCGGACATTTTCCATCGGATTTTCTGACACACAAAGTTTGAGAGCAGGATATAAAATTTTTCGACAACAAAATCCGTTGTCGGAAATTCCGATCGTGTGTACACAAATCCGACAGACACAGTGCCACGCATGCTCAGAACAAATAAAGAGATGAAAGCTATTGGCCACTGCCCCGTTTATAGTCCCGACGTACGTGTTTTACATCACCGCGTTCAGAGCGATCGGATTTTCTGACAACTTTGTGTGACCGTGTGTATGCAAGACAAGTTTGAGCCAACATCCGTCGGAAAAAATCCTAGGATTTTGTTGTCGGAATGTCCGAACAAAGTCCGACCGTGTGTACTGGGCATAAGATGAGAGGCATAGTAATATTTAATAAAATCGGGGGCGGCTAATCCACCTTTAGCTCTAGGAGAAAGGACTACCGATTGAGCAATTCTATGGCATGCATTGTTCCAAATAAAGTTAAGGCACTTTCTCTGGAGATTTTTCAACTCCAGACATAGGGACTGGAACCGTGAGTGTTTCAAAAAGATACAATAATTTGGGCAATACCGACATTTTAAGAACGTTAATCCTACCAAGAAGGGAAATTGGGATGGAAGACCAATGTTGTAGAAGTTTAGCAATTTCTGCGAACAAAGGAGGGAAATTAGCTTGGTAAAGAGAGTGATATGAAGGGGTAAGATGAATTCCTAAATATTTTAGTGAAGTCTGGCACCATCTATACTTAAATCTGTTTTATTTATTTATTTATTTTATTTTATTTATTTCAGGTACTTATATAGCGCCGTCAATTTACGCAGCGCTTTACATATACATTATACATTCACATCAGTCCCTACACCCTCAAGGAGCTTACAATCTAAGGTCCCTAACTCACATTCATACATACTAGGGCCAATTTAGACAGGATCCAATTAACCTACCAGCATGTCTTTGGAGTGTGGGAGGAAACCGGAGTACCCGGAGGAAACCCATGCAGACACAGGGAGAACATGCAAACTCCAGGCAGGTAGTGTCGTGGTCGGGATTCGAACCAGCGACCCTTCTTACTGCTATAGTTTTGTAAGGAGCTGAGTATATCTGAGGGTATATTGATGGGGAGAGCTTCTGTGTTAGTCTGATTAATACGAAAACCTGATAAGGACCCAAATGTGGAGAGCGTTTCGTGTAAGGAAGGTAATGAAATCTCGGGATGTGTGATGGTTAATAGAATGTCATCTGCAAAAAGAGAGAGTTTGTAGTCCTGATGTCGTAATGGAATTCCCCTGATATTAGGATGGGATCTAATAGCTGCTGCTAAAGGTTCCAGACTTAGTATAAATAATAGGGGCGACAAAGGGCAGCCTTGTCTCGTACCATTACTGAGAGTAAATCGTTGTGAAATATAGGAGGACAGCTGGACTTGAGACGTAGGGAGGGATTATAGGGTATGTAGAGCTTGTATAAAGGGGCCTGAGAATCCAAATCGGGTTAAGACTGCGAACATGAAGGGCCAACTTAATCAATCGAAAGCTTTTTGAGCATCTAAGCTCAAGACTATGGTGGGACGTTTGGTTCTAGTTATTAGGTCTATCAGATCTATGGTTCTTCTTGTATTATCTCCAGCATGTCTCGAGGGAACGAATCCTACCTGGTCTCTGTGGATCAGGAAAGTTAATAGTGGGGATAGTCTATTGGCTAATATCTTAGTGAAAATTTTGTAATCTGAATTTAATAGAGCAATTGGGCTGTAGTTGTCGGGTAATGCAGGATCCTTACCTGGCTTAGGGATTACTGTTATATTGGCATGTAAGAATTGTGAATGCAGGATGGATCCCCTGAAGAAAGAGGAGAATAGGGATTGTAGATAGGGGGTTAAAGTATGTGTAATAGTTTTATAATAAATGTAAGGGAGACCGTCGGGACCCGGAGATTTGTGAGTTGGAAGATTTTTAATCACCTCTCCTATTTCCTCCCCAGTAATCGGAGAGTTAAGAGACGATAAATGATTAGCAGAGATTTTTGGTAGCGGAAGGGAATCTATAAATTTATCAAACTCAGATTGTGAGAATTGAGGATGTGAATCAGGACCTAAACAGTTATAAATCCGACTATAAAAGTCACCAAAGACTTTTGACATCGCTTTCGGACAGTATGTGGGGGTGCCATCAGATTGTATCAAATGATCGGGTATCTATAGAAAGGGCTGTGATTTTAATTTGTTCACTAGCATCCTATGTGGTTTGTTTACGTAATCGTAAAATTTTTGCTTAGCCCACAGCATGGATTTGGAAATTTGATTCATATCAAAAGACTTAATCCGATCCCGGATTGAGATGACATTTCTCAATTTTTCCACCGTGGGGGAGGCCTACAGAGTTCCTTCAGCTATCTGTAGTTGAGTAATAAGATCATTTTTGAGTTGTACAGAATCTTTCTTTAGGCGAGAGCCCATAGCTATGCATTCACCCTTAAAAAAAGGCTTTATGGGCCTCCCATAGGGTGGAAATCTCCGAAACAGAGCCATCATTAATCTGGAAAAACTCAGTTAGTTTCTGCTGTAGTTGGGTTTGAGATAAAGGGTTTTTAAGCAAGGATTCATTGAGGCGCCAGTGGCAGGATTTAGTAAAAGACTTCGTCAATAGTACATTGAGTTCAATAGGTGCATGATCCGACCAGGTAATAGGATTTATTTCAGAAGATACTACATAGGGAAGTAGAGGACCTGTAATTAGGAAATAATCTAGTCTAGAATAAGACTTGTGAGGGTGAGAATAAAATGTATAATGTTTTTGGGTTGGGTGTTTTATCCTCCAGGAGTCAAAAAGATTATGAGATCTAACTAGTTTGCAAAAGGATGTTGATAATTTCTTGGAGGCAGATTGCGGAGTGGTTTGGAATAAAGTTTTCCTGTCCCTGGTCGGGGACATGCACACATTGAATTCGCCTCCCATGATCATAAAAGGCTGGGAGAAGGGTTGTAGTTTCTCAAAAACTTTTTCAAGGAAACCGATTTGTCCTACATTTGGTGCATATATGTTAACCAAGGAAAAGGAGGTAGATAGGTGACTACATTTCAGGAATATGAACCTACCATGAGGGTCTAGGTAGGAAGAGAGAATTTTTATTGGGCTTGAGCGTTTAATAAGAATGGCCACTCCCGCTTTTCCAGAGGGGTCAGAGGCAGTATATGCTATGGGAAAGTGTCTAGAAGCAAATTTAAAGGAGCCCCTGGATTTAAAATGGGTTTCCTGAACCATAATCACCTCTGCTTTGGATGATTTAAATTCTTTTAAAGCCTGCCACCTTTTTCCTATGGAATTTAATCCTTTTACATTACAAGAATAAACTTTGAGGGCCATATTTGGTCATACAGAAAAGTGCTAATATAGTATAAAAACTGAGAGCATATAAATGAGCATCCTTAAAAAAGAACATTTGAAAACAAACATTTCTTGCAGTTGGTATAATAATATAAGTATAATACTGAAAAAAACATATATAGGTCAAAAAGGGAAAAAAAGAAAAAAGACCTGTATATGAAAACGCCAAAGGAGGTAAAAAAAACAGGAAATAAATTGAATGGGGAGAGAAAAAATAATAAAAAAGGAAAAAGGAAAAAATAATTTTTGAAAAGCCTGAGAAAAAATTTCAGGCTGCCCAGGCAAAAGCCTTGAGTCATGAGGGGGGGGCATGTTAGCCTGCAGGGATTAATGGAGGAGGGGGGGGGGGGTGGGTAGATCCTCGTCTCTGTTTTTTATAAAAAGAAAAACAAACAGACAGGAGGAGCAAAGGCGTTTGGCATGTTATTATGAACAAGTAGATACATTTTAAGACAAGCTGGTAGAAAAAAGAAAAATATAAAAAAATGTTAAAGGGGGAAAACGGCCCCCAAAAAGGCATCTAACAGAAACATCAGTAAGAGGTGTGACCTCTCAACAAAGTGACCCAATCACAGTGAGGTCACTGGGATCTCCATGGTAAGTATTATCCGGCCATGGAAAAAAGAGCAAAAAATTGAGAAAAAAGAAAATAAAAACTAAAAAGTCACATCAGGTTGGATATCTGTGATTATTGGCTCGTTGTGGGGTGGAGAAGTTCTTCTGGGATCTTTGTTGAACTGGGGTCCAGATTTTGGCTGGTGTGGTAAGTGGTTTGGGGTTCGGAGCTTGGGGTATAGAATCTTCTTCCGGTAGAGGCAGAAGACATAGATTGCGGATAAAAGCTTCACTTTCCTAAAGGTCTCTCAGGGATTGTTGAACACCATCTTTGGAAACGGTTAAACGGAAGGGGAATCCCCAGCGGTAAGGAACTTGATGGTTTTGAAGATGAGTAGTGACAGGACGGAAACTGCGCCTTTTGGCCAAAGTAATTGGGGAGAGATCATTGAATATCTGGATCTTGTGTTGTTTATAGTCAATACGTGACTTGTTACGCGTTGCAAGTGTGAGGGCTTCCTTGCTCTCGTAGAAGTGGAAGCAGACAATAATATCTCTGGGATTGGCATTAGGAGGAGGTTTTGGGGCCAAAGATCTGTGCGCCCTGTCCATACGCCAGTCTATGTCTGGGATGTGTGGGGCTAAAGTAACGAATAGGCCTAAAAGATAGGGGCGTAATTCCTTGTCGGTCACCGCTTCAGGGACTCCCCTGACCATCAGATTCTGGTGTCTTTCACGGTTTTACAGGTCTTCCTGTTGAAGCTGGAGTAGGGAGACTGTATGTTTCAAGTTGGAGTTGTCCTCTTCAAGAACATGTACATATTGGGTCAGTTCATCAAATTTGTTCTCCAATGTTTTGGTGCGTTCACCTAGTTGGTCAATTTCACCCCGTAACTCATGTGCTATTTTGCCCACTTCTTTAGCGATGCTGCGGGTTAGATCGTGTAGTAATGAGTTCAACTTTGTGTCTAGAACAGCTACTGTCACTACATCTACGGGGTGGTCGGGTGGAAGAGAGTGCTGAGAAGATTGGGATCTGTTATCATCTTGGGTCATGCCTTCCAGCAGAGTATGTGGGTCAGCAGTGTCCCAGGATCCCAGTTGTTCACTGGAGATCGGGGATCTTTGTTTATATAAAAAGTGCTCCATAGGGTCTGCGACATTGGCGGTGGGATAAAACCTCTATATATTGCCTTCTGGAAGCCAATCTTCCCTATGCAGTGCTCGGAAGGATCAGATATCTTGTTATTATATCGCTCCTGTGATTAATAAGGAACCATTAGCTTTGTAGGAGCATCTATTAAGGAGACATGGATCAAAGTTCTCCTCTTACATGTCTGCTTCCCTGCACGCCAGACTGGAGGTGGTCACATTAGATATCAGGGAGAGCTGAGGGGACAGTTGTGAAGTTTGCAGATATATGGAAAATTTGGTGTTTGCAGATGATTGATAGTTGATTAAACTGAAGGGATTAGGTTGTAGGAGTACTTGGAGTACCAAGATGGCCGCCGGCTTCCAGGACTAGGCCCAAGCTGCGGTCTTTCCTAAAGGCTGAGGCCGGTCGGGGGGGCGCCTCTCCCCACAGGCCCGGACCAGATCTTTAGGGCCTAAGAACAGGGACTCTGGGGGTCAGGTACTGTGGAGCAGCAGCGGTAGTAGAATCGGGCAAAAGCCCTTTTACTCACAGAGTCCAGGATGACCGGATGATAGGCCCAGGAATGGCGGCAGGCCGTGGGGGGATCCGGGATGAAGGGAAAAGGTCCCGCTCGGCTCTCCTTCACAATACGGGCATCCGGCTCCCCTCGGTGGCGATTCGGATGTCCCGGGTGAGAGGTCTCACCCAATACGAGGACAATATGCAACCAGTCTAAACTATGTGGCATGTTCACCAATGCCAGGAGCATGGCGGACAAGATGGGTGAACTAGAGATACTGTTGTACAAGGAGGATTTGGATTCTGTGGGAATTTCAGAGACCTGGTTCAACAGCTCTCATGATTGGCTGGCAAACATTCAAGGGTATACCCTATACCGCAAGGATAGAGAAGGTAAAAAAGGGGGAGGGGTATGCCTATATATCAAGAATAATGTACAAGTGAGTGTGAGAGATGACATCACTGAGGGGGCTAGGGAGGAGGTGGAATCTTTATGGGTAGAGCTCCACAGGGATGAAACTAAGGGGAAAATAATACTGGGAGTATGCTATAGGCCCCCAAACCTGAGGGAGGAAGTGGAGACGGATCTCCTATCACAAATTGGATTAGCAGCAAGGATGGGAAGTGTTATCATAATGGGGGATTTTAATTATCCAGACATAGACTGGGCGGAGGGAACCGCGCATTCATTTAAGGCTCGCCAGTTCCTTAGTGTCTTGCAGGACAATTTTATGGGTCAGATGGTAGACGCACCAACTAGAAATAAAACATTACTAGATCTACTGATTACCAACAATACAGAGCTGATAACAGATGTGGAAATACGGGGCAATTTAGGTAACAGCGATCACAGGTCAATTAGTTTCAGTATAAATCACACAAATAGGAAACATGAAGGGAACACAAAGACACTGAATTTCAAAAGAGCCAACTTCCCTAAACTACAAACCTTGCTAAAAGGCATAAATTGGGATAAAATATTAGGAACAAAGAATACGGAGGAGAGATGGGTTTGCTTTAAGAGCATATTAAATAAGGGCATTAGCCAATGTATCCCATTGGGTAATAAATTTAAAAGAGCGAACAAACATCCTGGATGGCTTAACTCCAATGTAAAAATGCATATAAAAGCAAAGGAGAAGGCCTTCAAAAAATACAAGGTTGAGGGATCATCCTCAACATTCAGACTTTATAAAGAATGCAATAAGAAATATAAGGGTGGAATTAGGATGGCTAAGATAGAACATGAAAGACACATAGCGGAGGAGAGCAAAAAAAATCCCAAGAAATTCTTTAAGTATGTAAACAGTAAAAAAGGGAGGACAGACCATATTGGCCCCATAAAGAATGAGGAAGGACATCTGGTTACAAAGGATGGGGAGATGGCAAAGGTATTGAATTTATTCTTCTCCTCAGTCTTCACAAGTGAATCGGGGGGTTTCAGTAACCAAAACTGCAGTGTTTATCCTCATGACACAACAGAGGAAGCACCTACATGGTTAACAGAGGACGGAATTAAAATTAGACTTGAGAAACTTAACATTAATAAATCACCGGGACCAGATGGCTTGCATCCGAGGGTACTTAGGGAACTCAGTCAGGTGATTGCCACACCGTTGTTCCTAATTTTTACAGACAGTCTATTGACTGGAATGGTACCAGCTGATTGGAGAAAAGCCAATGTAGCACCAATATTTAAAAAGGGCCCAAAAAACATCCCTGGGAATTACAGACCAGTTAGCCTAACATCAATAGTATGTAAACTCTTGGAGGGGATGATAAGGGACTATATACAAGATTTTAGTAATAAGAATGATCTCATTAGCAGTAATCAGCATGGATTCATGAAGAATCGTTCTTGCCAAACCAATCTATTAACCTTCTATGAGGAGGTGAGTTGCCATCTAGATAAAGGAAGGCCCGTAGACGTGGTGTATCTGGATTTTGCAAAAGTATTTGACACAGTTCCCCATAAACGTTTACTGTACAAAATAAGGTGCGTTGGCATGGACCATAGGGTGAGTACATGGATTGAAAACTGGCTACAAGGGCGTGTTCAGAGGGTGGTGATAAATGGGGAGTGCTCAGAATGGTCAGGGGTGGGTAGTGGGGTTCCCCAGGGTTCTGTGCTGGGACCAATCCTATTTAATTTGTTCATAAACGACCTGGAGGATGGGATAAAGAGTTCAATCTCTGTATTTGCAGACGATACTAAGCTAAGCAGGGCAATAACTTCTCTGCAGGATGTGGAAATCTTGCAAAAAGACCTGAACAAATTAATGGGATGGGCGACTACATGGCAAATGAGGTTCAATGTAGAAAAATGTAAAATAATGCATTTGGGTGGCAAAAATATGAATGCAATCTATACACTGGGGGGAGAACCTCTGGGGGAATCTAGGATGGAAAAGGACCTGGGGGTCCTAGTGGATGATAGGCTCAGCAATGGCATGCAATGCCAAGCTGCTGCTAATAAAGCAAACAGAATATTGGCATGCATTAAAAGGGGGATCAACTGCAGATATAAAACGATAATTCTCCCGCTCTACAAGACTCTGGTCCGGCTGCACCTGGAGTATGCTGTTCAGTTCTGGGCACCAGTCCTCATGAGGGACGTACTGGAAATGGAGCGAGTACAAAGAAGGGCAAAAAAACTAATAAAGGGTCTGGAGGATCTTCGTTATGAGGAAAGGTTGCGAGCACTGAACTTATTCTCTCTGGAGAAGAGACGCTTGAGAGGGGATATGATTTCAATTTACAAATACTGTACTGGTGACCCCACAATAGGGATAAAACTTTTTCGCAGAAGAGAGTTTAATAAGACTCGTGGCCACTCATTACAATTAGAAGAAAAGAGGTTTAACCTTAAACTACGTAGAGGGTTCTTTACTGTAAGAGCGGTAAGGATGTGGAATTCCCTTCCACAGGCGGTGGTCTCAGCGGGGAGCATTGATAGCTTCAAGAAACTATTAGATAATCACCTGAATGACCGCAATATACAGGGATATGTAATGTAATACTGACACATAATCACACACATAGGTTGGACTTGATGGACTTGTGTCTTTTTTCAACCTCTCCTACTATGTAACTATGTAACTATGTAACTATATGTCTCCAGTAAAGCTTCTACTCGTCCCCTGGTCCGCGATGTAGGAGAGCTGCAGGCTCCGGACAGGCCGCAGGCCTCAATATGGCGGCGGTAGCTTTCAGTACAGGGCAGGCAGAAGGCCTAAGGGAGCTCGGTTTCACTGGATTTCAAGCAAGATCCGGCCGGATCTGCAGCGGAGAGGGTTGAGGTTGTTCCCAGTTTTGAATAAACTTCCCTCAAGGGGAAATAAGGCAGGGATGGCAATGGATAGGAATTGCCTGGACGGAGCACAGCGTACACACGTCTTCCCTGTATCTCGTCCGGCCACGCCCCCGCTATGCCAAATTTTCTTTCTTTAATTTGCTTTGTAACAAACTTTTCAGAAAACAACTTTTCAAATGTTTACTTTGCTCTCTGTCTTCACTGTAGTTCCAACGTTCACTCATAAGTATTGTCTGTATTATATTTCATTCTTCCAGTGTGCATGCTGTATTTAGTAATGTACACAGTATACTTTATGTATCAATTTCATTTACCTATTAAAACTGTGTACTGTACTGGAATTCAGGGGAAAAGTCCATCTTACAATCAGGACAGGAATCAAAGAGTGATTTCAGTAATGGGACAGAGACAGCAGAAATAAATAAATAAAAACTGACAGTGATTTTACTGCAGTGCACAGTGCATTGAAAGCCCTGATTGGCTAAAGCAATGAAAGCTTCGCCCAGTCAGGGCACAGAGCACAGTCAGAGCCATGATTGGACGCTGTCATGATGACTGTATCCAATCATGGCTCATTGCTCTTAAACCCGCCCCCAAGATTATAAAAGTATTATTTCCATAGCGGCCATTTGTAGTGTGATAGCGGAGAGGAGAGAGATAGAACAGGGCTCTGTTCAGTGCCATTAGACAGTTAGTGTGCTATAGTGTTCTATTCTGATTCTATTCAGTGTAGAATATCAGTTTAGTGTGACTCTAGGGATAGTTCAGTGTGAGTGCAGTGACCGTTTTATCACAGTATATTTTATTGGGTTACTGACATTTAAAGCAGGACATTTCTGTGCATTAGTGCACACTTAATGCAGTATATTTCAGTTGCGTTACTGCAAGTTTAACGCCGTACAGTTCAGTGCGTTACTGCAAGTTTAATGCATTACTGCAAGTTCAACACCATATAGTTCTGTGCATTACTACAAGTTTAATGCTGTATAGTTCACTGCGTTACTGCAAGTTGAATGCCATATATTTCATTGTGTTACTGCAAGTTTAATGCCATATAGTTATGTGCATTACTGCAAGTTTAATCCCATAGATTTCATTGCAATACTGCAAGTTGAACACCATATATTTAATTGCGTTACTGCAAATTTAATGCTGTATTCATTGCGTTACTGCAAGTTGAACGCTGTACAGTTCAGTGCGTTACTGCAAGTTTAACGCCATATAGTTCTGTGCATAACTGCAAGTTAATGCCATGTACCGTATATACTCGAGTATAAGTCGAATTTTTCAGCACATTTTTTTGTGCTGAAAGTGCCCCCCTCGACTTATACTCGAGTCAAGCGCTTTTCTGCAGCAAAAAATTTCATTTTCCGAACCGACTTTGGGGCCTCGTATCTCAAGGCCATGTGGTGCTAGGAATTTGGTGTGCAAACCCAGTGGCACTGGTACCACAACATATCCAAAGCTGAAGTTCCTAGCTCTAAGTGGCCCCGAGATACAGGGCCCCAAAATCGGTTCAGAAAATGTCATTCTCTGCTGCAGAAAAGTGCTTGACATTTTCTGAACCGATTTTGGGGCCCCATATCTCAGGGCCACTTGGTGCTAGGAATCCCAAATTTGGTGTGCAAACCCAATGGAACTAGCAGCATAAAATTTCCAAAGCTGGGGTTTCTAGCACCAAGTAGCCCTGAGATACGGGGCCCCAAACCCGGTTTGGAAAATGTCATTCTCTGCTGCAGAAAAGTGCATCTCGGGGCCACTTGGTGCTAGAAACCCCAGCTTTGGAAATTTTATGCTGCTAGTTCCACTGGGTTTGCACACCAAATTTGGGGTTCTTAGCACCAAGTGGCCCCGAGATACGGGGCCCTAAATTCGGTCAACTGTGTCCATCTGCAGCAATGTCTTTTTAGGACTCTTTGGGTTCAGAGACCCCAAATTTTTGCTGCAGCTAGGGGGCATCTAGGAACCCTTAACTACCGAGTTTGAAGTTCAGGGGACCTATGGCTGCAAATGGTGACAGTGAGGCATGCAAATGGGCACAGTGATGCTGCAAATGGGCATTGTTGACCCTCTTTTCCACTTACAGTAGCTGTGCATTTCTCACCCTCGTCTTATACTCGGGTCAATAAGTTTTTCCCATTTTTTTTGTGGAAAATTAGGGCCTCGACTTATACTCGGAATGACTTATACTCGAGTATATACAGTATTTCATTGTGTTACTGCAAATTTCACATCATATAATTCTATGCATTACTGCAAGTTTAACACCATATAGATCTGTGCGTTACTGCAAGTGTAACGCTGTATATTTCATTGCATTACTGCAAGTTCAACACCATATAGTTCTGTGTGTTACTGCAAGTGTAACACCGTATATTTAATTGTGTTACTGGCTGTGTTACTGGTGTTAAACTGTTAAGTTTAATGCCAAATAGTACTGGGCATTACTGTAAGTTTAACACTATATATTTTTTATTGCATTACTGCAAGTTGAACGCCATATATTTACTTGCGTTACTGCAAGTTGAACGCCATATATTTACTTGCGGTACTGCAAGTTTAACACTGTATAATTCTGTACGTTACTGCAAGTTTAATGCTGTATATTTCATTGCATTACTGCAAGTTTAACACCATATATCTAATTGTGTTACTGCAAGTTTAGCGCCATATAGTTCTGTGTGTTACTGTAAGTTTATTGCTATATTTTTCAGTGCGTTACATGCCATTAAGTACAATACATTTCTGGGCATTACTGCAAATTTAAGGCTGTACAGTTCACTGCGTTACTGCAAGTTTAACACCATATAGTTCTGTGCATTACTGCAAGTTCATTGCATTACTGCAAGTTCAACACCATATAGTTCTGTGCATTACTACAATTTAATGCTGTATATTTCATTTTGTTACTGCAAGTTTAATGCCATATATTTCATTGCACTACTGCAAGTTGAACGCCATATATTTCATTGCGCTACTGCAAGTTGAACGCTGTACAGTTCAGTGCATTACTGCAAGTTTAACGCCATATAGTTCTGTGCATTACTGCAAGTTAATACCATGTATTTCATTGTGTTACTGCAAGTTTAACATCAAATAGTTCTATGCATTACTGCAAGTTTAACACCGAATAGTTCTGTGCATTACTGCAAGTTTAACATTGCATATTTCATTGCGTTACTGCAAGTTTACCGCCATATATTTCATTGCGTTACTGCAAGTTTAACGCCATATAGATCTGTGCATTACTGCAAGTGTAACGCTGTATATCTCATTGTGTTACTGCATGTTCAACACCATATAGTTCTGTGCATTACTGCAAGTGTAACGCCGTATATTTAATTATGTTACTGCAAGTTTAACATCAAATAGTACTGTGCATTACTGCAAGTTTAACACTGTATAATTCATTGCGTTACTGCAAGTTGAACCCCATATATTTACTTGCGTTACTGCAAGTTGAACGCCCTATAGTTCTGTACGTTACTGCAAGTTTAACACCATATAATTCTGTGCGTTACTGCAAGTTTAACGCTGTATATTTCATTGCATTACTGCAAGTTTAACACCATATATCTAACTGTGTTACTGCAATTTTAGCACCATATAGTTCTGTGTGTTACTGTAAGTTTAATGCTGTATATTTCATTGTGTTACTGCAAGTTTAACACCATATATTTCTGTGTGTTACTGCAAGTTTAATACTGTGTAGTTCTGTGCGCTACTGCAAGTTTAACACTGTATATTTCATTGGGTTACTGCAAGTTTAACGCCATATAGTTCTGTGCATTACTGCAAGTTTAACGCTGTATAGTTCTGTGTGTCACTGCAAGTTTAACACTGTAAATTTCATTGCGTTACTGCAAGTTGAACGCCATATAGTTCTGTCTGTTACTGCAAGTTTAACGCTGTATATTTTATTGCGTTACTGCAATTGTAATGCCTTTAATTTAATTGCGCTACTGCAAGTTTAACGCCATACACTACACTACACTACACTAAATGCAGACTATATATATATATATCTATCTATCTATATATAAATACACTGCCTGCAAGCCACTAACTAGCTGCCTAATCTAGCTCAAGTTAGCTCTAGCTACATCCACTCCAACACACTACATATGGCCGCTGTGTAAGCAGCTTTATATAGTGTGGGGCGTGGACTTAGCCCCCTGAGCCATGATTGGCTAAAGGCAGCAGAGCACGCTGTGATTGGCCAGGTCAGGTGTATGCTTTGGCCAACCATCAGACGTCAATGCGCTGCAATTTCGCAGTGCATTATGGGGCGTTCCACGGTGGTCAAATATGCCATGAATGCCCCATAATGTTCGGTATTTAGCGAACATCGTGACCATCCATAGTTATGGGCTTACCCTGACTAAATCATATCTATACCCCTGCCATCTAGGAGACCACTTCCTTATCCATGTACAAAGGCTCTTTTATTGAGCCCAAAATGTCTGTACATGTTGTATTTGGTTACACTGGTTGTGTCTGTTATTAACCACTTAACAGCCGGCCCATAGCCGAATAACGGCTGCAGGGCGGTTGCTTAACTCTGGGAGGGCGTACTATGACGTCCTCCCAGAATTCCCCTCTCGCGCGCCCCCTGGGGCTGATCGCGGCCGTTTACCTTGTGATCGCGCCGTCAAATGACGGCGCGATCACATGTAAACAGACCGGTGTCATCAGATGACGCCGGTTCCTCTCCTCCCCTCCTGTGTACCGATCGGTACACTGTGAGCGGAGAGGGGATGGATGGATGGCTGCATTGCTGTGGACTGGATGTGTAGTGCCCACAGCACTGCACAGTGACATCCAGCCATCCATCCATCCATGCTCAGCCATCCCCACTACTCTGCAATGCTGTGCAATACTCTGCAATGCCCCACATTACCCTGCCATACCCCGCATTACCCCGCAGTACCCGCAATACCCCGCCATACCTGGCCATACTCCGCAATACCCCGCCATACTCCGCAATATCCTGCCATACTCCACAATACCCCGCAATACCCCGCCATACTCCGCAATACCCCGCAATACCCCGCCATACTCCGCCATACCCCGCCATACTCCGCCATACCCCGCCATACTCCGCCATACCCCGCCATACTCCGCCATACCCCGCCATACCCCGCCATACTCTGCCATACCCCGACATACTCCGCCATACCCCGCCATACTCCGCCATACCCCGCCATACCCTGCCATACCCCGCCATACTCCGCCATACTCCGCCATACCCCGCCATACCCCGCAATACCCTGCCATACTCCGCAATACCCCGCCATACTCCACAATACTCCGCAATACCCCGCCATACTCCGCAATACCCCGCCATACCCCACCATACTCTGCAATACCCCGCCATACCCAGCCATACCCTGCCATGCTGAGCCATGCTCGGCTGTACTCGGCCTCTGTATGTGGCCAGGCTGTGGAAGTCTCACACATGTGGTATCGCCGTACTCAGGAGGAGTAGGAGAATATATTTTGGGGTGTCATTTTTGGTATGTACATGTTATGTGGTAGAAATATTGTATAAATGGACAACTTTGTGTTAAAAAAAAAAACACTTCCCGCCCACCGGCCGTCATACAACGTCCTTGAGTTTGTGCGGGGATATCTGAATGATGCCTGCAGCTACAGGCATCATTCAGATAACAGCTTTTTCAGCTGGCGATTCCCTACACCATAAGAATGATCATAGTGGCTTTTCCACTGCTTGATCGTTCTTACGGGAGGCGAGAGGGGATGTCCCCCCCTCCTGCGCTTCTACCGACTCACCGCTATGATCGAAGCCAGGATCGTTTTTTTTTTTTAATTTCAGGCTTCCCAGCCTAGAGGTGAGATGTGGGGTCTTATTGACCCCATATCTCACTGTAAAGAGGACCTGTCATGCCATATTCCTATTACAAGGGATGTTTACATTCCTTGTAATAGGAATAAAAGTGGTCAAATTTTTTTTTTTCTGGAAAAAAGCATCAAACTAAAATAAATAAAGTAAAATGAACAATAAAAAAAAAATGTTTTAAAGCGCCCCTGTCCCTGTGTGCTCGCATGCAGAAGCGAACGCATACTTAAGTCCCGCCACATATGAAAACGGTGTTCAAACCACACATGTGAGGTATCGCTGCAATTGGTAAAGTGAGAGCAATAATTTTGGCCCTAGACCTCCTCTGTAACCCAAAACATGTAACCAGTAAAAAATTTTAAAGCGTCGCCTATGGGGATTTTTGAGTAGCAAAGTTTGGCGCCATTCCACAAGCGCGTGCAATTTTGAAAGGTGACATGTTGGGTATCTATTTACTCGGCGTAACTTCATCTTTCACATTATGCAAAAACATTGGGCTAACTTTACTGTTTTGGTTTTTGTAAAGCACAAAACAGTTTTTTTCCAAAAAAAAACGCTTTAAAAAACTTGCTGCGCAAATACCGTGCAAGATAAAAAGTTGCAACGACCGCCATTGTATTCTCCAGGGTCTTTGCTAAAAAAATATATATAATGTTTTGGGGTTCTATGTAATTTTCTAGCTAATAAATGATGATTTTTACATGTAGGAGAGACATGTCAGAGATGGCCTGGGCACTCCAGAATGCCTGAAGGTGCTCCCTGCATGTTGGGCCTCTGTATGTGGCCACGCTGTGTAAAAGTCTCACAAATGTGGTATCGCCGTACTCGGGAGTAATAGCAGCATGTGTTTTGGAATGTAATTTGTGGTATGCATATGCGGTGTGCGAGAAATAACCTGCTAATATGACAATTTTGTGGAGAAAAAAAAAACTAAAAAAAAAACTTGATTTTGCAAAGAATTGTGGGAAAAAATGACAACTTCAAAAAACTCACCATGCATCTTTCTAAATACCTTGGAATGTCTTCTTTCCAAAAAGGGGTCATTTGGGGGGTATTTGCACTTTTCTGACATGTTAGGGTCTCAAGAATATAGATAGGCCATCAGTAATTTAGGTGTGATCAATTTTCAGATATTCGCACCATAGCTTTTGGACTCTATAACTTTCACAAAGACCAAAAAATATCCACTGATTTGGGTTATTTTTACCAAAGATATGTAGCGGTATACATTTTGGCCAAAATATATGAAGAAAAATTACTAATTTGCAAAATATTATAACAGAAATGAAGAAAAATGTATTTTTTTACAGATTTTTCGGTCTTTTTTCTTTTATAGCGCAAAAAATAAAGAACTCAGCGGTCATTAAATACCACCAAAAGAAAGCTCTATTTGTGTGAAAAAAAGGACAAAAGTTTCATATAGATACAGTGTTGCATGACTGAGTAATTGTCATTCAAAATGTGAGAGCACCAAAAGCTGAAAATTGGTCTAATTAGGAAGGGGGTTTAAGTGCCCAGTTGTCAAGTGGTTAAGACATTTCTATAAGTTTCTGTGCTTGGTGGGCTATTTTGTTACCCCCCCCCCCAAGATATGCTGTGTTGATCCTGATTTTGCCCTGTGGGGCACCATTTGTTTTCTTTTTTTCAGGCGTTTTCTCTGCTTGTCCTGTGTTGTAATGGAATGTTCAGTATGTACCTCACTGTTCTACTTTGCAAAAACCAATAAAAATGGATTGAACATGAATAAACAAAAGTAGCCCTGTTTATAAACAGTAATCAAACAGGCGATAAAAAGACACAAAGTAGCATTGTTTATTAACATTGATCAGACAGGATATAGAGAGATAAAAAGTAACATTGTTTATAAACATTAATTAGACAGGAGATAGAGAGATACGACGTAACATTGTTTATAAACATTGATTAGACAGGAGATAGAGAGATACGACATAACATTGTTTATAAACATTGATTAGACAGGAGATAGAGAGATGCAAAGCAACATTGTTTATAAACATTGATTAAACAGGAGAGAGATGCAAAGGGGAAATGCACTAAAACGGAGCACCTAACATATGGTGCAGCTGTGCATGGTAGCCAATCAGCTTCTAACTTCTAACTTGTTCAGTAAAGCTTTGACAATAAAATCTGGAAGCTGATTGGTTTCTATGCAGAGCTGCACCAGATTTTGCACACTACAGTTTTAGTAAATCCACCCCCTATTACACCATTTGTTAAAAAAAAGAAGGACATACGCAGTGGATTCTAATGCCGCGTTCACACGGTCGGACTTTTCGTCTACAAAAGTCAGACGGACGCCGACGGACCAAATACGGCGGACAATCCGATCGTGTGTGGGCTTCCCCCGAATTTCAGCGGACTTTTCCAGCCGCAAATCTGACGGACTTTAGATTTGGAACATGCTTCAAATCTTTATGTCGTAACTCCGCCGGACCCAGAAATCCACTCGTCTGTATGCTAGTCCGACGGACAAAAACCCACACTAGGGCAGCTATTGGCTACTGGCTATCAACTTCCTTATTTTAGTCCGGTGTACGTCATCATGTACGAATCTGTCGGACTTTTGTGTGATCATATGTAGGCAAGTCCGTTCGTTTTTTTTTTTTTTTTTTTTTTTTTTTTTTTATGCCACGTCAGTTAACTTTGTCTAGAGACTGCTTTCAGAGTGAAACTCATATATATCTCAAATCCAGTCACATCATTGTGGCCGTTGAAGTTTTTTTTTTTTTTTTTTTTCGTTCCGTTCGTTAGAAAGTCCACCGCCGCAAGTCCGCCAAAAGTCTGTCGAAAGGCCTTCGAAAGTCTGTCGGACGGGCTGTCAGACTTTTGTAGCCGACAAGTCCGACCGTGTGTACGCGGCATAAGGGTGGTACAATCCAAACAGCAAATTCCTAAACATGGATATTAAACATAAATATATATATATAATTATAATACAGGATGTATAGACCAACCAGCAAGATGGCCATAATTCTAATGTTATGAGAGCTCATTCATAATAACAACAAGTATTTTGTATATTTACGCACTCTGTATCTTATCTTATTTTTGTATCTTACAAAATGCGCTAACTAAGACCAACTCTTATGCCGCGTACACACGGTCGGACTTTTCATCTACAAAAGTCCAACGGACGCTGACGGACTAAAGCTGGCTGGTAATCCGATCGTGTGTGGGCTTCTCCGGACTTTCAACGTACTTTTTTAGACTCAAATCCGACGTACTTTAGATTTGAAACATGCTTCAAATCTTTACGTCGTAACTACGACGGACCCCGAAGTCCGCTCGTCTGTATGCTAGTCCTACGGACAAAAACCCACGCTAGGGCAGCTATTGGCTACTGGCTATCAACTTCCTTATTTTAGTCCGGTGTACGTCATCACGTACGAATCCGTCGGACTTTTGTGTGGTCGTGTGTAGGCAAGTCTGTTCGTTAGAAAGTCTGCCGCAAGTCCGCCGCAAGTCCGCCGAAAGTCCGCCGAAAGTCTGTCGGACAGGCTGTCGGACTTTTGTAGATGAAAAGTCCGACCGTGTGTACGCGGCATTATTTGGCATAAATAGAAAGAAGCTGGCCCAGGTACATGAATTTGGCTTGTGCTGCACCACTTTTAAAATACAGTAGTACCATTGTATCCAGATGCAGTGCAATTTCAGTCCATTCGATTGAATGGGCTGAAAATGTACTGCACTGAAAGCACACAGGAATCACATAGGAACGCAAGTGCTAGTTAGTGCAACTAATATTTAAAAAAAAAAGGTATGTGGATTTCTCTATTAACCCAATTATGACTTTTCTGGATGTGTAGGCCTCAACTAATTAAAATGAAATGAAAAAAAAAATCTTTCTCACGGCGCTAGCACAAAATTAACCAATACAAGTAAATGTATATCTCAATAAAATGCAAAACCTTTTCAAACAATGACTAAATGTACAGTGCTACAAACACAAAAAATACATGTATACACTATACAAACCTGTATATAAAGTGCAAACATTCTTCAAAAAGTGTCCAGTGCAGTATAAGCGCGTTGTATTGTATCCGTCTCTGACCGCATAGTAGTGTCAGAGACGGATTTATTTTATTTTAAGTGTTTTTCGTAAAAAATTTAAATAAAGGATTATTATGGTTTTATGCTATGTGAATCTTTCTCTCACAGTCTCCGCTCTAATTCATTCCAAAGTTGTTCTATCGGGTTGAGGTCAGGACTCTGTGCAGGCCAGTCAAGTTCCTCCACCCCAAACTCGCTCATCCATGTCTTTATGGACTTTGCTTTGTACATTGGTGGGCAGTCATGTTGGAACAGGAAGGGGCCATCCCCAAATTCTTCCCACAAAGTTGAGAGCATGAAATTGTCCAAAATGTCTTGGTATGCTGACGCCTTAAGAGTTCCCTTCACTGGAACTAAGGGGCCAAGCCCAACCCCTGAAAAACAACTCCATATCAAAATCCCCCCTCCACCAAATGAATTGGACCAGTGCACAAAGCAAGGTCCAAAAAGACATGGATGAGCGAGGTTTAGGAGTGTGTCTATGGGAATGTTTGATCATTCTTCCAGAAGAGCATTTGTGAGATCAGGCACTGATGTTGGACTAGAAGGCCTGGCTCACAGTCTTCACTCTAATTCATCCCAAAGGTGTTCTATTGTGGACTCTGTGCAGGCCAGTCAAGTTCCTTCACCCCAAACTCGCTCATCCATTTCTTTATGGACCTTGATTTATGCACTGGTCAACATCATTTTGGGGAGGGGGGATTATGGTGTCGGGGGGGTGGAGGGGGGATTATGGTGTCGGGGGGGAGGGGGGATTATGGTGTCGGGTTATTTTTCAGAGGTTGGGCTTGGCCCCTTAGTTCCAGTGAAGAGAACTCTTAAGGCGTCAGCATACCAAGACATTTTGGACAATTTCATGCTCCCAACTTTGTGGAGACAGTTTGGGGACGGCCCCTTCCTGTTCCAACATGACTGCGCACCAGTGCACAAAGCAAGGTCCATAAAGACATAGATGAGCGAGTTTGGGGTGGAGGAACTTGACTGGCCAGCACAGAGTCCTTACCTCAACCCGATAGAACATCTTTGGAATGAATTATAGTGGAGACTGCAAGCCAGGTCTTCTCATCCACATCAGTGCCTGACCTCAGAAATGCTCTTCTGGAAGAATGGTCAAACATCCCCATAGACACACTCCTAAACCTTGTGGACGGCCTTCCCAGAAGAGTTGAAGCTGTTATAGCTGCAAAGGGTGGGCCAACTCAATATTGAACCCTACGGACTAAGACTGGGATGCCATTAAAGTTCATATGTGTGTAAAGGCAGGCGTCCCAATACTTTGTGTAATCTAGTATGTGTATATATATATGTAAGTTCCTCCACCCCAAACGCGCTCATCCAGGTCTTTATGGACCTTGCTTTGTACATTGGTGGGCAGCCATGTTGGAACAGGAAGGGTCCATCCCCAAACTGTTCCCACAAAGTTGTATATATATGTATACATATGTATTTTTGTGCCTATAGCACTGGACATTTAGTCATTGTATGAAAAGTTTTTGCACTTTATTGAGATATATTTCTTTGTTTTGGTACATTTTGTGCTAGCGCTGTCAGAAAGATTTTTTCATTTGTTTGTTCACTGGATCGGTTAGGATAGCAGCTGCATGGTTTAGTGAAAGATGACATTTAGTTCTGTGGCACAGTTCTATTTTTGTTGATAACTAAAATTAAAAGCTAAAAAAAATTGATGACTTATAATAATAGTTCAGAGATATGAAATATCGTTCGGCAGTTTCTTCTGGTGAGAGTTCACGACCTTACTGTCATCTTCCCCAGAGCTCTACGGACAGCACCTTTCAGTTCATTGTTTCTCAGACTGTATATAACAGGATTTAGAAAAGGGGTGAAAAATGTATAAAGTACAGACACTAGTCGGCCAACAAGAAAATTTTCATTTTTGGGTTGAATGTAGTTGAAGAATGTAGTCACATAAAACATGAAGACCACCGTGAGGTGAGAGCTGCAGGTGGAGAAGGCTTTCCGTCTGCCGTCCTTCATTTTAATTCTCAGGATGGTTTTGACAATGTAGACATAGGAAAGGAAAGTGATGGAAAAGGCAACAAGAGCAAATGGCACCCCAACAAGAAAAATTAGTAAGTAATTGAGGTAAGTGTCAGAACGTGACAGTTGAATCAGCTGAAACAATTCACAGAACAAGCCCGGGATGGTGACGGAATCAGGGAAGGACAATCTTCGCGTACTAAGTGTGTGCATTAAGGAGTAAGCACAACTGAAAATCCATATGCTGGTGACCATCTGAGCACACAGTTTAATGCTTATTTTGGTTGTGTAATGCAGAGGAAGACAGATGGCAACATATCGATCATAGGACATAATGGCCAGAAGAAAGAACTCAGTGTAGGCAAACCAGGAGAAGAAGAAAACCTGGGCAATGCAAGTTGAGTATGATATCAGTATGTTTCCCGTAAAGTTGCCAAAAGACAGATGAGATACAGAACAAGAAGGCATGAATGTGTCTAAAACTGAGAGGTTTCCCAGGAAAAAGTACATGGGGGTCTGCAGGTGGGAGTCAGTGTTCACCAAGAAAATGATGAGAAGGTTCCCAGCCACGGTGGCTGCATAGACCATGTGGAAGAACAGAGATAGTGGGATCCGAGCATCCGTGAGGTCTGACAGGCCAAGCAAAATAAATTCAGGCTGAAAAGTTTGATTTTTACTCATAACTAAATTATTTTCGCAACCTCCAGAGCTTCACTCTTAAGAATCTTGAGGAGATTGCAATAGACGGAGAAGGCACGCCTTTTTTTTAATGCTTTAATGTACTTATATTATTAACACAAGTCAGGCTCCTTCACATCAATGTTTTCAGCACCAATTACTTGACAAGTTTCATTTGGAATCAGAACCTCTACATTACATTTGTTTTGGCACAAGGTGGAAAAAAAATACCACTTGGATGTCCGTTATAGGCACTTCATTCTAAACCACCTAAAAAAGCAGCAAATTTATGGTTCAATATTATGTATATTATCTGTAAAAAGCGATAGGTACAGTTGTGTAAATAGACCTATTTACAAAATTTAAGAAATGTTTTTATCAGTAGCCTACATGGCCAAGTGCTATAATAATACGACTAATAATAATAAACTTTATTTTATATAGCGTCTTTAAAAAAAAAAAAAAAAACGTGTTTATTGAAACATGTATGAGTAGCCTACATGGCCAAGTGCTATAATTATAACACTAATAGTAATAATAAACTTTATTTTATATAGCGTCTTTAAAAACAAAAACAAAAACTTGTTTATTGAAACATGTAGGAGATGCATACATAATATATATAACCAGCATAGGCAGGGCCGCTGATGGGGGGGGGGCACCGGTCCTCCTGTAGGGGGCCCGGGGACACAGGGGACCCAGAGTGCAGGATAATCGGTGGAGCAGAGAGCGGATGACAGCGTCTCTCGCCCAACAACTGAAAGCCGGTTTCTTCCCCCTATCTCCCGACGGCTTTCAGCTGCTGGGTGAGAGAACTGGAGGGCCGGATTTAGGGGGTGCTGGGGTGGATTGTTCTATGCCCACCCAGATTACAGTTCTTCCTCCCTGAGCTCCTTTGCCCACCCTAACCCCGCTCCCACCTGCACTCACAGTGGGGATGAGGAGACGGCAGCCTGGAGCAGTGAGAGAAGAAGAGCCAGTGGGAGGTGCGCTGTGTTGTGCTCTCCCCTTCTGTCAGAGGAGCGCTGGTCTATACAGTACATGAGACCGGATCACTCTTACTGTAGATCTCATCGCACTGTCTTCAGTGTGTATACATTGTGATGAGATCTACAGTAAGAGCGATACAGTCTCATGTACTGTATAGAATATCAGGGCTCCTCTGACAGGAGGGGAGAGCAAAACACAGCGCACTTCCTATTGGTTATCTGTGTTGGAAAATGTAATGGAGATGTGCGGAGGGGGGATATGTAGAAGGAGGAAGAATGGGGGGGATATGTGCAAGGAGGAAGAATGGGGGCATTGAACAAGGAGAGGGGATGTTTGTGCTAGGAGAGGGGGTGGGGATTAGTACTGGGGGGGATTTGGTAGACTTTGTGCTGGGAAGGGTAATGTAGAAGCGGGTTGTGCTAGGAGGAGGGATTTGTGGGAATTTTTCCTAGGAGGGGGATTGAAGAAAGAAGATTTGTGCTGGGAGGGGAGATGGAAGGAGGAAGTGGTGGAATTTGGGATTATAGAAGGGTTTTGGGGTGATTTATGCTGGCAGGGGGGATTTGGGGGAGAAGATTTTTGCTAGGATAGAAAGTTTGAGAAGAAAGAGGATATGTGCTAGGCAGGTGATTTTTTTGGGGTTTGAGAGATTTGTGCTAGGAGGGGGGACATTTTTATACACATCAGGTGTATAGCAGGGGGCGGCACATCAGGTAGTCTGCATGGGGCCCCGTGATTTCTAACAGTGGCCATGAGTATAGGAATACACCTTGACAATCAGAACATACACAAGAGCAGCATGTGTTCAAAGAGAGTAGAGAAATTACAGTAGCATGCATCTAACAACAGTTATCAAAACTGGATGCTAAAGGATAAACAGTAAACCAACCAGAGTAGAACATAATATTTACATTGATTTGCTTCCCATACAGACAAAACTCTAATGCCCAAAAGCGAGCGGAATTTCGGTAGGAAAAATCTTGGATGTTTTTTCCGATGGAATTCCGCTTAAGCTTGGCTTGCATACATGCGGTCACACAAAAGTTCTCTGAACTTTCGACCGTCAAGAACGCGGTGACGTACAACACTACGACGAGCCGAGAAAATGAAGTTCAATGCTTCCGAGCATACGCCGAATTGTTTCCGAGCATGCGTTATTTTTTTCGCGTCCGAATTGCATACAGACTAACGCATTTTCGGATAGGAACTTTTTCTGACCGAAAAATAGAGAACCTGCTCTCAGTCTTTTGCTGCCTGGAATTTTGCCAGCAAAAGTCTGATGGAGCATACACACGGTCCCAATTTCCAAACAAAAACTCTCATGAGACTTTTGCTGGCAGAATTTCTGCTCATGTGTACGGGGCATAACAGACACCTGAAACATCCTGGGTTATCACCATTACATTGTTTATTAATATAAAGTATTGTTGGTTATCAGATGAAGCAAAGAGTCACTGGTCTCTTGCGAGTCCAACCAAGGACCCCAGATTTTGACAAACTTTGCAGGACACCCCCTAGCCTCGTAAGTCAACTTGTATAATGGGAGGTTTTGAAAGATTAGGTGTTTCCATAAATCAATACGGAGAGGATCTGATTTAACACAGTACAATACAACTACTTTTCTGGCATAGTAAAGTAATAGGTGTAAAAACATTTTGGTTTTGGTAGACAATTCAACATCATCAAACACACCCAGAAGGCACCATTTAGGGTTACAAATATTTGGGAATTCAAAGGCTTCTGAGATAAAAGCAGTTACTGCTGACCAAAAGGGTCTGATCTTAGTACATAACCATACCATATTAAGGAAATCTCCCTGTTCTATGTCACATTCATGACACGTGGGGGAAATCCTCTTACTCATCAGGAAAAGCCTTTTGGGAGTAAAATATATAGGTACCTTAACTATATCAGCTTGTCCCTGATAGAGATTACTGTATCTGGGTAAGAGATACACACCGCTTTCCAGTCCTCTTGGGTGAGGTCTGGTATGTCCACCACCCATTTGTCTCAGGCCTTCTCTAGTTGTGGCAATGGTTTATCTAAGAGTAGGGCATAGTAAGTAGAGACAAGTTTAGAATGATCAGGTGAATGCAGTGCAGGCTCTAGTTTGGAGTTACATAGCTGTACATCTCGCAATTCCAACTGGGCTTCTGCCGCATTGTGGAGCTGTAAATACCTAAAATGGCATGCCTGGGGTACCTGAAACTCTCATTGTAATTGTAAAAGTGTTTTAAATACCTGGCGATCATAATATAGCGCCTTTTAAAGGTAACTTCTCAATGCGCTTTACAAAGAAAACACAAGAAATACACAGTATAACATTAAAGGAAAAAGGAACAATTAAGTGAAAGTTTGTCTAAAGAAAAATGTCTTTCAGATTTGATTTGAATGAGTTTAGAGAAGATGACTCTCTGATGTTCTTTGAAAGTGAATTCAAGAGTTTTGGAGCATAGTCGGATAAGCCTCTGTGTCCCATCAAGTGTAGGTGAGTAGGGGGGACACACAGAAGACCAGAATTTGACGAGTGGAGGTTAAGTTTATAAAAGTTCCCTGCCACATGATGGGATAATTTACTGGATGCCTCCGAGGATCACAAGTTGAGTTACAGACATATATGATTGTGGTACTTCCCTGATGAAGAACATGCTTTAAGTTATGCTTGAAATGTGTTGGGTAATTCCAATTGTAGTGCACTGTGAAGGTGACATCCCAGTCAGCAGACGTCAACTGGTTGCACCGCTATCTGTCAAGTACTGTATATTTTTGTAATGCAGATCCTCTGTCATTGTTGTCATTATGTGTACAGAAATACTGTTTTTAATATGCCACAAATTCAAGTGGTGAATATTGTATGATGCAATAGAAATAAAGAAAACAATTTTTGTACTTTTTAAGAAAGTGATTATCTTTCTGTGTGTGGTTGCTGACAAAGTCTCATGAGAGGTGTAAAAAAATGATATTTTAATATAATTGGGATGGTGGCAACCCATACATACATTTAAAGGGATAGAACAATCTGTGGAGATTATTTATTTGTAAAATTGTATAACAGTACCTAAGAAATATTCATTGTTACATAGTTAGTCAGGTTTGAAAAAAGACCCATCTAGTTCAACCCAAAAAAATAAAAAAAATCATATAATCCCATATACACAATACTTCACCCACAGTTGATCCAGAGGAAGGGGAAAAAACAGAGCAAAGTATGATCCAATTTGCTACAGCACGAGAAAAAATTCCTTCCTGATCCTCCGAGAGGCAATCAGATTTTCCCTGGATCAACTTTACCTATAAATGTCAGTACCCAGTTATATTCTGTACATTCAGGAAAGTATCCAGGCCTTTTTTAAAGCAATCTACTGAGCTGGCCAGAACCACCTCTGGAGGGAGTCTATTCCACATTTTCACAGCTCTTACTGCGAAGAAACCTTTCCATATTTGGAGATGACATTTTCATTCCCTCTAGACGTAAAGAGTGCCCCCTTGTCCTCTGTGATGACCTTAAAGTGAATAACTCAACACCAAGTTCACTATATGGACCCCTTATATATTTGTACTTGGTGCTTATACCCCCCTTAATCTCCTCTTCTCAAGAGTGAATAAATTCAGTTCCTCTAATCTTTCCTCATAGCTGAGCTCCTCCATGCCTCTTATCAGTTTGGTTGCCCTTCTCTGCACTTTCTCCAGTTCCCTAATATCCTTTTTGAGAACTGGTGCCAAAAACTGAACTGCATATTCCAGATGAGGTCTTACTAATGATTTGTACAGGTGATGTCTCTTATAGTCCATACCTCTCTTATACAAGAAAGGACTTTGCTCACTTTGGAAACTGCAGCTTGGCATTGCATGTTATTATTGAGCTTATGATCTACCAAAACCCCCAGATCCTTCTCCACCATTGGTCCCCCCTAGTTTTACTCCCCCTAGTATGTATGATGCATAGTCTTAGTCCCCAAGTGCAGAACTTTACATTTATCAACATTAAACCTCATTTGCCACTTAGTTGTCCAATTAGACAGAGCATTGAGGTCGGCTTGTAAGTTGAAGACATCCTGTAAGGACATTATTCCACTGCATAGCTTGGTGTCATCTGCAAAGACAGAAATGGTACTTTTAATCCCAGACCCAATATCATTTATAAAGCAATTAAAAAAGTAAGGGTCCCAACACTGAACCTTGGGGTACCCCACTAATAACACTGAACCTTGGTGTACACCACTGATAACACTGAACCTTGGGGTACACCACTAATAACACGGAACCACAGGGTACACAACTAATAGCACTGAACAACGGGGTACACCACTAATAGCACTGAACCTTGGGGTACACCACTAATAACACTGAACCTTGGGGTACACCACTGATAACACTGAACCACGGGGTACACAACTAATAGCACTGAACCACGGGGTAAACCACTAATAACACTGAACCTTGGTGTACACCACTGATAACACTGAACCTTGGGGTACACAACTAATAACACTGAACCTTGGGGTACCCCACTAATAGCACTGAGCCTTCAACCATTCATAGTAAGAATCATTAACCCCTAATAGTTTTTTTGAGGTCAGCTTGCAAACTGGAGACATCCTGTAAGGACGTTATTACACTGCATAGCTTGGGGTCATCTGCAAAGACAGAAATGGTACTTTTAATCCCAGACCCAATATCATTTATAAAGATATTAAAAAGTAAGGGTTCCAGCACTGAACCTTGGGGTACACCACTATTAACATTGAATCTTGGGGTACCCCACTAACAACACTGAACCTTGGGGTACCCCACTAATAACACTGAACCTGGGAGTACACCTCTAATAACAATGAACCTTGGAGTATACCACTGATAACACTGAACCTTGGGGTACCCCACTAATAACACTGAACCTTGGTGTACACCACTGATAACACTGAACCTTGGGGTACCCCACTAATAACACTGAACCTTGGGGTACACCTCTAATAACACTGAACCTTTGGGTACACCTTAGACCATTCAGAGTAAGAATCATTAACCCCTATTCGTTTTTTATTCAAATTTTTCAATACTTTTTCATTTATATAGCAAAAAAGTGGTGAATAAATGGTACCAAAAAAAGCTCTGTCTCCAAAAAGTTTTATTTGGGTACAGTGTTGCATAACTGAATAATTGTCATTCACATTGTGACAGCGTTAAAATCTGTACATTGGCCTGGGCATGAAAGGGGGTAAAAGTGTTTGGCATTAAAGTGGTTAATTTGACAAGCCATGTGATGGTTCAGTCCATCGAAATAATCTGAATAACTTAAACTCAATAGTTGTAATAATATTTAACCCTTACCACCAAGTCTTCTTTCTTACCCGTCCCTGCTTCTCCTCAACCCTTTGCTGGGCTGCCTGTTGGGATCACTCAGTCATCCTTTTTGAAAGATTTTGAACTTGGTGGATGTGAGTCTCTTCTTAAAATAATTAGACTTGTAAGTTTTTAGCCTATTGTAAGTTTTTAGCCTATTGTAAGTTTTTTATAGTCAATTTTCTGTGTGCCAGTGATGTGAGCATTATAGTATAATGGCTGGGCTCAGGTTTAGAGATGGATGTTGGATGTTACATGAACGGTTGGATAAAAAGTTGTTTTTTTATGATTAAAACACAAACAATTTGTGCTGTAAATATATAATTGACTTGATCATTTTCATTCTGATTTGTCTGACGTGATATAGAATCACTCATTTCAGGAAATCAGGCAAACATGGTTCCTGAATAGAACCTCCACAAACCAATTAAAATATTTACACAAAGGAAAAGAATTGACAACTTTATGGATCAAATGCATCTCATTCATGTATTTTAAGTACTGTGCATGGGAGGTGCCATTTGTAAAGCTGCGTACACACGACCGGTTTTGGTGTCGGAATAAACTCCAAAGGTTTTTCAGACGGAATTCCATTCAAGCGGTCTTGCCTACATACGGTCAACCCAAAGTCCAACCAAAGTCCGACTGTCCAGAACGTGGTGATGTACAACATGTACGACGGGACTAGAAAAAGGAAGTTCAATAGCCAGTAGCCAATAGCTTCCGTCTCGTACTTGCTTCAGAGCATGCGTCGTTTTTGGTCCATCAGAACAGCATACAGACGATCGGTTTTCCCCATAGGAATTGGTTCCGTCGGAAATATTTAGAACACGTTCCATTTCTAGGTCCGTCAGAATTTTCAAAAAAAAAATCAGATGAGGCCTACACACGATCGGAATAGACAATTTAAAGACTCCGTCGGACATCCCGCTCGTGTGTATGTGGCATAAGGCAAGCCATAGATGATGTGATTTTCTTTTCTGCAGCCACGGGTTGCAGGAAAGAAAATCGCTCAACTCCCCCAAAAACAGTGTGTTGATGGGGGAATCCCTCCCTCAGCAATATTGTGTTCTGCTGGCAGGAGCCTACCCTGCTGGCAGAAAAACAATGATTACCGCTGGCAGGAATAACATGCAAAAAATCAGACAGGGTGGTTGTACTGAAGTTCATCAATAGATAGACTTCGGGAAAACCAGCCTGCCCATAGATGGATCGAATCTTGGCCAGTCCCTGCTGAACCAGCCAAAATTCAATTCATATATGGCTGGCTTTAGTCAAACATATTTTTTTCTAAAAAAAAACACAGTCTCAGTGGTCAGAAATCCTGAATCCTGTATTTTTTTGTGCACCAGTGGGAATATTTTTTACCATTCCTGATATACATCTATCTATCTATCTATCTATCTATCTATCTATCTATCTATCTATCTATCTATCTATCTATCTATCTATCTATCTATCTATCTATCTATCTATCTATCTATCTATCTATCTATCTATCTATCTATCTATCTATCTCTATCTATCTATCTATCTATCTATCTATCTATCTATCTATCTATCTATCTATCTATCTATCTATCTATCTATCTATCTATCTATCTATCTATCTATCTATCTATCTATCTATCTATCTATCTATCTATCTATCTATCTATCTATCTATCTATCTATCTATCTATCTTTTTTGCAATATTTCCCTTTCAGTGTTACACCATAAAAAAAAAAAAAAATTGAAATTCTTTACCATTCTTCTATTTCATTTTTAAAATATCCAAATTTTTCCGAAAATAATTTAAATTGAACAATCAAACTCCATTTTACAACAATGACAACTAATGCTTTACAAAGTTAAAAAAAATAATAATAATCCAAGCAAAATCGCATAAATAAAAAGACCCTCTCACATCACAAAATAAAGCCAAAACTATTCATCAACAATGTTTTAATGATTCAAACATGAATAATTTATCCAAGTCATCAATTACTTCATATAGGAAAGTGATATTTGTAAAAAAATAAAATAAAAAAATCTCCCCATTTACAGAATTCTGGCAATGATGTCTCTGTTCCACTCACCTGATAATCATCCTCCTCAATATAACCTTGGGGTGCAGTAGCAGAATGCTGAAAATATACTCTAAGGGAACTTTCACACTGGGCCGGGCGGGTGGTAAAGGGCTGCTATTTTTAGCAGCGCTTTATCTTAGTTTTTGCGTCGCTTTTCGGTCGCTAGCGGGGCGCTTTTAACCCCTGCTAGCGGCCGAAAAAGGGTAAAAGTGGCCCTAGGTCCTTACTGTCTCTTCCAATATTCCAAACTGACATAAAGCTACTGAACATAATACTGGAGATGGGTGATAACATATTAAGGAGATATCAAATATGCTCACCTCTATATCCCAAGGTTTTCAATCCTTATACATCAGATCTGTGCTAAAAAAACAAAAAAAAAACAGGGGAGCAATATTTATCCTAGCTAAGTACTACATGTCTTCAGAAATAATAGCACATATTAATTTTGTATTATATACAGTTAATAATAATTAAATAGTGTCTTATTTTATATTTTGACCACTTAGCTCAAACCCCTAATTGGTGTAAAATTGATATTGGTATACTTTTATTCGTAAATAAATAAATATTGTCGATTTTTATATTTTGACTACTTAGCTCAAAACCTTACTCAGTATAAAACTAATAAAGTAAAGACATTCTAAAAATATGTTGTGTTTATTTTGAAAAAGAGTCAGATCAAAGACAACAGAAATAGAGGACAAATGATACACTGTATTCTTTTTTTTTTACTTATATGTGAAATACATGAGCCACAAAAAAATGTATATATACTTTTGCTGGAAGTTAATTTCTTTGTAGATTGCTTCATTGAAATGTATTTGACTTGTTTCTTTCTTTCTTTTAATGAAATAAAAATCAAATATTCACCTTTGCCTATTATTGAGCAAGTACCTGATGTAGAAGCTAGCTGTTGGCGCCATCCTATACAAGAGGTCATCATGGAAGAAATAAAGGAAGCACACAGATCGTATGCCACCGATGCCTCTTGTATAAAAGCGTTCAGCTCTTCCCTAAGATCTCTAGCAATATCCCTCCTGAGATCTCCAGCAAAATCCCTCCTGAGATCTCCAGAAATATCCCTCCTGAGATCTCCAGCAAAATCCCTCCTGAGATCTCCAGAAATATTCCTCCTGAGATCTCCAGCTAAATTCCTCCTGTGTCTCATTACACTGTGGAGATTTCACCGTGGCCTCAGAAAAAACTTAAACAAGATGATTAATCCTAAAGTTTATTTACTGACAACTTTTACTATATTATTCTATTTCCTTTTTCTTTATTTTTAATCCTTTATTTATTTCAGAGTTGGCAATACCTATATTGTTTAACCACTTCAGCCCCGGAAAGGATTTGCCCCCTTCCTGACCAGAGCATTTTTTGCGTACCGCCACTGCATCGATGTAGCTGACAATTGCGTGGTTGTGCGACGCTGTAACCAAACAAAATTGACGTCCTTTTTTTCCCACAAATAGAGCTTTCTTTTGGTGGTATTTGATCACCTCTGCGGTTTTTATTTTTTGCGCTATAAACAAAAAAAGACTGACAATTTTGAAAAAAAAGCATAATTTTTTACTTTTTGCTATAATAAATATCCCCCAAAAATATATAAAAAAACAAATTCCTTAATCAGTTTAGGCTGATATGTATTCTTCTACATATTTTTGGTAAAAAAATCGCAATAAGTGTATATTGATTGGTTTGCGCAAAGTTATAGCATCTACAAAATAAGGGATAGATTTTTGGATATTTATATTATATATTTTTTTACTAGTAATGGCGGCGATCTGCAATTTTTATCGGGACTGCGACATCATGGCAGACAGATCGGACGCTTTTGACACTATTTTGGGACCATTGATCAGAGCTACAAATAGCCACTGATTAATGTATAAATGACTGGCAGGGAAGGTGTTAAACACGAGGGGTTACGTGTGTTCTCTGGAGGTGTTCTAACTGTGGGGGGGATGGGCTCACTACAACATGACAGAGATCACTGCTTCCGTTGACAGGGAGCAGTAGATCCCTGCCATGTTGCTAGGCAGAACAGGGAAATGCCTTGTTTACATAGGCATCTCCCCGTTCTGCTGCTCCTCGCCGCAATCGCGGGCCGCCGGCGAACATCGAGCTCGGGGACCCGCTCCCGTGGTGCGCTAGGTGGCAAACTCGAAGGGACCTACAGGTACGCCCTTTTGCCTGCCCATGCCATTCTGCCAACATAAATTGGCGTGCGGCAGTCGGCAAGTGGTTACATTACTTACAATAAATGAACATGTAAACATCTAATCACAAAAAAATAGTTTTATGTAAATGTCAATGATTCAAGCATACAATGGAGCCATGCTTTTCAAACTGCATGTGTGTGCACATGAAAAGTTGCATTTGTTTGTTGATACAGTATATCACAAAAATGCATGCAGTTTCGTAATAAAAAGTTCAAAAAGCCCTACAAAAAGTCCAATAAGCAAGTATAAAAATATGCAAACATGACTATGATGATAACAGTAATAGTAATAGTATCAATAGTAGAAGTAATAATGTAATAAAAATATGAATATTTTGAGAGGCACATGCGTGGAGGACTCCAAGATGCCTGCTTAAGCTCCACACCACCCCGGCTGATCGGCTCACCTCCCAGCTGCCTGTGACTCGTGGGACGGTCTACGGCCACATTACCATCTGTGGGGAACCCCCCCGGGATCCAGTACATGTCAAGGGGCTTGGCTAGAAGGGATCTGCGGCTGTGATTCAGCCCCGAGTTGGACTCGCTTGTGTCCAAGATGCTGGCCATGGCATAAACATGTGCTCAGATGGAGGAGGAACTCCCTGGCCCACTAATCTGGACCCCCTACAGTCATCTCCGGGCCCAACTGTGAGTAATCTCCACACTGCATCACCTTCTCCAGCCTCCACAGAGTCGCTTGTAGGGCACAAACTGGAGGATTGCATATTTTCCTCTATGGGATCTGCTGAGGCCTATTCAGCCTCTTGATACCAGACAGGGAACATCAGCTCAGACACCCTTATAAATACAGCTGATCTGTTCCATAAATTTTCAGAGCTGCTAGACAGGAGACTGACCATCACAGCAGCTAAAATCACTCGAGACATTAAGGCAGACTTCCAGATCCTGTGAGCCAGTATGGAGGCAATCCAATATAAGCTGGACTCCACAGTTTAATAAACAGCAAAGTGCAGCGCTAATATAATATATGAAAAATAAAAAATGAATCTCAGCAAGTGACATAAAAATAATCAGTGAACAAACATATAACAATTCAATCAATAATGAAAAAAAACTTGAATCACAAGTGCATGTGAAAAAAAATTTAAAACATAAAAAGAAGTCCAAGAGTTCTTGACATATCCACAAATAAATAAAGAACACCCATCCAGGAAGAAATGTGACAAAGGTGCCTATAAATGATCCACCAAAACGTGTGTGAGTAGAATCTGCTTAACGAATGGCGATGACTGCTATTACAGCAGTCTCGCCCAGCATAGGGATTATGGTCTCCCAAAACCAGGGATGCAATTCGGGATGAGTGGTTCTAACAATCCATAAAAACCGGAAATACAAAAGAGAACACTTCCATAGCGCAATATTGTATAATAAAAGGATTTAATAATAAAAAGGAATCACACTTACAATATTGCAGGAGATATGCAGCATGTAAAGTAACAAGCAGAGCGGCGGCGTCTCCGTGTACCACGATTCACTTCCTGTGTTCAAAGCCCATTCGAGAACGTGATGACGTCACCGTCGCAAGCTCCTCCCTACGCGTTTCGTCACGATAGGACGTCGTCTGGGGATTGGCCTCCACAGTTGCTAAGGCCAACCAAAACTCTGATAATATCTAAGTTCTACAGGACCAGCTGGACACAGCCCTTTCTAGAATTGATGATCTTGAGAACAGACGATGGAGATTTAACTTTAGATTAAGGGGTCTCCTGGAGTTCGTCACAGATGTTATGGCAGCAGTCCAGGACTTCATTAAGGATCTTATCCCAGACATTCCACTGCATAAGCTGGAATTGGATCGCGCTCATAGAGCATTGCCCCACCCCTCTGTGTAGAGATGGTGCCCCCAAGGATGAAGTGGTTAAGCCTCACTTTTATTCGTGAAAGAGGAGATCATGAAAAAGTCATGTTCGCAAACACCACTTCTCTGTCAAAATCATCCTGTCCAGATCTTCACAGACATCTCTCCATTGACCATACAAAGAAGATGGTCCCTGAAACCCTTGCTAATGTTCCTTTCACAAAGGGACATCAAGTATTGGTGGGCCTTTCTATTTACCCTCAAGTTTATCTGCAAATCCAAAACCTACTCCATCTCCAGTTTACAGGAAGGAGAAAAGCTTTTGGTGGGCCTGAGATTCATCATGCATGGTCTACCTCACACCCCCACAAACTCCCAAACGGGGGACATGAAATGTCAAACACCTTCTAGTCCCATATCTCCAGTGTGGATCAAGCCCAACTTCAAGAAACCCAAGGAAGTCAGACCCCCTTGATTTGATATGGAATAATGCTAATACACCTCCCTTTTTTATATTGAGAGAAGATTCTACCAAACTCTGACCCTACCGAGATAACTCCAAGTTGATTTACACAGTTTTTGACTAGCTTTCCAGTTGGTTTCAATGACAGGACCCTTTACCCTCAGTTCTGGTAGCAGGTCTCCATAGTATGCTTCTTTGATCCAAGAGAGCTGCTGATTCAAATGTTCTGGAACTGTAGTGCACTAGAAGAAATCCCACTTCTGGTGGCCATACCATACAGGAAACATTTCAACAATCTGTTTTGTGATGGTGCCCTCATTACCACTCTTTCCCTTCCCACCCTTATCCCTGGTTCCCTTCACCCTCCCTATCACCCCCTCCCTATCTATCCCATCCCTCTCCCCTCCCCACCCTCTCTTGTACCCTTCTCCCTCATTCCAACCTAACTAGAATGGGCCATTTATGATTTATTTGATGTTATAAGCAAGTTGCAGTCAGATATCTCTGAGTATTTCAATTGTTTATGTTTTGGTGAGTCGCGACTGGGGCGGCTTGCTTTTGCGCCCCCCCCCTACCCGGTGGTTATGGAATCTCCATACCCACTTGGTGGGACTTCAGCCTCCTATGATGAGGTTGAGATGATTGTTGGTTGTGTGGGCAAAGAGTAGTTTATTTTTCTAGCTCTTATATTCTGTCTCTTTTAGCCAGCCTCCATAATCCCCATATCCCTACCACCCCTCACTGGGTCTTCGCACCTTTCTGGAACGGACCCCAAGCAGGATCCACGTGCTTCTCAAGGGTAAGTGAAAGTGTATCAGGTGAGAACCTTACACCTCGATCGCGTGTTACTTCACACAATACACAGTGGATGAATTCCCTATTGAAACGGTGGAAATTTCTGCAGTCTCTTCACTCCCAAAAAGATTTACATTGTATTCCTTCAGGAGGCGCATTTTCCAAAGCAGTATAACCCTTCCTTCCTACATGCCAAATTCCCTATGTTTTTTCTTGCAAATGCTGAAGACAAAACCAAGGGGGTAGCTATACTAAATTCTAACAATTGCAAATTCACACCTCAGTTAGAACACGGAGACCCCAAAGGCAGATTCTTGCTTGTGAAGGGGATAATAGAAGATCCACTATATTCCTTTATCTCGTATTATGCACCCAATCAGGGCCAAGCTGAATTCTTCCAGGCTATGCTTAAAACGCTAGATCTCGTGGTGGGAGGGGTGGTCATTTATGGGGGAGACTCAAATACTGTCCTGGACCAGGGGTTGGATAAGTCCAGACCACCTGGATCTCAATTGACTCAACCACCTAAACGGAGCCTCAAAATAGCCAAATGACTCTAACCAAAATGGATTACATCCACTTTTTGTGCCCACACCAGTCCTATGCAAAGATCAACCACATTTTTTTTATCCACCTCTAAAATCCCAAACATAGTTAAGTCATCCATTAGAGACATGGTTTGGTCTGACCATTCTATAGGTCTTCTCACGCTAAACAAGAGTTTTAATCACCCAAACCTCCATCATTGGAGAATTAATGAATCTATACTCAGTGATCCGGTTAGGGTCATGGAAATTGAGAAAGCTATAAAGAAATATTTCCTCCTTAATAACATAGTGGAAGTGTCAGCAGAAACCCTCTGGGCTGCTCACAAGGCTACTATATGGGGCAAATTAATTCAGATGTCCACAAAGATCAAAAGGGAGAGAATGGTCGACATAGACAGACTGGAGAAGGAATTGACACAAATGCGATGTCTGTATGTCCATAAGGACCAAGTGGGTTTTATTCCCAGCAGACAGGTTCCAGACCAAATCAGGAGAGCAATCAATATCATATCACTTTTACAGATGGGATGGGACAAAGGGAGATGTCAGGAAGGTTTGCTACTTTTGATAGATCTGCAAAAAGCCTTTGATTCAGTCTTCTGGCCCTACCTGTCCAACATCATGAGCCATGAGCCGATGGGGTCTTGGTCAGAATTTCATGGGTCTTAAACATCTGTAAGCTGTTGGAAGATTTTGCCAAGGCTTCGGGGTTACAGGTCAACCTTTCTAAATCCCAAATTTTAAATGTGACAGTCCTGCATATGATTGCTGAGAAGCTTAAAAACTCCTTTTAATTTGAGTGACTCTACCATCAGATACTTGGGAGTGGACCTTTCCCCGAAGGTCGAACAACTCTATATGGTTAACTCCCCCCATTTATAAAAAACTTGAAGCGGATCTTAAGGGCTGGGTGCTTCATGAAATATTTTGGCTAGGGAGGATAAACGCAGTTACGATGACGCTGCTTCCCAAAATACTCTATCTATTTTGGGCCCTTCTGATTCCCATCAAAAAAGATCATCTGCGGATCTTTCAAAGCAAAATAATAAAATTCATCTGGGGTTCCTCAGGACACCGCCTCTCAAATCGAATACTATATAGACCGAGGCCACAGGGAGGGATAAGGGTTCCCAATTTATTATGGTACTACCAAGGGGCATGCTTGGCACAATTATTAATCATCTACACATGCCTGGAAAAACCTGATTGGGTGCATATGGAACGGAAATCAGTCAGATACGCTCCTTTGAGAGCGGTAGGATTAACCATTTCTCTCCGGCAGTTGAAGTTTATGCAAGATGACTGCCTCTGTAACCTGATATACCAATAAATCATCCTTGACATTTCTCTACAACATTTTGAATGTGATATATTGTCGCTTGTTTATAATAATAAAAACGTATTGAAAGCAAAAAATATGAATATTTCAACATTTATTTTTTAACTTTACACTGTTAACATACAGTATATTAGGTATTTCCCTGCCTGTGGACATGTTCTTTTTTCTTAGGTTACCATTCTGTTATATTTTGCTTCTAGTATTGACCACTTTCAAACCCTAAAGCCTAGCATACACGGGCAGAATGTTGGGTGACATTGGTTGGTTTAATAGAAACCGGCCGACATTCGTCCCATGTTTATTGCAGCCTGTTCAACAGTAGACATGTGCATTCGTTTTTGTCCGAATGCATTTTCGTCCGAATTTTGGGTATTTTCGTTATCTTTTTAACAAACGATAACGAACGTGCAGTATCCGAAAACCGAAAGATCTGACATAGACGAATGCTTTATTTTCATTTTTGTTGCGACAACAGTTTGATATAGATAGGAGATTGGACATGAGGCTGACAATAGAGATCTGTGTCCATCGAACCTGTGGTCAAATGTGCCTAACCTTAGCTCTATTAGTCCAAGATTATTCTACATAGAGAGAAAAGATTCGACATTATAGAGAGAAAAGATTTTGAAATAGAGAGAAAAGTTTTGACATTATAGAGACAATAGCAAAAAAGGTCGAATTTGCCTGACCTAACTCTTTTAGTCCAAAATTATTCGACACAGAGGGAAAAAATTCGACATGAAGATTTGAATCTTACAACATTAGAATTCTACTACAGCTTGTAGGCGGAACATTCAACCAGAAATGTACGATTGCGTCATCGTACAGTTTAGCTGCTCTGTCGAATCTTCTTAGAACATTCGACAGACACCATAAACCTTCAATGACAGATTCGACCTTGATTATTTCAGATTTTTGGACGAATGCATTTTTTAACGAAACAAAATAAATAAAAACGAATTTCGGGGGTAACTAAATAAATTTATTTTTCGGACGAAAACGAAATTCCGGAAGAAAAATATTTCAGTGTGCACATGTCTATTCAATAGAAGTCGGCCATCAGGCCAGCTTCTGTTGAATGGACATGACCGAGATCGGTCTGCCAACCAACTCCCAGCACTCTAAGAACACAACAGACAAGCAGGGGAGATCACTGTACTAACATCAGATTCCAACCTGAGCTGTCAGTTGTTTTTTTCATCCAACCCCCTGGGTTGAAAAAATAAATAAAATAGTAGCTCCTCTGTGGTGAAGAGATTAAAAAATTGGCTTTTCTCTGAGAAATCTGGATGTTTGAATGTCAAGATCTACACACACTAGATACTGAGCCAGATATCAGCATGCATTCCACAGTAATTCACAGGACATTGTATAATGGGACCCCACTGCATCCTTGGGACTGATAGATTAGAGACTGTTGCCTTGGTAAATTTATCCATCAGACAACTTCTAAAGATTGATCATTACAGTGACAGCTGTCCAGTTGATCCAATTTGTGATGATGATGTCATTGGTACCTACAAACTCTTTCAGCTCCATTTCTTAGGGGACGTAAAGGTTAGAAAATGGATCTGATTGCCTAGGTTTCTTGAGATAAGTTGGCCCAAGAGTAATCTAAATGTGTCTTGCTCACCACTTTTCAAATCAACACACACATTCAGTAACATGTTTTGGCCAAACAGATATCTGAAGAATCTCAAGTCTTGTCAACACCATTGATGGTCCTCTAGCATTTGTGAACTGTTTAAGTCACATGCTGAACACACCCTACAAGAGTTTTCCTGCGCAGAGATTGCTCAGTGGCCTGGCCACGCCATTGCTCATATGTTTTTGTAGATGGGGGCATGGGCTTGTTGCACCAAAGCGTAGTTAGGAAGTGGGATATCTGCAGGTATCTGTAGCATTCCAAATCTGGCATCTCCAGTTTGTTTTTGCAGTAGCTGAGTGAAAGTGGGCCCTGTGGAGTGAGGAAGTGTCCAATGCAGCATAATCCTTTGTTCAGCCACCAACTAAAGGCTTTGATGTCCATTCCTGGTGGGAATTTGAGGTGGTGAAAAATATGTGCAAGCAGTGTCAGGCTCGTAGAAATCTTTAGCAAGCAGTCCTTTACACTCTTCTCATGATGGAAAGGCCACACAGGATGCCTGCCTGCCCTCTCCCTCCATTAAACCCTCCACACCGATGTTAAGGATGTGGCGGCCCCAGCCTGCTCCTTAACAACCAGTTATTCTGAACACAGAATTTAAATTGGTCGATCATTTTTCAACGGATCCAAATTCAAATTGCTCCGGAAAAAAAGTGTGTGTTATACTCCGATAAATACGATACATCCTTTTTTTATTTGTTACTCTGAAATACCATAACTGGTCACTAGATAGTGGTGATGGTGCAATTTTTTTAAATGTATGTTGGTATACAGTGTAACACAGGGGACCATTAGCTCAGTGGTAGATGCATTTTCAAGTGACTTCCCTTCAGTCAGGAATTCAATTTAAGGGCCTGGCAGCCCACTTTTATTAAAAGGAAAACAGAAAGTCCATAACATATAAGGTTTCCCACACAGGGGTTCTTCTCCAGTAAATAAAAATAAATGGAAAATGCTAGCCCACATGGCTCTTAAGCTCTCACTCAGCTTTAGACACAGTACCTCTGCTCTTATTGCTGATCACCCAGATCATAGGTTCTTCAGTGCAGATGTCTTCACTCTAGTGCCCACAGCTTTGCTATGGCCTTAGTCCTCAGGCCGTTATCTGTCTCTTGCAGACGTACAGGCTCTGGCTGCCCCATGCAGCCTCTCTGACTCCTGGAGACCTCTTGTCTCTCTTGGGTGGAGAATGCAGGATTACCTGGCGCAAAGTAAGAACTTAATCAAAGCAGTTAAAATCAAGGGTTACATCATAAATAGTCCATATGAAGTCCATTTAGTACATAGGGAATGTACTGTATATACGTGTATATAAGGAACAAGGGAGGCGGCAGCTATCCTCAGAGTATAGACAGCTCTGTGTGAAGACAAGAAAGGGGAAAGAGAAGGGAAGCGCCGCCTAAGTTCAGTGATTAAAACAATCATTTTTAATGCGCAAGGATAAAAATTCACTTACAGAATAGTAAATATAACAGGCTCATCAATTCCAGGGAAGGGTAGTCGGGAGTTCCATGCCTCAGCGTCCATGTGGGTTCCTTGTCATTCTCTGGGCTTTTGCAGTTAAAGAGGTTGAATTGCCTGTGTGTTCTGTGGCCACCAGGAAGCAAAACCAGCGTGGAACGCGGCCGGAGATAACGTCACCGGAACAACAAAACGGCAGGGCTTGGCAATCAGAGAATAGGCTACTCGCTCAGAGCTCCAGGTCCCTCTACAGGCCTAAAAAGAAAATGGTTCTCCACAGCTATTTATGGATCATTGGCAGACTTAGGACTAGAGATACCAGCCACGCTTTTATGGGGACAGTTTTCGGCATACAACAGGAACATGAATACATTATAGAGATGGAAACATGCAATGATAAAAGTATATAAAGTAAAATTAGATCAATCAATATTAATAGTATAGTGCCTAAAGCATAAATATAAAGCAATGAATTTATCAAATATAGCAAATAAAGCAAATATAAAATGTATATACACTTAAAAAATACATGTATAAATACCAAAAATATATAAAAAAAAATAAATACACGAGGGAGGGATATATCGGTAAAGGTATTATGAATAACTTGGAGAGATGATTACCAAAACTTATGTATATATATGGAAGCTCAGACATATTAAAAAGGATGTGATAAATCTAATTTAGATTCTAAGCACAGGTTATGGCTATATAAGGAGAACATAGTAATTACATCTATGGCAAATTTTTATACTTACTATGGATGACTAAAAAGCGTACCCCCCAAAAAAAATTTGCATGGGTGCTAAGGCATGGTACTTCCCTCCTCTTCCCTGGAATTGATGAGCCTATTATATTTACTATCCTGTAAGTGAATTTTTATCCTTGTGCATTATAAAGATTGTTTTAAAGTGGAGTTCCACCCAAAAGTGGAACTCCCGCTCATCTGATTCCCCCCCCCCTCTGGTGCCACAATTGGCACCTTTCAGGGGCGAGGGGGGTGCAGATACCTGTATAATACAGGTATTTGCACCCACTTCTGGGAATAGACTCCCGTGGGACTCATGCCCCTTCCCACACCCCACACTGTCTCCTGGGAAACACACAGGTCCCAGGAGATAGCGGGGACCAGTTAGGACGCGCAGCGCGACTCGCACGTGCACAGTAGGGAACCGGGAAGTGAAGCTGCAATGCTTCACTTCCTGATTCCCTCACCAAGGATGGCGGCGGCAGCTGCCGAGACCCGAGCGACTGGTTGGTTTCGACTGCCGACATCGCTGGACCCTGGAACAGGTAAGTGTCTATTTATTAAAAGTCAGCAGCTGCAGTATTTGTAGCTGCTGGCTTTTAATATTTTTTTTTTTTTTTAGGCGGACTCCCGCTTTAATCACTGCTCTTAAGTGGCGCTTCCCTTCTCTTCCCACTTCTTCTCTTGGGTGGAGCCCTGAGGTATTCCTAAACCTCCATTATAAGGGCTGTGTGCACCTGAGCACACGCCCTGCTGGTCCTCCACAAAACCCAGACACTAGGTTGGAGATTCCGTCCCACCCAAGACACTATAGATTCTCCAAACTACAGAGCCCCATCCAGAAATACCAAAACCTGCAAAAGCAGTTTCCTCCACTCAACATCTATGTTCTGTAGCCCTGCACCGAGCCAATGTGCATACCCTTTGTCCTTTAACTGACCAACTTCATAGTGACAGAGTCTCGCCCTGTCACAATGGTTTTATTTTTAAATTTCAACAGCAATTTTGTGTTTTAAATTTGTTTTTTAATTATTGTGCCCAGTTTGACAAAATTCTTAAACTGTGGCACACCATTCTTTCTTAAATGAGTGGTGATGCTTCTCTATTGCCTTCTGTGGCCTTTACATTATATTGAGACTTGTTAATGTCCCTTGTGACGAAATGGGTTGGACAGAGCTTAGTAGGCTGCTGTCATCACAGCCATGGGAGCAAGCAGTGCTGTGTTTCTATGCTTTCCACATCTCTGTGTTTACATGCACCCTCATGCTTTTAACCTCTTCCCATCTGTGCTATAGCCGAATGACGGCTACAACGTGGACCTAGCGGACCTACATTGCCGGGAGTCTGTCAATAGATGTCCTCCTCTTTGCACGCCCCCTGTGTGCCCCCTGCAGTTTGCGCACAGTGCGCCCTGTGATCATTGAGTCAATAAGACTCGGGTGATCACAGACCGGCCTCTTACCACATAATTAGCTGTCAGCCAATGACAGCTGATCACGTGATGTAAACAGAAGCTCAGTAATCATTTACCGCTCCTCATGCTGACAGCATAAAGAGAAAAAAAAGACAATCACCAGATTCTGTTGAAGGGACATCAGTCCCGAAGAGGAAGAGGCATAGCCGCCTCATCTGTGCCAAGCAGTACCACCTGCTAGTGCCACCTGCCAGTGCCCACAGTGCCATCAATCGGTGCCCACCAGTGAATATCAGTGCTACCTATCAATGCCCAGGATTGCCACCTATCAATGCCCACCAGTGATGCCAATCAGTGCCTCATCAGTGCCATCTAGCAGGGCTGCCTATCAGTGTCACCTACCAGTTCCCATTACTGCCACCCATCAGTGCCCATCAGTGCCACCCATCAGTGCCAGCTATCAGTGCCACCCATTAGTGCCCTTTAGTGCCACCTATCAATGCCCTTCAGTGCAGCCCATTAGTGCCCATCAGTGCCACCAATCAATGCCATCCATCAGTGCCACCTCTCAGTGCCCACCAGTGCTGCCTCAACAGTGCCCACCAGTGCTGCCTATCAGTGCCACCTTATTAGTGCCCATCAGTGCCGCCTTATCAGTACCCATCAGTGCCGCATATTAGTGCCCATCAATGCAGCCTCATCAGCGTACATCAATGAAGGAGAAAAATTACCTGTTTGCAAAATTTAAAACCGTTTTGTTCTTGTTTTCAAAATTTTCGGGCTTTTTTCATTTTTTTAACAAAAAATAAAAAACCGCAGAGGTGATCACATACCACCAAAAGTGGTGGTATTTGTGGGGGAAAAATGATAAAAATTTTATTTGGGTACAGTGTTATATGACCGCGCAATTGTCATTCAAAGAGTGAGAGCACTGAAAGCTGAAAATTGGTCTGGGCAGGAGGAGGGTTTAAGTGCCCAGTAAGCAAGTGGTTAAGTTAATAACCATTATCCTTTACTGGATGGAGCTAGGTGCCTTGTTTTCTGTCTTCCTATGGTCCATGTTTGGTATATTTGCAGAGGTGATAATTGATTGCTGAGTGTTCACTTTGGAGGTTGCCAGCCTGATTTCCAGTGATGACCTATACGGGCCTATGACCTCAGTAGATAGGGGTCATGTTCTTCTAGTAAGAAGCTTAATTTTTTTTTAACAGGTGTAGGAGCAGTGAAAGCAGCACCTGTAGATTATTTCTTATATGGAAGCCATTTTGGATTTGGACTTTCTGTTTAGGTTTTGATGCTTTTTGACTGTCTAGAGTTTTAACTTCTTATTAACCTAAAATCAGCACAGTTTTGTAGTGATATATTTTAAGAAAGCAGCTTGTCATTGAACTTTTATAAATGTCATGCAAGGGACCTCTGTATATTTCCAGTGTTTAGGAACGAGGGTTTAGCTTTGATAAATTCTGTATCGCGATGAAGATGATACTCCTTACAACATTGCGAAAGGCTTTTCTGATATCCTGGTTCCTTAGACTGTATATCAGAGGATTGAAGAGAGGAACAATTATGGTGTAAAAGACGGACAATGCTTTGTCTGCTGCAAAATTATGATTAGTGCTTGGCTTAAAATAATTAAACATAGAGGAGAAATAAAATATGAAGACCACTGTCAGGTGAGAGGAACATGTAGAGAAAACTTTACTCCTTTTACCTTTAACTTGTATTTTCAAGACAGTTTTGAATATATAGACATAGGGCAGGAACGTAAGCATTATAGCACATGCGGTTAGAAGGCCACCCAAGAGAAAGATGAGGAGAACATTAATGGAGACATCACTGCAGGAGATCTGAAGCAACTGGGGAAGGTCACAGAAGAAATTTTCTATAATATCTGATCCACAAAATGTTAGATTTAGAACATAAAGTGTGTGGACCAAAGAATGGACACAACCAAGAAACCATGCAATGGATGCCAACTGTACACACAGTTTCAAATTCATGATCTGTGTGTAATGTAATGGCTGACAGATGGCAATATATCGATCATAGGACATGACAGCCAATAGAAAAATTTCAGCGTTGGCATAAAATATAAAAAAGAAGACTTGGGTTACACAAGCCTTTTTGGGAATTTTTCTAGTCTTGGTGAGAAGGTCAAACAACATTCGAGGGACGGTGACTGAGGAATAACAGAGGTCCATGCTGGCCAGGTTCCCAAGGAAGAAATACATAGGAACGTGGAGGTGAGAGTTGCTGACTATGAGGCCAATGATCAGCAAATTCCAGATTAATGTCAGAAAGTAGATGAGAAGGAAGAAGAGGAACAGAGGGAGCTGAAGAGCCGAAAGGTCAGATAATCCAGAGAGATAGAATTCATTAGCATTTGTCTGATTCCCCATTGAAATATTTTCCATTCATGCATTTTTATGATGAAATATATATATATAAATCAATCAATCAACAAGAATGTACTTTTCAGTTAGTTGTCAGATTTGATTTATACAACTTAAAGTATAATATTTAAATATTCTTGAAGAAAAAAAAAAATCCACATGTAGATTTCAAATTTGGTGCAGAAATCAGGAGCCAGTTCCTTATTACTGTTAGCTATTCCAAATGTTATAATTATTTACCGGAAATCTTGGACTTCCTGCAGAATACATAGAGCAGAGCGTAATTTCAGTTGTCGTTTTATCCAAGATGCAGAGAAAACATCAAAAATAAAAACATGACTTTCTGTAAATTTTATATTTATTTTGATTTTGTGTGGTAGTTCTGGGAGGGCAGGCTGTATTAATAGGACTCAAAAAAAAAAAAGGTTCCAAAAACTTGACTTAACCACTTGACCTCTGGAGGGTTTACCCCCTTTTTTGAGACACGTTCACTGCGTTACTTTAACTGACAATTGTGCGGTCATGCAACGCTGAACCCAAATAATATTCATTTAAAATAAAAAAATTAAAATAAAAAATAAAATAAAAAATTAAAATTAAAATTAAATTAAAATAATGTCTTTTTTTCCCACAAATAGAGCTTTCTTTTGGTGGTAGTTGATCACATCTGCGGTTTTTATATTTTGCGCTATAAACAAGAAAAGACCCACAATTTTGAAAAAAAAAAAACAATATTTTTACTTTCCGCAATATAACACATCCTATAAATAATGTAAAAAATCTAATTTCTTCATAAATGTAGTCCAATATGCACAGTATCCTGCTACATATTTTTGGTAAAAAAAAAAAAAAAATCCCAATAAGGGTATATTGATTGGTTTACGCAAACATTATGGAATCTACAAACTATGGGATATATTTATGGCATTTTAATTTATTTACTTGTTTATTAAAGTAATACCGGCGATCAGAGACTTATAGTGGGACTGTGATATTGCGGTGGACATTCTGACACTAACTGACACTTTTGACGTTTTGCGGGAACCAGTGACACTAATACAGTGATAAGTATGAAAAATATACGCTGTCATTGTACTAATGACACTGGCTGGGAAGGGGTTAAACATCAGGGGTGATCAAAGGGGTAACTATGTGCCTAGCTGGTGTTTTTGTGTACTGTGTGAGGTGTATTTATTTAAAAAAAAGTCCCTTTAAGAGCTGTGGGCGGAGGTGACGTTTTGACATCGCTTGCGTCCTGCAGTGTAATGGAGATGGGTGGGGGCCATCTTCCCCCTCACTCATCTCTATGCACAGCCAGTGAGAGGACCAGTTTGCCTCCGCTGCTGCCAACGGCTCCGGTAAGTGGCAGAGGGGGGCCTCTCCTGCCGCCGATAAAAGTGATCTCAGGGCGAATCCGCCGCAGAGACCACTTTTATCTTGTAGCCAACCGCCGGCCGAAAACGGGGATACCGGGGTTATGGCAGCTAGCTGCTGCCTTAACAATGATATCCGTCCTCAAAGTGAGGACATATATTGGTGTTCGGAGGTCGGCAAGTGGTTACCATGGATGAATCATCAGCTGGCAATGGGCTTCCCCGCTGACAGCTGAATGAAAAAAAAAAAACATTGCTGGCAATAGAAAAAAGTTTTATAAAAATTGTGTGGGGTGCTCCCAATCCATACCAGGGCCTTTGGGCCTGGTATCGATTTTAAGGGAAACCCCATATCAAAAAGTAAAAAAAAAAAAAGCTTGGGGCCCCCCACAAAATCCATACCAGACTCTTAACCAAGCACGCACCCTGGCAGGTAAGGCGGGGGCATACCAGGCCACATGCCCTCAATATAGGGGGTGCTTTGGGGTGGGGGCGCATGCTGGGGCATGATGGGGACAAGGGCCTCTTCCCCACAACCCTGGGCGGCAGTTGACGGAGTCTGCGGGCAGGGGGCTTATTGCAATCTGGAAAGCCCCCTTTAGGAAGGGGGCCCCCAGATCCCACAGACCCCACCCCCTCCCCTATGTGAATGAGTAGGGGTACATTGTAGGAAGAAATACATAGGAACATGGAGGTGAGAGTCGGTGACTATGACGGAGATGATCAGCAAATTTCAGATTAATGTCAGAAGGTAGATGAGTACACTGTACCCCTACACATTCACCAAAAAAGTGTCAAAAATAAATTAAAAAAAGATAAGTCCAAAAGTGTCAAAAATAAATTAAAAAAAGATAAGTCCTTTATTAAAAAAAAAAAAGTCACATCAGCTGTAGAAGCTGCAGCATTCTAAGGGACCATCAGACACAATGTTTACCAACATTGTTCAGACAGAAGAGGGATGCACCCTACATGCCACAGCATCTCAATCGGATTTAAGTCTGAACTTTGACTAGGCCACTCCAAAATCTTAATTTCATTTTTTCTGAGACATTCAGAAGTGGAATTGCTAGTGTGTTTTGGATCATTGTGTTCCTGCATAATCCAAGTGTACTGGAGCTTGAGGTCGTGAACTGATGGATCTCCTGGTAGAGAGCAGAATTCATGGTTCCATCAATTATGGCAAGTTTATTTATATATATGTTCTGTTTTAGTTTTTTTGTTTTTTTATCTGTTTTTCAATATCAATAAATGCTGTTATCCGGAATTACACTATTGGAGCCCATCTTCTTTCTATATGAGGATACACTAGTGGGGCCATAAAATCACTGTCCCATGATCCAGTGACAGCGGGAGACCAGGAACCGTTCCCTATAATACAGGGGCGGACTGATAACTCATGGGGCCCCTGAGCAATAGGAGATTATGGGGCCCCCATGCAATCAGAGATTATGGGGCTACACAGTATACACACACACAGTATACAATTACACAGTATACACATACATGTACACACAGTATACACAGACAGATGTAAAAAAAACACAGATTTATACATACTGTCCCTGGTTTTACTGAGGCTGGCAACCTTGATGGGGCCCCCTAGTGCAAAGCAGCCCGAAACTATCACGCTACCACCACCATGTCTGACTGTTGGTAGGATGTTCTTGTTATGAAATGCTAGGTTAGTGTTAGGTTTATGCCAGATGAACGGGACACACACCTTCCAAAAAGTTCAACTTTTGTGAAGCCTTTGAGTCTTTTTTGTTGTGGGTCACAGTTCATGTGTTGCACTAAAAAAGCTACAAAATTGAAAAAGTAAAAAGTTTTCATTGGTGAACAACTTTACAATGCTTTGTGTCAGATCACAATAATTTGGATGTTATTTTACCAGCTTCCGAACCGCCCCGCGCATATATACCGTAGCAGGGCGGCCCTTCAGAGCAAAATTACGTACCCGTGCGTGACTTTTTTCTTCGGGTTGGGGGGGCATGCATGAGGCAATCAGCAGTTGCGGTGGACACGATGCCCGCCAGGACCCGCCGATCTTTCCCAAGGCAGACAGAACGGAGGTCTGCCTATGTAAATGAGGCAGACTGCCGCTCTGCCAGAGGGGAAGATGGAGATCTTGTGTTCCTTCTAAGCAGTAACACCAAACTCTGTCTTCCCTATGCAAAGCACACACCCCCACAGTTAGAAAGCACTCCCTAGGGGCACATTTAACCCTTTGATCGCCCCTGATGTTAACCCCTTCCCTACCAGTGCCATTAGTACAGTGACAGTGTATTTTTTTTTAGCACTGATCGCTGTATTGGTGTCACAAAAAGTGTCACTTAGTGTCAGATTTGTTCGCTGCAATGTAGCAGTCCCGCTAAAAATCGCTGATCGCCTCCATTACTAGTAAAAAAAAAAAAATTTAAATATTTAAATATCATAAATAAATCCCACAGTTTGTAGATGGTATAACTTTTGCGCAAACCAGTCAATATACACTTATTGGGATTTTTTTTACCAAAAATATGTAGCAGAATACATATTATCCTAAATTGATTAGGAAATAATATTTTAAAAAAAACATGATTGGATGTGTTTTATAGCAGAAAGTAAAAAAATATTTTTTTTTTTCAAAATTGTCGGTCTTTTTTTGTTTATTTCGCAAAAAATAAAAACTGCAGAGGTGATGAAATACCACCAAAAGAAAGCTCTATTTGTGGGAAAAAAAAGGACGTCAATTTTATTTAGGTACAGCGTTGCACGACCGCGCAATTGTCAGTTAAAGTAATGAAGTGCCGTATCGCAAAAAATGACCTGGTCATGAACGGGGGGGGGGGGGGGTAAACCTTCTGGAGCTGAAGTGGTTAAACAGGATTTTAGAATAAATTATAGAATTATAGAATACAATGTATACTTTTTATCTACGGTAACACAAAAAAAACTAATTTATTACACTTGAAAAAAAGTTTTTTTTTTTTTGTTTTGTTATGTTTTGCATACAGTATACGGTAAACACATATGGTATACAGTAAAAAAATAGGTAAATTGTACTACATTATCTTAAAGAGTAGTACCACCTCCCCCCACCAAAAAATTAAAAGTTAGCAGCTACAAGTACTGTAGCTGCTGACTTTTAATACTACGACACTTACCTGTCCATCGAACCCGCGATGATGTCACCCCAGCCAATTTTCCAATCAGCTCTTGGGTGCTGCCACCGCCATTTGTGGTAAGGGAAACTGGCAGAGAAGCCTTTTTAGCTTCAAAGCTGACTCCATACCGCGCGAGGCGCACTGCGCTTTCTAACTGGCCTGGCGGCGGTGGAGGAAGGAAGAGGGGGGTCTGAACTGCAAAAGGAACGCTGCTGCAGGGCAGTCTCCCAGAAGTGGGGATGGGCACCTGTCAAAAATAGGTACCCGTTCCCCCCCTCCCCCCCTGAAAGGTGCCAAACGTGGCAGTGGAGGTGGGGATGAAGCAGATAAGCGGAGCTTCTACTTTTGGGTGAACTCTGCTTAATTTTACAACGTTATTGTTAAATAAACAGTCCTGTGAAGGAAAAAAAATGCCCTGTTCCGTAGGAGGTGTACAGGTATGAGAGCTGAAGTGGTTAAGCAGTCTTTACATATGCCTTACACATTATTTAGCATTCCAACATAACAAATTGTGACTAAACGCTGCAAAAATGCTAAATGTAACATAGATCTGTGACACGGATTTATGGATTTTTTTTTACAAGTGTTATAAATACAATACATTTGGAAAATAAATCAAGTAAGTAGTAGCAGGTTACAGATCTTGTGCAATATTAGAAGGCAGATTTGAATTATTACTACCTTAAATTAAAATCTGTAAAGTAAAAAAAAAATTAAATACATGAAATGGACTAAGCAAGATTTATAATTACAATGGACTGATACCTATCACATTTAGAATTAAAAAAATACCTGTGAATTTCTAGACTGGTAAAATGTTAATTTTTCTTGGTTTTAACCTCTTCCTGAATTGTGTTGCCTGATACCCTGGCAAAAGTAAATGCTAATGGAAACTGGAAGGGGTAGAACCCTCTGGAAGGGTCAATTCAGCGGCAGCAAGCCTGATATGAAAATAAAATAAAAATACACATGCAATACACTAATATAATAAAAAAATAAATATCATAGAAACTCTGTGAGACATTTCTGGTCATAATACAGTTTTATTAGCCTTCCCTACATATATTTATAATACGGAAATGTCCCCTGATATCAGAGCACACAGAGGAGTATATTAGCTCCGCATTGATTTAAAATATGGCTCCTCTGGAAAATTAATCTCTAGAGAAAAAAATAAATAAATAATAAAATAAATAAATATATAAATAAATAATAAAATAAATAAATAATAAAGTTATTTCAAAGTATCCCCCTCTGACACAAGACTTTGCCTGACTGATAATTAAAGTGATTGTAACTGATTATTAAAAAAAAAAAAATAACAAACATATCATACTTACCTTCACTGTGCAGCTTCGTCACCGGGTGGCCCCGCCCCCCGTTATTTAAGAACCGTCAGACGAGGAGACGCCGTCACACAGCGGGAGCCTCCCTCCATGCCAGCATGGATGCAGAGTGGCCCGGAGAAGAAAATGAATGAAGAGAAGAAGAGAAGAAGATGAAGATGAAGAAGAGAAGAAGAGAAGAGCGGGAGCCTCCCCCCATGCCATGGGTGCGGAGCGGCCCGGGGAGAAGAAGATAGAAGACGCCGCAGAGGAGATGCTGGACGAGAACGCCGGAGGAAGAACCAGAAGAAGAAGAAGAGGAAGGAAAATAGAAGAAAGAAGAAGCATTTAAATAAAGGAATTGTCAAAAACTGTCTCATTTTTAACATTTTTGACAGTTTTTTAGTGAAATGGTAGGAGTACTTTTGTACCCCCTTACCATTTCACACAGGGGGGTGGGATCTGGGGGTCCCCTTGTTAAAGGGGGCTTCCAGATTCCGATAAGCCCCCTGCCCGCAGACCCCCACAACCACCGGCCAGGGTTGTGGGGATGGGGCCCTTGTCCTCATCAACATGGGGACAAGGTGTTTTGGGGGGCTACCTCAAAGCACCCTCCCAATGTTGAGGGCATGTGGCTTGGTACGGTTCAGGAGGGGGGCGCTCTCTCGTCCCCCCCTCTTTTCCTGCGGCCTGCCAGGTTGTGTGCTCGGATAAGGGTCTGGTATGGATTTTTGGGGGACCCCCACGTCATTTTTTTTTTAAATTTTGGCTGGGGTTCCCCTTAATATCCATACCAGACCTGAAGGGCCTGGTATGAAATTTAGGGGGACCCCTACGTCATTTTTTTAAAAATTTTGGTTCGGGGTTCCCCTGCGGGAAATTCCCATGCCGTTTTTATCAATTAACTTCTATGTGTATTGTCGGACCGGCAATTCAATAATAGCTGCGGGTAGTTTTAAATGGGTTTTTTCCTTTGAAATGTCATTTTGCTGTCAGACTGTTCTAAACACAGGAAACATGCGCCCCTTTACAGGCATACTATAGACACCCCCCAGGTACGAAATTTAAAGGGATATTACACTTTTATTGTTTGACTTTAAGCATTATTAAAATCACTGCTCCTGAAAAAACGGCCGTTTTTAAAACTTTTTTTGCATTAATCCATGTCCCCTGGGGCAGGACCCGGGTCCCCAAACACTTTTTATGACAATAACTTGCATATTAGCCTTTAAAATTAGCACTTTTGATTATTCATGTTCAGGTCGCATAGACTTTAACGGTGTTCGCGTGTTCAAACAAACTTTTTTCCTGTTCGCATGTTCTGGTGCGAACCGAACAGGGGGATGTTCGGCTCATCCCTTCTCCTGACCCATCACGGTGTCTCCTTAAGTGGACACGGACTGTCATTTAATCACTTCAAACCTGGAAGAATTTACCTCCTTCCTGATCTGAGCTTTTTTTTGCGATTTGGCTCTGCATTGTTTTAGTTGACAATTGCACGATCGTGCGATGTTGTACCCAAACAAAATTGATGTCCTTTTTTTCCCCACAAATAGAGCTTTCTTTTGGTGGTATTTGATCACCTCTGCGTTTTATTATTTTTTGCGCTATAAACAAAAAAAGACCGGCAATTAAAAAAAAAAAGCAATATTTATTACTTTTTGCTATAATAAATATCCCTCAAAAATATATAAAAAAAAAACAGATTTCTTCCACAGTTTAGGCCGACATGTATTCTTCTGCATATTTTTGGTTTAAAAAATCACAATAAGTGTATATTGATAGGTTTACGCAAAAGTTCTACAAAAAAGGGATAGTTTTATGGCGTTTTTATTATATATTTTTTTTACTAGTAATGGCGGCGATCTGCGATTTTTATCATGACTGCAACATTATGGCGGACACATCGGACACTTTTGACACTATTTTGGGACCATTGACTTTTATACAGCGATCAGAGCTACAAATATCCACTGATTACTGTAAAAACAAGGTGGTAAACACCAGGGGGCAATCAAGGGGTTAAGTGTGTTCCCTGGATGTGTTCTAACTGTAGGGGGGATGGTTTTACCACAACATGACAGAGATCACTGCTCCCGATGACAGGGAGCAGTAGATCCCTGTCATGTTGCTAGGCAGAACAGGGAAATGCCTTGTTACATCTCTCCGTTCTGCCGCTCCTCGCCACAATCGCAGCCCGCCGGCGGACATTTTTGCTGGACCCGCGTCAGCGAATTCAAAGGGACATACGGGTACACCCTTTTGCCTGCCCATGCCATTCAGCTATGAGTAAGCATCTCTGAATGTGAAACGCGTTAGCTTTTTAAACCCGGTTTGTCCACCTTATGTTTTTGAATTTTAATTATTTTTCAAATAAAGATGTTTCTGCAAGGAGTGCGGCAGTCCAGGACTTTTTTCTCCATTTCTACATGCCATTCTGCCAACGTAAATCGGTGTGCGGTGGTCAGCAAGTGGTTAAACACTATTGAAACAGATATTGGTTTCCATCTATATCTGGACTGTTCCACCATATGGTGGTTATCACAAATTTACAGTTTTTTCCTTCCTGTTGGAAGGGTTTACTTTTGGATTTATTGCACATATTCACTTATTGTACTTTATTATGTGTATATGGTATTACTAACGTTCATTTTTTTTTATTATTATTATTAAATGAATACACAAATATAAAACCTTAGATACTTTTACAAAGACAAATATACAAATCATTCAGAAAACACGACACAACAACAAAAAGAAAAAAAACACAAGAATGGATCAATATTATAGTAATGACTCCTCTCAAATTTTTCAAAGTTCTCGGAAAACATGAGGATTGGGACTACTCCACCCCCCCCCGCCATAAAAGACAGAAAACCTACTATTACATACTATTACTACCATTCATTTACTAGGGGGTGCTCATAAGTATTGAGCCTTACCCAGAAAAAAATGTTAGCTAAGAAGCTGTAAATTGCAGGGTGTACCATTTGTCTATATTCAATGGTGCAAAAATCAACTACCTAAAATTTTAACTTCTCTTTCTTTGTCAGGTCCAAAGTGAACATGGCAACACCTCCAGAAAAATTCAATGTGGAGGAGCATAGGACCGTAATCAAGTTCCTGTTTGTCCAAGGGAAAGGTGCGAAGCATATCCACGATGAAATGTCACAAACTTTGGGTGGCCCTTCATATGCAACAGTTCAAACATTGGGTTGTCAATTTCAAAACTGGCCATTTTGGTGTTGAAAGTGAGAAGCCCATTGGAAGGCTTGTATATGCTTATGGTTTGTTATATATTTTTTAGCGATGCACTTTTCTCACTAGCTAAGTTTTGCACCATTTTCTGTTGGGTTGTAGTGTTAGCTGCTATTGTTATACGACTTTAGCGCAGTAATGTTATGATACATATGTAGCGCCTACCCTACATTTTTAGGGGCCTGGTGGTGACCCCCAGAGACAGGGAGGGCCGACATCTCTTCTCGGGGTGCAGGTTATTGGGCATGGTGGGTGCTGAACAAAATAGAAAGATGGGCGCTAGTAACTTTTATGCTTGAACAAAGAGAAGTTTATTCCTCACATGAGAAATATGGGAGAGAGGGGATAGGGCACAGGACACCCTTAGTCAAAAATAGTAATTATCAACGTACAGGCAGACTCCTTAGACAAAAAAAGTTAAGATAAGGCAGACAGAAGTACAGGAAAAGAGCCTTTAAGCTAAACCGGGACATCTGTACTTTGTAGAATGGGCTGTCTCCTATGGTAACTGAACTTTGCTCACAGCATAATACATAACTTTCTTGGATGAGTTCTCTCTTGAAGCTCTTCCAGCCACCTCACGGGTCCCCGGTCCATGAAGAGTCACCTCTGGTACTTCTCTAGAACTCCATCCCTTTCAGCATTGTTTCCAGGTATTGAGCAGGCTCTCCTCTGCATGAATCTTGAATCCCTGGATAGGCCTCGAACAGACCTAGCAGCCAGGAGAGCACCTGGAGAGGCCTCAGGCTTCAGGTCTAGCAGCCAGGAGATGCTTAACACACATCCACCCATGCCGCAGCCCCGGGTGGGAAGAGAGCGATCACCTGACTTCTTCTAAATAGCTTCTCCCAACATGAAAAGCAGCTATTCTGAGAACAGTGCTACCTACTGGCAAAAGGGAGAAACCACAGCTGAAACAGGATTAGGAGAAAGCCCATTGATCCATAAACAATACAAATTAGCCAGGCTAGCTACCACCCAGCACAGCTAAATTTACCTGTAGCACCTGTTTTGGGACAAGGGTGCTACACATATATAAATATTTGAATGATGAAAAGAAGTGACAATAGAGAGTTATGAAAAGAGAGCAACTGACTAAAAATGGAAACACTGGAAAAAAATATAAAGATGAAAATAATATAGAATCTAGGAATCTGTGAAACATTAACCACTTCCAGACCGCCGTTATACTTTGACATTGAATACTGTTGGTATGGCAGCAGATAGCTGCCATAACCCAGGTATTTTTAAAAATGGCGGTTTCAGATAAAAGTGGTCTCTGTGGCGAATTCGCTGCGAGATCTCTTTTATCGGCGGTGATAGAGGTGACCCCGCCCCCCTCTCGTTGAGTCCCAGTCCTTTCCCCTCAGAAGCTGGAAGTCGGATGAGGTAAAGATGGCCCCCACTCGACTTTATACCATTGGATGACGGAAGCGACGTCAAACGTCACTTCCACCCAATGGTCTTAAAGGGGAAATTTTTTTTATTGAAAAAAAGACTTTTTTTCATTGCATTTAAGTGTAAATATGAGATCTGAGGTCTTTTTGACCCCAAATCTCACATTAAAGAGGACCTGTCATGCTTTTTTCTATCACACGGGATGTTTACATTCCTTGTAATAGGAATAAAAGTGATCCATTTTTTTTTTTTTTTTTAAAGGGACAGTGTAAAAATAAAAAGTAAAATAAATAGAAAAAAAAATGTAAAGAGCCCTGTCACGCCGTGCTCAAGCACAGAAGCGAACGCATACGTAAGTCACTCCCTCATATGTAAACGGTAATTAAACCACACATGTTAGGTATCGCCACGATCGGTAGAACAATTGCAATAATTCTAGTAAAAGACCTTCTCTCTGTAGCTCAAAAATGGTAACCAATAGAAATGTTTAAACTTTGCCTATGGAGATTTTCAAATGTCAAAGTCTGTCACCATTCCACGAGCGGGTGCAATTTTGAAGCGTGACATGTTACATACATAGTTACATAGTAGGTGAGGTTGAAAAAAGACACAAGTCCATCAAGTCCAACCTATGTGTGTGATTATGTGTCAGTATTACATTGTATATCCCTGTATGTTGCGGCCATTCAGGTGCTTATCTAATAGTTTCTTGAAGCTATCGATGCTCCCCACTGAGACCACCGCCTGTGGAAGGGAATTCCACATTCTTGCCGCTCTTACAGTAAAGAACCCTCTACGTAGTTTAAGGTTAAACCTCTTTTCTTTTAATTTTAATGAGTGGCCACGAGTCTTGTTAAACTCTCTTTTGCAAAAAAGTTTCCTCCCTATTGTGGGGTCCTCAGTACTTTATTTGTACATTGAAATCATATCCCCTCTCAAGCGTCTCTTCTCCAGAGAGAATAAGTTCAGAGCTCACAACCTTTCCTCATAACTAAGATCCTCCAGACCCTTTATTAGCTTTGTTGCCCTTCTTTGTACTCGCTCCATTTCCAGTACATCCCTCCTGAGGACTGGTGCCCAGAACTGGACAGCATGTTGGGTATCAATTTACTCGGCGTAACATTATCTTTCCCATTTTTAAAAAAAAAACATTCGGCTAACTTTACGGTTTTCTTATTTTTTAATTCAAAAAAGTGTATTTTTTTCCCCAAAACATTGCATTTGTAAGACTGCTGCAGGAATACGGCGTGACATAAAGTATTGCAATGATCACCATTTTATTCTCTAGGGTGTCTGAAAAAAAAATTGTCAGGTTTAAAGTTATGTATGTTATGAAACTTTCAATAACTAAAAAGAAAAGTTATTATGAACGACTCAAAGTGTTTGAACATTACATTTTGTGAGAATATTTTTATTTTCCTTCAAAATATGAAATAAAAAATAGCAAGGGAGTTGTCTAGGACAAATGTGTAGAAATGTCACACTCACCTGTTTCACAGTATTTCCCTCTATTTTCATCCACCAGCTTCCTGCTTCCTTTGGCACCACAGCCAATCACAGAGGGGACATTTTAAAAGGGTTAGCATTTAGGTTGCTCTATGTTTGAGCAAAGTCTCCACACACAGCCAGATCCCTTGCTTTCTGAAGTGATTGCTCCTGATATCCCAAGTTTCTCCCTGCATTTCCTCTGTGACCCCAGTGCTCCCCAGTGCTCCCCAGTGCTGTCAGCCTCTCCAGTGGTTCTCCAGCCTGCATCCAGCTTTGTTATCCCTCTGCACTCCAACCTGTACCTTGTGCTTGTCTCCTCAGCATCAGCGGGAACGGTCAGCAGATAAATTGGTAAAGTGTGCAGTTTTTTGGGGGGTTTTTTTTGTTCATTTTGGTGGAATATTTTTTTTCTATACGGTGTTCATCCGTGTCTTAAGATGGCAGTTCTGTTTATTTGCTGTGTGGTGTTCTGTGTTGGGGCACCTCTGGTATTAATTTGCTTTCCATTATTACCTTGTGTGGCTATTATCTTTTGGGTGGCTTGTGGAGAGCTGCGGGGCGCCTTTCCATTAAGGGGGGATGCTGACATATTCCCCTATTTTCAGCTAACTCAAAATCATCACTGTATGTTCTTTGTCACAGCCCATATTTTCTCTTTGTGCCTTTACTTATGGCTCAAATTTTCTTAACATATGAGCTACCGTTTTTATTTGAGGTTTTATAAGAGCCTGCTCTAGTGACTTTGGCTTATAGCTACTATAGCTGTGCGTTATAGTGTTATTAGGCATTTTTTAGTCATTTGATTTTCATTTTTGGATTAGTGTTAATATTTAATATTTTCTATTCCCTTATATATTTTTTATTCCTAGATGTTCACCAGTAATCTATGACCATCTTTGTGAGTTGAAGTTTTTCAATGAGTTAAACATCCTTTATTGCCTCTATTTAGGTCCACATTATATATGTTTTCAGACGTTTTTGCCCTTAGCCTTTTACCTTGAGTGGGATGGCGCCCTGTGGTTCTTCCCTCGGGATCCAGACCTAGGCTTGGTTAGTGGTTTGTTATTTAAGCGGTGCGCCAGGACGCCGGCCCGCACGTCCGCTAGTGACGAAACGGCATAGGGAGTTGGAGCTACGTTCTGACGTCACCGCTGTACGTCCAGTCCCGGAAGTTACGGGCTGTTTGGAAGCCGGCCGGCTCCTTTTTTTATGCTTATATTGCCTAGTATTATCCATCGATCCACAGGCTAACCATGAAGAATCGGATCACATTCAAGACCCTCTGCCTCACCCACAAATGAATACAAGGAAACGCTTCACTATATCTCTGGGAGAAAATAAAACACTACACGCCAAAGTGCAGTCTTCGATCAGCCAACCAAAACCTCTTCATCATTCCCAAATACCGCTACAAAGCAAAGAGAGAACGAAGATTTGCAGTCCAAGGACCTCGACTATGGAATGCTCTTCCAACCAACATCCGCATGGAAGAAAACCACCAGGCCTTCAGGAAAAAACTAAAGACCTTCCTTTTCTAAGAAGCTGACAACGAGAGAATGCATCTAGCGCCTTGAGGCGATTCAGTTCGCATTTGCAGCGCTTTACAAATCATTCATTAATTCATTCATTCATCTATTTGTAATTGTCCATTTGTCTCTTTTATAATCTCAATAAATTTTTTAAGGATTTACACTATGTGAGGCTTTCTGTTTTTTTGGTGAACAAATTGCCCACTTTACCGATTTATCTGCTGACCGTTCCCGCTGACGCTGAGGAGTCCAGTGCTTGCCAGTGAGATCCCGGGCTGGAGTTACAGCCACTCGCCCAGTGTGGTCCCCTGTAATAAGGGACCACCTATTTCTGGTAAGCGGCAGTCCTTTCTGTGGTGGAGGATATTTTTTCACTTGTCACTCTAGTGTGGAACCTCACGGCACATCACTTTTGGATTAACATCTTCATTGAACTTTTTTTTATGTCTTATTTTGTCCACATATTTTTGCAATATGGATTGACTTTTGGTTTATCTATTTTTATCTAGTCACAGGACAATTTCCAATCACTTTCTTTTATTTTATCTCCTTTATTATGTTTTATTTGTATTTTTTGTTACACATGTACCTACATTCATATGTTTGATGCACTATATATCATTGGGAGCATATGTCATTTTGTTTTACTATTCCCATTATTTAGCGCGACTTTTTGCTCTGTAATTGTAATTGAAATTGTAATGTTTAGTGTCATATAACACTTTTTAGTTGCAGCTCATCACATTGTACCTTCTATAGCGCAGTATTCTTTTTTACACCTTGTGCTTGTGTCTATGAGAATGCTCCCATGGGGCCATAACGGGTCTCATTCTCCTATCAGACATGGGCCTAATGGATTGAACTATTATTACTCCCTCGCCGTACTGTACAGTTAAGCCTAGTAACAGGATCGGATTTTCGGCATACCGTTAGTACGCTCCATCAGACAATTGTTGTCCAACTTTCCACCAACAAATGTTGGATGGCAGGCTGGTAAATTTTTCGGTCTGTTGTCAGATTTTCCTATCGTGTGTACACAAGTCCGTCACACAAAAGTCCAAAGTTTAAACACGAATGCTCGGAATCAGTGCTCGCCAAGCACGACATTAGCAGAAGGTGCCCAAAGGGTGGTGCTCCAGAGCTGAAATTCTGCGTAGTATGTCACTACGTTCGTTTTTGTTGGACAACAATTGTGTGCCGTTTGTATGCAAGACAAGATCCCGGAACACGCCCTTCGGACAAAAGTCTGACGCTTTGTTGGCCAATAATCTGATCGTGTGTACAAGGCTTGAGTCAAATAGAAGGACTTAATATATATATAATTGTAGACCCCCTATTAAACACGTGCACTGATGAAAAATGCATTTTTTTTCATTTTCGTTTTATTCGGGTTTTTTTTCTTTTCGTTTTCAGATCATTCGTTATGATCGAAATTTGTTATTTTGAATAAATTTGTAAATTTGTAAAAATTCTAATTCAGTACGTTCCATTCGTAAAGATGCGGGATTTGTTATTTCGGTAATTCCTAAATCCATAAAAATTTTAATTTGGTACGTTCCATAAGTATAAATGTTGTATTCGTTCATTCTAAAATTCGCAAATTCAGATAAATTTGTATTTGTTATGTTCACTAACAGGCAGCCAAATTTGAAAGGAAATTCCAGTACCAATAATTGAATAGTTTATAACTATTAATATAGTTATTATTATTACTATTATTATTATTATTATTATTATTATTATTATTATTATTATTATTATTATTATTAATAATAATAATAATAATAATAATAATAATAATAATAATAATAAAAACTATAATAAAAGTTAATAAACTTATTAATTTAATTATTATAGAAAGTATCCAAATGTTTTTTGTTCTTTTGGATTTTTTAATTTTCTGATTCTCGTTCTTATTTTCTGATAATCGTTCTTTTCGAATTTTCGGATTTTCGTTCTTATTTCTGGATTTTTGTTCTTTCGAGTCTTCAGAATTTCTAACTTCGGATTTTCGTTCTTTCGAATTTTCATTCTTTCGGAAAATTTGTTTTTGGAAAAATTCATTAAACGGAAGTGTCCGAATTAACAAATATTAACGAAACGACTTGCACATGTCTACCCCTTATTCATCATATCAAAGGTGGGGATATGAGGGGTTATAAACCTGATGGCTCTTATAGGCCATATTCAGGATTTCAAAATACAAATACTGTAGGTATGAATGTTATTACTAGGCATCCTCTTCATATTCCTAGGGGCAATTATGCTGGCTGTTCGAGGGAGGAGCATTGTGACTCTCCAGCAAACATTGTGACCTATGCACAACCTTGTTTTATTTCCCAGAGGCAATCGCAACGGTTTGTGATTGCCCCTTCATAACCCAAAAAAACTGAGTTACGAAGCAGGAGAGGGTGCTGGGGGGGAGAAGGAAACGTAAGGCCAAAAAGAGGGAAGATTTAAAAAGCCAAGGTATTTTTACCTTGACCAAACAAGTACCCTCATGGGAGGAACAGGGAGTTTTAAATCATGGTTTGCACCCCTTAAAAAACTTAACAAGTTGGACACATTTATTGATGTACAGAAATATATCAGAAAAATTTATATCATAGTTACATAGTTACATAGTAGGTGAGGTTGAAAAAAGACACAAGTCCATCAAGTCCAACCTATGTGTGTGATTATGTGTCAGTATTACATTGTATATCCCTGTATATTGCGGTCATTCAGGTGCTTATCTAATAGTTTCTTGAAGCTATCAATGCTCCCCGCTGAGACCACCGCCTGTGGAAGGGAATTCCACATCCTTGCCGCTCTAACAGTAAAGAACCCTCTACGTAGTTTAAGGTTAAACCTCTTTTCTTCTAATTTTAATGAATGGCCACGAGTCTTATTAAACTCTCTTCTGTGAAAAAGTTTTATCCCTATTTTGGGGTCACCAGTACAGTATTTGTAAATTGAAATCATATCCTCTCTCAAGCGTCTCTTCTCCAGAGAGAATAAGTTCAGTGCTCGCAACCTTTCCTCATAACTAAGATCCTCCAGACCCTTTATTAGCTTTGTTGCCCTTCTTTGTACTCGCTCCATCTCCAGTACATCCTTCCTGAGGACTGGTGCCCAGAACTGGACAGCATACTCCAGGTGCGGCCAGACCAGAATCTTGTAGAGCGGGAGAATTATTATTTTATCTCTGGAGTTGATCCCCCTTTTAATGCCAATATTCTGTTTGCTTTATTAGCAGCAGCTTGGCATTGCATGCCATTGCTGAGCCTATCATCTACTAGGACCCCCCGATCCTTTTCCATCCTAGATCCCCCCAGAGGTTCTCCCCCCAGTCTATAGATTGCATTCATATTTTTGCCACCCAAATGCATTATTTTACATTTTTCTACATTGAACCTCATTTGTCATGTAGTCGCCCACCCCATTAATTTGTTCAGGTCTTTTTGCAAGATTTCCACATCCTGCGGAGAAGTTATTGCCCTGCTTAGCTTAGTATCGTCTGCAAATACAGAAATTGAACTGTTTATCCCATCCTCCAGATCATTTATGAACAAATTAAATAGGATTGGTCCCAGCACAGAACCCTGGGGGACCCCACTACCCACCTCTGACCATTCTGAGTACTCCCCATTTATCACCACCCTCTGAACATGCCCTTGTAGCCAGTTTTCAATCCATGTACTCACCCTATGGTCCATGCCAACGCACCTTATTTTGTACAGTAAACGTTTATGGGGGAATATCAAATGGTACTTGATTACCAACCCTGTTCGCAATAGTAGTAGGTCTGTAGAAACAATCAGTGCTAATACCAATAATTCTGAAAATGTTGTTCACACTAAGCTTCCCTTTTTAATCCACCTGGCCTGTTGGCTCCTTCTCTTCCAGTGTTTAGAGATCTTGTCTTATCACATTTGGAAAATTTGATGGTTAAACCTCAACAGTTAGAAAATGTTTATAAAAAAGGATTAGAATCTCTTTGTGCACATTGGGACATTATAATACACCCTGCTGATAAAGGGGGTGGTGTGGTGGCTTTGGACAAGGATGATTATGTAAAAATATGGAGCACTTATTATCAGATCATGATACTTATGCGCCTTAGGGGGGGTCCAGCTAAGCATTCTTTACAGATTTTACATATTAAATACAATAAGAAACACATTTTTGGTCCCAGTCACACATAAGGTACCCATCAGATATTATTTGCCTAAAATCTGCAAAAGCTTTAGTAACCCTCCTGGTCACCCTATAATCAGTCACATTGTTCTATACCATCACGTATAGGCAAATATATAGATGCATTTTTGCAACCTTTATTGATTTGTACCCCCTCTTACCTTAAGGATATAGGTCATGTGTTGAATTTACTTGTCATGTGTTAAATTTGCTTGGAGATGTTACATGGAAGGACGGGTACATTATGGCCACTGTAGTTGTGGCCTTGTTGTACACCATAATTTTGTATGAGCATGGGTATGCATTTTAGGAGCTAATGATGTGGTACCTGAAGGTCAGAAACAGTTCATTTTGTACCTTCTAACCTTTGCTATGACACAATTATTTTTGGTTCGGTGGGCGCCTTTCTTTACAACAATGTGGTGTGGCCAGTTTGCCCCTAGTATGGCTAACTTGTTTATGGCCAGGTGGGAGTAGGACATCATCTATAGTAACCCAACGCCCCATCTGGTGTTTTGGAGGAGGTACTCAGATGACGTCCTCCTTTGGGATGGTGATATGCATTCCCTCCAGTCCTTTATAATGGATTTGAATGGTAACGATAGGGGTATATCCTTTGACTTTCAAGCCAGTGCTGAGGAAATTCATTTTTTTGGGATATGAACCTTAAAGTTGTGGATGGATGGATAAACTTATTACCACTACATTTTTTTAAAAGAGACATACAGGAATTCATTCATACCACTTTCTAGTTGCCCTCCCCTATTTAGGAATACAACTCAGATGTTTCTACCCTATATAAGGCAAATGATATTCCTCTTCTCACCTCTTCAGAAGGCGACCTGCAGAATTGGCAGAACCACTCTCTTTCCCGGATGGGCAGAATAGGAGCAATCAAAATGACGACCCTCCCCTGAATCCTTTATTACTTCCGGTCATTGCCGATACCCACAACCACAACAACGATTGCCAGTTCCCACAACCTTTTTAAAAAAACTCCAATCGATAATCTTTACATTTTTTTGGAGTTCGGGAGGCTGCAGAGTGGCTCATTCTTTTTTGTATATCTCAAAATGGCAGGGAGTTCTGTGAGTCCCCAATTTCTTGCATTTTTATAGAGCGCTCCAGCTGGTGCAACTTTACCAAACCTTTTCTACAACATAACTACCTGATTGGGTAAAATTAGAGGCCCAAACTAGTACCTCCCTATTTAACTCTTGCTCTAGATTCCCTCTAAAGAGTGCAGGGTTATTCTCAGCCCCTTCTTTCTCACATTCCTTGAATCTCTGGGACAGGGCGTGCAAAATATATCCTCTGAAGTCACCCCATACCCCAGTGGTCTCCATTTCCAGAAATCTGCAATCTTCCCCTGGGCAACATCAACAACAGTTTACATGGTGGATTAACAAAGGCCTCTACAGGATAGCTCATTTTATAGACCACAAAGGAATTAGAAATCCATCATATTTTGTGGAGACCCTAAAAATTCCCCCATCAGAGACATTTAGACTTTGCCAAATGACTCACTATTTACAGACACTATGTCGATATCAGGGTGATATTACTACAGTGACTTTTTATGAAAACAAATCTTTGAGTAGTCCGGGGACGCGTGGTAGCATATCAGAGTTGTGTATTCTGTTTACGGATCAGGGCTCTAAACTCCCTTACTAGCTTGGGAATCAGATTTGGGGGAGACTATAGATGAGGATATCTGGTTCCAGTGGTCGACTATGGTGCACAGGGGAATTTTAAATACTTCCATGGTGGAGGCTAATTATAAGGTATTTTCCAGATGGTACCTTGTACCCACAAGGTTGGTCAAAAATCTACTCGGAAGCATCCCCTCTCTGATTCAGGGGGTATTCAGTGACCGGATTGAATATTCCTAAAAATGTTCCTAAAAATGTTAAGACAGCACTATTTTCTGACCCATCAAGTGAGTTACCTAAACATCTTAGGACTCTCACCTTCTTTATCTTTCTGGCAGGCGGCAGCTAAGATTACCATAGCAAGAGCATGGAAAACAATTGCTAGGTTTATACCTAGTAATTGTGAAAAACAAAATCTCTTGGATCATGATCAATGAAAAATTAGCTAGTATTCTTCATGACCAACAACATTGCTTTGAAAAGGTCTGGAATCCCTGGATCAGATACCTTCAGTACCCCCGTAGGGGGGGGGGGGGGGCTTGTGGTCTGGAGCGTGGGGATTGGTGGCAAATCTTCTCTCTTCTCCTCTTTTTTTATCCTTCCCTTTCATTCAATTTCTACTATGAGTTACAATTTTGACCTGATTTTTTCTTTTCTCTGTACGCCTAAGAAAGAGTTTTAAGGTTGCTTTTATCCTGGCCTATGTTTGTAAATGTGGCGTTCGTCGGACTGATACAGGCACCAGACAGGAATTTTGTTTGCAAATTGCCATATATGTTGATACTTAAAATAATAAGCCTATAGTGTACAGACCATCCTGACTGTTGCACTCAGTGCGTTTTATATGTCTTCACCTAGGCCCCCTGGGCGCAAACGGCTGTAGACAGTAGTTATGATATGGTATATCTCTATCGCAACTAGAATGTGTTGATTTTGATAATCTTTACTGTAATACCAAGGTTTAATATATGCTTGTACTATTGGGTACCCCATTGTTTGCCTAAAACTTTTTTCAATAACAATTAATGGAAAAGAAACTATACAAACCTTGAAGATTATTTCTTACAAGAATGAACTCTGAGAACTAGATTGTTAGAAAGTGGTTATGACCACTATAAGGATTGATGTAGTCATTGACCAAGGGGGAATATGGATCGTAATTCAATAAGTCCAAAAGGGGTGAAGGGAAGATATTTAATTTGTCTTTGGTGACCAATTATTCGGTAACGCATTATGCCTACTTATGTCTCCTATACTTTTTTGGTATTTGACTCGGTGCACCTAGCATCTCTTATTAAATAAATATATGTGATAGATTGGGTTCAGGCGTGGGCCCTCTTTTGTCACTAAGTAGCTCCTTAGGCTCCCTTTGTTCTAAATAGTCTTCTTCAACATGTAACTGGATGCCATATCTAAAACACTGTTTAATGTACTCTTCTGTGTGTTTTTGGATCTGTTTTTGTCATATTTTCTTCCCTTTTTTTTGTTCTTTATTGGTACCTTTTATACATTTTTAATATTTCCGATAAAAAAACATTGAAACTAAAAATATGCATTACCCCATCTCTTGAATGCTGATAAGAATATTATTCTCCTTTTCTGGAGATAGACTAGAGTTACCATTGAGGTCTGAATGGGTTGGAAAAGTGAATGAGGTGATGGAAGCAGAAATATGGTTAGTGACTTGTAAAGATCAATGTGTTTGGGCAACCTGGATGCATCACAATCCTTCTGGACCTGATCCTGGTCCTGAGCTTTTTTTTGACCCACCTACCCTTCCTCTGGGGCAGGAGGGAATGAGGGCCCACGTGGGTGTTTACCCCACATGCTTGTTTTTATATACAAGATGCCCTTCTCGTTGTACCTGTCTCACCCTGGCTGGGGTAGAGCTGGCCCTCTTCAACTAAAGTTATTTTCTGTAAATGTTGGTTTTAGTTTTTCTTTGTGGTCAATCTGGCCACTCCTGTTTCTTTCATTCCTGTGTTGCCCGGCCCCAAGAGGGTGTGTAAATGCTATTTTGTCTGGCAATGTCTTAATATGCAACAGTGGGGACATGAGAATTGTTTGTCTAAAATTCAAATTTTATTGGTGGACTTTTTGTTGGCACGTCAACCTTTATGCCGCGTACACACGATCGGACATTCCGACAGCAAATCCATGGATTTTTTTGTCCGACGGATGTTGGCTCAAAATTGTCTTGCATACACACGGTCGCACAAATGTTGTCAGAAATTCCGAACGTCAAGAACCCAGTGACATACAAGACGTACGACGAGCCGAGAAAAATGAAATTCAATAGCCAGTGCGGCTCTTCTGCTTGATTCCGAGCATGCGTGGAATTTTGTGCGTCGGAATTGTGCACACACGATTGGAATTTCCGACAACAAGTTTTGTTGTCGGAAAATTTGGGATCCAGCTCTCAAACATTTGTTGTCGGAAATTCCGACAGCAAATGTCCGATGGAGCCTACACGCGGTCGGAATTTCCGACAACAAGCTCACATCGAACATTTGTTGTCGGAAATTCCGACCGTGTGTGTACGCAGCATTAGAAAGATGGAAACATCTCAATTGTGGATTCTCACTTTATATTGCACTCATTCTATATTATAAATAAAGGTGATACAAAAAAGCTGATTATACAGTATAGTTGTATGATAGTTTTGCTATCTTTTCAAATGCACTGAAGTTATAATATGTATGTATAGATTTTCTGGGCGGGCCTATGAATTGGTTCAAAGAGCATGGTAATGAAAGTGACCAAAATGAGTTCTTCAGTCTGAATCTGAGCAGCATGTCCACACCTGGAGTGAATAGTTCTAAAAAATAATCACGCCTTTACATTTCCTTTGGGTGCTTGGTACATCGATCGCAAAACAAATGCCAGGATAAAGATTTAAATGAAGGAAGAATACTGTGCATGTGTAAAAACATACAAATGGATCATGTCAATCACCACTATTACAGTGCAAATTGTCCAGCGGCACCACAAAAGTGAGATATAATCACAATAAACAACAGGTAGAAAAGAAAAAAATGATGCGCTAAACAAAAATCTCACATTGGGTTATTAAATCCAACTGTAGAAAACACAAATCTGTGATAAGTAGTTGAATCCAAAAAAAGAAAACCTCCACGTTGCGCGTGCACCGTCACCGCAGGCAATATAGACTCTTACCAGAGAGCCTGGACCCTTTATTATGAAGGGTCAAACAGGCTTGTTGTAACAATCCTTGAATGGGTCATCAGCTGGAGATGTGTCCTCAGATCAAACAGGGCATAAGCAGGATATTCAACCCAAGCTCCACCCACCCCACAATCAGATTAATCATAAAATGAAAGAGACGTCAGATAAAATACGAAAAGGTTTGTTTAATATAAAGTATTGCACTTACTGTACATTAGTATCCCATATCCACAATCCTATACCAGATGAAGGCAAAAACCCCAGCAAAGCATTAATCAATTTGCTACAGCAGGGGAAAAAATTCCTTCCTGATCCCCCGAGAGGCAATCGGATTTTCCCTGAATCAACTTTACCTATAAATGTTAGTATCCTGTTATATTCTGTACATTTAGGAAAGAAGCCAGGCCTTTGTTAAAGCAATCTACTGAGCTGACCACAACCACCTCTGGAGGGAGTCTAATTCCTCATTTTCACAGCTCTTACTGTGAAGAAACCTTTCCATATTTGGAGATGAAATCTCTTTTCCTCTAGATGTAAAGAGTGCCCCCTTGTCCTCTGTGATGACCGTAAAGTGAATAACTCAACACCAAGTTCTCTATATGGACCCCTTATGTATTTATACATGGTGATCATATCCCCCCTTATGTATTTATACATGGAGATCATATCCCCCCTTATGTATTTATACATGGAGATCATATCCCCCCTTATGTATTTATACATGGAGATCATATTCCCCCCTTATGTATTTATACATGGAGATCATATCCTCTCTTATGTATTTATACATGGAGATCATATCCCCCTTATGTATTTATACATGGAGATCATATCCCCCTTATGCATTTATACATGGAGATCATATCCCCCCTTATATATTTATACATGGAGATCATATCCCCCCTTATGTATTTATACATGGAGATCATATCCCTCCTTATGTATTTATACATGGTGATCATATCCCCCTTATGTATTTATACCTGGTGATCATATCCCCCCTTATGTATTTATACATGGTGATCATATCCCCCCCTTATGTATTTATACATGGAGATCATATCCCCCCTTATATATTTATACATGGAGATCATATCCCCCCTTATGTATTTATACATGGAGATCATATCCCTCCTTATGTATTTATACATGGTGATCATATCCCCCTTATGTATTTATACCTGGTGATCATATCCCCCCTTATGTATTTATACATGGTGATCATATCCCCCCTTATGTAAATATACATGGTGATCATATCCCCCCTTATGTATTTATACATGGAGATCATATCCCCCCTTATGTATTTATACATGGTGATCATATCCCCCTTATGTATTTATACATGGTGATCATATCCCCCTTATGTATTTATACCTGGTGATCATATCCCCCCTTATGTATTTATACATGGTGATCATATCCCCCCCTTATGTATTTATACATGGAGATCATATCCCCCCTTATATATTTATACATGGAGATCATATCCCCCCTTATGTATTTATACATGGAGATCATATCCCTCCTTATGTATTTATACATGGTGATCATATCCCCCTTATGTATTTATACCTGGTGATCATATCCCCCCTTATGTATTTATACATGGTGATCATATCCCCCCTTATGTAAATATACATGGTGATCATATCCCCCCTTATATATTTATACATGGAGATCATATCCCCCCTTATGTATTTATACATGGAGATCATATCCCTCCTTATGTATTTATACATGGTGATCATATCCCCCTTATGTATTTATACCTGGTGATCATATCCCCCCTTATGTATTTATACATGGTGATCATATCCCCCCTTATGTAAATATACATGGTGATCATATCCCCCCTTATGTATTTATACATGGAGATCATATCCCCCTTATGTATTTATACATGGAGATCATATCCCCCCTTATGTATTTATACATGGAGATCATATCCCCCCTTATGTATTTATACATGGTGATCATATCCCCCCTTATTTATTTATACATGGAGATCATATCCCCCTTATGTATTTATACATGGTGATCATATCCCCCTTATGTATTTATATATGGAGATCATATCCCCCTTATGTATTTATACATGGTGATCATATCCCCCCTATGTATTTATCCACCTTAAAGCGGTAGTAAACCCGCTGACTTTTTTTTCCCTACACCTGTAAGGGAAAAGGCATAATGAGCTAGTATGCACTGCATTCTAGCTCATTATGAGATACTTACCTTCAGAACGAGGCATCGGCATCTCACCCCGTCCACGCCGAGGGAGCTGACATTTCCCCTCGGCGTGTCTTCCTGGCACTCACAGCGCCAGAGCAGCTATGTTGTCACTCCCACACATGTGCGCGGGAAACTTCTTTCCGGCAAGGTCCGGCGTCTGCCCGGCTTTCAGCCGTGGATCCCCTGTGCGCATGCGCCGCTGCAGTCAGCGGCTCATTGCGAGGGGAATATCTCCTAAACCATATAGGTTTAGGAGATATTTTTTTTACCTACAGGTAAGCCTTATTATAGGCACAAAGTCCTGACCTCAACCCGATAGAACTACTTTGGGGTGAATTAGAGCGGAGACTGCAACCAGGCCTTCTTGCCCAACATCAGTGCCTGACCTCACAAATACGCCTCTGGAAAAACGGTCAAACATTTCCATAGACACCCTCCTAAACCTTGTGGACAGCCTTCCAAGAAGAGTTGAAACTGTTCTAGCTGCAAAGGGTGAGCCAACTCAATATTGAACTCTACAGACCAAGACTGGGATGTCATTAAAGTTCATATGCATGTAAAGGCAGGCTTCCCAATATTTTTGGTAATTTAGTGTATATCACCTCATTGGTGGTTGTTATTAACTTGCAGACTGTTATACATTGTTTTTACTATTGGATTATTATCACTTATAAATATCTGTTTGGTACACTTGTATATTGATGGTAGCACACAACTCATATTTCTCATTTATTTTTATGTAATCATTTAGGTTAATTGGTAGCCCCACATCTTTGTGTTATACATGTGGTGTGGGGGCCTGCCTGATTGCATACACTTTGAAAGTGTTTAGGTTTGACCTCGTATTATATGGTTTTGGTAAACCTAAAGGAAAATTGTACAAGAAACGTGTATAACGTATGGCCAGCCTAATAGGGCGTACACACGGTCGGACTTTGTTCGGACATTCCGACAACAAAATCCTAGGATTTTTTCCGACGGATGTTGTCTCAAACTTGTTTTGTCTACACACGGTCGCACAAAGTTGTCGGAAAATCCGATCGTTCTAAACGCGGTGACGTAAAACACGTACGTTGGGACTATAAACGGGGCAGTGGCCAATAGCTTTCATCTCTTTATTTATTCTGAGCATGCCTGGCACTTTGTCCGTCGGATTTGTGTACACACGATCAAAATTTCCGACAACGGATTTTGTTGTCGGAAAATTTTATCTCCTGCTCTCCAACTTTGTGTGTCGGAAAATTTGATGGAAAATGTCCGATGGAGCCCACACACGGTCGGAATTTCCGACAACACACTCCAATCGGACATTTTCCATCGGAAAATCCGACCGTGTGTACGGGGCATTAGAAGCCCTGTACTACTTTTGGTGGTTTTGATTTCTCTCGTTCACACCCTGTACTTTTATGTTCACATCTTTTATATCTCTATTTCCATGTGAAAGACTTCCTGAAAATACTTTGAAATGCTGTTCTAAAATCCTGGTTCCTCAGACTGTAAATGAGAGGATTGAGGAGAGGAAGGATCACCATGTAAAATACAGACACAACTTTGTTACCAAAAAAATGACTAGAACTAGGCCAAAAATAATTCAACATAATGGAGCCATAATACATAAATATCACTGTCAGGTGAGAGGTACAAGTAGAGAACACTTTACTCCTTGCCCCTTTGGCTTGAATTTTAAGAACAGTTTTGATTATATAGACATAAGACAGGAAGGTAGGCATTATAGACCAAACTCCAAGGAAGCCACTCAAGAGAAAAATTAGCAAAATATTGATGTAGGTGCCACTGCAGGAGATCTGAAGCAACTGGGGAAGGTCACAGAAGAAGCTTTCTATTATATCTGATCCACAAAATGTTAATTTGAAGGCATACAATGTGTGAACTAAAGAATGGGTAGAACTGAGACACCACACAATGGACACCAACCGTACACACACTTTCCAACTCATGACCTGCATGTAATGTAATGGCTGACAAATGGCGGTATATCGATCATAGGACATGACAGTCAACAGAAAAACTTCACAACCCATGAAGGATATACAGAAGAAGACTTGGGTTATACAAGCCTGCATGGAAATTTTTCTTGTCTTGGTGTGAAGGTCAAATAACAGTCGTGGGACAGTTAATGAGGAATAACAAAGGTCTATACCAGCCAGGTTCCCAAGGAAGAAATACATAGGAACATGGAGGTGAGAGTCGGCAACTATGAGGGAGATGATCAACAAATTCCAGATTAATGTCAGAAGGTAAATGAGAAGGAAGAAGAGAAACAGCGGGAGCTGGAGAACAGAAAGATCAGACAGTCCAGAGAGAAAGACTTCATTCAAAATTGACTGATTCCCCATTCCAATATTTGCTTAGTTTTCCATATAACAAAAAAGTTAAACATATTAATCAAGTTAGTCATCCAAAATACTACGAGCTAAATGGGTAGAGATCAGTATTTTCAAAGATACTGGAAACATTTTTTATGTACCAACATCCCTAAAGTAGTAAAGCAAAAATATATGTGAGAAATGGGATTTTAAAGGTACACCTAGTATAAGGAAGAGCACCGTCAATTAAAAATTATACTAAAAATGTATTAATACAATTTCACAAAAAAGAACAATAAAATGTGAAAACAGTTTTACATTCATAGTCAGAGGTAAACATCCTCAACCTAATATTGACAAATGAAGGGAAAGAGCTGTAGTCACAAAGAATTCTGATCATAACCGCGTCCACACATTTCAACATGTTTCGCCAGGAAGGCTTCATCAGGAAAATGGACAAGGATTTTCAATTATTCAACACCAATATTCATGATAAAAAGCAACCTTGGATGTTTAAAGAAGAAAACTTAAAGTAAATACTTGGAACTTATACATGAAACATTTGTATTTATACAACTTGAAAGCTCTTTAGCTTGTGCAACCATGACTCCACCGAAACCCCCTCCAAAAACCAAAATTATTACACCAACCTCTCGCCCCCCCTCTCACCCTCCCCCCTCCCAATACACCCAACCAACACAACCCCTACGTCAACTACATACCACTGTAGAGAGTTCCGGGGAAGTCGCAGTAAACGAAGTGTCAGGTGAGAGGAGAGGGGAGGAGGGGCACCCCCAAAGTTGACTCCCCCCTGAGGTCCAGAAAAATGCCTGATCACCCGTAGGGAGGGATGTGTATTATTATAGATGAAGACCATCACAGGCAGAAGAAATGATTACAGTATCTGTAACATATATCATAGATAGTAAGAATACATGCATAATACGGGTGAGGGGAGAAAGAGTCCACAGTAGTAACTAATCAGTGGACCATACTCACCGACACCCCGTGGTATAGGAAGATACTTATATTGGGAGCTCATGAGGACTTATGGCACAATATCAATTGTAAAAAGGCAGCTATGCGAGAAGGGACGGGGCTACTCCATAGTTTCTGAAAAAATATATATAAAGATGCATGTACCTATATTAAAAAAATTTTATGTAACAAAAAGCATATATACAGGGGGTCCCCGGGTTACAAACAAGTTAGGGACTGTAGGTTTGTTCTTAAGTTAAATCTGTTTGTAAGACGGAACAGGTACATTTTTTAAGTGTAGCTCCAGCTAAAAAAAACATTTTTAAGCTTTTTGGATAGCATAGGGAAGGGTTAACACCCCTGTAACATTTGTTTTGCTGTGTGTGCCCCTCTTCAGAAGATTTCACCTCACTTTCTGTCCCAATGACAATTGGATTTTGGGTTGTTGTGGAAACAAGCCTTGGTGATAAAGCATCAGTGGAGGTACCTTTTCCCCATAATAGCTCTTACAGGAGTGAATTTCCCTTCCTAGGGGTAGATTTCCTCTCACTTCCTGTTGCCTCCCTCCGTTTGTAAGTAGGAGTCATTTGTAAGTCGGATGTTTGTAACTAGGGGAGCCCCTGTATATGTGAAAACTGCGTCTTTAAATCTTCAAGAGCACCTGCTCACCTTAAAAGGGTTCACACCGTTGTGTAGAAAACTATGTCATGTTTCTATTGGTGCTACTAAGGAGACACCCAAAGATGATGGACCACAAAGGGTAGTCACTTCCTATATTTCAAATGGAAAAAAAAATGGAAAAAAAAAAAGGGGATAAGAAAGAGATAAGGCACCCAAAATAGTGCTTAGTTCTCAGTTGAATATATCGCAAAGTGCTAGACCTACTAACAGTCATTATGGTGCCGGCGTCCATGTTTAGCATGAGCTCCCAAACTGCTAACACAAGCATCTAGATGTGTGGGGTTTAAATATCCCTCCCCATGGCGCCAAAATGCTGCGTATGTCATCACGCTGCACCGGCGCCAAGCGGACGCAAGGGGGAGGTCCCAGGTCCCTGGACTGAATACCCCGAACCGGAAACAACAAACCGGAAGTAGAAACTACTTCCAGTTGCCAAAAACAGCGCTGTGACTCCCATTGGAGACAGTGCTGAGTGGAAACACTTGGACAGATGGTATATGGTGGCTGTAGAATACGGTTGGACCGGGATGCCATGGGCCATAAGGAAACCTCAAGGCGGCGTGTGCCGGGTTGGCACCCCCCCAGAAAAGAAAAACCCAAGGGGGATGTGTGCCCAACCTAGTCCACACTCTTGGGCGTCCATACGGGGATCAAATGGCACTGGACTGGGGAGGTAAAAATGAGGGAACAATGGAGCCTGGGGAGGGGTAAAAAGAAAAACAAAAGAAAAAAGGGGGACCACACAGTTTGGGTATGGTCATGATTGCACATCACATGATTGGCCCCACATCCAAAGCTTGTTGCCTCAATCTCCAAGATACACCCCTTCCTAACCAATGACACCACAAAGCATCTAATTCACTGCCTGGTCATCTCTCGCCTTGACTACTGCAACTCCCTCCTCATTGGCGTACTTTTAAATAGGCTACCTCCCTTCAGTCCATCATGAATGCTGCTGCCCGGCTCATTCACTTTACAAACCGTTAAGCATCTACTACCCCTCTCGTCCAATCCCTCCATTGGCTTCCACTCATGCAATTAAATTTAAGATACTAACAATAATTTTCAAAGCCATCCACAACTCGGCCCCCAGCTACATCAATAACCCAGTCTCAAAATACCAACCTAATCATTCTCTTTGTTACTCCCAAGACCTCCTGCCCTCTAACTTTCTTGTCATCTCATCCCAGACTCGCCTACAGAACCTCTCCAGAGCCTCTCCCATCCTCTGAAACTCTGTCTGACTATCTCCTACTCTGTTCACTTTCAGATGATCACTGAAAACTCATTTCTTCAGAGAAGCCTATTTGGGCCCCACTGTCATGAATGTGCAGTAGTGTTTGTCTGTCAACTTACCTCTCCTCCATGTGTTCACCTTTAGAGGCCAGCCACTCTCACCTGGCTGCTTAAATAATCTCTCCTCTAAGCATGGTTCCACCCCAGCCCCTATCAGAGAACTGTTTATTAACCTGTGCACTGCAAGCCAGCCCAGCTGATCAACTTTGTGTGTTTAGCTTTCATGTGAGACTTGCTGTGTCTTCTATGTCTGATTCTAGTTACCGATCTTGGTTTGTTCTTGACTATCCCTGCCTGCTTGTGACCCTGACCTTTGGTGTGTTCTATGTTTATCCTTGTCTGCTAGGCGCCCCAACCTTTGGCTTATCTCCTTACTATCTCTTGTTATCCTGGTCTGCTGCATCCTCTCTATCCTTCTATAGCCTACTGTGAGCATGAGCTGGGAGAACCTGGGGGCCGCAACCTGGAGCCAGTTGCAGCGCAGTCCATCCTCACCATTAGAGGCTCTGGTGAACACCTGCTGGCTCTTAGACTCAGCGCCATGGGGAATCTTATGCTCTAGCTCCCTGTGGGATCCATGTTGGTGCTCCAGTGGACCTGCCTTCCTTAACTACCCAGACTTCCATCCACAGCAGTCAGTCGTAGGGTCCACTACCTTAGCGGTGCACTCCTGACTCCAACGGTGTGCATCTGTCATCAGTGCCCTATGGAGCCACTACAATGCTCATTAGTGCCCTACGCTTCCGCTACAGTGCTCATCAGAGCCCTACGGAGCCACTACAGTGTTTATTAGTGCCCTACTCTGCTGCTACAGTGCTCATCAGTGCTACTACAATGCCACTACAGTGATCATCAGTGCCACTACAGTGCTCATCAGTGCCACTACATTGCTCATAAGTGCCCTACAGTGCCACTACAGTGCTCATAAGTGCCCTACAGTGTCACTATAGTGCTCACCAGCACCCTACAGTGCCACTACAGTGCTCATAAGTGCCCTACAGTGTCACTATAGTGCTCATCAGTGCCCTACAGTGCACATCAGTGCCATCAGTGCCACTGCAGGGCTTATCAGTGCACATCAGTGCCATCAGTGCCACTACAGTGCTTATCAGTGCCATCTGTGCCCTACAGTGCACATCAGTGAGTGCTTATCAGTGCTCATCAATGACCCACAGTGCCATCAGTGCCCTACAATGCACATCACTGCCCTACAACACCATCAGTGAGTGTTGTAGGGCAGTGATGTTGAGTCTCTCTATGTGACCAGGTTGTGAAAAAGTTTCACACATATGGTATCTCCATACTCAGGAGGAGTAGCAGAATCTATTTTGGGGTGTAGTTGCAAGTATGCATATGCCATGTGAGAGAAAAAAACTGTTAATAACATAACAATTTAGTAAACAAAAAAAATCTTCATTTTGCAAAGAATTGTGGGAAAATAATTACAACTTCAAAAAACTCACAATGCCTCTTAATACATAACTTGGACTGTCTGTTTTCAAAAAAGGGGTCATTTGGGGAGTATTTGTACTTTCCTGGCTTGTTAGGGTCTCAAGAAATGTACAGTACATCAGGTGTGATCAATTTTCAATGATTGGCACCATAGCTTGTGGACTCCACTAATTTGGGTTATTTTTAACAAAGAAATGTAGTAGTATCCATTTTGCCCAAAATGTACTGTATAAGGAAAAATTACTAATTTGTAAAATGTTATAACAGAAACAAAGGAAAATGTATTTTTTTTACACAATTTCTTTTTTTATTTGTAGTGCAAAAAAATAAAACTCGTGGTGATTTAATACCACTAGAAGAAAGCTCTATTTGTGTGAAAAAAAGGGCAAACATTTCATATGAGTACAATGTTGCATAACTGAGTAATTGTCATTCAAAGTGTGACCGTGCTTTAAGCTTAAAATTAACAGGGGCAGGAAGGGGGTACAAGTCTCCAGTAGGCAAGTGGTCAACGTACATCTAAATCCAATATCAATTTTCTTTAGCATTGAGTAGGAAAGGGTTAAAATCCTTGAGTAGCGTAGGAAAGGGTTGAAAAGGAAAGGGTTAAAATCCTACAAGTTCTATCTTTGTTTGCCATCTGTTAAGGGGGTGGCGAGGATGGGGAGGGGGCGGCACCCGAGCGCCCCTATTGGACAGGCCGCCCCTGCATCCAGTTACAGTTTAAAACCAATATTAAAATGCGGTAAAGACATGGCAAATCACAGACCCAGAACAAGCATGCTTTAAGTGAGTATGAGAGGAGTGTCAGAAATACTTATTATAGGTCATGTTATGGGTCAGCAACTCAGAATCATATTCAAAGCATCAGCATAATGGTCAGGGAACCAACATTCCTAAAGAGGGAGCTGAGCACGGGCAGCCTCCAATATTCTCCAATGACAGGTCCTCTTTGAATTTGGAATGTCTGAAACACTATTTATCAATGTCTGTAATTTGATGAGTCAGGACCAAAGTGTTATTGAGAATTATCAATGTAACTAAGGAGCCTCCCTCTAAAAACCGGTACAAATACCAGGAAATATTCAGATAACTAAATATGAAGATAATTAATATATAAACAAACGATGAATCAGGGAGTGACATCATCCCTTTAAATGTGTCAATACTTAACAGTGCTATGAAAATCACTAATATATAAATTAATAGTGAATACAGAAGTGACATTATTTGTTTAAATGTATCAATACTTATCTCTTTATTAACAAAATCAGTGAAATATCAAACACAAGGAACAACCACATGAGATCTAAAATGACACAAAAATAAAACATTTCATAGATTATTAATTTATGTTTCCATCAAACAAAGAAACACGTGAACATACAATGTGAAGAGAGTGACAACCTCATCAAATGTATCAGCTTATACATAAAATAAACTGTGTGTCCAATATGTTACACTGCATCTTATGTCATTTACTTACCAATATGGCTCTCTTCTTTGTATTGTATATTGTGATCTCAGTTGTTGGATCAATACTTAAACAAAATAAAATAAAATGTGACTCTTTACTTGCTCTGCATCTACTAAAACAAAATACATTTTACCGGAACTGTGACAAAATTAAACAATGTGATCAGTGTCGTGTATTATGAAAGAGTTTATTTGTAAGATAAAAATATTCTGTATTATTTCTATTTTGACATATATGCAAAACCATCTCTGAAACAAAGAAATAAAAATAAACAAAGATGACAACAATTGGGGTGAGCTGGTTTTACAAATATAACAAATGAAACAATGACTGAAATGTCCCGTACTTGTAAAACCAATAATAAAGGAAATAAATACCTGTGAATCAAGCATAGTCTGAATTTATTTATCCCTCAACAACACCTCTGGCCTTTAGAAATAAATAACTGATTTTAGATTTTCCAATCTTTACCCTTTCATCTCTTATTTTACTAATAGATACTGTATTTGTCAATTTTATAAAAGTTTCAAATGGGAAGTTGCGATGCTGGAAAGATTTAACAATAAAATGGTGGAAAGTTCAGAAATTGGAAAAAACAAATATAGTCTAATAAAAAAATGAACAAAGATGACAACAATTGGGATGAGCTGGATTTACAAACAAAACAATGATTGAAATATCCCGTACCTGTAGTGCCGCGTACACACGGTCGGACTTTTCAGCTACAAAAGTCCAACAGCCCGTCCGACAGACTTTCGACAGACTTTAGACGGACTTTTGGCGGACTTTCAACAGACTTTCTAATGACCAGACTTGCCTACACGCGATCACACCAAAGTCCGACGGATTCGTATGTGATGACGTACACCGGACTAAAATAAGGAAGTTGATAGCCAGTAGCCAATAGCTGCCCTAGCGTCAGTTTTTGTCCGTCGGACTAGCATACAGACGAGTGGATTTCTGAGTCCGGCGGAGTTACGACGCAAAGCTTTGAAGCATGCTCCAAATCTAAAGTCCGTCAGATTTACGACTGGAAAAGTCTTCTGAAGGTCCGGTGAAGCCCACACACGATCGGATTTCCGCCAGATTTGGTCCGTCGGCGTCCGTCGGACAAGTCCGGTCGAAAAGTCAGAGTGTGTGTACGTGGCATTAGACAAATAATGAAGGAAATAAATACCTGTGAATGGCCAGACTCGCAAAATGAAGAATTTTCCTTGATTTAGCTCCTAGTCCAGATTTTGTCAGTGATCCCCCCGCAGAGGTAAATTATGATCGAAGACGGGGGGGGGGTAGTCTCCTCTGGAAGGGTCAGCTCAGTGCTAGAAATCTGCTGTAGAGATTTTGCTGAAGAAAATTAAATGAAAATAACAGAAAACATAGTATGTGACATTTCTGGTCACAATACAATTTCATTCTCCACGCATTCGTATATTTATAATACAGAAATGCCCCCTGATATCTCCGGACCACACAGGAGTGTAGTTGGGCTCTGTGTTCATCTGAGATTAATTTAAAACATGGATCCTCTGGAGGTTGAATCTCTACAGAAAATCAAGCATCATCTGAATTCATTTATCCCTCAGTGACACACGCCTTGGGACTTAGAAATAAATAACTGATTTTAGATTTTCCAATCTTTACACTTTCCAGCTTAAGGGCAGCCACAGCCACCCTATTGCATCACACCACAAAGCTCCACAGGTGCATGACACTGCTGACTCCTCGTTGACTTCCAAAAGTTCATTGGTGTGGGCTTTTTTCAACACATGTGCAGCAGACCGCAGCTTTGCTGTTTGCAAACTATATCTGAAGCAGGTCATGTGTGGCCAGAACACCACCCGCTTGGGCACCACAGACATATGATGACCTGCAATGCAGTCCATTGGCAACAGCGATTGAAAAACCCACATCATAAAAAAATGCACACTTCTCTTTGCTCCTCATCTGGGATCTCAACCCCTACTATACTTCAAGTCCTCTCAAAAACCTGCACTGAGAGGACTGAAGGTATAGCAATAGGTATCATAAGTACTTGCAATCAATCTGCTAGCAGTACACCACCTGTTGATTTCACTAGGAAAATTTCCCTACCCCAGTTGCTTAACTGTAAAAACAAATACTGTCCCAGCCATCCACATGCTCAGCATCTAATTGCTAGCTTGGCCAAATTGCTGGCACTACAACTGCTGCCTTTTCAACTGGTAGACTTTGCCCCTTTCATGAATTTGAGGAATGTGCTGTACCACAGTGGAGGGTTCCAAAAAGAAATGTATTTTCACGTAAGGCCATTCCAGCTCTGTCATGTAGAAGGCAATGTTTTGCCCTCGTTTGACAGGGTGGTCAGCAGCAGCTGGGAAGGATGCAGGACAGGATTCAGTATTGGAGCTTGTTTCACCATGCCTTCAAAAAGCTGGTGATGATTCTGCCACGTCTGTCTGCTCCACCCCCTCCTCCTCTTCTTCCTCTATGGCCTCTTCTGCTGAATTGTCCTCTGAACCTGCAGTGCTCCCTAAGCGTTCAAGGGGCAATGCATCAGTCAGGCTAAAAGATGCTATGCGGTGCTTTAGCTGGTCTGCCTGCCTAGGGGACATGAGCCACATTGGGGCAGAGATTCTGTCAGGACCCGAAAAATAAAAAAAATTAAAAAGCTTTGCCTCCATGGGAGGCCTCCCGGCAACTGCTGTCTTTTGGCTTTGTGACATCAAAGTGGGTACGAGAGTCATCCGGTTATGGAAGCCCTTGCCTATATAAGAGCTCTCAAAGTGAAAAGTAAAAAGACAGCAGTCACCGGGAGGCCTCCCATGGTGGCAGAATTTTTTCATTTTTTTCTATTTTTCGGGTCCATCAGGCGGCTTGATTGATGGTGGATTTACATCACGAGACACTTTTTAATTTTTTTTTTAATAAAGAAATTTTAAAAAAATTGTCTCTTGTGGTTTTTACTTTTTGACAATTTTTTGGTGAATTAGTAATGATACAATGTACCCGATACCTATTCACATAAGTGGGGTCGTGATCTAGGGGCCCCCTTGTTAAAGGGGGGTTCCAGATTCCGATGAGCCCCCCGCCCGCAGACCCTGACAACCACCGGTTTTTACAATTTCTTTTTACAATTTCTTTATTAAAAAAAAAAAAATTAAAAAGTGTCTCGTGATGTAAATCCACCATCAATCAAGCCGCCTGATGGACCCGAAAAATAGAAAAAATTTAAAAAATTCTGCCACCATGGGAGGCCTCCCAGCTACATGGGGACAAGGTGCTTTGGGGTCGGGGGGCACAGAGCACCCACCCATGTTGAGTGCATGTGGCCTGGTATGGTTCAGGAGGGGGGTACTCCCTCATCCCCCCCTATCCTGACCTACAGGCTGCATGCTTGGATAAGGGTCTGATATGGACACGCCATTCTTTTCATTGATTTTTCATATATATTGCCGGGAGCCGGCTACAGCTGTCAGCAAGATTAAATTACATTTTTTCCTTAAGAAATGTCATTATTGTTGTGGCACTGTTCTACACATCGCACAGATGCGCCCCTTTACAGGGAAACTAAGGGGACCCCCAGGCACGATATTTAAAGGAATATTTCATTCTTATTGTTTCACTTTAAGCATTATTAAAATCACTGCTCCTGAAAAAACTATTGTTTTAACCACTTCAGCCCCGGAAGGTTTTACCCCCTTCCTGACCAGAGCACTTTTTACAATTCGGCACTGCGTCGCTTTAACTGCTAATTGCGCGGTCATGCAATGCTGTGCCCAAACGAAATTTGCGTCCTTTTCTTCCCACAAATAGAGCTTTCTTTTGATGGTATTTGATCACCTCTGCCGTTTTTATTTTTTGCGCTATACACGGAAAAAGACCGAAAATTTTGAAAAAAAATGATATTTTCTAATTTTTGTTCTAAAAAAAATCCAATAAACTCAATTTTAGTCATACATTTAGGCCAAAATGTATTCGGCCACATGTCTTTGGTAAAAAAAATGTCAATAAGTGTATATTTATTGGTTTGCGCAAAAGTTATAGCGTCTACAAACTAGGGTACATTTTCTGGAATTTACACAGCCTTTAATTTATGACTGCCTATGTCGTTTCTTGAGGTGCTAAAATGGCAGGGCAGTACAATACCCCCACAAATGACCCCATTTTGGAAAGTAGACACCCCAAGGAATTTGCTGAGAGGCATGTTGAGCCCATTGAATATTCATTTTTTTTGTCCCAAGTGATTGAATAATGACAAAAAAAAAAAAAAATTACAAAAAGTTGTCACTAAATGATATTTTGCTCACACAGGCCATGGGCATATGTGGAATTGCACCCCAAAATACATTTAGCTGCTTCTCCTGAGTATGGGGATACCACATGTGTGGGACTTTTTGGGAGCCTAGCCGGGTACGGGGCCCCGAAAACCAAGCATCGCCTTCAGGATTTCTAAGGGCGTACATTTTTGATTTTACTCCTCACTACCTATCACAGTTTTGAAGGCCATAAAATGCCCAGATGACATAAAACCCCCCCAAATGACCCCATTTTGGAAAGTAGACACCCCAAGCTATTTGCTTTGAGGCATGTTGAGTCCATGGAATGTTTTATATTTTGACACAAGTTGCGGGAAAGTGACAATTTTTTTTTTTTTTTTTTGCACAAAGTTGTCACTAAATGATATATTGCTCACACAGGCCATGGGCATATGTGGAATTGCACCCCAAAATACATTTAGCTGCTTCTCCTGAGTACGGGGATACCACATGTGTGGGACTTTTTGGGAGCCTAGCCGCGTACGGGACCCCGAAAACCAAGCACCGCCTTCAGGATTTCTAAGGGCGTACATTTTTGATTTTACTCCTCACTGCCTATCACAGTTTCGGAGGCCATGGAATGCCCAGGTGGCACAAACCCCCCCCAAATGACCCCATTTTGGAAAGTAGACACCCCAAGCTATTTGCTGAGAGGCATGGTGAGTATTTTGCAGCTCTCATTTGTTTTTGAAAATAAAGAAAGACGAGAAAAAAAATTTTTTTTTTCTTTTTTCAATTTTCAAAACTTTGTGACAAAAAGTGAGGTCTGCAAAATACTCACTATACCTCTCATCAAATAGCTTGGGGTGTCTACTTTCCAAAATGGGGTCATTTGGGGGGGTTTTGTGCCACCTGGGCATTCCATGGCCTCCGAAACTGTGATAGGCAGTGAAGAGTGAAATCAAAAATTTACGGCCTTAGAAAGCCTGAAGGCGGTGCTTGGTTTTCGGGGTCCCGTACGCGGCTAGGCTCCCAAAAAGTCCCACACATGTGGTATCCCCGTACTCAGGAGAAGCAACAGAATGTATTTTGGGGTGTAATTTCACATATTCCCATGGCATGTTTGAGCAATATATCATTTAGTGACAACTTTGCGCAAAAAAAAATAAAAAAAATAAAAAATTGTCTCTTTCCCGCAACTTGTGTCACAATATAAATTATTCCATGGACTCAACATGCCTCTCAGCAAATAGCTTGGGGTGTCTACTTTCCAAAATGGGGTCATTTGGGGGGGGGTTTGAACTGTCCTGGCATTTTATGCACAACATTTAGAAGCTTATGTCACACATCACCCACTCTTCTAACCACTTGAAGACAAAGCCCTTTCTGACACTTATTGTTTACATAAAAAAATAATTTTTTTTTGCAAGAAAATTACTTTGAACCCCCAAACATTATATATTTTTTTTAAAGCAAATGCCCTACAGATTAAAATGGTGGGTGTTTCAATTTTTTTTTTCACACAGTATTTGCGCAGCGATTTTTCAAACGCATTTTTTGGGGAAAAAACACACTTTTTTACATTTTAATGCACTAAAACACACTATATTGCCCAAATGTTTGATGAAATAAAAAAGATGATCTTAGGCCGAGTACATGGATACCAAACATGACATGCTTTAAAATTGCGCACAAACGTGCAGTGGCGACAAACTAAATACATTTTTAAAAGCCTTTAAAAGCCTTTACAGGTTACCACTTTAGATTTACAGAGGAGGTCTACTGCTAAACTTACTGCCCTCGATCTGACCTTCGCGGCGATACCTCACATGCATGGTGCAATTGCTGTTTACATTTGACGCCAGACCAACGCTTGCGTTCACCTTAGCGCGAGAGCAGGGGGGACAGGGGTGCTTTTTTTTTTTCTTTATTATTATGATTTTTTTATCTTATTTTTAAACTGTTCCTTTCATTTTTTTTTTTTTTAAATCATTTTTATTGTTATCTCAGGGAATGTAAATATCCCCTATTATAGCAATAGGTAGTGACAGGTACTCTTTTTTGCAAAAATTGGGGTCTATTAGACCCTAGATTTCTCCTCTGCCCTCAAAGCATCTGACCACACCAAGATCGGTGTGATAAAATGCTTTCCCAATTTCCCAATGGCGCTGTTTACATCCGGCGAAATCTAAGTCATAAAATGCTCATAGCTTCCGGTTTCTTAGGCCATAGAGATGTTTGGAGCCACTCTGGTCTCTGATCAGCTCTATGGTCAGCTGGCTGAATCACCGGCTGCATTTTCAGGTTCCCTGTTGAGACAGGAGAGCCAGAGAAAAACACGGAAGACGTTGGGGGTGGGGCATTCCCTCCCACTGCTTGTAAAAGCAGTCTAGAGGCTAATTAGCCGCTAGGATTGCTTTTACATGAAAGCCGACCGCTGGCTGAAAAGAATGATACCAAGATGATACCTAAACCTGCAGGCATCATTCTGGTATAACCACTCAAAGTCGTGAATGGCATACCTGAAGACAAAAAAATGGTTAACAATAAAGCACAGTAAACGGTAAGGTATAAAAAATTGCATACCTGAAAAGCAAACATGATAAAACATAACAACAATAAAACATTGCAGAATAGAATACAGTAAAAAAGAGCAGAACAATAGAGAGAGAATAGAGAGAGAGAGAACAATAAAACGACAACTATTTTTTTTTTTTATTTTATATTTTTGTTTGTGTGTTTTTTTTTACAGTTTTTTTTGTAACTAACTTTTATAACTGTAACCGGTTCCAGGTTCGGGTCTCTCAAAATGTGATGGCATCTTGGGAGACCTTGTGAAAGTGTGCCTAGTCTGTGGAATGCTGTACCCTACGCTAATACTCAACTAGTGCATGGTAGCGTTCAAAACATTCACCAATGCAAAGACCAGGATTGTCAGGACAGGAGGGACAATAATAGCGGGTGTCACGCCTATATCCGCGCTTGCTGCAGACACAACATCTTTTTTGGGGGGTTCGTTGGGTAGGGGTACTCGGGAGGACATAAAGAAAATGCCTCTCATGCAGCCGACTGCATTTGGTTGGGGATGTGAATGGGGGAAGTACGGGCGCTGCAGAAGCGGTGGGTTCCCAATTAGGATTGGCGAATGCAGCAGGAAGGGCACTATGGGCACGACGGGACTGTGGTTGTCTTTTTGGTGGCAGCGGGACACTACTTGTGCTTGCCACCTCACCAGCTTGAACTGCACTTATGGGACTCGCCACGTCACCACGTGTTACTGCAGTGCTGGTTTGACTATGACCGGGGTGTACTAGGCCGCTGGCGCTTGCCAGTTCACCAAAACGCTACAAAAAAAACTGTTAGCGATCACAGGGATCCGGCCTGACTCTGCGAACGCTGCAGTTATGCGTTTAGTGTTTTGTAAGTGACAGTGATCGATCGATACTGCACTTGGGTGGGCTGGGCCGGGCGGAGGGGCAAAATGCAGGTGCTAGCAGGTATCTGGGCTGATCCCGCTAACACTGCGTTTTTGGGAACCCTAAACTGCTGGGGACACTAGTATAGATCTAATCAGATCAGATATTGATCCGATCAGATACTATACCACTAAGGGAGGTGTACGCTGCGTGCGTGGGTGTTAGCGCTACTGGCGCTAATCTGACGCTGCCTGGGGCTGGTGCTTGCCAGTTCACCAAAACGCTACCAAAAAAACTGTTAGTGATCGCAGGGATCAGGCCTGACTCTGTGAACGCTGCAGTTATGCGTTTAGTGTTTTGTAAGTGACAGTGATCGATCGATACTGCACTTGGGTGGGCTGGGCGGAGGGGCAAAACGCAGGTGCTAGCGGGTATCTGGGCTGATCCCGCTAACACTGCGTTTTCGGGAACCCTAAACTGCTGGGGACGCTAGTATAGATTTGATCAGATCAGATATTGATCCGTACAGATACTATACAACTAAGGGAGGTGTATGCTGCGTGCGTGGGTGTTAGCGGTACTGGCGCTAATCTGACGCTGCCTGGGGCGACGCATATCACCGCCGGGCGATCAGGGGGCTAAACCTTTATTCGGTAATAAACGGCGGGTGCCCTGACACTATAAAAAATAAACGAACTAACCAGCGTCACCCGTAACAGTTATACGGTGATCAGTGGTGAAAGGGTTAACTAGGGGGCAATCAAGGGGTTAAAAGATTTATTAGGTAGTATATGGGGGTCCCTGATGCTATAAAACACTGACGGCGAACCTCAATATTTACGTTCCTAACTAGCGTCACCAGCGACACTAATACAGCGATCAGAAAAATGATCGCTTAGCGACACTGGTGACAGGGGGTGATCAAGGGGTTAAAACTTTATTAGGGGGGGTTAGGGGGGTATCCTAGACCTAAAGGGGGGTAATACTCACTGACCTAACACTGTAACTGTCACAAACTGACACTATGCAGTAATCAGAAAAAAAAAAAAAAAAAATACTGCTAATGTCAGTTTGTGACAGGGGGGGGTGATTGGGGGGGGATCGGGGGGCGATCGGGGGGTGATTGGGGGTGTAAAGTATGCCTGGCATGTTCTACTGTGTGTGTGTGTGTTGTGTGCACTCACATGTCTTCTCTCCTCGGCGCTGGAACGGAAACTGCCAGATCGAGGAGAGATGACATCACATCCTCTGCCTGTGTGAAACTACACACAGGCAGAGGAGGATTCCCATTGGCTGGGAGCGATCGCGAGGGGGGGGCCACGATCGGATGGTCTCCCCCTCGCCTCCCGACGCTCCTAGTCAAATGCCGACCGCCGATGGCACCGGAGGGGGGTCCGATCGGACCCCCCGCCCGCGGGAGGCAGATCACGTACGGGTACGTGATTCTGCCTGCCCGTGCCATTCTGCCGCAGTATATATGCGGTAGGCGGTCGGCAAGTGGTTAAAAACTTTTTTTTGCATTGATACGTGTCCCCTGGGGCAGGACCCGGGTCCCCAAACACTTTTTATGGCAATAACTTGCATATAAGCCTTAAAAATGAGGACTTTTGATTTTTCATGTTCGTGTCCCATAGACTTTAACGGTATTTGCATGTTTGCTGAAACTTTTTGTCTGTTTGAGCAGAACACGGCATTAGTGGTTTGTAAATGTTTGAGTAGACTGAAGGGAATCAATTCTTTGTGCTGGAGAAGTTGTCTTTTACAAGCCTGTTTACAGCATTATAGTAATGATCTCAGCTATTAGATAAGGTGAATTAATTACCCATGCGGATATGTTTGTGGACCGATTGATACTCTTAGAGGCATCCCTGTTTCTTTTTGTAAATGTATGGAGAGAGTGAGGTATACGTGGCGCTGCCTCTTACTAATGTGTATTGCTGTTAATATCGTTCTGGCTCCATAGAACCATTGTAAGTGTGTTTTTAGCATTTTTTTAAAAAAACATTGATTTATGGATTTATGGTGCTTTGAAAATGTATTCACACCCCTTGAAATTTTCCACATTTTGTCATGTTAAAACCAAAAGCGTAAATATATTTTATTGAGATTTTATGTGATAGACCAACATAAAATGGCACATAATTGTGAAGTGGAAGTAAAATGATAAATGGTTTTCCAAATATTTTACGTAGAAATATGCCAAAGTGTGGGGGCATTTGTATTCAGCCCCCTTTCTCTGATACCTCTAACTAAAATCTGGTGGTATCAATTTTCTTCAGAAGTCACCTAATCAGTAAATAGAGTCCACCTGTGTCTAATTTAATCTCAGTATAAATACAGCTGTTCTGTGAAGCCATCAGGGGTTAGTTGGAGAACCTTAGTGAACAAACAGCATCATGAAGGCCAAGGGACACACCAGACAGGTCATGGATAAAGTTGTGGAGAAGATTAAAGCAGGGTTAGAATATAAAAAAAATCCTAAGCTTTGAACATCTCTCGGAAAACACTGTTCAATCCATCATCGGAAAATGGAAAGAGTATGGCACAACTGCAAACCTACCAAGACATGGCCATCCACCTAAACTGACAGACCGGGCAAGGAGAGCATTCATCAGAGAAGAGCCAAGAGGTCCATGGTAACTCTGGAGGAGCTGCAGAGATCCACAGCTCAGGTGGGAGAATCTGTCCACAGGACAATTATTAGTCGTGCACTCCACAAATCTGGCCTTCATGGAAGAGTGACAAGAAGAAAGACATTGGTGAAAGAAAGTCATAAGAAGTCATGTTTGTAGTTTGTGAGAAGCCATGTGGAGGACACAGCAAACATGTGGAAGAAGGTGCTCTGGTCAGATGAGACCAAAAGTGAATTGTTTGGCCTAAAAGCAAAACGCTATGTGTGGCAGAAAACTAACACTGCACATCACCCTGAACACACCATCCCCACCGTGAAACATGGTGGTGGCGGCATAATGTTGTGGAGATACTTTTCTTCACCAGGGACAGGGAAGCTGGTCAGGGTTGATGGGAGGATGGATGGAGCCAAATACAGGGCAATCTTAGAAGAAAACCTGTTAGAGTCTGCAAAAGACTTGAGACCGGGGCGGAAGTTCACCTTCCAGCAGGACAACAACCCGAAACATACAGCCAGAGCTACAATGGAATGGTTTAGATCAAAGCATATTCATGTGTTAGAATGGCCCAGTCAAAGTCCAGACCTAAATCCAACTGAGAATCTGTGGCCAGACTTGGAAATTGCTGTTCACAGACGCTCTCCATCCAATCTGACAGAGCTTGAGATATTTTACAGAGAAGAATGGGCAAAAATGTCCCTCTCTAGATGTGCAAAGCTGGTAGAGACATCCCCAAAAAGACTTGTAGCTGTAATTGCAGTGAAAGGAGGTTCTACTGTACAAAGTATTTATACTGAGATTAAATTAGACACAGGTTGACTCTATTTACTAATTAGGTGACTTCTGAAGGAAATTGATACCACCAGATTTTAGTTAGGGGTATCAGAGAAAAGGGGGCGATATACAAATGCCCCCCACACTTTTCACAGATTTATGTGTAAAAAATTTTGAAAACCATTTATCATTTTCCTTCCACTTCACAATTATGTGCCACTTTGTGTTGGTCTATCACATAAAATCCCAATAAAATACACTTTTTAAAATACACAAATTTCAAGGGAGATGAATACTTTTTCAAGGCACTGTACACTATGAGATGCTTTTCTGTCCATCCATCGCTATGTGAGTGGACCCAGTGACCAGACGGGCCAGAAGGAGAAGAAGACACGGGATCGGTAACACCTTATGTTTAAAGCTTTCTACCCCTGCAGGGGTGCATCTTTCTGGTGCGTGCCGATCTGAGTTGGGAGCACAAGTGGAATTCACCCATCTTTTCCCTGCACTATTTGTCTAAGCACAAGTCACTTTGGATTGGAAGTACCTATATGGATTCATTAACTTTATTTTATTCTATATATATTTTTTTTTTTCAGCTTCACTTATATGTATAATTCTGCACATTAAAGTGGAGTTCCACCGAAAAAAAAAAAAAGTCAGCAGCTACAAATACTGCAGCTGCTGACTTTTAATATTAGGTCACTTACCTGTCCAGGGCGCCCTCAATGTCCTCACCTGAAGCCGATCTGTCCCACGGCTCCCGGGTGCAGGCGCCGGCATCTTCAGTAAGGGAATCAGGAAACAAAGCCTTGCAGCTTCACAACCTGGTTCCCTACTGCACATGCGCGAGTGACGCTGCATGTCCTCACTGGTCCCTGCTGTCCTCTGGGACCTGTGTGTCTCCCAGAAGACAGCGGGGGGGACGGAGGAGGGGCCAGACATGGCGTGGATCACCGCAAAATCTGCGGTGATCAATCCCCGGAAGTGGGTGCAAATACCTGGATTATACAGGTATCTGCTCCCCCCTGAAAGGTGCCAAATGTGAGGGGGGAGGAATCCGAAAAGCGGAAGTTAAATTTTTGGGTCGAACTCCGCTTTAAGCACATTGAGCACTTTATTTTTTATCCAGAGTTCCATACATTGTATTGTGGACTATTTTCTGTGGGCTTTACTTGTTATATCTACATGCATTTTTTTATATGACAGTGGTCTCATAGATGCGTTGTTTTGCACAGATAGCACGTTAAAACTTTAATTTCTGCTTTAATATTGTGAATTTTATGTAGTTGTATGCATTTAAAACACTAGGATGTGCTTGAAGGGACAGAATAATTTGATATACACATTATATTATGTAAAGAGACAGTACACCAACCTTTGATTTATACACACTTTTCATTTATTATTTTTATGAATATTGCCACAGGCACCTAGGCCTTGCCGATTGGTAAGCATGGGGTCTTTTCTTTTTCTTTGAGGGCCCTCTTACAATTTGTCCATTCATGTGTTACATTACCTTTTTAGTCATTCATTTCCAGATATATCCTGCATGCATCCACCCCATGAAGAGCGAGTCGCATCTCGCAAAACACGTCGGGTGTTTTAGATGTTATGTATATTCATGTATTTCTAATGCAATGCGATCTTTAACCATGTACAAATTGTATTGGCTTTGCCTTTGTTTATGCTAGTCTTTTACTATATGTGTGATTATTTCTGCAATAAATGTTTTAATTGTATATTTGTCAATTTCTTCGGCCTATTGTGCACATATCAAGTCCCAAGGGGAGATACCTTTGTTTTGTTTTTATTGTACTATTAGGGATGGAGGTGTGTCACTGGTGACACCGGGCCTTTCTTTTTTTTAGGATGTAAAGCCTGGATTTTATTGGAGAAAATGTACCATCCATGATACTTTATTATATTTTTTTCCATTACATTTTTATGGAAGAGTTTTACACATAACAGAGATCAAAGAACATAAGAACGAATGTGGACTTTGTCAAACATTGAGATCCTACAATGAGCGAGTCAATGGTTTAAGTACCTATGACATATCAGGGTGTAGGCAAATATGTACATTCCAAACAATGTTTAGACTACTGATGGACAGGAAGAAGGTTTGGGGCACAGTCTGGTACCCCCGGACACCCCATCTGGGATTATGATACTTTGTTTATTTGCACCAACATCCACATTTTCAGGACAAGCTTTTTGGGGTGCACCCCCCCTGCTTCAATTTCCAAGCAATAATAATACACAAAGATTTAGAAGAATGTTAATTTGGCCATCTCCAACACAGCAATTGTAAATAAACTTGGATAGTCAGTGAGATAAGGCCGGGCGAGGTCTATGGACTGGAAGGAGAAAAGAGTCACACAGGTGAGCGTGGTCATAAAACTGTCAGACAGGAATTTAGAAAACTTAAGTCAATATTTTAGTCAATTTTTTTTTTCTTTTTCAAATAGAATTATCATTCTTAAGTTCAAAAAGGTTTCATTTCCCGAGTAGTTTTGAAGCTCCCTTGAAGAACCAAAACACGCATGTCTTCCATGGTGTGGTCTGAGATATGATGACCCACAGGTGTGCAGAAATCATCTTCCTTATGCCCCTTGATGGTGTGTAAAAGATTTCTTGTATGTCATTTCTGTCCCTTTTCACCAACATAAGATTTTTTGCTGAATGTTTTGCATTGGATGAAGTTCACAACATTACTAGAAGTACAACATTACTATGGGCAGCAGGGCAATGGACAGTGTCAGTAGAGCAGTGGACAGTGTCAGAAGGGCAGAGATTGGTGTCAGTAGTTTATTTTTTATATTTTTTTATTATTACTTTTTTACAATTTTATAATTTTTTTACAAAAACATTTTTTACAATTTTTTATTAGTTTTTTTATAATTTTTTTAGGAGCTCCATTGGAGGGCTTTGGTGAAATATCATGGGACTAAACAGACCCCTGATGTCTCACTTTTGAGACAGAGAAAGGGACTAAGGACAGATTTTCCCTGGTCCCTTTCTCTGCAGCCAAGCAGTAGGGCAAATGTACCCAGCACAGGGTGATTAGGGTGTGCCTAGGTACACCTCCCACACCTTCAACCTCTCCTGAAAGATTTAACTTGACAGCTAGAAACCAGCGTCTAAAAACGGCGGTTTAGCCGCATTTACGTAACGCGTTTAGTCGCGTTTAGCCGCATTTGTGTCGAGGGGCCTTTGAAAATTGTTTTTTTTTTAAATAGCCAAAAATGAAAATAATGCCTCTAAACAAAATGTAAATATAAAGGCAAATTGCCGCGTTTAGCCGCGTTTAACCGCATTTGGCGTTTGAAATGTCTCTAAACACAGCTTCTGAACGCATTTTTTAGGAGTTCCAAAAAAGCCTCTAAACACAACTGCCTAGAAACGACTATAAACGAACCCGTGTACATGTACTGATAAGATAACATAGAGGAGGGTTCAGGAGCAGTTGAATAAAAAATGCCCAACTGCTCGTAAACGTCCGTTTACCAGCTGCAGTGTACATGAGGCCTAAAGGAAATTTGTAAATTCTGTATATTATTGTATTCTATTTTGTATACACTACACCCACTGTGCACACGGCACTAATAATGCTTTCACTACATGATTCTGATTAGAATTAGCATGCCTATGTTACGCCCCTTGTTACCATACAAGTACAATTGTAATATAATTGTTCTACCTACATAATCATGTGTATAAACAACTTCAATTGTATCAAAATAAACAGAACAGTTATTTTGGAAAGACGCTGAGTTTATCTTTTGTGTCTGTTCCCTACTGCAGTAGTTATTATTAATTTGGAACCACTAATTAATATGAGAATAGGAATTGCTTGTCTATAAAATATCCAGAACAATTTGGATACACAGTTTGCAGCGTTTTTTTGTTGCAGGGTTTGGTTCCTTTATTTGTGAATTCATAGTCAGAATTAAGTGTTCTGCTAATTAGTTTCCATCTGAGGTCGGGTGGTCGCCTGAAAGCCAGGATTGGGGTGGTTGAAATATTTCTTTCAGAGTTTCATCCTCTGTTAGGATGGGTTGTAAATCTTTGATTGTCTTTCCAATAGGGAAAAAAAAAAAAACATGCAAAATTGCATATAACTCTAGCTGCCTAAATCTCTGGCTCTACAGATCATTGTGACGCTTCATTTTCCCTTTTGGCTCCTAAAAACACTGATTCTAAACCTAGAGTTGATTCAGAGGAGTAAGTACAAAATTCTAGCCCTATGTACAGTAGTCCTATGTGTTCCTACAGGCAACAAAAATCGTTCCTGGTGAGGGATAGCTCAAGAGTGTTTGTTTTGCTAAAGTATTAGTGGAATTCCAGACATTTTCATTGGCGTTTCACCAATTTTGTTATTTCAGTAAAATACATTGGAGTCTATGGGAAAGGCAAAATTACAATTGTTTTAAGAATACTTAGGGAAGTTCCTTTTAACTCCCCTGAACCTGTATCATAAAATGATCATGATTAGTTGTGATTAGGGATGGGCGAACGGTTCGACCCGAGCATAAGTTCGGGCCGAACTTTGCTTGCTCGGACATTCGGCGTACATTATGCAGTGATCACGGCAAATTTGCAAAGCCACCAGAACACCGTTAAAGTCTATGGGACAGTAACATGAAAGTGCTCATTTTAAAGGCTTATATGCAAGTTATTGCCATAAAAAGTGTTTGGGGACCCGGGTCCTGCCCCAGGGGACATGGATCAATGCAAAATTAGTTTTTTTTTTAAACGGATGTTTTTTCGGGAGCAGTGATTATTTTAATGCTTAAAAGTGAAACAATAAAAATGAAATATTCCTTTAAGTATCATGCCTGGGGGGTGTCTATAGTATGCCTGTGAAGTGGCACATGTTTCCCGTGTTTAGAACAATACCACAGCAAAATGACATTTCTAAAGGAAAAAATTGTCATTTAAAACTGATCGCGGCTGTAATGAATTGTCGGGTCTCGGCAATATAGATAAAACTCATTGGGCATGGGGTCCCCCCCAGTCCATTACCAGGCCCTTTGGGTCTGGTATGAATATTAAGGGGAACCCCAAACTAAAATTTATAAAAAAAATTGCGTGGGGTCCCCTCAAAATCTCAAAAAAGATATGAAAATTAAGGGGAACCCTGTGCCAAATTAAAAAAATATGGCTTAGGGGTCCCCCCAAAATTCATCCCAGACCCTTATCTGAGCATGCAACCTGGCAGGATGCAGGAAAAGAGGGGGGACAAGGGAGCGCCCCCCTCCTGAACCGTACCAGGCCACATGCCCTCAACATGGGAAAGGTGCTTTGCGGTCTGACCCCAAAGCACCTTTTGGGGACCCCCAGATCCTGGCCCCCCATGTGAATTGGTAACGGGGTACATTGTACCCCTACTATTTCACAAAAAAGTGTAAAAAATTGCAAAACAAGACAAGAGACAGCTTGCCACAAGTCCTTTATTAAAAAATAAAAAAATAAAAATGTCCAGCGCTGTAAATTCACTCCGGACCAAAAAAAAAAGCCACAACCGTTCCGCCTACATGGGAGGGAAGTATCACTGGGCTGGAGTCTCCCATGGAGGCAGAACGTTTATGGCTTTTTTTTTCCGGTCAGTAAATTCATACCAGACCCAAAGGGCCTGGTAATGGACTTAGGGGAGAACCCATGCCATTTTTTCGATGAGTTTTATCTATATTGCAGAGACCCGACAATTCATTACAGCCGTGATCAGTTTTAAATTACTTTTTTTCCTTTCGAAATGTAATTTTGTATTGTTCTAAACACGGGAAACATGCGCCCCTTTACAGGTATACTATAGACACCCCCCAGGCATGATATTTAAAGGAATATTTCATTTTTATTGTTTCACTTTAAGCATTATTAAAATTACTGCTCCCGAAAAAAAGTCAATTTTTAAAACTTTTTTTTGCATTGATACATGTCCCCTGGGGCAGGACCCGGGTCCCCAAACACTTTTTATGACAATAACTTGCAAATAAGCCTTTAAAATGAGCACTTTTGGTTTTTCATGTTAATGTCCCATAGACTTTAACAAGCTTCCGTGGCTTTCAAATTTCCTGCGAACACCGCATAATGTTCGTTGTTCGCTGAACATCCGAACAATCAAAGTTTGGTCCGAAATTTTGCTCTGGCCGAAATGTTCGCCCATCTATAGTGTTACCCCAAAGCATGTCTTCTATTTTGATGATGACATTAGGAAACAGATTATGTGGATATAGATGAAGAATGTGTTGCAATTTATATAAGCAAAGGAGATAGAACACCCAGAAGCTGCCTTTTCAATGAAGATTGGATGTGGATTAGGGATGAGCCGAACACCCCCCTGTTCGGTTCGCACCAGAACATGCGAACAGGAAAAAAATTCGTTCGAACACGCGAACGCCGTTAAAGTCTATGGGACACGAACATGAATAATCAAAAGTGCTAATTTTAAATGCTAATATGCAAGTTATTGTCATAAAAAGTGTTTGGGGACCCGGGTCCTCCCCCAGGGGACATGAATCAATGCAAAAAAAAGTTTTAAAAACGGCCGTTTTTTCAGGAGCAGTGATTTTAATAATGCTTAAAGTCAAACAATAAAAGTGTAATATCCCTTTAAATTTCATACCTGGGGGGTGTCTATAGTATGCCTGTAAAGGGGCGCATGTTTCCCGTGTTTAGAACAGTCTGACAGCAAAGTGACATTTTGAAGGAAAAAACACATTTAAAACTACCGCGGCTATTGCATTGCCGACAATACACATAGAAGTTCATTGATAAAAACGGCATGGGAATTCCCCACAGGGCAACCCCGAACCAAAATTAAAGAAAAAAAAATGATGTGGGAGTCCCCCTAAATTCCATACAAGGCCCTTCAGGTCTGGTATGGATATTAAGGGGAACCCCAGCCAAAATTTAAAAAAAAAATTGACGTGGGGTTCCCCCTAAATTCCATACCAGACCCTTCAGGTCTGGTATGGATTTTAAGGGGAACCCCGCGCCAAAAAAAAAAAAAAAAACGGCGTGGGGTCCCCCTAAAAATCCATACCAGACCCTTATCCGAGCACGCAACCTGGCAGGCCGCAGGAAAAGAGGGGGGGACGAGAGTGCGGCCCCCCCCCCCCTCCTGAACCGTACCAGGCCACATGCCCTCAACATTGGGAGGGTGCTTTGGGGTAGCCCCCCAAAACACCTTGTCCCCATGTTGATGAGGACAAGGGCCTCATCCTCACAACCGTGGCCGGTGGTTGTGAGGGTCTGCGGGCGGGGGGCTTATCGGAATCTGGAAGCCCCCTTTAACAAGGGGACCCCCAGATCCCGGCCCCCCCCCTGTGTGAAATGGTAAGGGGGTACTTACCCCTACCATTTCACTAAAAAACTGTCAAAAATGTTAAAAATGACAAGAGACAGTTTTTGACAATTCCTTTATTTAAATGCTTCTTCTTTCTTCCTTCATCTTCTTCTTCTTCTGGTTCTTCTGGCTCTTCTGGTTCTTCCTCCGGCGTTCTCGTCCAGCATCTTCTCCGCGGCGTCTTCTATCTTCTTCTCCTCGGGCCGCTCCGCACCCATGGCATGAGGGGGGAGGCTCCCGCTCTTCTCTTCATCTTCTTCTCTTCTTCATCTTCTTCTTCATCTTCTTCTTCTTCTTCTTCTTCCTTCTTCTCTTCTTCCTGTCTTCTCCGGGCCGCTCCGCAGCCATGCTGGCATGGTGGGAGGCTCCCGCTGTGTGACGGCGTCTCTTCGTCTGACGGTTCTTAAATAACGGGGGGCGGGGCCATCCGGTGACCCCGCCCCCCTCTGACGCACGGTGACTTGAGGGACTTCCCTGTGACGTCACGGGGAATGCCACAGGGAAGTCCCGTCATGTGTGCGTCAGAGGGGGGCGGGGTCACCGGATGGCCCCGCCCCCCGTTATTTAAGAACCGTCAGACGAAGAGACGCCGTCACACAGCGGGAGCCTCCCTCCATGCCACAGCATGGATTGCGGAGCGGCCCGGAGAAGACAGGAAGAAGAGAAGAAGGAAGAAGAAGAAGATGAAGAAGAAGATGAAGAAGAGAAGAAGATGAAGAGAAGAGCGGGAGCCTCCCCCCTCATGCCATGGGTGCGGAGCGGCCCGAGGAGAAGAAGATAGAAGACGCCGCTGAGAAGATGCTGGACGAGAACGCCGGAGGAAGAACCAGAAGAGCCAGAAGAACCAGAAGAAGAAGAAGATGAAGGAAGAAAGAAGAAGCATTTAAATAAAGGAATTGTCAAAAACTGTCTCTTGTCATTTTTAACATTTTTGACAGTTTTTTAGTGAAATGGTAGGGGTAAGTACCCCCTTACCATTTCACACAGGGGGGGGGCCGGGATCTGGGGGTCCCCTTGTTAAAGGGGGCTTCCAGATTCCGATAAGCCCCCCGCCCGCAGACCCTCACAACCACCGGCCACGGTTGTGAGGATGAGGCCCTTGTCCTCATCAACATGGGGACAAGGTGTTTTGGGGGGCTACCCCAAAGCACCCTCCCAATGTTGAGGGCATGTGGCCTGGTACGGTTCAGGAGGGGGGGGGGGCCGCACTCTCGTCCCCCCCTCTTTTCCTGCGGCCTGCCAGGTTGCGTGCTCGGATAAGGGTCTGGTATGGATTTTTAGGGGGACCCCACGCCGTTTTTTTTTTTTTTTTTTGGCGCGGGGTTCCCCTTAAAATCCATACCAGACCTGAAGGGTCTGGTATGGAATTTAGGGGGAACCCCACGTCAATTTTTTTTTTAAATTTTGGCTGGGGTTCCCCTTAATATCCATACCAGACCTGAAGGGCCTTGTATGGAATTTAGGGGGACCCCCACATCATTTTTTTTTTTTTTTTTTTGGTTCGGGGTTCCCCTGTGGGGAATTCCCATGCCGTTTTTATCAATGAACTTCTATGTGTATTGTCGGCAATGCAATAGCCGCGGGTAGTTTTAAATGAGTTTTTTCCTTCCAAATGTCATTTTGCTGTCAGACTGTTCTAAACACGGGAAACATGCGCCCCTTTACAGGCATACTATAGACACCCCCCAGGTACGAAATTTAAAGGGATATTACACTTTTATTGTTTGACTTTAAGCATTAATAAAATCACTGCTCCTGAAAAAACGTCCGTTTTTAAAACTTTTTTTTGCATTGATCCATGTCCCCTGGGGCAGGACCCGGGTCCCCAAACACTTTTTATGACAATAACTTGCATATAAGCCTTTAAAATTAGCACTTTTGATTTCTCCCATAGACTTTTAAAGGGTGTTCCGCGGCATTCGAATTTGCCGCGAACACCCCAAATTGTTCGCTGTTCGGCGAACTTGCGAACAGCCAATGTTCGAGTAGAACATGAGTTCGACTCGAACTCGAAGCTCATCCCTAATGTGGATATTTATACCATGTAGATTTAAATTGATATATGAAAATAAGCACTTTGCATAATAGATATGGCGATAGGTGACACAGTATTACCATGTGATGTCATTCATAGTTACAATGGTCTCAAATATACATGCCAAATATCACCATGCTCAGTAAAATCCACATGCCATTATTTTACCACATAAAAAAATAAATCCATTAAGGAAGTCCACCATCCAAATAGGCCAGAAGTTTGAAGAGTAGCTGTTGTCTGCATGTGGCTCCAGGACCACGCTGTGCAAAACCAGTGAGTCTCTGATATATTTTGCAGGAAGGATTCTCCATCAATACTAACCGTGTTGACAGTGGAATTGAGTGAATTTCTTTCCTTGCACTTGTATTTTCTTTCCTTCCAATTGTATAATTTATGGCTTGCTTTACATTTGATAGAATATCACTTGAAATCAGCATTTTTTTGGTTAGGATTGTATTGCTGTCTGTGTCCCTAGATTCACCCTCTCTATTAGTCCTGGTAAACATTTTCACAGGAACAGGAGGTAAAGGAAATCTTCCCATGGAGATACCTGTCTCGGGGACAACTGTCTAAGAGGGGATCTTCTGATCTACTTGGAGAGATTTTCACTCATATCCTGTTGTGTCTTTGAGACAAGAAATGTAGGAAAATCTTTCCAAAAAGACACAACAAAAAATAAAAACCTAAATAGGGGGTTCAAACAAATACTTATTCTATCCGAAACAAAAAAGAGATCTCATTAGGGATGCGCATTAGAATAAACCGCTGTTCAATGGATTTCTTACATAGGTCAAAAAAGTACGTTTCTATCTTTCTCTACCTGTATTTTGGCAGTGAGTTCTTCCAGAAAACCCTTTGAAATGCTGTTTTGAAATCCTGGTTCCTCAGACTGTAAATGAGAGGATTGAGGAGAGGAAGGATCACTGTGTAAAAGACGGACACAACTTTGCCCCCAGAAAAATGATGGCGAGTACTTGGTCCAAAATAGTTTAACATAATGGAGCCATAATACATAAACACCACTGTCAAATGAGAGGTACAAGTAGAGAAAACTTTACTTCTATTTCCCTTAGATTGTATATTAAGAACAGTTTTGATTATATAGACATAGGGCAGAAAGGTCAGTATTATAGACCCAGCTGCAAGGAAGCTACCCAAAAGAAAAACAAGCAGAATATTGATGTAGGTGTCACTGCAGGAGATCCAAAACAATAGGGGAAGGTCACAGAAGAAGCTTTCTATTATATCTGATCCACAAAATGTTAATTTGAAGGCATGAAGTGTGTGAACTAAAGACTGGGTAAAGCTGAGACACCACACAATGGACACCAACTGTACACACACTTTCCAACTCATGATCTGTGTGTAATGTAATGGCTGACAAATGGCGGTATATCGATCATAGGACATGACAGACAACAGAAAAAATTCACAACTGGCAAAATAAAGAAAGAAGAAGACTTGGGTTATACAAGCCTGTATGGAAATTGTCTTTGTCTTGGTGTGAAGATCAAATAACATTCGGGGGACAGTTAATGAGGTATAACAAAGGTCCAAACCAGCCAGGTTCCCAAGGAAGAAATACATAGGAACATGGAGGTGAGAGTCAGTGACTATGAGGACAATAATCAGAAAATTCCAGATTAATGTCAGAAGGTAGATGAGAAGGAAGAAGAGAAAAAAAGGAAGCTGGAGATGAGGAAGGTCAGACAGTCCAGCGAGGAGAAATTCCTTCAAAATTGTCTGATTTCCCATTCCAATATATTTACCAATATTTTACTTATTTATTTTAAGTAGGAAAAAAGGTGATATTATATATGTTTCAGCTGTTGATCCTCAAAACACTACAGAAATACAACTTTAATTTCGATTTTTTATTTTCTTCTTGTTTAAGAAAAACCTGCAGAGACAATACAATAAACTTTATTCTGTGATTTGTGGCAATCTAAAATAATGAAGAGAGAAATTCTATCAGAAAAAGTTAAGAAGTTGACTGAAATTATGCACAGAAAACATGAACCGGTTCCTTGATACTATCAGCGATGTTAAATGTTATAATTCTTCACTGAAATTCTCAGATATTGGCAGAGTGTAATATTTATTGTCCATTATTCAGGAGATGGAGAAAAGTCACTTATTCCTGTCACATCCAAAAAAAAAATCTGACTTAGGTTTTACCTGAAAAAAAATATGATTGTAATGTTTGCTATAGTCTGTATGAGAAGAATGAAATGCAATCATTTCATTCTTTTATCATTTATTATAGATGATAAACATTCAGTCTGCTAGATTGGTGTATTTTCTCCTTTGCCATAAAGTGAGACCTGACTACAGGAAAGTCAGGTAAAGGTCCTCAATAATTAATCTCAGTAGCATGAAGGGACCTTAAGGTAGATCTAATCACTAAAATCTCATATCAGCTTCAACTTAATAATGTAATGTTACATGTTGTTTTTTATCATTTGCAACCTTCAATAACGTATTTCTAAATTCACACTATTTTTAATTTAGGATAGAGCAGGAAAGGGTAAAATCCTCTTTTTTTTTTTTTTGCCATCTGTGTCACATGGGGGAAAAATCCCTTTAGCTTTCTGTCCTGTAGACACAACAGGAGGTCAGAGGCAGTGAGGAAAATCTCCTTTCGGAAAGGTGTCCCCTTTGGAGGATTTCCTCTCTGATCCTGTTCTTGGGACAGCTCAAAATGTTGAACTGCTCATCACTTTCAGACTCGTGGACAATGGTCACCAGGACAAAATGGGAAGGTGAATCTCCCCAGCTTGAACAAAGACAGCAATAAAAAACTGACAGAGGATCTAAACCCTCACTCTATCTTTACAATAACCCCTGGTGATCCATAAAGATCATTGGTCCTTGGTGATGGCAGTCTCCCATTAGTTGTCGTGCATCGTCACCCTCTCTCATTTTTCTCTGGTTAAAATTTTAAGAAGCCATCACACATTAGACATGTGCACAACAAAAAAATTTGTTTACATTTTTATTTATTTCCGTTTCCGTTAATTCGTAACAATTCGTAATATCGTACGACGTGAGTTTTCTTATCCGCACTCGTTCGTATTTTCATAACAGTTATATTTTCTTTGATATGAAATGATTTGTAATTCCGTTTCTTTGAATTGAGATTCGTAATTCTGTTAGATAATAATTTTTGTTAATTGGTACTCTACTCGTAATTTAGTAATTGTTACTTTTGTGAGATTGCTTTTTTCATTGATTTGTACTTTTGTAGGAAATAAAGAATAATAATACGATGCTTGCTTTTCTAATAAGTCCTGTACTTACTCCAGTCCACTCCCTCAGTCACCAGACCGGACTCGGTTGATTGTCTAAAGTTATTAAGTAAGATACATCATTCACTAATACACTGCCCATTCGAAAGAATGATTCAAGAACACAAAATTACGAACATACATATTAAGATACACTGACACTGTCCATTCAAAAGAATGATTTGAGAACACGAACAAACAAAATTACAAACAGACAAAGAAACAAAATTACGAATACACAAATTAAAAATACGAACATCCGAAATTATGAACTGACAAATGAATGAAAATACGAAATGCAAATCATTTGTTATAGATGTCCTTTTATTTCTTTTACTGTTTCAGAGTTTCGTATTTTCGTAAGTTTGTCCGTTCGTAAGTTCATATTTTTGCATGTTCGTTGTTTTGCTTATTCGTGAAAGGAATTCTGGTCCTGGATGACCATCCTTTAATTAATTCAGGCAGACCACCGGGATCTTCGGATCTGTGAGAGACCACATGAGACACAGGAAACAAGCTGGAGTGTGTTCATAAGATCTCTGACTTTTATTGAACACAACGGTAGTATATATACCAGTAAAAATACATGTTGAAGGGTTTTTACAAACTTACACTCAGTACTTTCTTATCAAGAGTTAGGCTGCTTGGCTAGATAACAAGAAATAGCTAATGACTTTGCCGACACAAATTCAGCTTAACCACAATATCTCAGAGGGTGTGGTTCTATGCAAACTTTTAAGCAGATTACGGTAAAACACACACACATAGGAAAAGTTCACTTCTACTTTATGTGAATGAAAGAGAATCTAAGATGCAGTCAGTTTATATATTCTATTACAATTCATAATTTCGTAATTTTCGCTTTTTGTTTCTTTAAGCTAATCAGATGTTCGAATTGATCTGAATGTACGAATACTAACAAATTTGTACGAAAATCTATTTGTTACAAACCGAATCACAATTGTCTATCACACATTACACAGGCATGATCCACCATTGTCACCATCAAGAGAACCTGTCTAGAGCAATGATGTGCAGCTGACATTGGAGTGAGGGCATGCAGACAAGAAGGAGACAAAAGAGGATGCAGGAGATCAGCTGCACTCGAATTGAAAACAGAACATGAAAAAAAAGTGGTAAAAATGATTTTGAGGGTAAAATGAGAACTTTACACAGTGCAGAGAGAAATATAAATCTCATCCAGTTACAGTTTAAATCTACAATAAAATGTACCAAAGACACAGCAAAACCCAGACCTGGAACAAGCATGCTCTAAATGAATATGAGAGGAGTGTCAGAAATACTTATTATAGGTCATGTTATGGGTCAGCAACCCAGAATCATATCCAAAGCATCAGCATAATGGTCAGGGGACCAACATTCCTAAAGAGGGAGCACAACAATGGCAGCCTCCAATATTCTCCCATGACAGGTCCCCTTTATTTTTATTTAATGCCAGAAACAGTATTTATCAATGTTTGTAATTTGATGAGTCAAGACCAAAGTGTTATTTGTAATTATCAATGTAAATAAGGAGCCTCCCTCTACAAAACTGTACAAATATGAAGAAATGTTCAGATAATTAAATATGAAGATAATAAATATATAAATGAACGATGTATCGGGGAGTGACAGCACATCTTTAAAAGTGGCAATACTTATCACAGCTATGAAGATCATTAATATATAAATTAATAGTGAATAAAGATGTGACATGATTTATTTAAACGTATCAATACTTATCTGTTTCTTAACATAATCAATAAAACATCAAACTCAGGAAACAACCAGATAAGTTATAAAAATGACCTTAAATGAAAACATTTCATAAATGATTAATTTATATTTCCATCAATCAAAGAAACACATGAGCATACAATGTGTACAGAGTGACATCAGCATCATATTTATTATAAAATGTGTGTCAAATATGTTGGAACACATCTTATATAATTTACTTACCGATATGTACATTGTGATCTCAATGGTTAAAAATAAAATAAAATAAAATGTGACTCTTTACCTGCTCTGTGTCTACCAAAACAAAAGTCATATTACCTGAATTGAGATCAAAACAGTCAATGTGATCTGTGTCATGTATTATAAAAGAGTTTAGCTGTAAGAAAAAAATATCATGTATTTATTTCTTTTTTTTATTCAGTTATATACAAATTCATCTCTGATACAAATAAAATACAAAACAAAGATGACAACAATTTGGATGAGCTAAAGTTTTACAAATAAAACAATGACTGAAATGTCCCGTACCTATAATACAAATAATGAAGGAGATAAATAGCTGTGAATGGCCAGACTGGTAAAAAGAAGAATTTTCCTTGTTTTAGCTCCTAGCCCAGATTTTTTTAGTGACCCCCCCCAGCAGAGGTAAAATCTGATAGAATGGGAGCCCCCTCTGGAAGGGTCAGCTCAGTGCTAGAAGTTTGATTTTGCTGAAGAAAATTAAATGAAAAGAACAGAAAATCTATATGCCATTTCTGATCACAATATAATTTCATTCTACACACGTTCATATATTTATATAATACAGAAATTTCCCCTGACATCCCCGGAGCACACAGGGGGTGTAGATTGGCTCTGTGTTCATCTGAGATTCAGCTAAAACATTCCACCAATAAATTTCTAGAGAAAATAAATCATCAGCTGAGTTCATGTATCCTTCAGAGAGACACAAAGTCTCTGATCAAGTAACCTTAAGAAAAAGAAAACTTTTCAAGTTTAAAATGGAAAGTTCTAAATTGAGATGCAAAAGTGATAAAAAAGTGATAAAAAAAAGAAACAACTGACCAAAAAAAACACAGAAAAGTGAAAATAATAAAAGAAAGGAGAGATCTGAAGAGTAAAATAATAAAAAAGAATCCAAATAAAAAAGTAAATAATATATATATATATATATATATATATAAAATATAAGTTTATTCTCCAGCTACCCTCTGCTGACTTTTTATTGGATTTCTTTCGGGATTAGAGTCATGTAGATTTTTATAAAAAGTTAAATAAAGGGTTTGCTTTAACTTATAAAGTTAACTGCAAATCAAATGTTGTTGGAATATTTTTATCTTTTATAAAAAATATGGAAAAAAGAGAAGAAACATTGCGCATAGAAAATGTTTAAAGGGGTTGTAAAGGTAAAAAATAGATCTTTTAAATACTATCCATTGATTCTCTAGTGTCCTATGGAATTACTGGGTGGATTGTAGCGTGTTTTCAGAGTTAATCCATCTTCCCCATACTTTACTAATTTTTTTATTTGATCCTCTAGACTCATATGTCATTTTATACATGGTGATATTGGCGTTAACCAAACCTTTCCAGGCATTCAATGTAAGATATTCTCTCCTGACCCAATGAAGTACAATTAATTTCCTTACATAGTAAAGCAGTAGTCTTAGTAGTGTTCTTGTGTTTTTACTCATAACTTCATCTTCTATGATCCCCAAAAGACCCAGCAAAGGGCTGCATATGTTCGGTATGTCTAAAGTATCAGCAATAAATTAAGCCACCTGAGACCATAATGGCCTAACTCTGTCACATTCCCATACCATATGTATAAAAGAGCCTTCTTCCCTCAAGCATTTATGACAAATAGGGTCCACCTTCTTTCCCATTTGATAAAGTCTCAAAGGGGTATAGTACATCTGGTGTAAGTACCTTAGTTGTATTAATTTGTCTCTAGCAGATATAACCGTAGGTAAGTATGATGCCAGAACATTTTCCCATTGACCATCTGTAATTTCTGGTATGATCTCCACCCATTTTCCTTTAAGTTTACACTCTCTAGGATTCTCCTCTGCCAAAAGTGTATTGTAGTATGTAGAAATTCGTTTAGTATGATCTGGAGTAGCCAGTAGTCTTTCTATCATAGAGTTTTCCAGTGTCACCGGTCCAACCCCAAATTGAACATAAGAAGCATGTCTCAATCTGGTAAATTGGTATTCCCAGGTCTCTGGAACATTCAGTTCTCTTCGCAATAGCGAAAAGGTTTTTAGTTCCCCATTGGTATACAATTGGTGCAGATATGTGAGCTCATATTAAGACCATCTAAATCTGTCTTCTAAATTCAAGAATTCTTTCAGGTTGGGATTGAACCACAACGGCGCATTAAGGGACAAATGAAGGGGGTTATCTTTTATATGTTTCATACAAATCCCCAATACCTTTTTAGCAGATTTTAGTATCTCCTTGCCCCCTACGGTGGGGACTTCTCCCCTGAAAAAGAAATTCAGTAAGGTTTCATATGATGTCACCGTTGCTGCTTCAACTGCAACCGCAGCATTATTTAATTGTGGGAACATTCTCCAATGTATAAATACTAATTGGGATGCTAAATAGTATAGTCTCAGGTCAGGTATCGCCATACCACCTCTGTGAACAGGTAATTGCAACACCTCAAGAGAGACCCTTGCCGCTTTATTACCCCATAAAAAAGATGTTAATAGGGAGTTTTTGTGTTTGAAAATTCTTTTTGGGATATAGATTGGGGCATTAGAGAGGATGTACAAAAATTTCGGAAGGAAGATTATTTTAAATATGCTAGCCCTGCCATAGAGTGTAAGTGGAAGGTCCTTCCATTTCTGTATTCTGTCACTAAATGCTCTGATGATGGGCCATAAATTGTCCTCAATGAATGAATCTACAGGTGGGTGGACCACTACACCCAGGTATTTAAATTTCTCTACAATAGCCAGGGGGCACTGGGCTGGAAGTATTAAGTCCGGCTGTGAGTCTAGTGGAAAGAGGACTGATTTGGTCCAGTTGATCCTGAAGCCAGAGAAATTCCCAAACTCCCAGATCAACGAGACTGCCGTGGCCAACGACTGCTCTGGATCTCTCAAGTATAGGAGCATGTCATCAGCGTATAATGACACACGCTCTTCCAGATCTCCTATCATAAACCCCTTTAACGTGACATTAGTTCTAAGTGTAGCTGCCAGTGGCTCTATGGCCAAAGCAAACAGAAGAGGGGAAAGGGGGCAGCCCTGCCTTGTTCCCCTATAGATCTTGAAAGGTGCAGAAATAGAGCCGTTCACTCTGATACTTGCTCTGGGGTCATTATACAAAAATTTTGATCCGAAACCCAGCTTACCTAAAAGCAAAAATAAATAGTTCCACTCTACAGAGTCGAACGCCTTTTTGTTGTCTAAAGATGCCACAACTCTTTTTCCTTTATTATCATGAGGCGTCTGGAGGTTGACATATCGTCTACGTAGGTTCATTTAAGTGGAATGTCCGGGTATAAATCCCATTTGATCCGAGTTAATTAGTTTGAGGATCACCGACTTCAACCTACCGGCCAAAATCTTGGCCAGTATCTTGACATCGGTATTTATCAAAGAAATTGGCCTGTATGACTCACATTCCTGCGGATCCTTTCCTGGCTTGAGTAACACTATTATTAATGCTTCCCTCATAGACTCTGGTAATATGCCTTCTTTCTCTGCAGCTATAAAGACTTTTTGTAGCAATGGCACTATCTGTTCCTTATGCAACTGGTACCATTCAGCTGGAAATCCATCCAAGCCAGGTGATTTACCTAGCCTGAAGGATGAGATTGCACGACCAATCTCCTCCAGGGAGATCGGTTGTTCCAAAAGTTCTCTATCTTCTCGGTGTAGAGATGGGAGTGTTAAATTGTCAATATACCTTTCCAGTTCCTGGTCAGTATGCTGGGTTTGCGTCTGGTAAAGATTCTCGTAAAAGTCTAGAAAAGCATTTAGAATCTCTTGGGCCTCCTCAACTACCTCACCATTTAGTTTCTTTATCTTGCCTATTGAGACCGGTGCATAAAGTGGACTTGCCAAAAAAGACAATAAGCGTCCACTCTTATCGCCAAACTCAAAGAATGATCTAGCCTGCCGTAGTTGCGTTTTTTTCAGTGTGTTCAACTAATAGCAAGGTGTATTGTCGTGTTTTTTCCTGCCAAATTTGATATCTACCTGGAGATGAGTCAAGAATATATTCTTTTTCAGCTTCCGAGGCATTAATTTCTGCATTTTTAATATCTGAGTTAAGTGCTTTGGTGAAACTTCTTATTTCCGATGCAAATACCCCTCTCATAGTTGCCTTAAAGGCATCCCACTGAATAGCTGGTGTTGTTTCCCTCCCATTCTCCTTCCAATAGTGCCCAATACTCTCCTTGCATTTTATGGTAACATAATCCTCCTGGAGCCATTTTGTATTCATCCGCCATTGTCTCCTTCCCCGTGGAGCTCTCAGATCTAGAGTGACCTCCAAAGGGGAATGGTCTGATATAGCGCTAGGGAGATATCTGACGGTGGTTATGTAAGGAAGGCCATCTTGAGACGACAGCGCCAAATGTATTCTAGAGGATGTCTTATGGGTCTCAGAGTGACATGAGAATTCCCTGACTCCAGGGTTCCGCTCTCTCCAAACGTCAGTGAGTGCATAACTCTCCAATAGGGATGAGCTTCGAGTTCTAGTCGAACTCATGTTCGACTCGAACATTGGCTGTTCGCAAGTTCGCCGAACAGCGAACTATTTGGGGTGTTTGTGGCAAATTCGAATGCCGCGGAACACCCTTTAAAAGCCTATGGGAGAAATCAAAAGTGCTAATTTTAAAGGCTAATATGCAAGTTATTGTCATAAAAAGTGTTTGGGGACCTGGGTCCTGCCCCAGGGGACATGGATCAATGCAAAAAAAAGTTTTAAAAACGGCCGTTTTTTCAGGAGCAGTGATTTTAATAATGCTTAAAGTCAAACAATAAAAGTGTAATATCCCTTTAAATTTTGTACCTGGGGGTATCTATAGTATGCCTGTAAAGGGGCGCATGTTTCCTGTGTTTAGAACAGTCTGACATCAAAATGACATTTTGAAGGAAAAAACTCATTTAAAACTACCCGCTGCTATTGTATTGCCGACAATACACATAGAAGTTCATTGATAAAAACGGCATGGGAATTCCCCAAGGGGGAACCCCGAACCAAAATTAAAAAAAAAAAAATGACGTGGGAGTCCCCCTAAATTCTATACCAGGCCCTTCAGGTCTGATACGGATATTAAGGGGAACCCCGGCCAAAATTTTTTTAAAAAAATGACGTGGGGTTCCCCCTAAATTCCATACCAGACCCTTCAGGTCTGGTATGAATTTTAAGGGGAACCCCGCGCCAAAAAAAAAAAAAAAACGTGCGGGGTCCCCCCAAAAATCCATACCATACCCTTATCCGAGCACGCAACCTGGCAGGCCGCAGGAAAAGAGGGGGGGACGAGAGTGCGCCCCCCCTCCTGAACCGTACCAGGCCACATGCCCTCAACATTGGGAGGGTGCTTTGGGGTAGCCCCCCAAAACACCTTGTCCCCATGTTGATGAGGACAAGGGCCTCATCCCCACAACCCTGGCCGGTGGTTGTGGGGGTCTGCGGGCGGGGGGCTTATCGGAATCTGGAAGCCCCCTTTAACAAGGGGACCCCCAGATCCCGGCCCCCCCCTGTGTGAAATGGTAAGGGGGTACTTACCCCTACCATTTCACTAAAAAACTGTCAAAAATGTTAAAAATGACACGAGACAGTTTTTGACAATTCCTTTATTTAAATACTTCTTCTTTCTTCTATCTTCCTTCATCTTCTCGCTCTTCTGGTTCTTCTGGCTCTTCTGGTTCTTCCTCCGGCGTTCTCGTCCAGCATCTCCTCCGCGGCGTCTTCTATCTTCTTCTCCTCGGGCCGCTCCGAACCCATGGCATGGGGGGAGGCTCCCGCTCTTCTCTTCTTCTTTTCTTCTCTTCTTCTCTTCTTCATTTTCTTCTCCAGGCCGCTCCGCACCCATGCTGGCATGGAGGGAGGCTCCCGCTGTGTGACGGCACTCCTCGTCTGACAGTTCTTAAATAATGGGGGGCGGGGCCACCCGGTGACCCCGCCCCCCTCTGACGCACGGGACATGACGGGACTTCCCTGTGGCATTCCCTGTGACGTCACAGGGAAGTCCCGTCAAGTCACCGTGCATCAGAGGGGGGCGGGGTCACCGGGTGGCCCCGCCCCATGTTATTTAAAAACTGTCAGACGAGGAGCGCCGTCACACAGCGGGAGCCTCCCTCCATGCCAGCATGGGTGCGGAGTGGCCCGGAGAAGAAAATGAAGAAGAGAAGAAAAGAACAAGAGAAGAGCGGGAGCCTCCCCCCATGCCATGGGTGCGGAGTGGCCCAAGGAGAAGAAGATAGAAGACGCCGCGGAGGAGATGCTGGATGAGAACGCCGGAGGAAGAACCAGAAGAGCCAGAAGAACCAGAAGATGAACGAAGATAGAAGAAAGAAGAAGCATTTAAATAAAGGAATTGTCAAAAACTGCCTCTTGTCATTTTTAACATTTTTGACAGTTTTTTAGTGAAATGGTAGGGGTAAGTACCCCCTTACCATTTCACACAGGGGGGGGGCGGGATCTGGGGGTCCCCTTGTTAAAAGGGGCTTCCAGATTCCAATAAGCCCCCCGCCCGCAGACCCCCACAACCACCGGCCAGGGTTGTGGGGATGAGGCCCTTGTCCTCATCAACATGGGGACAAGGTGTTTTGGGGGGCTACCCCAAAGCACCCTCCCAATGTTGAGGGCATGTGGCCTGGTACGGTTCAGGAGGGGGGGGCCACACTCTCGTCCCCCCCTCTTTTCCTGCGGCCTGCCAGGTTGCGTGCTTGGATAAGGGTCTGGTATGGATATTTGGGGGGACCCCACGCCGTTTTTTTTTTTTTTTTTGGCGCGGGGTTCCCCTTAAAATCCATACCAGACCTGAAGGGTCTGGTATGGAATTTAGGGGGAACCCCACGTCATTTTTTTTTTAAATTTTTAAATTTTGGTTCCCTTTGGGGAATTCCCATGCCGTTTTTATCAACGAACTTCTATGTGTATTGTCGGCAATGCAATAGCCGCGGGTAGTTTTAAATGAGTTTTTTCCTTCAAAATGTCATTTTGCTGTCAGACTGTTCTAAACACAGGAAACATGCGCCCCTTTACAGGCATACTATAGACACCCCCCAGGTACGAAATTTAAAGGGATATTACACTTTTATTGTTTGACTTTAAGCATTATTAAAATCACTGCTCCTGAAAAAACGGCCGTTTTTAAAACTTTTTTTTGCATTGATCCATCTCCCCTGGGGCAGGACCCAGGTCCCCAAACACTTTTTATGACAATAACTTGCATATTAGCCTTTAAAATTAGAACTTTTGATTATTCATGTTCCTGTCCCATAGACTTTAACGGTGTTCGCGTGTTCAAATGAACTTTTTTCCTGTTCGCATGTTCTGGTGCGAACCAAACAGGGGGGTGTTCGGCTCATCCCTACTCTCCAACCAGGAAGATAAATTATGTCTGGACCCGGAAACATTCCCATGCCTGTCCAGAGTTCCATCCGACACTGCATTAAAATCTCCTAAGAATAATATTGGGCCTTGAGCAATCAATATAGCTTCTTTAATAATTTTGTCTAGTATTGGTAAGGAGAATGGGGTGGAATGTAAACACATACCAATGTCAGAAATACATTATACATTCGACATACCAGGATAGCATATCATCCATTCGGATCTAGTTTGACTTGCAAGATTTGCGCAGCCGCAGTTTTGGTAACTAGAATAGCTACACCCCTAGAATATGTTGAGTATTCAGCATGCAAAACTCTCATCACGTTTGTTTTTTTAGTGCCATAATCTTAGATCCCTGCAAATGCATCTCCTGCAACATTATGATATGAGGTTTGTATCGTTTTATGAACTCAAAGATGAGAGATCTCTTAATCTTGGAGTTCATACCACGCACATTCCATGACAGTAATTTTATCTTACCCTCCATTTACATGTATAAAGGAACAGTTGCAGGGTAACAAGGAGTAACTGTTAGCCAGTCTCCTTCCTATTGGACAGATCCCCTGTGAGGAGAGAACAGAACACATCAGCAGCACACAGCACAAACCAAAGTTAAACAGTAACATGAGCCCCTTCCCCCCTCCCTGCACACACACCCAACTTGTTGTGTGCCTTACTCCCATAACAAAAAGGCAGTAGACTTAAAGTGACATCAGGGGGTCACAGTTTTCTGAAAAGAACAAAGTCACCTTATATTCACCAACAGAAAAAAATCTCCTTTCCTCTCTTTTTCCTCCCCTTCTCCCCTCTCCCCGAAAATGAAAAAAAGGGGGGAAGGAAAGGAAGCAAAAACAACATCAAAAAACGAACAAAAAAAAAGGAAGAGAGAAAAAAAGAAAACCTGATACAGTACATCCAGGGGGGTATCTCCGTGGTTGATAGCAATGGAAGGTGATATGATTGAACAGAGGAAAGGAAAAAAAGTTATATCGATAAAAAATATAACTGCTCAAGATATGAGCCAAAACCTCTGTGCTCTCCTCTATCCTCTTCTTCTCCCTCCAATAGTTCTTGTTTCTTCTCACTCTGATATCAAGAACAGTTCACTTAAGTGATGTTATAAATTGTGTGTTACATCTGGTGGGACATCATGCCATGGTATTGTAGTGCCAAAGATTATCTTAAACATGGATACCTCTTCACCCTAGCATAGTAAGACTTGCAATAGTCATCATGTGTATTCCGAAGCATCTCCTTACACAGTTACCGGTGTTCAATTGGGCTGCGACGTCCTCTGGAATCCAGCCATCTTGAGGCTTCCGTGGGGTATTAAAGAAGGAGACTTTCCCCCCATCAACTACTCTTAGCTTCGCCGGGTACAACATGCTGTAGGGAAATTGTAAGTCTCTGAGTCTCTTTTTAACATGAATGAAGCTGGCTCTCTGCTTCTGCGTGGCCGCAGAGAAGTCGGGATAAATGGATATACGGTTCCCATTGTATTGCAATTCACCTCCAGTGCGTGCTGCTCTGAGTATGCTTTCCCGGTCCCTGAAGTGTAATATGCGCGCAATCATAGGGCGTGGGTGTGCTCCAGGTGGAGGGGGTTTAGAAGGAATCCTGTGTGCCCTTTCTATAGCAAATAATCTGGAAAATGTAGTGTCAGCCATATTATCTTTAAGCCAAAGTTCCAGAAAATTTTCCGGCTGTGTTCCCTCAGCTTTTTCGGGGAAACCTACAAAACGGACATTGTTCCTTCTTTGTTTGTCTTCCATGTCTCCCAGCTTATCTGTGTGCGCGTTTATTTCTTTATGTAGGTATTGTACTTTACCCTCCATAGGCCGCACCACATCCTCCATGTCACTGATTCTTTGCTCGGCTTCAGAGGCCCTCTCTCTAATGGTCTGCACATCCTGCTTCAGAAAGGACATTTCTGCTCTCATCCCATCAATATGTTCAGTCAAAGTAGTTTGGCATGTATAAATGGCCTCCATAATTTGCTTTAAAGAGGGTTCCTCCACATTAACTGCTGATTCTGTGGCTATATCATCACAGGGGAGTCTATCCAGGGATAAGCCTCTTTTTTTGCCCGGAGATCTGCGTGGCAGCGGGCTTACCTTCCCAGGCTGTGAGGATGTCTCGTCAGCTCTGCTCCGCCGTGTGCTGCTGGGGCCTTGTTCCACCGCCTTGTGTGCGCGGCCATCTTGGCTTCCCCAGGCATAACGGGACAGATGCTCCGCAGCTGGTTCCATTGAAGCCGGCCCGTATTTAACCATACCCAGTCGATCTGTAGGGTCCGGTGAGTAAGGGGGTGTCGGTATCGTTCAGGATCCGTGTCTCTGACACTCAGGATTAAGGCAGAATGTTGCGTCCCGGCCGGAGCTCCTGTGAAGAGCTGCTCACATGTCCGCTGCTAGCTCCGCCCCAGACAATCAATGCATTTTTAATCGCACTGATTGCTGTATTAATGCCAATGATTCCAAAAATGTGTCAAAATTGTCCGATCTGTCCGCCATAATGTTGCAGTCCCGATAAAAATTGCAGATCGCCGCCATTACTGGTAAAAAAAATAATAATAAAAATGCTATAGATCTATCCCCTATTTTGTAGACGCTATAACTTTTGCGCAAACCACTCAATATACGCTTATTGCAATTTTTTTTTACCAAAAATATGTAGAATAATACATATCGGCCTAAATTGAGGAAAAACATTTTTTTATATATATTTTTGGGGATATTTATTATAGCAAAAAGTAAAAAATAATGTGTTTTTTTCAAAATTGTCACTCTTTTTTTGTCTATAGCACAAAAAATAAAAACCACAGAGGCGATCAAAGCTCTATTTGTGGTAAAAATTTTGTTTGGGTACAACATCGCAAGACCGCTCAATTGTCAGTTAAAGCGACGCAATCACAAAGCAAATCACAAAAAGTGCTCTGGTCAGGAAGGGGGTAAATTCTTCCGGGGCTGAAGTGGTTAAAGAACCTGAATGATAATTAGCTGTGATGTCATGTTGTTTTATGTAGAATTCTATTAATCTGACTCTACTTCCATTTGCCCAGAACAGCCACCATCTTTGTCTTTTCATAAAGAACTTCTTCATTTCCAGTACATCCCTTACAATTCTGTGTGAAAATGTTTGTGACTAGGGATGAGCTTTGAGTTTGAGTCGAACCCATGTTTGACTCGAACATCGTGTGTTCGACCATTCACCGAATTGCGAACGTTATGGGCCGTTCGGCTCAAATTCGAGTGGCACGTCACAGCCCATAATTCACTGCGGCATCGCAGTGCATTGCTGGCTGATGATTGGCCAAGCATGCACTATGACCCGCATGCTTGGCCAATCACAGCGCCGTCTGCACAGAGGGCCGTAATTGGCCAAAGCCAGGGTGGCTTTGGCCAATTATGGTTTAGGGGGTTTAGTACATGCCCCACACTATATAAAGCCGCTTGCATGGCGGCCTTGTGTAGTGTTTTGCGGCGGCAGAGAGAATTAGACAGAGAGAGAGAGACAGTGTCATTTTACTTAAGTTAGAAAGAGTAGGCAGGCGAATCAGTTAGCTGCACTTACAGTGTATTGTGTATATATATGCATGTGTATATATATGCATATATATATATATATATATATATATATATATATATATATATATATATATATATATATATATCATATATCAAGACAAGTGCTGGTGTTCTTCTTCTGATCCTATTAATACCACAGGCAGGCAGCTTGAAGTATTTCCAGTTAGTGTTCTGTGTAGCCCTGCACAGTTGCACCTATAGCTACCTGAAGACAAGTGCCGGTGTTCTTCTTCTGATCCTATTAATACCACAGGCAGGCAGCTTGAAGTATGTACAGTTAGTGTTCTGTGTACCCTGCACAGTTGCACCTATAGCTACCTGAAGACAAGTGCTGTTCTTCTTCTGGACAGGGCGGTCAGCAGTAAGGTGCATATTTCTGCTGACTCATGGTCCAGCAGGCATGGACAGAGATGTTACCTATCTTTAAAGGCGCATTGGGTGACTCTGCTGGCAGCTGGGAAGGATGCAGGACAAGATGCAGTAGTGTTGGAGGTTGTTCCACCACCACGCCTCCAAAATTCTACTATTGGTAAATCTGACACACCTCTCTCCTCCACCCCCTCCTCTTCTTTTTCCTCTATGGCCTCTTCCTGTGCTTTTCCTTTGCTTTGTCCTGAACAACCAGCGGTGCTCCGTAGGCATTCAAGATGCCATGCGGTGCTCGAGCTGATGTGCTTGGGGGACAGGAGCCACACTGGGGCAGAGATTCTGTCAGCTCTGCAGGGGCAGGATCAGAGGTGGTTGACGCTACACCAGCTTAAGGCAGGAATAGTGGTTTGCGACAATGGCACCAACCTCCTCTCCTCCCTCCGACAGGGACAACTGACTCATGTACCCTATTTGGCTCACGTCCTTAACTTGGTGGTGCAGGGAATCTTGGGCAGGTACCTGGGCTTACAGAATTTCCTGAGGCAGCCAGGAAAGTCTGTGTGCATTTCCACCAGTCATATAATGCAAGTGCTTGGCTGGCAGACCTCCAAAAGGAATTCAACCTGCCCAAGAACCGCCTAATCTGTGACATGCCCACCAGGTGGAACCCAATGTTGGCCATGCTGCAGTGTCTGCACATGCATCAGAGGGCCATCAATGAGTACCTGTGTGACTATGGCACCAGTACAGGGTCAGGGGAACTTGTTTTTTTCCCCACCCCTGTGGGCCACGATCAGGGATGCATGCACTGTCCTGTCACCATTTGAGGAGGCCACGAGGATGGTGAGCAGTGACAGTGCATGCATCAGTGACACTGTCCCCCTTGTCCACCTGTTGGAGCACACGCTGCGTGGAATAATGGACAGGGCACTTGAGGCAGAACAGAGGCAGGAAGAGGAGGACTTTATTAGCTCTCAAGGCCCCCTTTATCCAGACAGTGTTCCTGCATGTCCGCCTATAACACAGGATGAGGACGAGGAGGAGGAAGAGTAGGAGGAGGAAGATTGTGTCGGCATGGAGGTGGAGCCTGGCACTCAGCATCAGCAGCAGTCTTTAAGGGATCATTTACAGTCCCAAGAAACCCATGGACTTGTATGTGGCTGGGAGGAGGTGGCTGCGGATCATGTCATCCTTAGTGACCCAGAGGACTCCGGACTGAATGCCTCAGCAAACCTACGCTGCATGGCCTCCCTGATCCTGCAAAGCCTGCAGAAGGATCCTTGTATTCGTGGTATCAAGGAGAGCGATGAATACTGGCCGGCAACCCTCCTTGATCCACGTTACAAGGGTAAGGTTGTGGACCTTTCCTTGCCGTCGCAGAGGGAGCTTAGGATGAAACATCTTCGGGAGACCTTGCAGAAAGGTTTGTGCAACATGTTTCCAGAGCCTGGGAGGTTACAATTTCCTGATCCCCCTGGACAACGTGTTGCTGAGGCTTCAGTCAGTCAAAGAGGGAGCGGTGGAGAAGGTGGCCGTCTGACCGATGCGTTCAGACAATTTTTTGGTCTGCAGCCCCAAGGTCTGATCGGTTCCAGCAACCATCGCCAGCATCTGATTCACATGGTGCAGGAATACCTAGGGGCAAGATCTGACTTGGACACCTTTCCCACCGAAAATCTTCCGGGTTAGTGGGTCTTGAGGATGGATCACTGGCCAGAGCTTGCACACTATGCAGTTGAGCTACTGGCCTGTCCTGCATCCAGAGTTCTTTCGGAACGCACATTCAGTGCTGCTGGAGGCTTTGTAAGCGATCACAGGGTGCACCTGTCCACCGAATCGGTCGATCAGCTGACCTTCATAAAAATGAATCAGTCTTGGATCACCAGCTACCAAGATGCTGATGCTGATGTAACCAATTGATTTTTTTTTTTAAATGTGAGATCCCTTCAAGACTGAATATGCTGATGCTGAGTAACTATCCTGTCATGCTGAGTAATTATCCTCTTCCTTCTCAATGATCATGCTGATACTGTAGCTTGTAAAAACATTTTTGGTACTGGGCACTGCCACCAGTGGCCGAGGCCCAATTTTTCTGCCCCTGTTTAACAGGGGCGTGTAATTACAATTTTTGATGCAATAATTTGCAACAGGGCTCATTCCTGCGCTCCAACTAGAGCATCTGTGAGGGGTTGCAGTGTTGTGGCAGCAGTGGCTAAGGCCCAATTTTTCTGCCCCTGTTTAACAAGGACACGTAATTACAATTCTTGATCTAATATTTCACAGCAGGGCCCATTCCTGTGCCCACTAAGAGTAACTGTGAGGGCTTACAGTGTTGTGGCAACACTAAACCTAAGGCCCCAATTTCTGCAGAGTATATAGGGCAGGACCCTACTTTCAAACATCCAACTTACAAGCGACTCCTACTTGCAAACAGAAGGAGACAACAGGAAGTGAGATGAAATCTACCCCTAGGAAGGGAAATTCTCTCCTATAAGGGTTAATATGGGAAAAACATGTCTCCTCTTCACAGATGCTTTATCACAATCCTTGTTTCACTAAAAACCCCAAATTTTCAAAAAACATTTGTCATTGGGAAAGAAAGTGAGGCGAAATCTTCTAAAGAGGTGCACAGACAGCAAAACAAATGTCACAGCGGTTTTAACCCTTCCCTATGTTTTCCAAAAAGCTTAAAAATAGATTTTTTTGGCTGGAGCTACACTCTAAAAATGTACCCGTTCAAAATCACAAAGAGATTCTACTTAACAACAAACCTACAGTCCCTGTCTTGTTTGCACCGCCTGTATACTGCTGTTCAGAGTATATAGGGCCTGGTGGCCCCACGCCTTTCCTTATTTTAATTTGGGTGTGGGGTTCCCCTTAATATCCATACAAGACCCAAAGGGCCTGGTAATGGACTGGGGGGTACCCATGCCATTTTTCTCACCGATTTTCATCCATATTGCCAGGACCTGACATTGCATTAAAGCCGCAAGCAGTTTTAAATGACTTTTATTCCTTTAAAAATGTCATTTTGTGCAGGGACTGTTCTAAGCACGGGAAACACGTGCCACTTTACAAGCATACTATAGACACCCCCCAGGTACGATATTTAAAGGAATATTTCACTTTTTTTTCACGTTAAGCATCATTAAAATCACTGCTCCTGAAAAAACGTCCGTTTTTAAAACTTTTTTTGCATTGATACATGTCCCCTGGGGCAGGACCCGGGTCCCCAAACACTTTTTAGGATAATACCATGCAAATTAGCCTTTAAAATTAGCACTTTTGATTTTGAACATTCGAGTCCCATAAACTTTAATGGGGTTCTAAAGTTCACGCAAACTTTCGGTCCATTCGCAGGTTCTGGTGCGAACCGAACCGGGGGGTGTTCGGCTCATCCCTAGTGGGCACAGATGAGACTGCACTAGTGGGTACAGATGAGACTGCACTACATACCAGGCTTTACGTGAAATGTTATATACCAGGATTTGTGAGAAATGCTATATACCAGGATTGTGAGAAATGCTATATACCAGGATTGTGAGAAATGTTATATACCAGGATTTGTGAGACATGCTATATACCAGGATTTGTGACTCAAGCTATATACCAGGATTTGTGAAAAATGATATATACCAGGATTGTGAGAAATGCTATATACCAGGTTTGTGAGAAATGTTATATTCCAGGATTTGTGAGAAATGCTATTTACCTGGATTTGTGAGACATGCTATATACCAGGATTTGTGAGACATGCTATATACCAGCATTTGTGAGAAATGCTATATACCAGGCTTTCTGAGAAATGTCATATACCAGGATTTGTGAGACATGCTATATGGTATACTCTGCTATGATTCTGGACTGTAAACTCTGCTGTGAGTCTGGGCTGTATACTCTGCTATGATTCTGGGCTGTATACTCTGCTGTGATTCTGGGCTGTATACTCAGCTGTGATTCTGGACTGTATACTCTACTGTGAGTCTGGGCTGTATACTCTGCTGTGAGTCTGGGCTGTATAGTCTGCTGTGGGTCTGGGCTGTATACTCTGTCCTGTGATTCTGGGGCTGTATACTCTGTCGTGTGATGCTGAGCTGTATACTCCTAACACTACTGACACTATGGTTGGAAGCAAGTGGAATACAGGGGACAGAGAGGGTGGATGCTATAAGGGGTGGGGCTTATAAGTGGGAGGGGTCAAAAAAGAGTTACGGGTCTGGTGCCCCCTCCATCCTAAAACTTCACCAGCTACCATTGAGATAGACCTGTCCAAAAATACTTGGTATAGTGACTGACCACCATCTATAGTTCTTTCAACTCTGACCCTGGGATATACAGTATATATACAGTATATACTTGTTGGCTTAATACTTCAAAGTATACAATACATCTAATAAAAAATGTATCCATCCCATTGGCTAATCCATGGTCAGATGAAAATGGTTGCTTGGCATATTGGATAACTGTGATATCCGACAATTCTCTCATTACATATCACAAACAAGACACCTTATTGCAGTTTCAGTGTATATTTTGTGGCAGATATGAACATATAGATATAGCAATAGGTGACACAGTATTACCATGTGATATAATTCATAATTCATAGTTACAATAGTCTCAAATATACATGCCATGTATCACCATACTCGTAAAAAATGCACATGCCATTATTTTACCATCCCATGAACAAAGTGAAATAAATCCATGAAGGAAGTCCACCATCCAAATAGGCCAGAAGTTTGAAGAGTAGCTGTTGGCTCCATGTGGCTCCAGGACCACGCTGTGCAAAACCAGTGAGTCTCTGATATATTTTGCAGAAAAGATTCTCCATCAACACTAACACTGTTGATAGTGGAATTGAGTGATTTTCTTTCCTTCCAATTGTATAATCTATGGCTTGCTAGAATTCACATTTGATAGAATATCACTTGAAATCAGCATTTTTTTGGTGAGGATTATATTGCTGTCTATGTCCCTAGATTCACCCTCTCTATTAGTCCTGGTAAACATTTTCACAGGAACAGGAGGTGAAGGAAATCTTCCCATGGAGATACCTGTCCCAGGGACAACTGTTTAAGAGAGAATCTTCTGATCTCCTTGGAGAGATTTTCACTCATATCCTGTTGTGTCTTTGAGACAAAAAATGTAGGAAAATCTTTCCAAAAAGACACAGCAAAAAATAAAAACCTAAATAGGGGGTTCAAAAAAATCCTTATTCTATCCAAAACAAAAAAGAGTTATCATTAGGGATGCACTTTAGAATAAACCGCTGTTCAATGGATTTCCTACATAGGTCAAAAAAGTAAGTTTCTATCTTTCTCTACCTCTATTTTGGCAGCGAGTTCTTCCTGAAAACCCTTTGAAATGCTGTTTTGAAATCCTGGTTCCTCAGATTGTAAATGAGAGGATTGAGGAGAGGAAGGATCACTGTGTAAAAGACGGACACAATTTTGTCACCAGAAAAATGATGATGAGCACTTGGTCCAAAATAGTTTAACATAATGGAGCCATAATACATAAACACCACTGTCAGGTGAGAGGTACAAGTAGAGAAAACTTTACTTCTATTTCCTTTAGATTGTATATTAAGAACAGTTTTGATTATATAGACATAGGGCAGAAAGGTCAGTGTTATAGTCCCAGCTGAAACAAAGCTACCCAAGATAAAAATTAGCAGAATATTGATGTAGATGTCACTGCAGGAGATCCGAAACAATAGGGGAAGGTCACAGAAGAAGCTTTCTATAATATCTGATCCACAAAATGTTAATTTGAAGGCATGAAGTGTGTGAACTAAAGACTGGGTAAAGCTGAGACACCACACAATGGACACCAACTGTACACACACTTTCCAACTCATGACCTGTGTGTAATGTAATGGCTGACAAATGGCGGTATATCGATCATAGGACATGACAGACAACAGAAAAATTTCACAACTGGCAAAATAAATAAGAAAGAAGACTTGGGTTATACAAGCCTGTATGGATATTGTCTTTGTCTTGGTGTGAAGATCAAATAACATTCGTGGGACAGTTAATGAGGAATAACAGAGGTCCAAACCAGCCAGGTTCCCAAGGAAGAAATACATAGGAATATGGAGGTGAGAGTCAGTGACTATGAGGACAATAATCAGAAAATTCCAGATTAATGTCAGAAGGTAGATGAGAAGGAAGAAGAGAAAAAAAGGAAGCTGGAGAAGAGGAAGGTCAGACAGTCCAGCGAGGAGGAATTCCTTCAAAATTGTCTGATTTCCCATTCCAATATATTTACCAATATTTTACTTATTTTTGTTAAGTTGGAAAAAAGTAAATCTTATATATGTTTCAGCTGTTGATCATCAAAAACAATACAGAAATACTTTAATTTCGATTTTTTATTTTCTTCTTGTTTTAAAAAAAACCTGCAGATACAATACAATTCACTTTATTCTGTGACTTAAAGAAAGATTTGTGGCAATCTAAAATAATGAAGAGAGAAATTATATCAGCAAATATTAAGAAGTTGACTGAAATTATGCACAGAAAACATGAATCTGTTCCTTGATACTATTCACCTCTGAAACCCGGACAATCTCCTGTGGAGTCCCTCAGGGTTCACCCTTGTCGCCAGTGCTATTCAACATCTACATCCGCCCACTCCTCAAAATCATAAAAAAATTGGACCTCTGCTTCCACTCATATGCTGACGACACCCAAATCTACTTTCGCATCACCGGACAAAAAGACCACCATCAGCAATTATAGAAATGCCTCACTTTGATAGATGACTGGATGACCATTAGCTCCCTCAAACTCAACGGGTCAAAAACAGAACTTCTGCTCCTACACGCTAACCAAAATGCCAAAACCAAGACTCCATGGACACCTCCCACCATCTTTGGACAGACCATCTCTCCGAGCACCAAAGCCAAGAGTCTTCGAGTTGTTTTTGACTCAGAAATGACAATGGATGCACAAATAGGATCAGTAGTTAGCGGATATCACCATCTCCTCCGCCTGCTACGCAGACTCATCCCCTTCACCCCAGAAAAGGACAAAGCAGCAGTAGTTGGAACAATCATCAATTCCTGACTCGACTACGCAAACTCGCTCTACATAGGATTACCCTAATATCAGCTTGCGCGCCTATAGGCCATCCAAAACGCGGCGGCAAGACTGCTAACAGGAAAAAAACCCTGGGAGTCCATCTCCCCATCCCTGAGGAGCCTACATTGGCGAACCGTAAAGAATTAGATCACATTCAAGACCCTCTGCCTCACCCACAAATGCATACAAGGTAACGCCCCTCAATACCTCAGAGAGAAAATAAAACTCTACACACCCAATTGCAATCTGCGATCATCTAACCAAAACCTCCTCCTCGTTCCCAAATACCGCTACAAAGCAAGGGGAGAACGAAGATTCGCAGTCCAGGGACCTCGGCTATAGAACACTCTTCCGACTCACATCCGCATGGAAGAAAACCATCTGGCCTTCAGGAAAAAACTCAAGACCCATCTCTTCTAAGAAGCTGACAACACAAAACGCATTTAGTGCCTTGAGGCGATTCAGTTCGCATTTGCAGCGCCTTACAAATCATTTATTAATTCATTCATTCAGCGATGTTAAATGTTATAATTCTTCACCGAAATTCTCAGATATTGGCAGAGTGTAATATTTATTGTCCATTATTCAGGAGATGGAGAAAAGTCACTCATTCCTGTCGCATCCAAAAAAAAATCTGACTTAGGTTTTACCTGAAAAAAAATGATGATTGTAATTTATGCTATAGTCTGTATGAGAAGAATGAAATGCAATCATTTCTATAGATGATAAATATTCAGTCTGCTAGATTGGTGTATTTTCTCCTTTGCCATAAAGTGAGACCTCACTACAGGAAAGTCAGGTAAAGGTCCTCTCAATTATCAATCTCAGTAGGAAGATCTTATCACTAAAATCTCATATAACCTTCAACTTAATAATGTCATGTTAAATGTAGTTTTTTATCATTTGCAACCTTCAATATAGTATTTCTAAATTCACACTATTTTTAATTTAGGATAGAGCAGGAAAGAGTAAAATCCCCTTTTTTTTTTTTTTTTTTTGCCATCTGTGTCACAAGGGGGAAAAATCCCTTTAGCTTTCTGTCCTGTAGACACAACAGGAGGTCAGAGGCAGTGAGGAAAATCTCCTTTCAGAAAGGTGTCCCCTTTGGAGGATTTCCTCTCTGATCCTGTTCTTGGGACAGTTCAAAATTTTGAATTGCTCATCACTTTCAGACTCGTGGACAATGGTCACCAGGACAAAATGGGAAGGTGAATCTCCCCAGCTATAACAAAGACAGCAATAAAAGACTGACAGAGGATCTAAACCCTCACTCTATCTTTACAATAACCCCTGGTGATCCATAAAGATCATTGGTCCTTGGTGATGGCTATCTCCCATTAGTTGTCGTGCATCGTCACCCTCTCTCATTTTTCTCTGGTTAAAATTTTAAGAAGCCATCACACATTAGACATGTGCACAACAAAAAAATCTGTTTCATTTGTATTTCTTTACGTTTCCGTTAATTCGTAACAATTCGTAATGTCGTAAGACGTGAGTTTTCTTATCCGGACTCGTTCGTATTTTCATAACAGTTATATTTTCTTTGATACGAAATGATTCGTAATTCCGTTTCTTTGAATCGAAATTCGTAATTCTGTTAGATAATAATTTTTGTTTATTCAGGACTAGGGATGAGCCGAACACCCCCCTGTTCGGTTCGCACCAGAACATGCGAACAGGAAAAAAATTCGTTCGAACACCCGAACGCCGTTAAAGTCTATGGGACACGAACATGAATAATCAAAAGTGCTAATTTTAAAGGCTAATATGCAAGTTATTGTCATAAAAAGTGTTTGGGGACCCGGGTCCTCCCCCAGGGGACATGAATCAATGCAAAAAAAGTTTTAAAAACGGCCGTTTTTTCAGGAGCAGTGATTTTAATAATGCTTAAAGTCAAACAATAAAAGTGTAATATCCCTTTAAATTTCATACCTGGGGGGTGTCTATAGTATGCCTGTAAAGGGGCGCATGTTTCCCGTGTTTAGAACAGTCTGACAGCAAAGTGACATTTTGAAGGAAAAAACACATTTAAAACTACCGCGGCTATTGCATTGCCGACAATACACATAGAAGTTCATTGATAAAAACAGCATGGGAATTCCCCACAGGGCAACCCCGAACCAAAATTAAAAAAAAAAAATGATGTGGGAGTCCCCCTAAATTCCATACAAGGCCCTTCAGGTCTGGTATGGATATTAAGGGGAACCCTAGCCAAAATTAAAAAAAAAAATTGACGTGGGGTTCCCCCTAAATTCCATACCAGACCCTTCAGGTCTGGTATGGATTTTAAGGGGAACCCCGCGCCAAAAAAAAAAAAAAACGGCGTGGGGTCCCCCTAACAATCCATACCAGACCCTTACCAGAGCACGCAACCTGGCAGGCCGCAGGAAAAGAGGGGGGGACGAGAGTGCGGCCCCCCCCCCTCCTGAACCGTACCAGGCCACATGCCCTCAACATTGGGAGGGTGCTTTGGGGTAGCCCCCCAAAACACCTTGTCCCCATGTTGATGAGGAAAAGGGCCTCATCCTCACAACCGTGGCCGGTGGTTGTGGGGGTCTGCGGGCGGGGGGCTTATCGGAATCTGGAAGCCCCCTTTAACAAGGGGACCCCCAGATCCCGGCCCCCCCCTGTGTGAAATGGTAAGGGGGTACTTACCCCTACCATTTCACTAAAAAACTGTCAAAAATGTTAAAAATGACAAGAGACAGTTTTTGACAATTCCTTTATTTAAATGCTTCTTCTTTCTTCTTTCTTCCTTCATCTTCTTCTTCTTCTGGTTCTTCTGGCTCTTCTGGTTCTTCCTCCGGCGTTCTCGTCCAGCATCTTCTCCGCGGCGTCTTCTATCTTCTTCTCCTCGGGCCGCTCCGCACCCATGGCATGAGGGGGGAGGCTCCCGCTCTTCTCTTCATCTTCTTCTCTTCTTCATCTTCTTCTTCATCTTCTTCTTCTTCTTTTTCTTCTTCTTCTTCTTCCTTCTTCTCTTCTTCTCTTCTTCCTGTCTTCTCCGGGCCGCTCCGCAATCCATGCTGTGGCATGGAGGGAGGCTCCCACTGTGTGACGGCGTCTCTTCGTCTGACGGTTCTTAAATAACGGGGGGCGGGGCCACCCGGTGACCCCGCCCCCCTCTGACGCACACATGACGGGACTTCCCTATGGCATTCCCCGTGACGTCACAGGGAAGTCCCTCAAGTCACCGTGCGTCAGAGGGGGGCGGGGTCACCGGATGGCCCCGCCCCCCGTTATTTAAGAACCGTCAGACGAAGAGACGCCATCACACAGCGGGAGCCTCCCACCATGCCAGCATGGCTGCGGAGCGGCCCGGAGAAGACAGGAAGAAGAGAAGAAGGAAGAAGAAGAAGAAGAAGAAGATGAAGAAGAAGATGAAGAAGAGAAGAAGATGAAGAGAAGAGCGGGAGCCTCCCCCCTCATGCCATGGGTGCGGAGCGGCCCGAGGAGAAGAAGATAGAAGACGCCGCGGAGAAGATGCTGGACGAGAACGCCGGAGGAAGAACCAGAAGAGCCAGAAGAACCAGAAGAAGAAGAAGATGAAGGAAGAAAGAAGAAGCATTTAAATAAAGTAATTGTCAAAAACTGTCTCTTGTCATTTTTAACATTTTTGACAGTTTTTTAGTGAAATGGTAGGGGTAAGTACCCCCTTACCATTTCACACAGGGGGGGGCCGGGATCTGGGGGTCCCCTTGTTAAAGGGGGCTTCCAGATTCCGATAAGCCCCCCGCCCGCAGACCCTCACAACCACCGGCCACGGTTGTGAGGATGAGGCCCTTGTCCTCATCAACATGGGGACAAGGTGTTTTGGGGGGCTACCCCAAAGCACCCTCCCAATGTTGAGGGCATGTGGCCTGGTACGGTTCAGGAGGGGGGGGGGCCGCACTCTCGTCCCCCCCTCTTTTCCTGCGGCCTGCCAGGTTGCGTGCTCAGATAAGGGTCTGGTATGGATTTTTAGGGGGACCCCACGCCGTTTTTTTTTTTTTTTTGGCGCGGGGTTCCCCTTAAAATCCATACCAGACCTGAAGGGTCTGGTATGGAATTTAGGGGGAACCCCACGTCAATTTTTTTTTTAAATTTTGGCTGGGGTTCCCCTTAATATCCATACCAGACCTGAAGGGCCTTGTATGGAATTTAGGGGGACCCCCACATCATTTTTTTTTTTTTAATTTTGGTTCGGGGTTCCCCTGTGGGGAATTCCCATGCCGTTTTTATCAATTAACTTCTATGTGTATTGTCGGCAATGCAATAGCCGCGGGTAGTTTTAAATGAGTTTTTTCCTTCCAAATGTCATTTTGCTGTCAGACTGTTCTAAACACGGGAAACATGCGCCCCTTTACAGGCATACTATAGACACCCCCCAGGTACGAAATTTAAAGGGATATTACACTTTTATTGTTTGACTTTAAGCATTAATAAAATCACTGCTCCTGAAAAAACGTCCGTTTTTAAAACTTTTTTTTGCATTGATCCATGTCCCCTGGGGCAGGACCCGGGTCCCCAAACACTTTTTATGACAATAACTTGCATATAAGCCTTTAAAATTAGCACTTTTGATTTCTCCCATAGACTTTTAAAGGGTGTTCCGCGGCATTCGAATTTGCCGCGAACACCCCAAATTGTTCGCTGTTCGGCGAACTTGCGAACAGCCAATGTTCGAGTAGAACATGAGTTCGACTCGAACTCGAAGCTCATCCCTATTCAGGACACTACTCATAATTTAGTAATTGTTACTTTTGTGAGATTGCCTTTTTCGTTGATTCGTACTTTTGTAGGAAATAAAGAATAATAATCCTATGCTTGCTTTTCTAATAAGTCCTGTGCTTACTCCAGTCCACTCCCTCAGTCACGAAACCGGACTCCATCTCCTCCTCAACTTAATCTAAAAAGATTCAGGAATGCAGTGTGACTCCGACACAAAAGGGATAAGCTGATTGTCTAAAGTTATTAAGTAAGATACATCACTCACTAATACACTGCCCATTCGAAAGAAGGATTCGAGAACACAAAATTACATACATACATATTAAGATACACTGACACTGTTTATTCAAAAGAATGATTTGAGAACACGAACAAACAAAATTACAAACAGACAAAGAAACAAAATTACGAATACACAAATTAAAAATACGAACATCCGAAATTAAGAACTGACAAATGATTGAAAATACGAAATGCAAATCATTTGTTATAGATGTCATTTTATTTCTTTTACTGTTTCAGAGTTTCGTATTTTCGTAAGTTTGTCGGTTCGTAAGTTCATATTTTTGCATGTTTTGCTTATTCGTGAAAGGAATTCTGGTCCTGGACGACCATCCTTTAATTAATTCAGGCAGACCACCGGGATCCTCGGATCCGTGAGAGACCACATGAGACACAGGAAACAAGCTGGAGTGTGTTCATAAGATCTCTGACTTTTATTGAACACAATGGTAGTATATATACCAGTAAAAATACATGTTGAAGGGTTTTTACAAACTTACACTCAGTACTTTCTTAGTTAGGCTGCTTGACTAGATAACAAGAAATAGCTAATGACTTTGCTGACACAAATTCAGCTTAACCACAATATCTCAGAGGGTGTGGTTCTATGCAAACTTTTAAGCAGATTACGGTAAAACACACACACATAGGAAAAGTTCACTTCTACTTTATGTGAATGAAAGAGAATCTAAGATGGAGTCAGTTGTTTATACATTCTATTACAATTCATAATTTCGTAATTTTCGCTTTTTGGTTCTTTCAGCTATTCAGATGTTCGAATTGATCCGAATGTACGAATACTAACAAATTTGAACGAAAATCTATTTGTTACAAACCGAATCACAATTGTCTATCACACATTACGCAGGCATGATCCACCATTGTCACCATCAAGAGAACCTGTCTAGAGCAATGATGTGCAGCTGACATTGGAGTGAGGGCATGCAGACAAGAAGGAGACAAAAGAGGATGCAGGAGATCAGCTGCACTAGAATTGAAAACAGAACATGAAAAAAAAGTAGTAAAAATGATTTTGAGGGTAAAATGAGAACTTTACACAGTGCAGAGAGAAATATAAATCTCATCCAGTTACAGTTTAAATCTACAATAAAATGTACCAAAGACACAGCAAAACCCAGACCTGGAACAAGCATGCTCTATATGAATATGAGAGGAGTGTCAAAAATACTTATTATAGGTCATGTTATGGGTCAGCAACCCAGAATCATATCCAAAGCATCGGGATAATGGTCAGGGAACCAACATTCCTAAAGAGGGAGCTCAGCAATGGCAGCCTCCAATATTCTCCCATGACAGGTCCCCTTTAATTTTATTTAATGCCAGAAACAGTATTTATTAATGTTTGTAATTTGATGAGTCAGGACCAAAGTGTTATTTGTAATTATCAATGTAAATAAGGAGCCTCCCTCTACAAAACTGTACAAATACGAAGAAATGTTCAGAGAATTAAATATGAAGATAATAAATATATAAATGAACGAAGAATCGGGGAGTGACAGCACATCTTTAACAGTGTCAATACTTATCACAGCTATGAAGATCATTAATATATAAATTAATAGTGAATAAAGATGTGACATGATTTATTTAAACGTATCAATACTTATCTGTTTCTTAATATAATCAATGAAACATCAAACTCAGGAAACAACCAGATAAGTTATAAAAATGACCTTAAATAAAAACATTTAATAAATGATTAATTTATGTTTCCATCAATCAAAGAAACACAGGAGCATACAATGTGTACAGAGTGACATCAGCATCATATTTATTATAAAATGTGTGTCAAATATGTTGGAACACATCTTATGTAATTTACTTACCGATATGTACATTGTGATCTCAATGGTTAAAAATAAAATAAAATAAAATGTGACTCTTTACCTGCTCTGTATCTACCAAAACAAAAGTCATATTACCTGAACTGAGATCAAAGCAGTCAATGTGATCTGTGTCATGTATTATAAAAGAGTTTAGCTGTAAAAAAAAAATACCCTGTATTTATTTTATTTTTTATTCAGTTATATACAAATTCATCTCTGATACAAATAAAATACAAAACAAAGATGACAACAATTTGGATGAGCTAAAGTTTTACAAATAAAACAATGACTGAAATGTCCCGTACCTATAATACAAATAATGAAAGAAATAAATACCTGTGAATGGCCAGACTGGTAAAATGAAGAATTTTCCTTGTATTAGCTCCTAGTCCAGATTTTGTCAGTGATCCCCCCCCGGCAGAGGTAAAATCTGATAGATCCCCCCGGCAGAGGTAAAATCTGATAGATCCCCCCCGGCAGAGGTAAAATCTGAGCTAACTCTTCCTCTGGAAGGGTCAGCTCGGTGCTAGAAGTTTGATTTTGCTGAAGAAAATTAAATGAAAAGAACAGAAAATCTATATGCCATTTCTGATCACAATACAATTTCATTCTACACACGTTCATATATTTATATAATACAGAAATTTCCCCTGACATCCCCGGAGCACACAGGGGGTGTAGATTGGCTCTGTGTTCATCTGAGATTCAGCTAAAACATTCCACCAATAAATTTCTAGAGAAAATAAATCATCAGCTGAGTTCATGTATCCTTCAGAGAGACACAAAGTCTCTGATCAAGTAACCTTAAGAAAAAGAAAACTTTTCAAGTTTAAAATGGAAAGTTCTAAATTGAGAAGCAAAAGTGATAAAAAGAGAAACAACTGACCAAAAAAAACACAGAAAAGTGAAAATAATAAAAGAAAGGAGAGATCTGAAGAGTAAAATAATAAAAAAGAATCCAAATAAACAAGTAAATAATATATATATAAAATATAAGTTTATTCTCCAGCTACCCTCTGCTGACTTTTTATTGGATTTCTTTCGGGATTAGAGTCATGTAGATTTTTATAAAAAGTTAAATAAAGGGTTTGCTTTAACTTATAAAGTTAACTGCAAATCAAATGTTGTTGGAATATTTTTATCTTTTATAAAAAATATGGAAAAAAGAGAAGAAACATTGCGCAGAGAAGATGTTTAAATGGCCAACAAATGGGAAATAGTTTCTTTCATGGTAAATAATGTTGAAATCTCGATCTCCTCCTTATAAATAGTTCTCTTCTGACATCCCCGGCCTTTGTGTCATCACAAGTCATTGTACATAATGACATGTACAGGACACATATGTAAAGTGTTGGGAAGGTGATAGTGAATAAGGAGACAGACACCGGGGGTGTAATGTAGACAAATGTTTCCTTATGTAGAAGATCTGGATTAGAGAGTCTCATCACCAGCCAACATCCAGTCTTATGATGACCAATAATGGAGGTTCCTAGCACAGTCCAAACAGATCAGAATCTTAGATGAGGCCGGGGAATCTCGGATGGGACTCCCACTAACATTTCCCTTATCTCTCACATGTCATGCTGGAACCCTTTACATATGTGTCCTGTACATGTCATTATGTACAATGACTTGTGATGACACATAGGCCGGGGATGTCAGAAGAAAACTATTTATAAGGTGGAGATCGCTTTGTCACCATTATTTACCACAGAAAGTTCCAGTTTTTGACTTAAAAAATAAATGTAAGTTTTGGTAATGTATGTTCTATGTATATATTGTAATTTATTTCAAACACTGAATGTAAAATCCCGCCTTTATTTTTATAAGTACATTGTAAATCCAACAAACCATTTATAAAGTGAACATTTTACAACTTTCTCCCATTTAACTTTTGATGCATTCTGACTTTATAAGACTGCGTACATGAACATGGAGATTAATAATATACATATATAATAATATATAACATTATAAACAATTTCAGTTCCAAGTATCTTCGGATCCTGTAAAGCCCAACGGAACTATCAGCTCATACATTTTAGATGCAACAAAACATAAGGTGTGCAAAGTCTTAGGGAGAATTCACACAGAGTAACACCGTAAGGCGAGGCATTTTCTGTGTGTCCGACTCACACCACAATGCAGCCTGGAGCTTCACTGCAACATGCTGAGATTAAATGAAGGAATGCTGCATTTTATTGCAGCGCACTGTACAGAACCTCATGGCACTGTACAGCAGCACATCGCATCACACTGCTGTACAGCACCATGAATAACGATTACTTTTCTAAACTTCGAATAAAGTTTATACAAAAAAAAACAATGTCTAATGTCTATGCTGACCCATCTCCTCTGTCCCTTCCCTCACCTCCCTACATTATTGTTCAGGTAGTTTTTTAAGAAGAGGTGTGAAGGGAAACTATATAGAATGTCACCTGAGTGACAATTCCAAGTCTGTTAGGGCTGTTATATCACAGCCAAGATGGCGGCACCCAGCAGCAGTCTCGGGGCTTTCTGATGTCTACACAATGGAGGCTTTTACAGGGAAATAACATTCATAAAATATGGTAAATGAACATATAATCTTAAAGGAATATTGCTGGTAAAATAATTGGTATGGCAATGGGGTCTCTTTAACCGTTTCCAGACCAGCCGCAGCAGTTTTACTGCGGCAGGTTGGCTCCCCTGCGTGAAATCACGTAACTGTACGTTGGCTCGTGGGGTCCGAATAGCAGGCGTGCACGTGCGCCCACTGCACAGCGGGGGTGCCAATGCTCGTGGCCGATGGTTGCAATGACCGCCTGCGAGCACCAGCCATGAGCGATGGTGACCAGGAGAAACAGAACAGGGATGAGTGTGTGTAAACACTCACTTCACTGTTCTGTTCTGACAGGAGTGACAGATTGTGTGTTCCTATTAGCTACCACGATCCGTCACTTCCTGTAGTTAGTCCCTCCACTTTCAGTTAGAATCACCTCCCAGGGAACACAGTTAACCCCTTCACCACCCTCTAGTGTTAACCCCTTCACTGCCAGTGTAATTTTTACAGTAATCAATGCATTTTTAATCGCACTGATCGCTGTATTAATGCTAATGGTTCCAAAAATGTGTCAAAATTGTCCGATCTGTCCGCCATAATTTTGCAGTCCCGATAAAAATTGCAGATCGCCACCATTACTAGTAAAAAAAAAATAATAATAAAAATGCTATAAATCTATCCCCTATTTTGTAGACGCTAAGCAGAGAGGGGTCCCACCGCTCAGGTAGGCGCAGACCAGGGGAGATGAAAGCCAGTGTAGTATTATCCTTCAAGAGGGAAGAGTCCCAGGTGCTGGCTGATGCAAGATGAGGCAGACAAATCGAGGAAAGCTGGAAGCCGCACACCGGTATAATGATGAATGCTTTGTTTAAAAAGCTGAATCATGAAGAAACATAACAGCAGAAGCGTACAAAAGCAGCTGACGCGTTTCACACTACAATGAGTGCTTATTCATAGCTGACATATATGGGGGTACATAACATATTTATAGCCTAAGTTGAAAACCTATATGGTCATGTGATAGTATTAATCATTGACAGCAGCTGGAAATCAATCATGTCAATTCTCGGCACCTGTTGTTAAACTCATAGGCTTAAATAGTGAGGACTCCCATGTAAATGATATGTAGGTGGCAGTGGAAGAAGGAAAAATAGTAAATGAATAGTGAATAAATAAAAAAGTAGTAAAAGAGCATATAAAAGATAATAGTTATTAGTGTGTGAAGTATAACTTTGTATAGACGCTATAACGTTTGCGCAAACCACTCAAAATACGCTTATTGCATTTTTTTTATCAAAAATATGTAGAAGGGGGGGCGTGTCTGGACGTACACAGGAGAGGACGTGTCTCGGCTGAGCTCCTCCAAGGCCTGGCCAATCCAGCACCATCCAGGCTCCAATCCTCCCTGGGAGCCTAGCCTTACACCTGCACGGCTGGAGAACTATTTCCCGGATTGCTTCTCTCTCTGAGTCCCGGGCCTGCAGACTGCTCCTTGCCGGAGAGGCCCGCCGCCATCTTGGGGCCTACGACCCGATCGCTGCCTCTGGCAAGCCTCCCCCTGTGAACCGGGCACTGTGTGACTGATCGTCCCGGTCGGGCAACCCTCCGTTCCCCCGGGATAATAAAGAGAGAAAGCGCCAGCGATCCCGGCCCTTCTGTCCGGCTCCACGGAGGCCTAGTCCCATCCCGCGGCCTGCAGATTATCAGAAGCCTCCAGAAACATCCGATCCGCTCCATCTGCATATCGGAGCTGGCGCACAGTGGATCAGCATCTCTATGGGCCGCAGTGAGTAGCACTTCCCCCCCTTACTCACTCCACATCCTCTAATAGCAGCGGCGCTCACCCGGCCGGTTACAGCTGTTAGGAAAGTCCCCGGCTTCGGCCTACCTCTGGAGGACGGCGGCCATCTTGGTACTCCAAGTACCCCTCCAGCCTCTCTGCTCCACTGATTCATTAAATTTATCCCTCTGCACTCATCCTACAGCAAGATCCTTTACATACACAGCTTTGTTGTTAATCTAAATCTGGATACTTATAATATCTTAATAGGCCTGTGTGGGGACGAGATTCTATACACACCTTACCTGTCTTGCTCTGCTCGCAATATATTCCTGCACTATTTAAATGGTGATCTGAGCACATCTTACACCACAGTACTTCAAACACTCCACCCTACAGTGTCTCAAGCAGATGTAATTAACGAACGAATGATGGCAGTTCCGCTGAGAATGAACTATGTACATTAAATGAGCTTGGAGACCCGTTTGCTCACCGAGACCTCTGCTACGCCATATTAAGCACCTATAGATTCAGAGGTAAGCTAGATTTCCTGCCACAATTCCTCTTTACTACATGGGCAAAGTTGGACAACAACAGCGAACATATAAACCCCTATTCGGGTCACGTGAAGGTCCAAATATGGAAAGCTATGTCACCAGAACACAACTTATGACCTCAAATACCCCCTCAGACCCCTCTGTGGGGATGGACATACCCAAGGGAGCAGAAAACAATGTAAACTTATCTACTGTTGCTCAAGGTCCAAATCTCGACTCTTCTACCCCACGTGAGATTCTTACCCCAGACATACTAGACGCCAAGCTTGATGCCAAGTTACAGCTCCTGTTACAACAAATTACAAATAATGTCTCGTTAGAGGTAAATAAGTTAGCTACGGAACTAAGAGGAGAGATCGATCAAATCGGTGAACGCACTGATACACTCGAAAATAAATTTGACGAGATGATAAATTATGTGCAAGCAATTGAAGAAGAAAACCACAATTTGCGTCTATCAGTTTCTCAATTGCAGTTACAGCAGGAAGATTTGGAAAAAGGAGAAAGGAGACAAAACTTACGCTTTCGTGGTATCCCGGAGATGGTGGGGGACTCAGATCTACGTACCTACCTTCTGGGTCGCTTTAATACTCTGGCACCTACAGTGGTGGATATTGACTGGCGCCTTGATAGGGCACATCGGTCCCTGGCCCCCAGACCTCCGGCGGGAGCCAGACCCAGAGATGTCATAGTGAAATTTCATTATTTCGAAAGCAAAGAAACACTCATTATTGCCACCCACAACAAACCCCAACTTACATACATACGTATCTAAAGATGGAGTACAGCATACTCTACGTGAGTTATTGGAAGGTGAGGCATTTTTGAAAAGTCTGGGCCTGCCACCGCTCCCGGAAGAGGACTTAATCCCCCCAAATAATCAGGCTCGTCCTCCTCCCAATACACCCAGCCGCATCTGGACCCCAGTGAGAGACAGGTCCAGGAAACGCTTCTCTACACCTCAGCGTCTTCGTAACTCCAAGCAACCTCCTTGAAAGCACAACACTTGTTTTCCATGGATCCATACCCACTGCACTACTCGGAACATTTTACATGTTTTTAGAGTTGTAGAAATTAATACTCTGATCTGTTATGATTCTTTTGGCATTCACCCTGCTCCTTTTGGTTTTGTTTTTTTTTTTTTGTTTTTTTTAATTTACGTAGTCTTATAGCTAATACTCTTTTTTCTTCCCGGTCATGAGTGACTCAGTTGACATACCGTTTAATACACCTAGTTGATTTGCTAATCACTTTAGTAATGGCAGAATCTATTTTTACGCTAACGAACTCATAGGGTGAGCGGCGGGTACTTCCTAGTTCTCTACCTGGAATCTCCTGATGGAAGTCCGTATACGCCCCTACCTGGCCTTGACATCTGTTCAAGGCCTCCTGAGACGCAATTGCCTCTCAGGCCTGAGAGAATTTTTGTTTTTGTTTTTACTGTTTTTCCAGTTGGTTCTTGTTTTTTTTTTTCTTGTCTTTTTCATGTTCAAGGATATCACTCTGGTGCTAAGGATACAAATGTTTCGTTCTTACTTTTCTAACCAAATGCAGTTTTATTATAGGTTATGTCTGCTGACATGTGAGTGTGTTTCTTTATCCCTTGGTGTCTGCAACCTTACAAAAGCGAATCTATTGGGTCTATATATATGGCTTTGAAAATTATGTCGTATAATGTCAAAGGTCTGGGCTCTGTTCATAAGCGCTGGATGGCCCTGAAGGATTTCAGGGCCTCTGACGCAGATGTGGTAATGGTTCAAGAGACCCATTTTAAGTCTACTGGTACGCTTAAATTTGCCTCAAGGTTTTTCCCCACTTCCTTCCTTGCCTCGGATCACTCGGGCAGGGCGGGAGTGGCGATTTTGATTAGGAAGGCATGTCCCATTAAGGTAAAAAGATCTTATGCTGACCCTCTCGGTAGATATCTTATCCTAGATTGTGATTATGCAACTACATTGTTTTCTCTCATTAATGTATACGCTCCTAATACTGGCCAGATTGAATTCCTTAACACATTATTTGATTCTCCTCACTACCCATCGCAACCTTTCATGATTATAGGAGGGGATTTCAATCTGGTTATGTCCCCCAATAGAGACAGACAAACCCTCTTTAATACCGTGCCTTCTAAAAAGATTTCATCCCAAGCTAACTCTTTTCGCAAATGCATTAGATCTCATAGGTTATTCGACTCATGGAGGATCCGACATCCCTCCTCTAAACAGTTCACCTTCTATTCCTCAGCCCACAAAATGTATTCACGCCTTGACCATTTTTTTATATCAGCCCCACTCATATCTTATGTGACTGAGGTTGATATATCACCTATTACATGGTCAGACCATGCTCCCATCATGTTACATCTTGCGCTTTTTCAGGCCCACCCTAAGTCATGTCATTGGCGTCTAAATGACCATCTACTACAATCTGAAGTTTCACGTAATATACTGGTAAAAAATTTAGAAGAATTTTTTCAACACAACATAGGATCAGTTTCAGACTTCTCCACACTTTGGGAAGCACATAAAACTGTCTTTCGCGGTGCCTGCATATCCGAAAGCTCCAGGATAAAGAAAGATAGAAATAGTTTTTTACAGTCTCTTACCGCTGCTCTGGTTGCTGCAGAGCGGAGATTGTTGAGAGTCCCTAACAGTATCAAAATTACGAAGGGTAACCTCTCTTAGAGAGCAAATCAAATCACTTCATCTGGGTAGGGCAGTCAGATCTTTGCTATGGACAAAACAGAAGTTTTACGAGTACTCAAATAAACCGCATAGAATGCTAGTTAACAAACTCCGTCCACGCCCTTTCAACTCATTCCCTGATTTCCTTCAGCAGACAGATGGATCTAGAGTTTACTGCCCCCGTGGAATGTCTAGTGTCTTTGGCAATTTCTACCATAAATTATACAACTGCCTCACTCCTGAGCATGGTTTTAACTTTACTCAAGAAAAATTTTAAAAATTTTTTTCTAAAATAAAACTCCCGAAGCTAACTTCTGCAGACTTAGACAGTTTGAATACAGATATAACGACTGAAGAACTTCTGTCCATAGTTAAGAAACTCCCACTACATAAATCGCCCAGCCCTGATGGTTTACCCTACTTTTATTACAAATCTTTTTTTGATATTCTATCTCCACATATGCTAACCCTCTATGAATCCCTGCTCAAAGGTATATCCCCTATTTCACAATTCTCTCATTCATTTATCTCTGTCATTCCAAAGCCAGGTAAGGATCCCTCTATCCCAGATAATTATAGGCCGATAGCTCTTCTAAATTCAGATTATAAGATTTTTACAAAAATCCTTGCATCCAGGTTATCTGGGATTATCCCCAAATTGATCCATAGGGACCAGGTGGGTTTTGTGCCTGGCAGGCATGCGGGGGACAACACCCGTCGTACAATAAACTTAATAGACCTTCTAAATAGAACCTCCAGACAAGCGTTGATCTTGAGTTTAGATGCACAAAAGGCCTTTGATAGGTTAAGCTGACCCTATATGTTCAATGTTTTAGAGATGTATGGCTTTGAGGGTCCTTATCTGAAGGCTTTGAAGGCTATATATTCAACAATCACAGCTCAAGTACAGATGTCATCCTTCATGTCGCCAAGCTTCCCTATGACTAACGGTACTCAACAGGGCTGTCCTTTGTCGCCATTGCTTTTTATTCTCTGCCTGGAACCCCTGGCCGAGTCCATTCGCACCCATCCGGATATTCAGGGGGTGGTAATGCGACAAGGGGAATATAAACTATCACTCTTCGCAGATGACATCTTGCTCACGATCACTAATCCAATGATTTCCCTCCCCTCTCTACACAAATTGTTGTCTTCCTTTGGGGCCATCTCGGGCTATAAAATTAATACGTCTAAAACTGAAGCTCTGCCCATACATATCCCATTACCCATACTATCACAACTCAAAGAGTCCTATCCCTATAAATGGTGTAAAACCTCTCTCAAATATTTAGGTATCCTTCTCACCCCATCCTACTCTTCTCTATACTCTGCTAATTTTCCTCCCTTAGTTCTGGAAATTAATAAATCCTTGAGGTCCTGGACTAAATACCCATTATCCTTATTGGGCAGGATAAATGTTTTAAAAATGTCTATTTTACCTAGACTGTTATACTATTTTGAAACTTTACCAATTGCTTTACCCTCATCCCAATTAAAGACACTTCAACGTAACTTTCTAAAGTTCATATGGGGCGGGGGGGCCCACCGTATAGCCAGTTCAGTGGTGTTTGCTCCGAGGTCCAGGGGTGGAATGGGTGCCCCGGACATTTTCAAATATTATTATGCCTCACATTTAAGGCCTATTATTTCTTGGACATCCCTCTTTGCTCCAAATCAATGGTCCGCTATTGAGAAGGGTGTGATACACCCGGTTCACCCATGTACCTTGGTTTGGGATGATTCCTTTCCTATAGATCCCACTTTTAGACACCAGTGCACTGGCCCAATGAATTTTACTATAACTATTTGGCGTAAATGTTTCAAAAAATACCAACTCATCTCACCCTGCTCCCCGCTCATCAATGTACTGTTAAACCCACTCATACCAGACAGTTTGTCCTTGAGCAGGATCTTCCCATGGCTTAACGCCTCCCTTTTTCAACTTCGAAATTTAGTAAACCCGGTTACGCGAAAGCTACATTCCTTTGACACCTTACGTGAGAAATTTAATATCCCCAACCAACTTTTTTACTTCTACCTGCAGGTCAGATACTTTTTCCACTCCAAATCTTCATCATTATCACTCGAAAGTCCAACTAATTTCGAATACATATGTGCTCAGGGACCCCACCAGTTACACCTAATATCCTCCATCCATCGTATCCTTCATGAGTCGACACCTCTGACTAAGGCCACACATCATTATATGGGAAAGTGGTCCCATTTGTTGGGCAGAGCTATATCAATTCAGCTATGGGACAAGATTTGGTCTTCTGTCTCTAAATCTTCTAAGTGTGTGGCCCAACGGGAGACTTCTATGAAAATTCTGATGTTCTGGTATAGAACCCCTGATGTTATTCATAAATACGACCCCTCAGTCCCGCCGCGCTGTTGGCGTTGTGGGATTGACACGGGTTCTTTATTCCATATATTTTGGCAGTGTTCAAAGATACAACTTTTCTGGGAGGAGGTGGGGCTCCTGATACAGAAAGTGCTGGATAGATCTCTCCCATTGGACCCATTACACTATTTGTTGGGCCTTCCTTTCCCTGACTTAACCAAAAGAGCTAACCGGCTTCTTTCCTATATACTATTAGCTGCCAAACGACTTATCCCCCTGTGTTGGCTGTCTGGTGCTCCTCCCCCTTGGCCCAAATTTTTACAATTAGTAACTGATATCCGAAGGATGGAATATCTAATGACCTCAGTACATGATACTATCCCCCAATTTGAAAAATTGTGGAAACCCTGGGATGAGTCGGAATTTGGGACTCCTATGCCAAACACTGTTCTTTAAGTTATAATATCCCACCCCCCCCACCTGCCCCATTTTCATATGTTTTACTTAGAACTTATAACCATATTCCACATGTCCTCCATAGAATCTATGTTCCTCTCTCTTATGTAACTAATTTTACACTTCTGATCCTGCACTTTTATTTTAGGAATAATATTTTTCTGTATCCTGGACAAAAGTACAGAGCGGTTTGTGCTCTGAAATTCTGAACTCTGTTCTTATGTACTTATTTTGTTTTTGCTATAAAGATACTATCAAAACTTTATATTTTATATTTTATATTGTACAACATTACTGCTGTACCTGTTCATTGTATATTGTTAAAAAATCTAATAAAAAATACAATTATAAAAAAAATATGTAGAAGAATACATATCGGCCTAAACTGAGGAAAAACATTTTTTTATATATTTTTGGGGATATTTATTATAGCAAAAAGTAAAAAATAATGTGTTTTTTTCAAAATTGTCACTCTTTTTTTGTCTATAGAGCAAAAAATAAAAACCACAGAGGCGATAAAAGCTCTATTTGTGGTAAAAATTTTGTTTGGGTACAACATCGCAAGAACGCTCAATTGTCAGTTAAAGCGACAAAATCACAAAGCAAATCACAAAAAGTGCTCTGGTCAGGAAGGGGGTAAATTCTTTCGGGGCTGAAGTGGTTAAAGAACCTGAATGATAATTAGCTGTGATGTCATGATCTTTTATGTAGAATTCTATTAATCTGACTCTACTTCCATTTGCACAGAACAGCCACCATCTTTGTCTTTTCAAAAAGAACTTCTTCATTTCCAGTACATCCCTTACAATTCTGTGTGAAAATGTTTGTGACTAGGGATGAGCTTTGAGTTCGAGTCGAACCCATGTTTGACTCGAACATCGTGTGTTCAACCATTCACCGAATTGCGAACGTTATGGGCCGTTCGCGCCAAATTCGAGTGGCGCGTCACAGCCCATAATTCACTGCGGCATCGCAGTGCATTGCTGGCTTATGATTGGCCAAGTATGCACTATGACCCGCATGCTTGGCCAATCACAGCGCCGTCTGCACAGAAGGCTGAAATTGGCCAAAGCCAGGGTGGCTTTGGCCAATTATGGCTCAGGGGGTTTAGTAAACGCCCCATACTATATAAGGTCGCTTGCATGGCGGCCTTGTGTAGTGTGTTGCGGCGGCAGGGAGAATTAGACAGAGAGAGAGGCAGTCTCATTTGACTTAAGTTAGATAGAATAGGCAGGCGAGTCAGTTAGCTGCATTTACAGTGTATTGTGTATATATATATATATATATATATACACTGTATTCAGTTTAGCTAGATCCATTCCTGTTATTCTCTTTCTAAGGCAGGCATTTTTACAGTATTTACAGTTAGTGTACTGTGTACTCTGCACAGTTGCACCTATAGCTGCCTGAAGACAAGTGCTGGTGTTCTTCTTCTGATCCTATCAATACCACAGGCAGGCAGCTTGAAGTATTTACAGTTAGTGTACTGTGTACCCCTGCACATTTGCACCTATAGCTACCTGAAGACAAGTGCTGGTGTTCTTCTTCTGATCCTATTAATACCACAGGCAGGCAGCTTGAAGTATTTCCAGTTAGTGTACTGTGTACCCCTGCACAGTTGCACCTATAGCTACCTGAAGACAAGTGCTGGTGTTCTTCTTTTGATCCTATTAATACCATAGGCAGGCAGCTTGAAGTATTTACAGTTAGTGTACTGTGTGCCCCTGCACATTTGTACCTATAGCTACCTGAAGACGAGTGCCGGAGTTCTTCTTCTGATCCTATTAATATCACAGGCAGGCAGCTTGAAGTATTTACAGTTAGTGTTCTGTGTGCCCTGCACAGTTGCACCTATAGCTACCAAAAGACAAGTGGTGTTCTTCTTCTGATCCTATTAATACCACAGGCAGGCAGCTTGAAGTATTTACAGATAGTGTGCTGTGCACCCTGCTAAGTTGCACCTATAGCTACCTGAGACAAGTGCTGCTGTTCTTCTTCTTCTGATCCTATTAATACCACAGGCAGGCAGCTTGAAGCATTTACAGTTAGTGTATTGTGTACCCCTGCACAGTTGCACCTATAGCTACCTGAAGACAAGTGCTGGTGTTCTTCTTCTGATCCTATTAATATCACAGGCAGGCAGCTTGAAGTATTTACAGTTAGTGTACTGTGTACCCTGCACATTTGCACCTATAGCTACCTGAAGTCAAGTTCTGGTGTTCTTTTCTGATCCTATTAATACCACAGGCAGGCAGCTTGAAGTATTTAAAGTTAGTGTACTGTGTACCCCTGCACAGTTGCACCTATAGCTACCTGAAGACAAGTTCTGTTGTTCTTTTTTTGATCCTATTAATACCACAGGCAGGCATTCTGCTAGCTGCAGTATAATCAATATATATATATATATATATATATATATATATATATATATATATATATATATATATATACATCCTAGTTTTGTACAGCTACATCTCATTGCAGGCCATTAGTATGTCTGGAAGGCCAACAAGGAGAGGCAGACAGTCACAAGTCAATAAAAGAGGGCAAGCAGGCTCTGTGTCTAGAGGCAACAGTGCTGGTCATGGACATGGTGCATCCCCATCAGCACGTGGCCGTGGGACATGCTTGTCCTTTTTTTCAGCAGCTGGCTGTGTTGAGCCGCAACATGTGGAAGACTTGGTAGAGTGGATGACCAAGCCATCCTCATCCTCCTCATGCTCTCTGAGGAGTCCCCCGAACTGTTTGACCACAGTGTTGGGTACATGCTCCAGGAGGATGCCCAGCGTTTTGAAAGTTCTGATGATGGTACTCAGCTAGAGGAAGGCAGTAACGTGAGCCCAGACAGAGGGGGTGCCCAAGAAGGACAGCAATCTGGCAGTCATGTTCCCCCAGCTGCAGCATACTGCCAGGTTTTCTCCAGTGATGAGGAGGGAGGGGATGATGAGGTCACTGACTCCACGTGGGTGCCTGATAGGAGAGAGGAAGAGGAGGAGGCACATCACAAACGAGGCATGATGCCCTCCAGGGGCCAGCTTAAGGGCAGCACACCGACTGCATCACACCGCAGAGCTGCGCATGTGCAGGGCTCTGCTGTCTCTGCAAGTTATTCCAAAAGTTCTTTGGTGTGGGCCTTTTTTGAGATGAGTGCATCAGATCCACCGCTGCTATTTGCAACACATGTCTCAAGCGTATCTTGCGTGGCCAAAACACCACCCACTTGAGCACCACATGCTTGACCAGACATATGTCGACCTGCCATGCAGTTCATTGGCAAGCGTACCTAAAAGACCCACACCAAAGAACAAAGAGGTCCTCTCCTTGCTCCTCATCAGCTGGGATCTCCAACCCCACTATACCTTCAGTCCTCTCTGAGACCTGCACTGAGAGGAATGAAGGTGTAGAATTAGGTGTGTCACAGCCAAGTACTTGAGGGCAATCTGCTATCGGTACACCAACGTCAGATTGTACCAGGCAAATTTCCCTGCCCCAGCTGCTGCACCGCCGAAAGAAGTTCGCTCCCAGCCATCCACATGCCCAGCAGATGAATGCTAGCTTGGCTAAATTAATAGCACTTCAACTGCTGCCTTTTCAGTTGGTAGACTCTGCCCCCTTCTGTGAGTTTGTGGAATGTGCAGTTCCTCAGTGGCAGGTTCCCAAACGCCACTGTTTCTCCCAGAAGGCGATTCCAGCTCTCTAGAGGCATGTGGAAGGCAATGTTTTGGTCTCGCTGGACAGGGCGGTCAGCAGTAAGGTGCATATTTCTGCTGACTCATGGTCCAGCAGGCATGGACAGGGATGTTACCTATCTTTCAAGGCGCATTGGGTGACTCCGCTGGCAGCTGGGAATTATGCAGGACAAGATGCAGTAGTGTTGGAGGTTGTTCCACCACCACGCCTCCAAAATTCTACTATTGGTGATTCTGACACACCTCTCTCCTCCACCCCCTCCTCTTCTTCTTCCTCTATGGCCTCTTCCTGTGCTTTTCCTGTGCTTTGTCCTGAACAACCAGCGGTGCTCCGTAGGCATTCAAGATGCCATGCGGTGCTCGAGCTGGTGTGCTTGGGGGACAGGAGCCACACTGGGGCAGAGATTCTGTCAGCTCTGCAGGGGCAGGCTCAGAGGTGGTTGACGCTACACCAGCTTAAGGCAGAAATGGTGGTTTGCGACAATGGCACCAATCTCCTCTCCTCCCTCTGACAGGGACAACTGACCCATGTGCCCTGTTTGGCTCACATCCTTAACTTGGTGGTGCAGGGGTTCTTGGGCAGGTACCCGGGCTTACAGAATTTCCTGAGGCAGCCAGGAAAGTCTGTGTGCATTTCCACCAGTCATATAATGCAAGTGCTTGGCTGGCAGACCTCCAAAAGGAATTTAACCTGCCCTAGAACCGCCTAATCTGTGACATGCCCACCAGGTGAAACTCAATGTTGGCCATGCTGCAGTGGCTGCACATGCAGCAGAGGGCCATTAATGAGTACCTGTGCGACTATGGCACCAGTAAAGAGTCAGGGGAGCTTGTTTTTTTTCCCCACGCCAGTGGGCCACGATCAGGGATGCATGCACTGTCCTGTCACCATTTGAGGAGGCCACGAGGATGGTGAGCAATGGCAGTGTATGCATCAGTGACACTGTCCCCCTTGTCCACCTGTTGGAGCTCACACTGCGTAGAATAATGGACAGGGCACTTGAGGCAGAACAGAGGCAGGAAGAGGAGGACTTTATTAGCTCTCAAGGCCCCCTTTTTTCAGACAGTGTTCCTGCGTGTCCGCCGATCACACAGGATGAGGACGAGGAGGAGGAAGAGGAGGAGGAGGAAGATTGTGTCGGCATGGAGGTGAAGCCTGGCACTCAGCATCAGCAGCAGTCTTTAAGGGATCATTTACAGTCCCAAGAAACCCATGGACTTGTACGTGGCTGGGAGGAGGTGGCTGCGGATCATGTCATCCTTAGTGACCCAGACTGAATGCCTCAGCAAACCTATGCTGCATGGCCTCCCTGATCCTGCAAAGCCTGCGGAAGGATCCTTGTATTTGTGGTATCAAGGAGAGCGATGAATACTGGCTGGCAACCCTCCTTGATCCACGTTAGAAGGATAAGGTTGCGGACCTTACCTTGCCGTCGCAGAGGGAGCTGAGCATGAAACATCTTCGGGAGGCCTTGCAGAAAGGTTTGTGCAACGTGTTTCCAGAGCCTGGGAGGTTACAATTTCCTGATCCCCCTGGACAACGTGTTGCTGAGGCTTCAGTCAGTCAAAGAGGGAGCGGTGGAGAAGGTGGCCGTCTGACCGATGCATTCAGACAATTTTTTGGTCCGCAGCCCCAAGGTCTGATCGGTTCCAGCAACCATCGCCAGCATCTGATTCACATGGTGCAGGAATACCTAGGGGCAAGATCTGACTTGGACACCTTTCTCACCGAAAATCTTCCGGGTTAGTGGGTCTTGAGGCTGGATCACTGACCAGAGCTTGCACGGTATGCAGTTGAGCTACTGGCCTGTCCTGCATCCAGAGTTCTTTCGGAACGCACATTCAGTGCTGCTGGAGGCTTTGTAAGCGATCACAGGGTGCACCTGTCCACCGAATCGGTCGATCAGCTGACCTTCATAAAAATGAATCAGTCTTGGATTACCAGCTACCAAGCACCTGATGCTGATGTAACCGATTGATTTTTTTTTTTATGTGAGATCCCTTCAAGACTGAATATGCTGATGCTGAGTGACTATCCTGTTATGCTGATTGACAATCCTCTTCCTCCTCAATTTTCATGCTGATAGCTTGTAAGTACATTTTTGGTTCTGGACACTGCCACCAGTGGCCAAGGCCCAATTTTTCTGCCCCTGTTTAACAGGGACGTGTAATTACAATTTTTGATGCAATACTTTGCAGCAGGGCTCATTCCTGCGCTCCAACTATAATATCTGTGAGGGGTTGCAGTGTTGTGGCACCAGCACCAGTGCCCAAGGCCCAATTTTTCAGCCCCTGTTTAACAGGGGCATATAATTACAATTTTTGCTGCAATACTTTGCAGCAGGGCTCATTCCTGCGCTCCAACTATAGCATCTGTGAGGGGTTGCAGTGTTGTGGCAGCAGTGGCTAAGGCCCAATTTTTCTGCCCCTGTTTAATAGGGACACGTAATTACAATTCTTGATCTAATATTTCACAGCAGGGCCGATTCCTGCGCCCACTAAGAGTAACTGTGAGGGCTTACAGTGTTGTGGCAACACCATCACCACCACCACCAAAGGCCCAATTTTTCTACCACTGTTCAACAATGGCATGTAATTACAATTCTTGATCTAATATTTCACAGCAGGGCCCATTCCTGCACCCACCGAGAGAAACTGTGAGGACTTACAGTGTTGTGGCAACACCAAACCTAAGGCCCCAATTTCTGCAGAGTATATAGGGCAGGCCCCTACTTTCTAGCTTCCAACTTACAAGCGACTCCTACTTGCAAACGGAAGGAGACAACAGGAAGTGAGATGAAATCTACCCCTAGGAAGGGAAATTCTCTCCTGTAAGAGATAATATGGGAAAAACATGTCATCTCTTCACTGATGCTTTATCACAATCCTTGTTTCACTAAAAACCCCAAATTTTCAAAAAACATTTGTCATTGGGACAGAAAGTGAGGCAAAATCTTCTAAAGAGGAGCACAGACAGCAAAACAAATGTTACAGTGGTATTAACCCTTCCCTATGTTTTCCAAAAACTTAAAAATAGATTTTTTTGGCTGGAGCTACACTTTAAAAATGTACCAGTGCAAAATTGCAAACAGATTCTACTTAACAACAAACCTACAGTCCCTGTCTTGTTTGCACCGCCTGTATACTGATGTTTAGAGTATATAGGGCCTGGGGCCCCACGTCTTTCATTTTTTTAATTTGAGTGCGGGGTTCCCCTTAATATCCATACAAGACCCAAAGGGCCTGGTAATGGACTGGGGGGTACCCATGCCATTTTTCTCACTGATTTTCATCCATATTGCCAGAACCTGACATTGCATTAAAGCCGCAAGCAGTTTTAAATGACTTTTATTCCTTTAAAAATGTCATTTTGTGCAGGGACTGTTCTAAGCACGGGAAACACGCTCCACTTTACAGGCATACTATAGACACCCAACAGACGCGATATTTAAAGGAATACTACACTTTTTCTCACGTTAAGCATCATTAAAATCACTGCTCCCGAAAAAACGGCCGTTTTTAAAACTTTTTTTTTGCATTGATACATGTCCCCTGGGGCAGGACCCGGGTCACCAAACACTTTTTAGGATAATACCATGCATATTAGCCTTTAAAATTAGCACTTTTGATTTTGAACGTTTGAGTCCCATAAACTTTAATGGGGTTCTAAAGTTCACCAAACTTTCGGTCCATTCGCAAGTTCTGGTGCGAACCGAACCGGGGGGTGTTTGGCTCATCCCTAGTGGGCACAGATGAGACTGCACTAGTGGGTACAGATGAGACTGCACTATATACCAGGCTTTACGAGAAATGTTATATACCAGGATTTGTGAGAAATGTTATATACCAGGATTGTGAGAAATGCTATATACCAGGATTGTGAGATTTGTTATATACCAGGATTTGTGAGACATGCTATATACCAGGATTGTGAGAAATGTTATATACCAGGATTTGTGAGAAATGCTATATACCAGGATTTGTGAGAAATGCTATATACCAGGCTTTGTGAGAAATGTTATATACCAGGATTTGTGAGAAATGCTATATACCAGGATTTGTGAGAAATGTTATATACCAGGATTTGTGAGAAATGCTATTTACCAGGATTTGTGAGACATGCTATATACCAGGATTTGTGAGAAATGCTATATACCAGGATTTGTGAGAAATGCTATATACCAACATTTGTGAGAAATGCTATATACCAGGCTTTCTGAAAAATGCTATATACCAGCATTTCTAAGAAATGTTATATACCAGGATTTGTGAGACATGCTATATGGTATACTCTGCTATGATTCTGGACTGTAAACTCTGCTGTGATTCTGGACTGTAAACTCTGCTGTGAGTCTGGGCTGTATACTCTGCTATGATTCTGGACTGTAAACTCTGCTGTGAGTCTGGGCTGTATACTCTGCTCTGATTCTGGACTGTTAACTCTGCTGTGAGTCTGGGCTGTATACTCTGCTATGATTCTGGGCTGTATACTCTGCTGTGATTCTGGGCTGTATACTCTGCTGTGAGTCTGGGCTGTATGCTCTGCTGTGAATCTAAGCTGTCTACTCTGCTGTGAGTCTGGGCTGTATAGTCTGCTGTGAGTCTGGGCTGTATACTCTGTCCTGTGATTCTAGGGCTGTATACTCTGTCGTGTGATGCTGAGCTGTATACTCCTGACACTACTGATACTATGGGTGGAAGCAAGTGGAATACAAGGGACAGAGAGGGTGGATGCTATAAGGGGTGGGGCTTATAAGTGGGAGGAGTCAAAAAGAGTGGTGGGTCTGGTGCCCCCTCCATCCTAAAACTTCACCAGCTACCACTGAGATAGACCTGTCCAAAAATACTTGGTATAGTGACTGACCACCATCTATAGTTCTTTCAACTCTGACCCCGGGATATACATTATATACAGTATACAGTATATACTTGATGGCTTAATACTTCAAAGTATACAGTACATCTAATAAAAAATGTATCCATCCCATTGGCCAATCCATGGTCAGATGAAAATGGTTGCTTGGCATATCCGACAATTCTCTCATTACATATCACAAACAAGACACTTTATTGCAGCTTCAATGTATATTTTGTGGCAGATATGAACATATAGATATAGCAATAGGTGACACAATATTACCATGTGATGTAATTCATAGTTACAATAGTCTCAAATATACATGCCATATATCATTATACTCATTAAAAATCCACATGCCAATATTTTACCATCCCATGAACAAAGTGCAATAAATCAACAAAGAAAGTCTACCATCCAAATAGGCCAGAAGTTTAAAGAGTAGCTGTTGGCTCCATGTGGCTCCAGGACCACGCTGTGCAAAACCAGTGAGTCTCTGATATATTTTGTAGAAAGGATTCTCCATCAACACTAACTATGTTGACAGTGGAATTGAGTGATTTTCTTTCCTTCCACTTGTATTTTCTTTCCTTTCAATTGTATAATCTATGGCTTGCTTTAGAATTCACATTTGATAGAATATCACTTGAAATCAGCATTTTTATGGTTAGGATTGTATTGCTGTCTGTGTCCCTAGATTCACCCTCTCTATTAGTACTGGTAAACATTTTCACAGGAACAGGAGGTAAAGGAAATCTTCCCATGGAGATACCTGTCTCGGGGACAACTGTCTAAGAGGGGATCTTCTGATCTACTTGGAGAGATTTTCACTCATATCCTGTTGTGTCTTTGAGACAAGAAATGTAGAAAAATCTTTCCAAAAAGACACAGCAAAAAATAAAAACCTAAATAGGGGGTTCAAACAAATCCTAATGCCGCGTATACACGATCGGACTTTACGGCATACTTAGTCCGGCGTACCGGATTTCGTCGGACAATTTGATCGTGTGTGGGCTCCAGCGGACTTTGTTTTCTCAAAAATTTGATGGACTTAAACATGTTCCAAATCTATCCGATGGACTCAAGTCCAGTCGAAAAGTCCGCTCGTCTGTATGCTAGTCCGGCGGACAAAAACCAACGCTAGGGCAGCTATTGGCTACTGGCTATGAACTTCCTTGTTTTAGTCCGGTCGTACGTCATCACGTACGAATCCATTAGACTTTGGTTGATAGTGTGTAGACAAGTCCGTTCATTTGTAAAGTCCGTCGTAAAGTCCGTCGAAAAGTCCGCCGGGCAAAGTATGCCGTAAAGTCCGGTTTTGTGTACGTGGCATTTTTCTATGCAAAACAAAAAAGAGTTTTTATTAGAGATGCATATTAGAATAAACTGCTGTTCAATGGATTTCCTACATAGGTCAAAAAAGTAAGTTTCTATCTTTCTCTATCTCTATTTTGGCAGTGAGTTCTTCCTGAAAACCCTTTGAAATGCTGTTTTGAAATCTTGGCTCCTCAGACTGTAAATGAGAGGATTGAGGAGAGGAAGGATCACTGTGTAAAAGACGGACACAACTTTGTCCCCAGAAAAATGATGGCGAGTACTTGGTCCAAAATAGTTTAACATAATGGAGCCATAATACATAAACACCACTGTCAGGTGAGATGTACAGGTAGAGAAAACTTTACTTCTATTTCCTTTAGATTGTATATTAAGAACAGTTTTGATTATATAGACATAGGGCAGAAAGGTCAGTGTTATAGACCCAGCTGAAAGGAAGCTACCCAAAAGAAAAATGAGCAGAATATTGATGTTGGTGTCACTGCAGGAGATCCGAAATAAAAGGGGAAGGTCACAGAAGAAGCTTTCTATAATATCTGATCCACAAAATGTTAATTTGAAGGCATGAAGTGTGTGAACTAAAGACTGGGTAAAGCTGAGACACCACACAATGGACACCAACTGTACACACACTTTCCAACTCATGATCTGTGTGTAATGTAATGGCTGACAAATGGCGGTATATCGATCATAGGACATGACAGCCAACAGAAAAATTTCACAACTGGCAAAATAAAGAAAGAAGAAGACTTGGGTTATACAAGCCTGTATGGAAATTGTCTTTGTCTTGGTGTGAAGATCAAATAACATTCGTGGGACAGTTAATGAGGAATAACAGAGGTCCAAACCAGCCAGGTTCCCAAGGAAGAAATACATAGGAATATGGAGGTGAGAGTCAGTGACTATGAGGACAATGATCAGAAAATTCCAGATTAATGTCAGAAGGTAGATGAGAAGGAAGAAGAGAAAAAAAGGAAGCTGGAGAAGAGGAAGGTCAGACAGTCCAGCAAAGAGGAATTCCTTCAAAATTGTCTGATTTCCCATTCCAATATATTTACTAATATTTTACTTATTTATTTTAAGTAGGAAAAAAGGTGATATTATATATGTTTCAGCTGTTGATCCTCAAAAACACTACAGAAATACAACTTTAATTTAGATTTTTTATTTTCTTCTTGTTTAAGAAAAACCTGCAGAGACAATACAATAAACTTTATTCTGTGACTTAAAGGAAGACTTGATCTGTGGCAATCTAAAATAATGAAGAGAGAAATTCTATCAGCAAAAGTTGAGAAGTTGACTGAAATTATGCACAGAAAACATGAACCGGTTCCTTGATACTATCAACGATGTTAAATGTTATAATTCTTCACCGAAATTCTCAGATATTGGCAGAGTGTAATATTTATTGTCCATTATTCAGGTGATGGAGAAAAGTCACTTATTCCTGTCGCATCCAAAAAAAAATCTGACTTAGGTTTCACCTGAAAAAAATTATGATTGTAATTTATGTTATAATCTGTATGAGAAGAATGAAATGCAATCATTTCTATAGATGATAAACATTCAGTCTGGTAAATTGGTGTATTTTCTCCTTTGCCATAAAGTGAGACCTCACTACAGGAAAGTCAGGTAAAGGTCCTTAATTATCAATCTCAGTTGCATGAAGGGACCTTAAGATAGATGTAATCACTAAAATCTCAGCTTCAACTTTATAATGTAATGTTACATGTTGTTTTTTTTAATCATTTGCAACCTTCAATAACGTATTTCTAAATTCACAGTATTTTAAATTTAGGATAGAGCAGGAAAGGGTAAAATCCCCTTTTTTTCTTTTTTTTTTGGCATCTGTGTCACAAGGGGGAAAAATCCCTTTAGCTTTCTGTCCTGTAGGCACAACAGGAGATCAGAGGTAGTGAGGAAAATCTCCTTTCGGAAAGGTGTCCCCTTTGGAAGATTTCCTCTCTGATCCTGTTCTTGCGACAGCTCAAAATGTTGAACTGCTCATCACTTTCAGACTCATGGACAATGGTCACCAGGACAAAACGAGAAGATGAATCTCCCCAGCTGGAACAAAGACAGCAATAAAAAACTGACAGAGAATCTAAACCCTTACTCTATCTTTACAATAACCCCTGGTGATCCATAAAGATCATTGGTCCTTGGTGATGGCTGTCTCCCATTTGTTGTCCTGCATCGTCACCCTCTCTCATTTTTCTCTGGTTAAAATTTTAAGAAGCCGTCACACATTAGACATGTGCACAACAAAAAAATTTGTTTTATTTAGTTTCTTTACGTTTCCGTTGATTCGTAACGATTCGTAATTTTTTAAGACGCGAGTTTTCATATTCGGACTCATTCGTATTTTCGTAACAGTTATACTTTTGTTGATACAAAATGATTCGTAATTCCATTTCTTTGATTCGAAATTCGTAAGTTTGTTAGATAATTTTTGTTTATTCGGTACACTACTCGTAATTTAGTAATTGTTACTTTTGTGAGATTGCCTTTTTCGTTGATTCGTACTTTGGTAGGAAATAAAGAATAATAATCCTATGCTTGCTTTTCTAATAAGTCCTGTGCTTACTCCAGTCCACTCCCTCAGTCACGAGACCTGACTCCGTCTTCTCCTCAACTGAACCTAAAAAGATTCAGGAATGCCATGTGACTCCGACACAAAAGGGATAAGCTGATTGTCTAAAGATATTAAATAAGATACATCATTCACTAATACACTGCCCATTCGAAAGAACGCTTCGAGAACACAAAATTATGAACATACATATTAAGATACACTTACACTGTCCATTCAAAAGAATGATTCAAGAACACGAACAAACAAAATAACAAACAGACAAAGAAACAAAATTATGAATACGCAAATGAAAATATGAACACGAACAGACAAAGGATTGAAAATACGAAATGCAAATCATTTGTTATAGATGTCATTTTCTTTCTTTTACTGTTTCAGAGTTTCGTATTTTCGTAAGTTTGTCCGTTCGTAAGTTCATATTTTTGCATATTCGTTATTTTGCTTATTCGTGAAAGGAATTCTGGTTCTGGACGACCATCCTTGGTTAATGCAGGCAGACCACCGGGATCCTCGGATCCGTGAGAGACCACATGAGACACGGGAAACAAGCTGGAGTGTGTTCATAAGATCTCTGACTTTTATTGAACACAACGGTAGTATATATACTAGTAAAAATACATGTCTAAGGGTTTTTACAAACTTACACTCGGTACTTTCTTATCAAGAGTTGGGCTCCTTGACTAGATAACAGGAAATAGCTAATGACTTTGCTGACACAAATTCAGCTTAACCACAATATCTCAGAGGGTGTGGTTCTATGCAAACTTTTAAGCGGATTATGGTAAAACACACACATAGGAAAAGTTCATTTCTCATATGTGAAGGAAAGAGAATCTAAGATGGAGTCAGTTGTTTATACATTCTATTACAATTCATAATTTCGTAATTTTCGTAATTTGGTTCTTTCAGCTTTTCAGATGTTCGAATTGATCCAAACGAATACTAACAAATTTGTACAAAAATCTATTTGTTACAAACCAAATCACACATGTCTATCACGCATTACGCAGGCATGGTCCACCATTGTCACCATCAAGACAACCTGTCTAGAGCAATGATGTGCAGCTGATATTGGAGTCAGAGTATGCAGACAAGAAGGATACACAAAAGGATGAGGGAGATCAGCAATGGCAGCCTCCAATATTCTCCCATGACAGGTCCCCTTTAATTTTATTTAATGCCAGCAACAGTATTTATCAATGTTTGTAATTTCATGAGTCAGGACCAAAGTGTTATTTATAATTATCAATGTAAATAAAGAGCCTCCTTCTACAAAACTGTACAAATACGAAGAAATGTTCAGAGAATCAAATATGAAGATAATTAATATATAAATGAACGATGAATCGGGGAGTGACAGCACATATTTAAAAGTGTCAATACTTACCACAGCTATGAAGATCATTAATATATAAATGAAAAGTGAATAAAGATGTGACATGATTTAATTAAACATATAAATACTTATCTGTTTCTTAATATAATCAGTAAAACATCAAATCCAGGAAACAACCAGATAAGTTATAAAAATAATCTTAAATAAAAACATGTCATAAATTATTAATTTATATTTCCGTCAATCAAAGAAACACATGAGCATACAATGTGTGCAGAGTAACATCAGCACCATATTGATTATTATATTATTATACAGGATTTATATAGCGTCAACAATTTACGCAGCACTTTACAATATAAAAGGGAGACAATACAGTTATAATACAATAAAATACAAGAGGATTAAGAGGGCCCTGCTCAGAAGAGCTTACAATCTAATAGGGTGGGGCAGGTGGTACAAAAGGTTGTAACTGTGGGAAATGAGCTGTTGGAAGTGGTAAAAGAAATTAGTTGGAGACGTGATCGGCTTTCCTGAAGAGATGAGTTTTCAGGGATCGCCTGAAGGTAGCAAGAGTAGGGGATAGCCGGATAGATGGAGGTAGCGAGTTCCAGAGGATGGGAGAGGCTCTGGAGAAATCCTGGAGACAAGCATAGGAGGAGGAGATGAGAGAGCTTGAGAGCAGGAGGTCTTGAGAAGAGCAGAGAGGTCGATTTGGGTGATATTTGGAGATAAGATCGGTGATGTAGCTCGGGGCAGAGTTGTGAATGGCTTTGTATGTTGTGGTTAGTATTTTGAATTTAATTCGCTGGGTGATTGGGAGCCAGTGTAGGGATTGGATGAGAGGGTTGGCAGACACTGATTGGGAGCCAGTGTAGGGATTGGAGGAGAGGGTTGGCAGACACTGATTGGGAGCCAGTGTAGGGTTTGGAGGAGAGGGTTGGCAGACACTGATTGGGAGCCAGTGTAGGGTTTTTTGAGGAGAGGGTTGGTGGACACTGAATGGAGACCAGTGTAGGGATTGGAGGAGAGGGTTGGCAGACACTGAATGGAGACCAGTGTAGGGATTGGAGGAGAGGGTTGGCAGACACTGAGCGGTTGGTAAGGTGGATAGGTCTGGCAGCAGCATTCATGATGAAGACTGAAGAGGGGAGGAGCCTATGGAGAGGCAGGCCAATGAGAAGGGAATTGCAATAGTCAAGGCGAGAGATAACGAGGGAGTGAATGAGGAACTTGGTGGTTTGATTTGTTAAAAAGGGGGTGAATTATAAAATGTGTGTCAAATATGTTGGAACAAATCTTATGTAATTTACTTACCGATATGTACATTGTGATCTCAGTGGTTAAAAATAAAATAAAATGTGACTCTTTACCTGCTCTGTATCTACCAAAACAAAAGTCATATTAGCGATCAAAGCAGTCAATGTGATCTGTGTCATGTATTATAAAAGAGTTTAGCTGTAAGAAAAAAAATATCCTGTATTTATTTTATTTTTTTATTCAGTTATATACAAATTAATCTCTGATACACATAAATACAAAACAAAGATGACAACAATTGGGATGAGCTAAAGTTTTACAAATAAAACAATGACTGAAATGTCCCATACCTATAATACAAATAATGAAGGAAATAAATACCTGTGAATGGCCAGACTGGTAAAATGAAGAATTTTCCTTGTTTTAGCTCCTAGTCCAGATTTTGTCAGTGATCCCCCCCGGCAGAGGTAAATTTTCTGATAGAAGTGGGGGGAGGGGAGTCTCCTCTGGAAGGGTCAGCTCAGTGCTAGAAGTCTGATTTTGCTGAAGAAAATTAAATGAAAAGAACAGAAAATCTATGTGCCATTTCTGATCACAATAATAATTATCTCATTCTACACACGTTCATATATTTATATAATACAGAAATTTCCCCTGACATCCCCGGATCACACAGGGGGGTAGATTGGCTCTGTGTTCATCTGAGATTCAGCTAAAACTTTCCTCCAATAAATTTCTACAGAAAATAAATCATCAGCTGAGTTCATGTATCCTTCAGAGAGACACAAAGTCTCTGATCAAGTAACCTGAAGAAAAAAAAAACTTTTCAAGTTTAAAATGGGAAGTTCTAAAGTGAGAATCAAAAGTGATAAAAAGAGAAACAACTATCAAGAAAAAAACACAGAAAAGTAAATAAATAAAGGAAAGGAGAGATCTGAAAAGTAAAATAATAAAAAAAAAATCCAAATAAATAAATGTCGGAGCTCTGATTCATCCCCGCTCACCATTTCGCTGAAGAGGAAGGAGCAGCGTCTGCCTCAGAAACTCATGGCTTACATGTTCCTACCAGCCATGAGGAGAAGCCAAGACGGCAACGCGGCTGATGCCCGTTGGCACACACAACAGCGCTCGCCTCTAGGAAAGGGATTCAAGCTATCATAGCTCAAGAGGGAAGGAGAAGCCCTCCAGAATCCGGGGCAGGAACGCCATACTCCCCTCCAAGATCTCCTCTCTCTGCAAGTCCAGACAAGGCTAAAATGAGACTGGATCCACAGGCAGCCAACACAGAGGTGAGCCAGATTCTTTTACTATCCTGTCAAGCACCCCTAGCAGACTCCATAGCCTCCTTCCCTACAGCAGGACAACCAGTGTTAGACTCAACACTAAAGTACATGTTGATGTTCCTGAGGAGCTCTATGCAGGCAGACATTCATGCACAACTTTGGCAACAAAATGACGGTGGTTGAGGAGGGAATGTCCTACATAGAATCTAACATGGACAACATCACCACTAGGGCTGTTGAAATTAATTGTAACATCGATGCATCACGATTCGACCATACACGTTGCGGCATCGATGTTACGGCAGGAGTAATTGATGTTTTGATGACATCATCCTTGCGCTGCATTAAGCCCCGCCTCCACGACCGAACAGAGCCGAAAACCGCTGAAGAGCAGTGGAAGTAAGCCGCGTCGGCTTTTCCCGCCCCTGACTGACGTCATCCCCCTGCTGCCCTGCGTTGAGGAGCGACGCTGTATGCACGTTGGCGGGGACATGGAGCACCGTTGGCTGGAGCTGCTGCTGCTAACAGTGGCGGCGGCCGGCTTGTGGAGCACGGAGCTCCGAGGAGGAGAGTGGAGCCACTGTGTGAAGGAGGCATAGCCAGGTGAGGGGGCCGTGGGGAGGACACCGAGGGGGGTGGACGTGGTAAGGTTGGTGCCAGACTGTATGCAAGATGATCAATACCCCGCCGGCCTCACCACTAACCTGTCCCCATATAATACTATTACAATAGCGCTCCCCTGCCCAGTGTCACCATGGACCAATTCCCATCCTTCTCGACCAACATCCACACAGTCCTCTGCTCTCCCCCCACCACCTCTACACTGAGCATGCAGATAGGGCAATAAAACAAAAAAATGGTGTGCAGTGCTTTGTGGTGATAAATATACAAAAGAGTGTTATTAAGTAGTGAATAAATATAGTCCTGAAATATGTAAATCTGTGATCTGATTAAAATAAATATTTTGTGTATTCAAAGTAATTCCAGTGCTGAGTGTGCTCTGCTGTGTCATTCCTGATTTCTGGTGAATGATTTGAACACAGCAGAGCACACTCAGCACTGGAATTACTTTGAATACACAAAAGATTTCTTCTCCTGTACCATATCTGCAGTCTCTGACCATCTCCTGTACCATGTCTGCAGTCTCTGACCATCTCCTGTACCATGTCTGCAGTCTCTGACCATCTCCTGTACCATGTCTGCAGTCTCTGATCATCTCCTGTACTATGTCTGCAGTCTCTGACCATCTCCTGTACCATGTCTGCAGTCTCTGACCATCTCCTGTACCATGTCTGCAGTCTCTGATCATCTCCTGTACTATGTCTGCAGTCTCTGATCATCTCCTGTATTATGTCTGCAGTCTCTGATCATCTCCTGTACTATGTCTGCAGTCTCTAATCATCTCCTGTATTATGTCTGCAGTCTCTGATCATCTCCTGTACTATGTCTGCAGTCTCTGATCATCTCCTGTATTATGTCTGCAGTCTCTGATCATCTCCTGTATTATGTCTGCAGTCTCTGATCATCTCCTGTACTATGTCTGCAGTCTCTGATCATCTCCTGTACTATGTCTGCAGTCTCTGATCATCTCCTGTATTATGTCTGCAGTCTCTGATCATCTCCTGTACTATGTCTGCAGTCTCTGATCATCTCCTGTATTATGTCTGCAGTCTCTGATCATCTCCTTTACCATGTCTGCAGTCTCTGATCATCTCCTGTACTATGTCTGCAGTCTCTGATCATCTCCTGTACTATGTCTGCAGTCTCTGATCATCTCCTGTACTATGTCTGCAGTCTCTGATCATCTCCTGTATCATGTCTGCAGTCTCTGACCATCTCCTGTAGTATGTCTGCAGTCTCTGATCATCTCCTGTATTATGTCTGCAGTCTCTGACCATCTCCTGTATTATGTCTGCAGTCTCTGATCATCTCTTGTACTATGTCTGCAGTCTCTGATCATCTCCTGTATTATGTCTGCAGTCTCTGATCATCTCCTGTACTATGTCTGCGGTCTCTGACATCTCCTGTACTATGTCTGTGGTCTCTGACCATCTCCTGTAGTATGTCTGCAGTCTCTGATCATCTCCTGTACTATGTCTGCAGTCTCTGATCATCTCCTGTATTATGTCTGCAGTCTCTGATCATCTCCTGTACTATGTCTGCAGTCTCTAATCATCTCCTGTATTATGTCTGCAGTCTCTGATCATCTCCTGTACTATGTCTGCAGTCTCTGATCATCTCCTGTATTATGTCTGCAGTCTCTGATCATCTCCTGTATTATGTCTGCAGTCTCTGATCATCTCCTGTATTATGTCTGCAGTTTCTGACCATCTCCTGTAGTATGTCTGCAGTCTCTGATCATCTCCTGTATTATGTCTGCAGTCTCTGACCATCTCCTGTATTATGTCTGCAGTCTATGATCATCTCCTGTACTATGTCTGCAGTCTCTGATCATCTCCTGTATTATGTCTGCAGTCTCTGATCATCTCCTGTACTATGTCTGCAGTCTCTAATCATCTCCTGTATTATGTCTGCAGTCTCTGATCATCTCCTGTACTATGTCTGCAGTCTCTGATCATCTCCTGTATTATGTCTGCAGTCTCTGATCATCTCCTGTATTATGTCTGCAGTCTCTGATCATCTCCTGTATTATGTCTGCAGTCTCTGACCATCTCCTGTAGTATGTCTGCAGTCTCTGATCGTCTCCTGTATTATGTCTGCAGTCTCTGACCATCTCCTGTATTATGTCTGCAGTCTCTGATCATCTCTTGTACTATGTCTGCAGTCTCTGATCATCTCCTGTACTATGTCTTCAGTCTCTGATCATCTCCTGTACTATGTCTGCAGTCTCTGATCATCTCCTGTAGTATGTCTGCAGTCTCTGATCATCTCCTGTGTTATGTCTGCAGTCTCTGATCATCTCCTGTAGTATGTCTGCAGTCTCTGATCATCTCCTGTATTATGTCTGCAGGTTCTGATCATCTCCTGTACTATGTCTGCAGTCTCTGACCATCTCCTGTACTATGTCTGCAGTCTCTGACCATCTCCTGTTCTATGTCTGCAGTCTCTGATCATCTCCTGTACTATGTCTGCAGTCTCTGATCATCTCCTGTATTATGTCTGCAGTCTCTGACCATCTCCTGTAGTATGTCTGCAGTCTCTGATCATCTCCTGTATTATGTCTGCAATCTCTGACCATCTCCTGTATTATGTCTGCAGTCTCTGATCATCTCTTGTACTATGTCTGCAGTCTCTGATCATCTCCTGTACTATGTCTGCAGTCTCTGATCATCTCCTGTACTATGTCTGCAGTCTCTGACCATCTCCTGTATCATATCTGCAGTCTCTGACCATCTCCTGTACTATGTCTGCAGTCTCTGACCATCTCCTGTACTATGTCTGCAGTCTCTGACCATCTCCTGCACCATGTCTGCAGTCTTTGATCATCTCCTGTACTATGTCTGTGGTCTCTGACCATCTCCTGTACTATGTCTGCAGTCTCTGATTATCTCCTGTATTATGTCTGCAGTCTCTGACCATCTCCTGTATCATGTCCGCAGTCTCTGACCATCTCCTGTACCATGTCTGACAGTCTCTGATCATCTCCTGTACTATGTCTGCGGTCTCTGACCATCTCCTGTACTATGTCTGCAGTCTCTGACCATCTCCTGTAGTATGTCTGCAGTCTCTGACCATCTCCTGTATCATGTCTGCAGTCTCTGACTATCTCCTGTACCATGTCTGCGGTCTCTGACCATCTCCTGTAGTATGTCTGCAGTCTCTGATCATCTCCTGTACCATGTCTGCAGTCTCTGACCATCTCCTGTATTATGTCTGCAGTCTCTGACCATCTCCTGTACCATGTCTGCAGTCTCTGACCATCTCCTATACTAAGTCTGCAGTCTCTGATCATCTCCTGTACTATGTCTGCAGTCTCTGATCATCTCCTGTACTATGTCTGCAGTCTCTGATCATCTCCTGTAGTATGTCTGCAGTCCCTGACCATCTCCTGTAGTATGTCTGCAGTCTCTGACCATCTCCTGTAGTATGTCTGCAGTCTCTGAGCATCTCCTGTACTATGTCTGCAGTCTCTGAGCATCTCCTGTACTATGTTTGCAGTCACTTACCATCTTCTGTAGTCATTTGGGGGCAGTCTGGAGCTCCTCTTCTGCTGTGTTTACACTTTGCTACATGCAGGGAGTGTTGTCTTTTTTTTAAGAACAGATAAAATTTTAAAAAATTGAGTTCTTCTGGCTACTTTAATTTTTTGGATGAAAAACGTGCGCAGTAATCGTGATGCATCGCTGAATCGAATCGTGGACCGGATAATTGTAATCCAATCGAATCATGAGGCCAGTGAAGATGCGCACCCCTAATCACCACTACAGTCAATGATATCATTGTCTTACAGGATAAACAAATGGAGGGTAAGAAATGGATCATAGACAAACTGGCGGACATTGAGGAAAGATCTCGCCAAAACAACCCCAAGATCCATGGCATTCCCAAATCTGTACCAAATTCTGATCTGTCCCAATACGTGCATGGATTGATCAAGACCTTGCTCCCTGATTGAAAAAATATTGAACTATTAATTGATCGCATTCATAGGCTCCCCAAACCAGAATTAGTGCCTAGAGATGTGATTCTGCTAATTCACTTCTACCATCCGAAGGAACAGCTCATGCCGATAGCAGGAAACATAGATACATTACCAGACCCATATGGTCAGCTACAACTCTTCGCAGACCTCTCCCAGCACACCTTAAGCCACCATAAACAACTGAATACCATAACCAAAGCGCTATGCAACCACCATATCCAGTATCAATGGATAGCTCAGGCAAAATTATCCATTGTCTACAATGGAGCTAAACATATATTCTCATCACTCCAAGATGGCCTGCAGATCCTACAATGCAGGGAATTAATCCTGTACCAACCGACCAAAGCCCGGCTCTTGATTGTCTTTCATTACCGCTGCTCCAATGGTCCAATATCACACACAACCTTTGACACATCATGTAAAAACTCTCAAGAGAATCGAACATGTCATGTGTGAAACCGCATTCGGTCTCCAGAACTCTTCACTCCATTTTTATCTCCCTTGGCACCATAGTGCCCATTGCACAGGAAATGAATACAGGTAGTTACCTGTCTCTTCTTTGTTGTTTTTCTCTTCCATGTATACAGGAAGTTTTTGTTTACCCCTTTTGTTGTCTTCAGCGGCATCAGTTCTGATTGCAGTGCTCTCCTCCAAGTTTATTTTTCCCACCACCACTCTCAACCACCAAAGATCTTCATCCACTAACCAAGCTTTCAGATCTTAGAACCTGTCATCACTGCTACTACATGTACATGCAAACGCACCCTTGGTCTCCAAAAATTTCTACGTTCGATTATTAAAAAGGAGAGACAGATATTCAACATGACCATCAAAATTCTGTCATTGAACACCAATGGACTCAACCACCCGGATAAACGATCATCATTATGGAAGCTAGCTGTGGACTCCCACTGCGATATCTTATGCGTACAAGAAACCCACTTTCAAGAATCTAATCCTCCCCACTGTACCAATAGAAACTTCCACAACATGTATACTGCCAATGCCCTATCCAAGAAGAAAGTTATCCTAATTGCCATAAAAGACCCCCTGTCCTTTTAACTACAAAACTGCCTCAAAGACCCGGATGGACCTCTACGTCATACTAGTTTGCTTCATCAGCAACGAAACCTACACCATTGTGTCCACCTACACTCCTAACATACACCAACTACATTTTTTTGGAAAACTCTACAGGAAAGTTCAAGGAATGCAACAAGGTTCAGTCGTGTGGTGTGGGGACTTCAACTTTACTCCAGACCCTCATATGGATGCTACCTTAAGCCATAAAAGAGGCAAACCTGCACTTAACCCACTCCTATTCACTCTCTGCCTCTATGAAGTGTGGAGATGCCAGCACGCAGAAGAAAGAGATTTCTCATTCTTTTCCCCATCACAAAGACTCCATTTCATACTTAGGAGTCAAACTAACCAGAAAGGTGGCCCTTCTTTCTCTAACCAAAAAGGTGGCCTCTCATTACCAGGAAAACTTTACTCATGCAAAGCAAACATAAAGAAGACTTGCAGCTTTCAAGATGCTCAAACTTCCACAATTACAATATCTTTTTAGATCCCTACCTATACCAATCCCTAGATCCTTCTTTACCTCCCTAAACAACGTTCTAAAAGTATACATTCGGCAACATTCAAAAGCGAGAAGCGCCCGAGCAGTCCTAATCAAACACAGATCCGTTAAAGAGACAAGGTATGTAGACTTCAATGACTACTACCTTGAAGCTATTTTATCACAACTTAAAAACTGGTTTTATCATGACTCCATAAGCATTTGGAGAGATATTGAATCCACACAGATCCCTGGTTGGGACCTCAAGGTCTGGCTCCTTAGCAAACCCAATCTAAAACCAAGGAACAATACCCTCTCTCCTACTATTGTGGCAACTGCATTGGCCTTTAACTATATAATTTCTTACATGCCTGATAAAAAAACAACTCATATAAAATCCCAATGTCTTTATCAGTACTATCCCAGCTCAACCCCAATTTATCCATTCATACTTGGCAATATTCAGGAATTGTACCGGTATCAGATATACAGTATATGCAGAGGGTCTTTTGAAACCCTTTTCAACTCTTCAAAAATCATTCCTACTCCCTAACAAAGAGTATTACAAGTATATTCAAATTACTAATTGCCTATTACGTAACTCTCATTTACATGTCTATATAAATCAATCAGCATGGACCTTCCTCTCAACAGATAACTCTAAATGTAAGGGCGTAACCCTACTCTACAACTAAAGAATGAAACCTCCTTCACTAAACTTCCTCAGATGCTAAAATGGGAAAGAGGCATAGGTCAAACCTTTACAGAATTCCAGTGACTTAGTGCTTTAACGTCTAGCTTCAAAGCAACTCCTTCCTCTAAATCTGATATGCTGATATGAACTGATATGCAGCACTGATGGGGATTCCTTGGCGGCACTGATGGGCACCACTGACAGGCAATAATGATCACTGATGAGCAGCACTGATGAGCATTGATAGGTGGCAGTGATGGGCACTGATGGGTGGCACTGATGGGCAGCACTAAAGGGCAGTGATAGATGGCACTGATAGGCAGCACTGATGAGCTCTGATGAGGTGGCACTGATGGGCACTGATGATGAGGCACTAATATGCAGCACTGATGGGCACTCATAGGCTGCACTGATGGGTGCCACTAATGGGCAATGATAGTCACTGATGAGCGTCACTGATGGGCACTGATAGGTGGCACTTATGGGCAGTGATATATGACACTGATAGGCAGCACTGATGAGGAGGCACTGACAGGCATTACTTATAGGCACTGATTGGCCTACCTAATGGGCACTGATTGGCATCCCTGATGGGCACTGATTGGCATCTTTGTTGGGCACAGGTTGGCATCCCTGGTGGTCATCCTTGATGGGTCTGCACTGTTAGTTAATGCACTGTTTATCAGTGCAGATACCTCTGTCAGGAGAGCCGCTGATCAGCTCTCCTCTACCTGCGCCCACGATCACAGCAGCAGTAGATAGGGCGATTGCAGCAGGAATCACCCAGCTCAGGAAAGAGCTGGGGGACCAGGCCAAGCACCTCTCAGAGCTGGAGCACCATCTATCAGACCTAGAAGATGAAATGCAAAGCTTGCATATCTATGAGCAGCAAGTAAGCAATACTCAGCAATCAATTTTAGAAACATTAGATGACCTTGAAAACTGCTCTAAAAGAAATGACCTGAGGATTATAGGGCTCCCTGAGATCTTTAATGCTGACTCCCTCCATGACATCTGCACTAGACGCATTCCCAAGGCCCTGGGAATCACCACGCTGTGCACAGTCAAAAAAGCCCATCGTCTGGGAACCCCATCAAATGATAGGTGCACTCCTCGCCCTGTACTAGTCCCCTACCTAAACTATACGGACAGAGTCAATATCTTGAAATCCTTCCGCAATTCAAAATCGCTCCAACTAGAGGGCCATAAACTACTCATATTCGCGGACTACTCCCAGGAAGTCTCTCACAGGAGAAAAGCCTTTCAGCTGATCTGTCAAGCTCTCTACTAAAAGGGGGTGAAATTTACTTTGGCCTACCCAGCTAACCTTCGACTCAAGAGACCAGTGCAGCCCAAGAAAGGATCCTGCTAAAAGTATCCAACACTCTCACTCCTTAGGTCGTAACAAATCGTATTGACTCTAATGCATTGCTCCAGCAAATAAGCAATCCCAGTTCCCCGTGACCACTTCACCGTGTTTTTGCTCCCTTAGGTTAGTTATTGTAACCTGCTGCCATGGTTCATTGTTAATATTTACTGTTTTATCATTTATAGGTAATACCCACTAATTTCACATAACCTTATCGTGGGGGGGGCATCTGGCTGCAAGGTGACACCCCAGGGTTACCACCTCACCATCTTTCCCTCTGGGGCCACCCCCGAGGGACAAAGTCTGCACTAGACGCATTCCTAAGGCCCTGGGAATCACCACGCTGTGCACAGTCAAAAAAGCCCATCGTCTGGGAACCCCATAAAATGATAGGTGCACTCCTCGCCCTGTACTAGTCCCCTACCTAAACTATACAGACAGAGTCAATATCTTGAAATCCTTCCGCAATTCAAAATCGCTCCCCTGGTAACGCTGTTTGTTGATGGACGTGCAGCACATGTGAAAAAGAGTGAAGTCCAGACTCCCCTGGGTATGTACCATTATGTTACTCTCCATAGACCCTCCATAGACCCCTGTTGGGTCGTTTTACCTTCTAACCCCTCTTGTTTAAGATGCAAGCACCCATTGCTAGGATATACACTTACAGGTGATCTCTCAATAGTGAGCTGTGTACAATCCCTTACCAATCTTCTACAGTCTCTACACATGCTAGATAACCCCCCCCCCACTAATGCATTTTATAAAAGTGATCTCCTGGAAGAAAATATTTACAAAAATGTGAGGGGTGTACTCACATTTGTGAGATACTGTAGATTTTCCCTTATTAATAGATGGATCACCAGCAGGAGGAAGGAGGTCCTAGATCTTTAGTGATCATTAGAATGGTCAACAGAAGAAGGAACAAGGTCCTGATTCCCCTATATCAATCCCTATATAGAAGGAACTCCAGCAGGAGGAGGAGGTCCTGATTCCACTATATAGATCTATAGATAGGCCTTATTTAGGATACCAAATACAATTTTGGAGACCTTCCTTACAAAAAGATAAAGATTCCAGAAACAGGGAACACAAATAGCAAAAGGTCTGATGGATAAAACATATCATAGCGCCCCCTTAATTCAATTTCCCCTATTAGAGCAACCCCTTAGATCCATTTCCCCATTAGAGTACCCCCTTAAGTATGTTTGCTAGTCAGACGGACAAAAAACAAAGCTAGGGCAGCTATTGGCTACTGGCTATCAACTTCCTTATTTTAGTCCGGTCGTACGTCATCACGTACAAATCTGTCGGACTTTGGTGTGATTGTGTGTAGGCAAGTCCGTTCATTGTGAAAGTCCATTGGCAGTCCGCTGAAAGTCTGTCGGATAGTCCGTCGGACCAATCCGGTTGAAAAGTCCGCTCATGTGTACGCGGCATAAGTTGGACAGATTTTCACTTTTTTTTGTGCATTGCCATGTATACCTGTTCATACAATGCATAGTGGACATAGTGGACATAGTGGACATTTGTTAACAATTCTGAGGACATTTAAAGGTTTTTCTGTCATAACCTGATAAATAATGTGTTGTATATGGACAATAGGCATTTAATACAGGTGTATAAACTATAGTTTTTTTTTAATTTTAAGTCTTGTAAGTTTATTATTCAATTCACATTAGGTGATTGTATAATTAATTCCCAATCACAGCTTCATTGCTGGGAATACTCATGGTGATTGCTAAATGAAATTTTTATTTTGTTGATAATTTAAAAGATACAACTGGTGAAAATCTCAAGAGTGTCACATCATTATGCACCTCGGGTAATGATTAACTTAATTAAAGATTGTTGTTGGTGGTGACACTGGAGGATCCTAATCTTGGTTCTCTCATGTTTTTTATTACATTTCTAATAATGATACAACAAAAAAAGGCCTATTAACTGTTCATTGTATCAATAACTAAATCTCCTTTAAAACATATACTGTATACTAGTAAATGATGAATGAACTGGTTTGCTATATATTGTAGGAGGAAAATAAATACTGACTTGTCTTTGTAAATATAAGTAAGCACATATTGGCCATAAAATAAAAAAAAATACAATTTATAATGGGCATAAAAATAAAGATTTAGGTTAAATAAAAAAAAAAAAAAATTGTTATGATATTTTATATCATTTCTCTCCGTGTATGTAAACTATTATTTATGGAAAAATCTAAAAAAATATGGACTTTTAAGGTGCAAATAAACACATAATAATTAAAACATCATTATTTATTATAAATCATTAAAATTAATTTTATAATATTTTTTTTTCCACAGATACATATATCTCATTGAATAAAAGTGATGCTGCCACTCGACATGTTTCGCTGATTATTTACACAGCTTCTTCAGGAGTACATACATCAATCTAGATTAAACAAAATAATTCATAAACGAAAATGTACATAATAACCTTAAACAACTTTAAGGAAAAATTATAATCATAACATGATATTTCAAATAATAACAAAAAAAATGCATGATAGTATACATATTAAAATATTTACTTATGCTGTGCTTTTAGTAATACATTGGCAATGACAGTACTGCAATCATTTTTTTTTAGAAACTTTGATACATTCCTGTAGATTTTATTAGGTATTGTTTAATAGGTCTCAATATTAGTTGACACACCACATAGAGACAATCCGGACAGCAAATAGCTAATAAGGCAGAGAGGGTACAAAGTCCAAGCTATATGAAGGATATATTATCAATTACAGTCCACCACAAATGTGTAAAATTATATTACATTGTGAATAAAGCAATTACATAAATATATTGACTGACAAGGAATCTTAGATTCCTAGAGGAACCAGGGGAGCAGGTAGAGGATGTATTTGATTTTTGTCTATATTATGCAAAACCCATAGATGATAGGCAGTCAGCCACAGATCTATAATACATTGGGCAATCACTACTCATAAAGAAAACTTGACAATTTATATGGAGACTATATATATATATATATATATATATATATATATATATATATATACTGTATATATATATATATATATATATTAAACAAATATAGCCTGATTTACCATCACTAGACAGCAGCAATATCAATACTAAATCCATCATCTCCATTAAAACCAGTAATATTTACCCAGTAATAAGCAATTGCGTATCCACATAACTTACTATTTGACTTTTCTCAGCTTGTTTGCTCCCTCGTGGCTCCAGTAAAATGGTCGCTGGCTGGCCAGCCGGCTATATACCCCCCTACGCGCCTCTCGGCGTGTGACATCAAGAGAGGCGTGCGGACGCCCAGGGTCCTAAAGCACATGCGCAGATCGTGATGACACAACTGAAGGCGAGGTCCGGAGAAACCAAGCCTCATCTTCAGAGGTCGAAAGGGAGGGGAATCCAGCTTGATTGAAAGCCGAGGTCCTATCTTCCATTGTGTCAAATAACATGGAGATGTATGCAGCACTCGACCCCATGGCACGGAGCGGGTACTGCACACCAATTCACCAGGCTAAAATTGCACTGCGTATGGCTGATGACTGGGAAACCTCAGTCATAAGGACAAATTATGGCATGCATGTGGCTGAGGCAAACAATGCACGCCCTAGGTGTCCGTATGGCTATCGATGAAGCCGTCAACAGAAATCTCCACATACAGTAGTGGTCAACCCAACTGAAACCAATTCACAATTAGATAAAGGGGTTAATTTATCCCAATTCTCATGATACATAGCCAATGTACTTACCTAAGCACATACAATTAATTCAGTGGATCCAACAAAGGAACCAATAATGTATACACTTATTCTAAAGTGGGTTATATCAACAGGCTAAAGGTAGGATTTACAAGAAAGGTTTGAAGCTTAAACAGTCATTTAAGCCAAGAGCTTGTGTAGCTCCCAAACTATAAATCCATCTGGATTCACGTTGGAGCATATATTTGTCAATTGTACCTCCCATTTCAGATTATGGAATATGTTCCACAAAATGTAATCATACTCATATCAAAGCTGTGATAGAGTCCCAGATGGCGACTTATCAGTGTTTCCAATTTTTTAACACCAGAAACATGATCTTGTTTTCTGTGAAAGAAGAGACATTTTGTCTTGCCTATATAAAAGCTTCCACACTGGCAGTTCATCATATAGACAATTCCTGGAGTTTGGCAGGTTACTCTGTAAGGAAATTTTCTGTATTGGCCATTTGGTCACTCAACTTGGACCTCTTGTATGTATGAACAGAAATTGCACATACCACATTTATATGTCCCCGTACCCATGGTGAGAAACCTAGATGGCACATAGAAATAATCTTCCAGAATCTGAGCAGTTTGCTGAACAGATGAACTAAAGGCCAGTTTTAGCCAGTTCCCCCACAGTCCTGCTGCAGGTGGAAGTCATTTATTTTGTGGCAGTAAGTTTAAACAAGCCGCCAGGCATCCTACGTGACCTAACTGAACAAGAATTGTCATCAACACATTTGGTCAATGACCTCATCAATGTTCCCTGGCACTGGAGGTTACATTCGAGCAACTCTGGGGAGCTGTAAGTTGTAACAAGAGTTTGGCGGGAGAGGATTTTCATGTGGAGGTTGCCATGTTTCTGTTAGCGGATCGCCTAGGCCTCATTCATCATGACTGATGATGGATCTACATCACTGGACAATGTTATTGATTCTGAATTTATATTATGAGACATGTTTTTTTTTTTTTTTATAAAATATTTTTTTCAATGGTGCGTGTGCTTATTTACTCTCATTTACTGTCTTTTTTTGGTAGGGGGTGGATATCTGAGGGCCCTCCTTTTTAAGAAGGCTTCAAAAGGGCCTACCCTTGCAGACTGGCCTGATGGATGTGGAGTTAAAGTCCTTGTCCCCATCCCCTTAGTATGGTACTCACCCCATGTTTAGGACATGTGGCCTGCTATGGTTCAGGAGAAGGGGGCCACACCTGAGGCCCTCCTTAAAAACCCCCACTAGACTCATATCTAGGTAAAGGATCTGGTGTGGGAGAACCCCGTCAAACTTTTTTTTCTGAGGGGCTTATGGCCTGGTAGGCTCAAGCAGGGGAGGGGGCACATGCTCACTACACCCTCCTTACCAAGCCATCCATGCTGCATGTTTACATAAGGGTCTGTGTATTTTGAGGGGGACCCCATGCAAAAAAAATGTGTTATCCGCCTCAAAATCCATACTAAATCCATCAGCAATAACAATGGACAACAAACTGACAACTCTCTGACACAAACATGATGACCAACATTTACAATTCCCCCCCTACCAGACTCTCACTATAAATGACAGCTCCTTGGCTGGCAGTGGAATGTCAACATCCCAGCCAGTGATTCTGGCTGACATCATTGCCCACATACAGTTATATGTATGTTTGAAGTCTCTCAGAATCTCCTGTAGTATGTTCCTAGCCTGTGAGTGTCTCCAGTATTAGATGCACAAGTATCCTGCAGCACAACCCTAGTCTATGAGAATCTATGGTATAAGGTCCAAAGTCTCTGAGTAGCTCCTGTAATATGTATTTAGTCTCTGACAGCCTCCTTCAGCACATCCCAGGTCTCTGAGTTTCTATGATATAGGGTCCAAAGTCTCCCAGTGTCTCCTGTAATATGTCCTTAGTCTCTGAGTATCTCAATGTTAGGTCTCAAACTTCTAAATGTCACCAGTATTCAGTCCTTAGTTTCTGAGTGATACCTGTAGTATTTCTTCAGTATCTGATTATCTCCTGTAGCATGTCCTCACTCTACTACTATAGCCTGTAACCTGTAAGTAGGCTTTGGACATCACCTATCACATGGTCCCCAGTATTGTAATGTGTCCTGCAGCATGACCCCAGTCTTCAAATGTCTCCTGTAGCATATTACCAGTTCTTGGCCATCACCTATAGCATGTCCACAGCCTCTGAGAGTCTTATTAGCTTGCCTCCAGTCTCTGATCATCTCCTGTAAAGTGTTCCCAGTGCCTCATATAGTATTTCCTCAGTCTCTGAATGTCTCCTGTAGCATATCTCCAGTTTCTGATATTCCCTTGTAGAATCTGCTCATTTTTTGCATGTCTCAACTAGTAGGCCACTGCGGGATGCATGAGTGAGCAGGAGGAGAGGACGCAGGGGGCTGTTTGATCCTTGAGAGAGAGCCAGAGGAAAAGACTCCACAAGCTATGTGACCTGCAAGTAGGAGGAGAGGACAGCAAGGTCCATGTGACTAGTAAAGAGGCCTACAAGATTCTGAGTATTATGTAGAAAAAAACCTGCGCTAGTGTGTTGTCAAAAGTAAATATGGCAGCTGTGCACTAAAACCTAAATACCAGGTTAATCAAATATGTATGTCCTAAAAGTGCAGTGCTAAATAAAATTAACACGTGTAAAACACAATATATGACATGCAAAACCTTTGAGGTTAACAGAAAATCCAATCAAAATATTATTCAATCCAAAGATGTCCTTATGCAAAAGTGCAAATTATAGTATACTCGTAAAGTGCAAAGTTCATAAATTGATCACTAAAGTGCTCCTGTGCAAACAGTTCATGCATGCCAGTGACCCACACTGGATAGATCGATCCTGACAGCGTAGTGCTCAGACATTCACCATTGTGACACCTTCACCATAAATCAGATGGGGTATTACCAGATCACTAGCAATCTTCCTTACTCAGGAAGATCATTCAGCGCTTATTGGGATCTCTGATCCTCAGATGGAAATCCGGAAATGCATCATACATGCTATGGGGAGTAAAACTGGGGGAATCCATAGTGGAGAAGGATCTGGAGGTTTTGGTAGATCATAAGCTCAATAACAACATGCAATGCCAAGTTGCAGTTTCCAAAGCGACCAAAGTCCTTTCTTGTATTAGGAGAGGTATGGACTCCAGAGAGAGATATATTATCTGTACAAATCATTAGTAAGACCTCATCTGGAATATGCAGTCCAGTTCTCAAAAAGGATACCGGAGAACTGGAGAAAGTGCAGAGAAGGGCAACCAAACTGATAAGAGGCATGGAGGAGCTCAGCTATGAGGAAAGATTAGAGGAACTGAATTTATTCACTCTTGAGAATAGGCGATTAAGGGGGATATGATATAATTATTTGGGCAGGTACACAGGATTCCTTTTTACAATTTTTGGATGAATTTGGGAATAACAGATATGGAATTTCATTCACAGCAACTTTTGACCAACAAAGCATACATTTTTTGGATCTTGTAATTTTCAAGGAGGATCACCAATTGTTTACCAAAACGTATTTTAAGGACGTGGACAGGAATGGCTACATTCCACTGGGAAGTTGCCACCATCCAAGATGGTTAAGTGCAATTCCTAAAAGCCAATTTATGAGAGTAAAACGCAATTGCACCAAAACAGAGGATTATGACTTACAGGCCAAGATTTTATCTGATACATTTGAAGAAAAAGGTTAAGATTCCAAAGATTTACCAAAAACCAGGTTAGCAGTAAGAGATATGAAGAGAGAGGATCTTTTTAAGAAGAAAAAAGTCAATGAAAGGGACTTTGGAGTCGCTTTCATGACGGGTTTCACATGCCAATACAAACAAATAGAAAAAATGATTTTTAAGCATTGACCCCTGTTGTTAAAGGAGTTTATCTATACCAAGCCCCCTACTTTACATCTAAAATTAGCACTCAATGTTATAGACCCACCCAAGGAGGTATGTACTTTCTTGGATCAAGTGGCTTTTTTTCAGTTGTGGAAGGTGTGTAATGTGTAGGACTTCCAAACACAGGGTAAGGAAGACAACATATTTCACCGCTCACTCTTCTGGGGAGTCCTTTAAAATCAGGAAGTTCATCACTTGTGAAACCACGCATGTCACATATAGCTTATCATGTCCATGTGGGCTGCAATACGGGGGGTAGAACCACTAGAGTATTAGGAGTGAGACTCCATGAACAAGTTAATAGGATTGGGAAGGGCTACAAGTACCACAGTCTGTTTAACCACTTTAGATTTCATAATGGGAGAGATCCGAGTTGTTGACATTCTGTGGTATAGACAGGATTGAAGGCCACTGAAGAAGAGGTAACCTTAAGAGGGCCATCTCTCATAACCCAGTGGATCCATCGTCTGAGAAAGATGAGCCTATTGGGATTGAATATTGAACTGGACTTGAATTGTTTTCTGTTGCATAGGTAACATTTTTATTTTATTTCAATATTTCATATTTTATTATTATCATTTTTTGAATACTTCATTGATGTTAATTTTATTTTACTTTTGATCCTATTTTCATTTTTCAATATTTTTTCTTTATTTTTATTTTTTTTTATTATTATTTAAATTTTTATTTATACTTATCTTTTTTTTATTTTCATTTTTATTTTTATTTTTACTTTTACTTTTATTTTATTTTCAAAGTCCGCAATTTTTGAGTGAATTAATAATAAATTTTAAATTCTAATGTTTTTATTAAAGAGATTGCATGCATTTGTGTAAGGGATTTGCCATGATTTAATGTTCTTATTTGAATTGACATCATTTGGAACAATTAGTATCATAGGAATCATGTAAGGAATTTATATCTAACCAATATCATGGTCTCCAACATCTGAATCAACCATGTGGTAGAGGAGACGTGTTTTGTCCTACCGACAAAATGGCCACCATATGGAATCTGATTGGCTGAGTAAAAGAGGGAGGTGTCCTTCACCCCGTATATGTTGACGGCACTTCTAACCAGAAATTAGGTCCTTGATCACGCCCTGTGGGAGGGCAAAACGCGTTGACGTAATTTCCGGTTCCGAGTCTAATAGACGTCACTTCCAGTTATTGATAGAACACATGCCACCAGCGGCGTTTCCTATTGCAATCTCTTGACACTATATGCCTGTTTTTACTCTGCATTTTGTAAGTATTCACTCTATTTGTGCAATAAAGATATTGCCAAACAATACTTTACTATAGTTCTCTTCTTTTATCCCATTTTGGGTACTATTATCCATGGATGATTATCATGAGCATGTGAGAGCTGCCTTGTGAACTGATGTAGAGCTGCCATCCCTAGCCACCATTTTAAGCCTGAAATGACCCCTAGACTGAAAAGCTAAAGGTCCATTTCATCCGGTGAGTGGGGACACAGGAGGGGGTGTTGCGCACCTCAAATTTTTGGAGCACTTTTTACTTTATGGATTGGAGCACATCGTTCACTAATATATGGACATTTATTTATTAATGAATTGTTATTATATGATCATTTAGGCTATACATATAGTTTTATGGTTTACAAGGGAAAAGATAGTCACGTGGAGCCGGAGAACTGCTCAGAATATATAGGGAGCGCTGGCAAGTTTGTTTGGTGTCATCCTTATTCGGAAAGGGGTACCACTTGTTTGTGGACAATTATTACATGAGCATGCCACTTTTTAGTCACTTGTTTGATCATGGAATTGCCGCATGTGGCACCATCTAAATTCCGGCCTGTAGCGTCCCGACTTAGACTGGGGGAGAGAGCCTGCTTGAGAAGTAATAATTTGCTTGCAGTGAAGTGGAGGGATAATCGGAATGTTTTCATTCTGTCCTCCATTCACACAGATATGACAGTCCAATCTCCAACGGCGACTGGTGTTGTGGAGAAACCCCTCTGTGTCCACGAATACAACCTTAATAAGGGAGGGGTCGACCTCTACAACCAGGCCAGATGCTGGTACAAAAAAGTGTCTGTATACTTCTTCCAATTGGCTCTGCTGAACGCTTATGTGCTATACAAAGCTGGATCCTGGAACTGGATCCTTCCTCAAATTTCAGGAAGAGGTCATCACAACCTTCTGTTTCTCGACGGTGCTGTGGCCCAACTTCCCAATCCTAATGCAGTTAACTGGCTGCATGGGAGGCATTTTCTGTATGTCCTCCCTGGTACCCCTACCCAATGATCACCCCAAAGAAGAATTTGTGTCTGCAGAAAGCATGGATATAGGCACTGTCCTGGGCAAATTAGTCTTTGCATCGGTGAATGTTTTGAACACTACCATACACTGGTGGAGTATTAGCGTAGGGTACAGCATGGCACAGTCTAGGGTACACTTTCACAGGGTCTCCAAAGATGCCATCGCATTTTGAGAGACTGGAACCTGGAACCGTTACAGTTACACATAAAAGTGTGGAAAAAAAGAGTTAAAAAAGTGAGTTAAAAATATATATATACACCCTGTTCCAAATTATTATGCAAATTCTATTTCAGTGTCACAAAGATTAAATATTTTGTTTTTCAGTTTAACTCATGAATGGCATTGTGTCTCAGGGCTCTTTTGATCACTGAAAACAATCTCGGACACCTGTGATAATTAGATTGCCAGGTGAGCCCAATTAAAGGAAAAACTACTAAAGGAGGGTGTTCCACATTATTAAGCAGAGCACCATTTTCAAGCAATATGGGGAAAAAAAAGGATCTCTCTGCTGCCGAAAAGAGTGAAATAGTTCAATGCCTTGGACGAGGTATGAAAACATTAGATATTTCACGAAAACTTAAGTGTGATCATCGTACTATTAAGAGATTTGTGGCTGATTCAGAGCACAGATGGGTTTCGTGCAGACAAAGGCACATTGAGGAAGATTTCTGCCAGATCCATGCATCGGATCAAGAGAGCAGCTGCTAAAACACCATTACATAGCAGCAAACAGATATTTGAAGCTGCTGGTGCCTCTGGAGTCCCACGAACATCAAGGTGTTGAGTCCTCCAGTGTTGAGTCCTCTTGCAACTGTGCATAAACCTTCCATTTGGCCACCACTAACCAATGCTCACAAGCAGAAACGGCTGCATTGGGCAGAAAAATACATGAAGACTAATTTTCAAACAGTCCTGTTCACTGATGAGTGCCGTGCAACTCTGGATGGTCCAGATGGATGGAGTAGTGGATGGTTGGTGGACAGCCACCCTGTTCCAACAAGGCTGCGATGTCAGAAAGGCGGTGATGGAGTCATGTTTTGGCCCGGAATCATGGGAAGAGAGCTGGTTGGCCCCTTTAGGGTCCCTGAAGGTGTAAAGATGACCTCTGCAAAGTATGTGGAGTTCCTGACTGACCACTTCCTTCCCTGGTACAGAAGGAAGAACTATGCTTTCCATAATAAAATCATCTTCATGTATGACAATGCACCATCTCATGCTGCAAAGAATACCTCTGCATCAATGGCTGCTATGGGGATAAAAGCAGAGAAAGTCATGGTGTGGCCTCCATCCTGCCCTGACCTCAATTGTATTGAGAACCTTTGGTGCATCCTCAAGCAAAAGATCTATGAGGGTGGGAGGCAGTTTACATCCAAACAGCAGCTCTGGGAGGCTATTCTGACATATTGCAAGCAAATTCAAGCAGAAACTGTCCAAAAACTCACAAGTTCAATGGATGCAAGACTTTTGAAGCTGCTATCAAATAAGGGGTCCTATGTTAAAATGTAACGTGACCTGTTAAAATGTTTAAAAAGTTAAAATGTTGTTCAAAGTTTGATTGAAATAGCTTTTGATTTCAGTAAGTATGCTGCAAACACAACAAATTACAATTTTCAGTTCTTTACAACCTATAAAGTGTTTTGAAACTTACTGTGCATAATAATTTGGAACATTGCATTGTAAGTTTTTCGTTTTGAAAAAAAAGTGTTATCATTAGGAGGTTTGTTCAATAAAATTTGAATTGTACTCTTAATAGTTGATAACATAAGAATTATGCTGACTGTTGTCTACATCAATTATTTAGGTAAATGAGAAAAATATCATTGGCATAATAATTTGGAACAGGGTGTATATATAAATATATATAAAATAAAAAAGTAAAATATAGTTCTCCTTTTATTGTTCTCTCTCGATTGTTAACCATTATTTTCTTGTCAGGTACACCATTCAGCTGCATCACTGATTCATTTATCTTGACAGCAATAGCGTTTGCTCTCATGATACGTAAATCAGCAACTCTAGTGCTGTAGGAGGTCATTTCACAGTTTAAAAAACGAGCATATATGCCGAAGCCTGGGGGCAGGGGTTGAGGAGCGATTTGCCCCTAACATTAGGGGCAGATTGCTCCCATGCTTCAGCATATATTTTTTACTCTTTTTTTGGCACAGATTGTTGTTGTTGTTTTTTTTTTTTTTTTTTATTACCATTGTTTGCTTTTCAGGTACACCATTATATATAATATATAAAATAAAAAAGTAAAATATAGTTCTCCTTTTATTGTTCTCTCTCTATTGTTAACCATTATTTTCTTGTCAGGTACACCATTCAGCTGCAGCACTGATTTATTCATCTTGACAGCAACAGCGTTTGCTCTTACAATACATTAATCAGAGACTCCAGCACTGTAGGAGGTGATTTCACCACCACAGTTAAAAAAAAATGGTACATGCATGCCCATCATTAAAAGTGGGTGGATGCAGGGCGGTATTCTAATGGTGGGCATATCTGGTATGTTGCTGGACTTTGAGTGGTTATACCAGAATGATGCCTGCAGGTTTAGGTATCATCTTGGTATCATTCTTTTCAGACAGCGGTCAGCTTTCATGTAAAAGCAATCCTAGCATCTAATTAGCCGCTAGACTGCTTTTACAAGCAGTGGGAGGGAACAACCCACCCTCCCGCCATCTTCCATGGTTTTCCCGGGCTCTCCTGTCCCACCGGGGTACCTAGGAATGCAGCCAGTGGTTTCGCCAGCTGGTCATAGAGCTTATCAAAGACCAGAATAGCTCCAATCATCTCTATGGCCTAAGAAACTGGAAACTATGAGCAATTCATGACTTTTGTTTCGCCGGATATAAACCGCGCCATTGGGACATTGGGAAATCATCTGATCACACTGATCTTGGTGTGTTCAGATGCTTCGAGGGTAGAGGAGAGATCTAGAGTCTAATAGACCCCAAATTTTTTATAAAAAGAGTACCTGTCACTACCTATTGCTATCATAGGGGATATTTACATTCCCTGTGATACCAATAAATGATAAAAAAAATAAAAATGAAAGAAACAGTGTAAAAATAAAATAAAAAGCAATATAATTAATAATAAAAAAAGAAAAAAGAACCCCTGTCCCCCCATACTCGCACCCAAAGGTGAACGCAAGTGTTGGTCTCGAGTGATATGTAAACAGCAATTGCACCATGCATGTGAGGTATCACCTTGAAGGTCAGATCGAGGGCAGTAATTTTAGCAGTAGACATTCTCTGTAAATCTAGTGGTAACCCGTAAAGGCTTTTAAAGGCTTCTAAAAATGTATGTAGATTGTTGCCGCTGCACGGTTTTGCGCAATTTTATATCATGTCGTGTTTGGTATCTATATACTCGACATAAGATCATCTTTTACATTTTACCAAACAGTTGAGCAAAATAGTGCGTTTTAGTGCATTCAAATTCTAAAAAGTGCTTTTTTTCCCAAAAAATTGTGTTTGAAAAATCACTGCGCAAATACCGTGAGAAAAAAAATTGCAACACCCACCATTTTAACCTGTAGGGCCTTTGCTTTAAAAAATATATAATGTTTGGGGGTTCAAAGTAATTTTCTAGCAAAAAAATAAATAAATTTTCATGTAAACAAAAGGGCTTTGTCTTCAAGTGGTTAGAAGAGTGGGGGATGTGTGACATAAGCTTCTAATGTTGTGCAAAAAATACCAGGACAGTTCAAACCCCCCAAATGACCCCATTTTGGAAAGTAGACACCCCAAGCTATTTGCTGATAGCCATGTTGAGTCTATGGAATATTTTATATTTTGTCACAAGTTTCGGGAAAACAAAAATACATTTTTTTTTTCACAAAGTTGTCACTAAAAGATATATATATATCTATATAAAAAATACATTGCTCAAACATGCCATAGGCATATGTGAATTACACCCTAAAATAAATTCTGTTGAGTATGGGGATATCACATGTGTGAGACTTTTTTGGCAGTCTAGCCGCGTACAGGACCCCGAAAACCAATCACCGCCTTCAGGCTTTATAAGCTCTATTTGTGGGAAAAAAAGGACGCAAATTTTGTTTGGGTACAGCATTGCATGACCGCACAATTACAGTTAACCACTTGCCGACCGCCTCACGCCTATATACGTGAGCAGGTCGGCACGGGCAGGCAAAATCACGTACCTAGTACGTGATGCCTTCCCGCGGGCGGGGGGTCCGATCGGACCCCCCCCGGTGCCCTGAGTGGTCGGCTCTCGTTCGCGGGCGATTAGGGGTCAGGGGGAGGCCATCCATTGATGGCCACCCCCTCCCGATCGCTCCCACGAATTGAATGCTTCCTCTCCCTCTGTAATGTAAACAGAGGGAGAGGAAGTGATGTCATCTCTCCCGGAGCCGGTCTTTTTGATCCGACGCCGAGGAGAGAAGACATCCAAGTAAGTGCACCAACACCACACGTTCAGTAGAACACGCCAGGCACACTTTTCACCCCCCTGTCACCCCCCGATCACCCCCCGATCACCCCCCCTGTACCCACTGTCACTCTGACACCAATAGCAGTTTTTTTTTTTTTTTTGCATTGGTGTCAGTTTGTCAGTTATAAGTGTTAGGGCAGTTAGGTTAGCCCCCTTTAGGTCTAGGGTACCCCCCCTTAGGTCCAGGGTACCCCCTAACCCCCCCTAATAAAAGTTAACCCCTTGATTACCCCCCGTCACCAGTGTCGCTAAGCGATCGTTTTTCTGATCGCTGTATTAGTGACACAGGTGACGCTAGTTTAGGGAGGTAAGTATATAGGTTCGCTGTCAGTGTTTTATAGCGACAGGGACCCCCATATACTACCTGCTAAAGGTTTTAACCCCCTGATTGCCCCCTAGTTAACCCTTTCACCAGCGATCACCGTATAAGTGTTACGGGTGACGCTGGTTAGATAGTTTGTTTTTTGTAGTTTATTATAGTTTATTACAGTTTATTACAGTTTATTATAGTTTTAGGGCACCCGCCGTTTATTACCCTATAAAGGTTTAACCCCCTAATTGCCCGGCGGTGATAGAAGTTAAGTTTTTAGGATCAAATAAGGTCTGCGTCGCCCCAGGCAGCGTCAGGTTAGCGCCAGTACCGCTAAAACCCACGCACGCAGCATACACCTCCCTTAGTGCTATAGTATCTGAACGGATCGATATCTGATCCGATCAGATCTATACTCCCCAGAAGTTTAGGGTTCCCTGAAACGCAGTGTTAGCGGGATCAGCCCAGATACCTGCTAGCACCTGCGTTTTGCTCCTCGGCCCAGCCCAGCCCAGCCCACCCAAGTGCAGTATCGATCGATTACTGACACTTACAAAACACTAAGCACACATAACTGCAGCGGTCGCAGAGTCAGGCCTGATCCCTGCGATCGCTAACAGTTTTTTGGTAGCGTTTTGAATCAGTCGCTGACAGTCGGGAGCTTTTTTGCCTGTGAGTCTCACTAGTGTACCCCTAAATTTAGAGGCCAAAATAGCAAATCGAAGGTACACTAGTGAAGAGGCCTACAGGATTCTGAGCATGACAGATAGTGAAGAGGAAGTCACTCATCTGTCAAGTTCAGGCTCAGAATACGATCCTGTAGAGGACAGCGGCTCCATGACAGATAGCTCTGACGACGGAGTTGTGGTCCCTGCTAAGGTCAGGCGTACCAGACCCCGAACTTATGCTGTCCTTGAAGTGCATGAACCGCAGGGCTCTCGTAGGGAGCAGAGAGGTACTAGTGCCGCTACTCCTTCTGGTGAACTGGCAAGCACCAGCGGCCTAGTACACCCTGGTCGTACATCCAGCACTGCAGTATCACGTGGTGACGTGGCGAGTCCCATAAGTGCAGTTCAAGCTGGCGAGGTGGCAAGCACTAGTAGTGTCCCGCTGCCACCAAGAAGACGAACACAGGCCCGTCGTGCCCATAGTGCCCTTCCTGCTGCATTGGCCAATCCGAATTGGGTACCCACCACTTCTGCAGCACCCGTACTTCCCCCTTTCACTGGCCAACCCGGAATTCAGGTGGAAACAGTTGACTTTATGCCACTGGATTTTTATTCGCTGTTTTTCACCGAAGATCTCTTTAGATCTATTGTGGACCAAAGCAATTTATACGCTGGTCAATACATCGCCACTATGCCCCAGTCCACCCTTGCCAGAGATTGGAGACCAATTACGGTCTCCGAATTTAAGATCTTTCTGGGCCTTTCCCTCCTCATGGGGTTGAATAAAAAGAGTGAGTTGCGGTCATATTGGTCCACTGACCCAATTTACCATTCACCCTTGTTCTCTGCTTCCATGGCCAGGGCACGATACGAGCAGATTTTGCGGTTCATGCACTTCAACGACAATGAACTCTGTCGTCCTCGTGGAGACCCTGAATACGATCGGCTCTACAAAATTCGGCCCCTCGTAAACCACTTCAACCAACGTTTTGCAGACTTGTTTACCCCCCATCAAGTTGTCTGCGTTGATGAGTCCCTGGTTAAATTTTCTGGCCGCTTGTCATTCAAACAGTACCTTCCCAGCAAGCGTGCCAGATACGGGGTCAAGATGTATAAGCTCTGTGACAGGGCCACAGGCTATACATGTAGATTTATGGTTTACGAGGGCAAAGATAGTCACGTAGAGCCGACAAACTGCCCTGACTACATAGGAAGCGCTGGCAAGATAGTGTGGGACTTGGTGTCACCCTTATTCGGAAAGGGGTACCACTTGTACGTGGACAATTATTATACGAGCGTGCCACTTTTTAGCCACCTTTTTGATCATCAGATTGGAGCATGTGGCACCGTGCGACCTAATCGCCGGGGCTTTCCCCAGCGGCTTGTAGATTCCCATCTTAGGCTGGGGGAGAGAGCCTGCTTGAAGTATAATAATTTGCTCGCTATGAAGTGGAGGGATAAGAAGAATGTTTTCGTTCTCACCTCCCTTCATGCAGACACGATGGTCCAAATTCCTACGGCGACTGGTGTTGTGGAGAAACCCCTCTGTGTCCACGAATACAACCTTAATATGGGAGGGGTGGACCTCAACGACCAGTTGTTGGCGCCGTACCTAATTGCCCGTAAGGCCAGACGCTGGTACAAAAAAGTGTCTGTTTATTTATTTCAATTGGCTTTGCTGAATGCTTATGTGCTATACAGAGCTTCAGGACGGACTGGATCCTTCCTTAAATTCCAGGAAGAGATCGTCAGAGCCCTTTTGTATCCAGACGGTGCTCCACCTCACCATCCCCAACCAAATGCAGTAAGCCGGCTGCATGAGAGGCATTTTCTTTATGCCCTCCCGAGTACCCCTACCCAACGAACCCCCCAAAAAAGATGTCGTGTCTGCAGCAAGCGTGGATTTAGGCGTGACACCCGGTATTGTTGTCCCCTCTGTCCTGGCAATCCTGGTCTTTGCATTGGTGAATGTTTTGAACGCTACCACACACTAGTGGAGTATTAGCGTAGGGTACAGCACTGCACAGACTAGGCACACTTCCACAGGGTCTCCCAAGATGCTGTCGCATTTTGAGAGACCCAAACCTGGTACCAGTTAAAAAAGTTAAAGTTACAAAAAAAAGTGTAAAAAAAACAAAAAAAAGTAAAAAAAAGAAAAAAACACAAAAAAAATATAAAATAAAAAAAACAAAAATAGTTGTTGTTTTATTGTTCTCTCTCTATTCTCTCTCTATTGTTCTGCATTCTATACTGCAATGTTTTATTGTTATGTTTTTATCATGTTTGCTTTATAGGAATGCAATTTTTTTATACTTTGTTTTTTTTATTGTTAACCACCTTTGTGTTTTCAGGTACGCCATTCAGCTGCAGAGCGGATTTATTTATCTTGACAGCAACAGCGTTTGCTCCCACGATACATAAAGCCGCGACTCCAGCGCTGTCGGAGGTGATTTCACCACCACAGTTACATACTTCAGCATATATGCCGAAGCGTGGGGGCAGCAGTGGGTGGAGGAGCGATTTGCTCCTGCCTTTTGCGGGAGGATGCCCCCATGCTTCGGCATATATATATTTTTAGGTAGGCACAGGTTGCGTTAAATGTTTTATTTTTTACTATGTTTTTTTTGTATTTTGCTTTGCAGGTATGGTAAGTAATACTGTTATACTGTAATGTTACTTTGTTTTTTTGTTAACCATCATTTGCTTAGCAGGTACGCCATTCAGCTGCAGAGCGGATTTATTTATCTTGACAGCAACAGCGTTTGCTCCCACGATACATAAAGCCGCGACTCCAGCGCTGTCGGAGGTGATTTCACCACCACAGTTACATACTTCAGCATATATGCCGAAGCGTGGGGGCAGCAGTGGGTGGAGGAGCGATTTGCTCCTGCCTTTTGCGGGAGGATGCCCCCATGCTTCGGCATATATATATTTTTAGGTAGGCACAGGTTGCGTTAAATGTTTTATTTTTTACTATGTTTTTTTTGTATTTTGCTTTGCAGGTATGGTAAGTAATACTGTTATACTGTAATGTTACTTTGTTTTTTTGTTAACCATCATTTGCTTAGCAGGTACGCCATTCAGCTGCAGAGCGGATTTATTTATCTTGACAGCAACAGCGTTTGCTCCCACGATACATAAAGCCGCGACTCCAGCGCTGTCGGAGGTGATTTCACCACCACAGTTACATACTTCAGCATATATGCCGAAGCGTGGGGGCAGTAGTGGGTGGAGGAGCTATTTGCTCCTGCCTTTTGCGGGAGGATGCCCCCATGCTTCGGCATATATAAATGGTGCATGTATGCCCATCATTAGAAGTGGGTGGATGAAGGGAGGTATTCTAATGGTGGGCATACCCACCGATCAATCTCTTTTTTTCGTTCAGCCCACAGGCTGCATGAAAAAAAAGTTTACAATGTATGCCCAACAAGGACCAGCAACGTACAGGTATGTTGCTGGACTTTGAGTGGTTATACCAGAATGATGCCTGCAGGTTTAGGTATCATCTTGGTATCATTCTTTTCAGCCAGTGGTCGGCTTTCTTGTAAAAGCAATCCTAGCGGCTAATTAGCCTCTAGACTGCTTTTACAAGCAGTGGGAGGGAATGCCCCCCCCCCACACCGTCGTCCATGTTTTTCTCTGGCTCTCCTGTCCCAACAGGGAACTTGAGAATGCAGCCGGTGATTCAGCCAGCTGACCATAGAGCTGATCAGAGACCAGAATGGCTCCAAACATCTCTATGGCCTAAGAAACTGGAAGCTACAAGCATTTCATGACTTAGATTTCGCCGGATGTAAACAGCGCCATTGGGAAATTGGGAAAGCATTTTATCACACCGATCTTGGTGTGGTCAGATGCTTTGAGGGCAGAGGAGAGATCTAGGGTCTAATAGACCCCAATTTTTTCTAAAAAGAGTACCTGTCACTACCTATTGCTATCATGGGGGATATTTACATTCCCTGAGATAACAATAAAAATGATAAAAAAAAAATAAAAATGAAAGGAACAGTTTAAAAATAAGATAAAAAAGCAAAAAAAATAATTAAAAAAAAAAAAAAAAAAAAAGCACCCCTGCCCCCCCCCTGCTCTCGCACAAAGGCGAACGCAAGCGTCGGTCTGGCGTCAAATGTAAACAGCAATTGCACCATGCATGTGAGGTATCACCGCGAAGGTCAGATCGAGGGCAGTAATTTTAGCAGTAGACCTCCTCTGTAAATCTAAAGTGGTAACCTGTAAAGGCTTTTAAAGGCTTTTAAAAATGTATTTAGTTTGTCGCCACTGCACGTTTGTGCGCAATTTTAAAGCATGTCATGTTTGGTATCCATGTACTCGGCCTAAGATCATCTTTTTTATTTCATCAAACATTTTGACAAAATAGTGTGTTTTAGTGTATTAAAATTTAAAAAAGTGTGTTTTTTCCCCAAAAAATGCGTTTGAAAAATCGCTGCGCAAATACTGTGTGAAAAAAAAAAATTAAACACCCACCATTTTAATCTGTAGGGCATTTGCTTTAAAAAAATATATAATGTTTGGGGGTTCAAAGTAATTTTTTTGCAAAAAAAAATAATTTTTTCATGTAAACAATAAGTGTCAGAAAGGGCTTTGTCTTCAAGTGGTTAGAAGAGTGGTCGATGTGTGACATAAGCTTCTAAATGTTGTGCATAAAATGCCAGGACAGTTCAAAACCCCCCCAAATGACCCCATTTTGGAAAGTAGACACCCCAAGCTATTTGCTGAGAGGCATGTCGAGTCCATTGAATATTTTATATTGTGACACAAGTTGCGGGAAAAAGGCAAATTTTTTTTTTTTTTTTTGCACAAAGTTGTTACTAAATGATATATTGCTCAAACATGCCATGGGAATATGTGAAATTACACCCCAAAATACATTCTGTTGCTTCTCCTGAGTACGAGGATACCACATGTGTGAGACTTTTTGGGAGCCTAGCCGCGTACGGGACCCCAAAAACCAAGCCCCGCCTTCAGGCTTTCTAAGGGCGTAAATTTTTGATTTCACTCTTCACTGCCTATCACAGTTTCGGAGGCCATGGAATGCCCAGATGGCACAACCCCCCCCCAAATGACCCCATTTTGGAAAATAGACACCCAAAGCTATTTGCTGAGAGGTATAGTGAGTATTTTGCAGACCTCACTTTTTTTCACAAAGTTTTGAAAATTGAAAAAAGAAAAAAAAAATACGTTTTTTTTGCCTTTCTTCATTTTCAAAAACAAATGAGAGCTGCAAAATACTCACCATGCCTCTCAGCAAATAGCTTGGGGTGTCTACTTTCCAAAATGGGGTCATTTGGGGGGGTTTGTGCCATCTTGGCATTTTATGGCCTTCAAAAGTGTGATAGGTAGTGAGGAGTAAAATCAAAAATGTATGCCCTTAGAAATCCTGAAGGCGGTGCTTGGTTTTCGGGGCCCCGTACGCGGCTAGGCTCCCAAAAAGTCCCACACATGTGGTATCCCCGTACTCAGGAGAAGCAGCAGAATATATTTTGGGGTGTAATTCCACATATGCCCATGGCATGTTTGAACAATATATCATTTAGTGACAACTTTGTGCAAAAAAAAAAAAAAAATTGTCACTTTCCCGCAACTTGTGTCAAAATATAAAATATTCCATGGACTCAACATGCCTCTCAGCAAATAGCTTGGGGTGTCTACTTTCCAAAATGGGGTCAATTGGGGGGGGTTTGTGCCATCTGGGCATTTTATGGCCTTCAAAAATGTGATAGGTAGTGGGGAGTGAAATTACAACTTTACACCCTTAGAAATCCTGAAGGCGGTGCTGGGTTTTCGGGGCCCCGTACGCAGCTAGGCTCCCAAAAAGTCCCACACATGTGGTATCCCCGTACTCAGGAGAATCAGCAGAATGTATTTTGGGGTGCAATTCCACATATGCCCATGGCCTGTGTGAGCAATATATCATTTAGTGACAACTTTGTGCAAAAAAAAAAAAAAATTCTCACATTCCCGCAACTTGTGTCAAAAAATAAAATATTCCATGGACTCAACATGCCTCTCAGCAAATAGCTTGGAGTGTCTACTTTCCAAAATGGGGTCATTTGGGGGGTTTTGTGCCATCTTGGCATTTTATGGCCTTCAAAACTGTGATAGGTAGTGAGAAGTGAAATCAAAAATTTATGCCCTTAGAAATCCTGAAGGCGGTGCTTGGTTTTCGGGGCCCCGTACGCGGCTAGGCTCCCAAAAAGTCCCACACATGTGGTATCCCCGTACTCAGGAGAAGCAGCAGAATATATTTTGGGGTGCAATTCCACATATGCCCATGGCATGTTTGAGGAATATATCATTTAGTGACAACTTTGTGCAAAAAAAAAAAAAATAAAAAAAAAATTGTCACTTTCCAGCAACTTGTGTCAAAATATAAAATATTCCATGGACTCAACATGCCTCTCAGCAAATAGCTTGGGGTGTCTACTTTCCAAAATGGGGTCATTTGGGGGGGTTTTGTGCCATCTTGGCATTTTATGGCCTTCAAAACTCTGATAGGTAGTGAGGAGTGAAATGAAAAATTTATGCCCTTAGAAATCCTAAAGGCGGTGATTGGTTTTCGGGGCCCCGTACGCGGCTAGGCTCCCAAAAAGTCCCACACATGTGGTATCCCCATACTCAGGAGAAGCAGCTAAATGTATTTTGGGGTACAATTCCACATATGCCCATGGCCTGTGTGAGCAATATATCATTTAGTGACAACTTTGTGCAAAAAAAAAAAAAATTGTCACATTCCCACAACTTGTGTCAAAAAATAAAATATTCCATGGACTCAACATACCTCTCAGCAAATAGCTTGGGGTGTCTACTTTCCAAAATGGGGTCATTTGGGGGTGTTTTGTGCCATCTTGGCATTTTATGGCCTTCAAAACTGTGATAGGTAGTGAGGAGTGTAATCAAAAATCTATGCCCTTAGAAATCCTGAAGGCGGTGCTTGGTTTTCGGGGCCCCATACGCGGCTAGGCTCCCAAAAAGTCCCACACATGTGGTATCCCCATACTCAGGAGAAGCAGCTGAATGTATTTTGGGGTGCAATTCCACATATGCCCATGAATCACACTACTGGTAAATTTGCGCTTACTCTGAAACAGATCTAAAAAATATAAGCAGCTAACACCACAACTAGAATTGTTGCCCAACAGATGAATAATTATACAAAAATGTGTAGCGCTGAATTGGCAAGATGCCTTAAAACTGGTACGTATAAAGGCCTATACTTAAAGTATGGTGTATATAAACATACATGCAAAGTATGACTAAATAAAAATCAAAAAATCAAAATGGAGCAGTCTATACGTTGGAATTAAGAGGGTTACTACCCAAAACGTGAAGTGAGGAGCGCCTTCACCAACATATAGCAATTTCAAAAATTAACGTTCTCTGGTAAAATTAAAAGTTTCATCAATGCATGGAATAGTCCATCTGGAAACCAAACTCCAATCAAAACACCACTGTGTCTTCAAAGCATGCAGTGCTCTTGAATATATAAAGATGGGGGCTTACCGGAGGGTTTGAACCCAAGACAGTGTATACTGTAAGGGTCAAACCAGCTTTTATTGCACCCTGGCAATGGTGGGAAGATCTTTGTAGCCTGAGGATATTGAGAAGGTCTTTTCTAAAGATGTGTCTTCTCCACAAGAAATGATGGATCTCTCCAAACAGGGTTCATAAAGGACACAAGAAGGGACTACATAGCGTGATACCGTAGACACCGTAAATTTATTAAATAAAGGAAACACTTACATGATAAAAGTAGATAAAAAGCGCTTGTACATAAAAAGGGGGCGACAGTGGGGTCCTCCCGACGCGTTTCGTCTCAGTAGACTTCGTCCTGGGGTACCCTCCACTGCAGCCCGGCTCCCTAATATAAGGACTGTAATCATCCTGATGTGAATCCAGCCCAATCGATTCCAAAAAATGGCACTTCCGGGTTGCCCAAGATGGCGGACCCGCGTGCGTTCCAGACCTCGTTTTAGTGGGTGTGTCCATGCGTTCCACCCTCAGAAACGGAAGTCAGATGTTCCCCATATTTCTGAAGTTAAGATCTATGTTCCCCATATTTCTAAAATAAAGATCTATCGTCTTATTATGATAAAACAAGACATTTGTTTCAATTTGGCTGATTAATAGAGTTAGTAAGTATTGCTTCCTGTTGTTGATCGAGTATCAGCGAGATCCCGCCGTATCTCGCGATATACTGCTGTAACGTCACGACGTTGAGGGAAAGATATCCACAAAGAACGTCATGACGCTAAGGCGGAAGTGTTCTCACGAAGCACCTCGCCTGCGTTCCACTGATGATTACCGGAAGTCCGCGGACCTCAGCTAATCTCGCGATATCGCGCTGTGACACCACAGCGCAAAAAACGGACTTAGTAGTGTAGGTCAACCACTTGCGTTCCACCTATAATTAGGTGGAGCGACGGGCTGAGACAAACTACACTGGAGTGGCTGATCAGTCAATCTCTAAGTAGAGCACTGGGGACCGATAGTTGCTCGCATAATGTGTCCCACAAAAGGGCGATGTAGCAACAGCGTAAACAACTTGGTGTCACCCAGTTACAATACAATTGGAAAAAGCAGAAATACTTTGTCTGACTATGAACCGTTATGTTTTTTATTTAACGGAATCAAGTGAGCTGGATGGACCACAGGTAAACCCGTTTTATAGCATATATCACATATATGTAAATACATCCGGAATACAGACGTAGAAACAAAAAATAAAAAATAAAAAAATAAAAATATACAGGAATGCATCCGTGGGCATAAATAATGTATCCCTTACGACTCATCCAGGAAGGCGTTAACATCAACCTCTACGTTGAGCCCCAACGGGGCAAAAGTTTTTAGCTCATATGCCCAGAACATTTCGAGGCGTGACACACCCCTTATTCTAGCACCCCCTCTCCAGGGTGGTGTATATTTATCAATAATAACGAACTGTGATCCCTCTGGGTTGCCCCCATGGAATTCTTTGTAGTGCCTAGGGACCGTATGTTTGGGGTCTCTGCTTTTAATTAGGGCAATGTGTTCGCCCACCCTAGTCGAAAATGTTCTGGTAGTGCGGCCAATATACTGCTTAAGGCATGGGCACGTGATGAGATACACTACAAATCTCGTGCTGCAAGTGCAGAATGGTTTTATCGTGTATCTCCTTCCAGTCACTGTAGAGGTGAATTCAGATACTTTACGTGTTTTAATATTGTTATGCTGACACACCGTGCATTTCCTACACGGAAAGAAACCAGTCCAATCATGAAAAAACTGGGGACGGATGGGGGGGTTTATAATATTGGGGGCTATCTGTCCTTTTAGGGAGGGTACACCCCTGAAGATAACATTGGCTTCCTCTGGGATAAGAGGGCCCAGAATACTGTCTTGCTTCAGGACGCCCCAATGTCTCCTCATAATGTTTTTAATTTGTCTGTGCTGTGTTGAGAAAGAGGTCAGCAGAGCCCATCTAAACCTCCCGTCAGATTCTCTTTTTGGTTTGACTTCCAGCAAAGACCTCCTATCGATATTAACAGCCTTTTGAATCTCCAGGTTCAAGTCGTCAGTGTTGTACCCCTTATCCTCAAACCTTGATTTCAAAATTTTGGCCTGTTCGAAAAATGTCACCTTTTCAGTGCAGTTTCGTCGGAGTCTTAAAAATTGGCTCCGAGGGACTGAATTTAACCACGAAGCATGGTGGCAGCTATCAACGGGAATAAACCCGTTGCGGTCTGTAGATTTAAAATAAGTACTGAATCTAAATTCATTATTGATGATCTCTATCTGTAAGTCCAAAAAGTGAATCTTGGTCTTACTGGCTTGGTACGACAGAGCTATACCCCTGTCGTTATTATTCAGACACACAAAGAACTCCTCCAACGTTTCCATGGTGCCATTCCATAGGAGAAGGATGTCGTCTATGTATCGGGTCCACAAGACCAGGGACCTGGTCTCGTGGACATAGACGACATCCTCCTCCCACTTGGCCATGAACAGGTTCGCGAGATTAGGCGCGAATTTCGCCCCCATGGCCACTCCCCGTTGCTGGAGATAAAAATTGTGGTTAAACCAAAAGTAGTTGTGTTTTGCCGCGAACTCTAATAGTTCGACAATGTATTCGCACTGAAAAGAGGCCAAAGAGTGTTCCTGAGATAGGAAGTGTTTGACAGCATCAATACCCTTATCGTGTGGTATGCACGTATATAGTGACGCCACGTCTGCCGTAGCCATAATATAGCCCTCCCTTAAAGGGATATTCTCGAGAAGTCTAATTGTTGAGCTAGTATCTTTTAAATATGATGGAGTTTTCCTTACTAGAGGCTGCAAGAAAAAATCTATATATTTTCCCATTCTGGCCGTAATGGAATTTATGCCACTTACAATTGGCCTACCAGGGGGGCAAACTGGATCCTTGTGGACTTTGGGCAAATAATATATGGTGGGGATTCGAGGTGCTATAGGAATCAAGAAATCTCTCTCTCTCTTGTTCAGGATCTTTGACTCATATCCTTTTAAAACCAGTTGTTGTAATTTTTGTTTGAATTTGTGTGTGGGATTATTAGGTAGCAGCTGATAAGTCCCTGGTTCGCTCAAGATACGATGCATTTCTGCTTCGTACTGGCTCTTGTCCAAAATCACTATCCCTCCACCCTTATCCGCTGGACGGACCACCAAATCTTTACGCGCACACAGAGATTCCAAACCATCTCTTAATACTGGAAGATGGTAAGTGCGTTTAATGGGCAGTGAGGCTAAATCCTGTAGGACAAGGTCTCTAAAGATTTTTACAGCAGGAGCTATGGGGACTGGGGGAGAGAAGAGGGAGGGGTTCGATAGGCCGGAATGGACCGTTCCTGATGTGGATGCCGGATAGTCAGTACGGACCGGGTTAGAAATCAAATACCTCTGTATATTGACCTTACGGATGTATTTGTGAACATCCATGAACGTGTGGAACTTATCAAGTTTCTTAGGGGGGGCGTATTTAAGGCCTTTGTCTAATAAAGATAGTTCTGCTTCCGTGAGGGTTTGAGAGCTCAGATTATAGACACCTTGGCCTTTTACAGTCTTTGCCTTTTTTCTTCTTTGTACTCTCCTCCCCCCTCTGCATCCTCTCTTTGGTTTGGGCCTCGTTTCCTTGAGTAAGGGGCCTCGCGAAAAAAATGGTTCCCATGTGTGTGGGGATTATGTGTATATGGAGACTGTTCGTACTCATCTCTCCTACGTTCAGGGCTATATATCTCCCTGAGGGGTGAGAACCTGTTATAGGTGCGTACAGGGGAGGGGTAGTGATGGTAGGGTTCATCCCTCTGTTGAAACTCATGACCTAATCTGTGATGTCTGGGGGAAGGGTGGTGTGTACCATATTGTGGGCCGGTATCGGAATAATGTGCCCTACCCAAGGTGTTACCTCTACCCCCCCTCCTTCCTCTTGTGTTGTTTCTGCCCTTCCGAGGGGTTTGAGGGCTATAATGTTGTACCCGCGATTGGGAAACATGGGAAGCTCCACCACGTTTGTTTCCACCCCTCTGTACACCACGACCACGGGAGTGAACCCCCGTGGGCTGAGAATGTACAATGGTGGTGTTTGAAGTAGGAAGGCCACCTGTTGAAAGTGTGCCAGACGTGGTGTTAGAGGAGACCTCCATGGCTGGGGTGACCTGCAACAATTTTTGCCACCCAAACACTGTATGGTCCTTATAGTCACCTACATCCCTAGAATATTTCTTTTGTTTCTTTATCCTTTGGTCCCGTTCCTCCTTCTCTAAGTGTCCCAAGAGATTAGAGGAAAGGGACTTATATTCTTGAGAGTTTTTATGAACTGAAAGTTTATCCTTTAATTCCTTGATTTCTCGGTCTATCGCTTGAAGTCTCATGTTTTTCTTGGATATAAGAAACTGTAAAAAATTTATGCCTGCATCATTAAAGTATTTAAACCATGTTTCCAAGTCGGTTTCCCCTTGTTGGGGTTGGACTTCCCAACGGAGACTTCTAGGGACCATTTGTTCAGTGATGTATTGTTGTAAGAAAACCAAATCCCATTGTAAATGAAGTTCGGTTGTCATTACATTTTTGAGTCTGAGGAACAAACCTCCAATTTCTGTGCTTCATGCTTTGAAGACACAGTGGTGTTTTGATTGGAGTTTGGTTTCCAGATGGACTATTCCATGCATTGATGAAACTTTTAATTTTACCAGAGAACGTTAATTTTTGAAATTGCTATATGTTGGTGAAGGCGCTCCTCACTTCACGTTTTGGGTAGTAACCCTCTTAATTCCAACGTATAGACTGCTCCATTTTGATTTTTTGATTTTTATTTAGTCATACTTTGCATGTATGTTTATATACACCATACTTTAAGTATAGGCCTTTATACGTACCAGTTTTAAGGCATCTTGCCAATTCAGCGCTACACATTTTTGTATAATTATTCATCTGTTGGGCAACAATTCTAGTTGTGGTGTTAGCTGCTTATATTTTTTAGATCTGTTTCAGAGTAAGCGCAAATTTACCAGTAGTGTGATTTTTGGTTTATACATTTAGAAATATTATTTTTGCTGCTGCTCGGTGGAATCATTCCACGATGGATGTGTTCGACTACCGAGCCTCACGCAGGGTCAACCCTGAGGGAGTATTTATAACACTAAGTAGTAACACAGAAATTGGAGGTTTGTTCCTCAGACTCAAAAATGTAATGACAACCGAACTTCATTTACAATGGGATTTGGTTTTCTTACAACAATACATCACTGAACAAATGGTCCCTAGAAGTCTCCGTTGGGAAGTCCAACCCCAACAAGGGGAAACCGACTTGGAAACATGGTTTAAATACTTTAATGATGCAGGCATAAATTTTTTACAGTTTCTTATATCCAAGAAAAACATGAGACTTCAAGCGATAGACCGAGAAATCAAGGAATTAAAGGATAAACTTTCAGTTCATAAAAACTCTCAAGAATATACAGTAAGTCCCTTTCCTCTAATCTCTTGGGACACTTAGAGAAGGAGGAACGGGACCAAAGGATAAAGAAACAAAAGAAATATTCTAGGGATGTAGGTGACTATAAGGACCATACAGTGTTTGGGTGGCAAAAATTGTTGCAGGTCACCCCAGCCATGGAGGTCTCCTCTAACACCACGTCTGGCACACTTTCAACAGGTGGCCTTCCTACTTCAAACACCACCATTGTACATTCTCAGCCCACGGGGGTTCACTCCCGTGGTCGTGGTGTACAGAGGGGTGGAAACAAACGTGGTGGAGCTTCCCATGTTTCCCAATCGCGGGTACAACATTATAGCCCTCAAACCCCTCGGAAGGGCAGAAACAACACAAGAGGAAGGAGGGGGGGTAGAGGTAACACCTTGGGTAGGGCACATTATTCCGATACCGGCCCACAATATGGTACACACCACCCTTCCCCCAGACATCACAGATTAGGTCATGAGTTTCAACAGAGGGATGAACCCTACCATCACTACCCCTCCCCTGTACGCACCTATAACAGGTTCTCACCCCTCAGGGAGATATATAGCCCTGAACGTAGGAGAGATGAGTACGAACAGTCTCCATATACACATAATCCCCACACACATGGGAACCATTTTTTTCGCGAGGCCCCTTACTCAAGGAAACGAGGCCCAAACCAAAGAGAGGATGCAGAGGGGGGAGGAGAGTACAAAGAAGAAAAAAGGCAAAGACTGTAAAAGGCCAAGGTGTCTATAATCTGAGCTCTCAAACCCTCACGGAAGCAGAACTATCTTTATTAGACAAAGGCCTTAAATACGCCCCCCCTAAGAAACTTGATAATTTCCACACGTTCATGGATGTTCACAAATACATCCGTAAGGTCAATATACAGAGGTATTTGATTTCTAACCCGGTCCGTACTGACTATCCGGCATCCACATCAGGAACGGTCCATTCCGGCCTATCGAACCCCTCCCTCTTCTCTCCCCTAGTCCCCATAGCTCCTGCTGTAAAAATCTTTAGAGACCTTGTCCTACAGGATTTAGCCTCACTGCCCATTAAACGCACTTACCATCTTCCAGTATTAAGAGATGGTTTGGAATCTCTGTGTGCGCGTAAAGATTTGGTGGTCCGTCCAGCGGATAAGGGTGGAGGGATAGTGATTTTGGACAAGAGCCAGTACGAAGCAGAAATGCATCGTATCTTGAGCGAACCAGGGACTTATCAGCTGCTACCTAATAATCCCACACACAAATTCAAACAAAAATTACAACAACTGGTTTTAAAAGGATATGAGTCAAAGATCCTGAACAAGAGAGAGAGAGATTTCTTGATTCCTATAGCACCTCGAATCCCCACCATATATTATTTGCCCAAAGTCCACAAGGATCCAGTTTGCCCCCCTGGTAGGCCAATTGTAAGTGGCATAAATTCCATTACGGCCAGAATGGGAAAATATATAGATTTTTTCTTGCAGCCTCTAGTAAGGAAAACTCCATCATATTTAAAAGATACTAGCTCAACAATTAGACTTCTCGAGAATATCCCTTTAAGGGAGGGCTATATTATGGCTACGGCAGACGTGGCGTCACTATATACGTGCATACCACACGATAAGGGTATTGATGCTGTCAAACACTTCCTATCTCAGGAACACTCTTTGGCCTCTTTTCAGTGCGAATACATTGTCGAACTATTAGAGTTCGCGGCAAAACACAACTACTTTTGGTTTAACCACAATTTTTATCTCCAGCAACGGGGAGTGGCCATGGGGGCGAAATTCGCGCCTAATCTCGCGAACCTGTTCATGGCCAAGTGGGAGGAGGATGTCGTCTATGTCCACGAGACCAGGTCCCTGGTCTTGTGGACCCGATACATAGACGACATCCTTCTCCTATGGAATGGCACCATGGAAACGTTGGAGGAGTTCTTTGTGTGTCTGAATAATAACGACAGGGGTATAGCTCTGTCGTACCAAGCCAGTAAGACCAAGATTCACTTTTTGGACTTACAGATAGAGATCATCAATAATGAATTTAGATTCAGTACTTATTTTAAATCTACAGACCGCAACGGGTTTATTCCCGTTGATAGCTGCCACCATGCTTCGTGGTTAAATTCAGTCCCTCGGAGCCAATTTTTAAGACTCCGACGAAACTGCACTGAAAAGGTGACATTTTTCGAACAGGCCAAAATTTTGAAATCAAGGTTTGAGGATAAGGGGTACAACACTGACGACTTGAACCTGGAGATTCAAAAGGCTGTTAATATCGATAGGAGGTCTTTGCTGGAAGTCAAACCAAAAAGAGAATCTGACGGGAGGTTTAGATGGGCTCTGCTGACCTCTTTCTCAACACAGCACAGACAAATTAAAAACATTATGAGGAGACATTGGGGCGTCCTGAAGCAAGACAGTATTCTGGGCCCTCTTATCCCAGAGGAAGCCAATGTTATCTTCAGGGGTGTACCCTCCCTAAAAGGACAGATAGCCCCCAATATTATAAACCCCCCCATCCGTCCCCAGTTTTTTCATGATTGGACTGGTTTCTTTCCGTGTAGGAAATGCACGGTGTGTCAGCATAACAATATTAAAACACGTAAAGTATCTGAATTCACCTCTACAGTGACTGGAAGGAGATACACGATAAAACCATTCTGCACTTGCAGCACGAGATTTGTAGTGTATCTCATCACGTGCCCATGCCTTAAGCAGTATATTGGCCGCACTACCAGAACATTTTCGACTAGGGTGGGCGAACACATTGCCCTAATTAAAAGCAGAGACCCCAAACATATGGTCCCTAGGCACTACAAAGAATTCCATGGGGGCAACCCAGAGGGATCACAGTTCGTTATTATTGATAAATATACACCACCCTGGAGAGGGGGTGCTAGAATAAGGGGTGTGTCACGCCTCGAAATGTTCTGGGCATATGAGCTAAAAACTTTTGCCCCGTTGGGGCTCAACGTAGAGGTTGATGTTAACGCCTTCCTGGATGAGTCGTAAGGGATACATTATTTATGCCCACGGATGCATTCCTGTATATTTTTATTTTTTTATTTTTTATTTTTTGTTTCTACGTCTGTATTCCGGATGTATTTACATATATGTGATATATGCTATAAAACGGGTTTACCTGTGGTCCATCCAGCTCACTTGATTCCGTTAAATAAAAAACATAACGGTTCATAGTCAGACAAAGTATTTCTGCTTTTTCCAATTGTATTGTAACTGGGTGACACCAAGTTGTTTACGCTGTTGCTACATCGCCCTTTTGTGGGACACATTATGCGAGCAACTATCGGTCCCCAGTGCTCTACTTAGAGATTGACTGATCAGCCACTCCAGTGTAGTTTGTCTCAGCCCGTCGCTCCACCTAATTATAGGTGGAACGCAAGTGGTTGACCTACACTACTAAGTCCGTTTTTTGCGCTGTGGTGTCACAGCGCGATATCGCGAGATTAGCTGAGGTCCGCGGACTTCCGGTAATCATCAGTGGAACGCAGGCGAGGTGCTTCGTGAGAACACTTCCGCCTTAGCGTCATGACGTTCTTTGTGGATATCTTTCCCTCAACGTCGTGACGTTACAGCAGTATATCGCGAGATACGGCGGGATCTCGCTGATACTCGATCAACAACAGGAAGCAATACTTACTAACTCTATTAATCAGCCAAATTGAAACAAATGTCTTGTTTTATCATAATAAGACGATAGATCTTTATTTTAGAAATATGGGGAACATAGATCTTAACTTCAGAAATATGGGGAACATCTGACTTCCGTTTCTGAGGGTGGAACGCATGGACACACCCACTAAAACGAGGTCTGGAACGCACGCGGGTCCGCCATCTTGGGCAACCCGGAAGTGCCATTTTTTGGAATCGATTGGGCTGGATTCACATCAGGATGATTACAGTCCTTATATTAGGGAGCCGGGCTGCAGTGGAGGGTACCCCAGGACGAAGTCTACTGAGACGAAACGCGTCGGGAGGACCCCACTGTCGCCCCCTTTTTATGTACAAGCGCTTTTTATCTACTTTTATCATGTAAGTGTTTCCTTTATTTAATAAATTTACGGTGTCTACGGTATCACGCTATGTAGTCCCTTCTTGTGTCCTTTATGAACCCTGTTTGGAGAGATCCATCATTTCTTGTGGAGAAGACACATCTTTAGAAAAGACCTTCTCAATATCCTCAGGCTACAAAGATCTTCCCACCATTGCCAGGGTGCAATAAAAGCTGGTTTGACCCTTACAGTATACACTGTCTTGGGTTCAAACCCTCCGGTAAGCCCCCATCTTTATATATTCAAGAGCACTGCATGCTTTGAAGACACAGTGGTGTTTTGATTGGAGTTTGGTTTCCAGATGGACTATTCCATGCATTGATGAAACTTTTAATTTTACCAGAGAACGTTAATTTTTGAAATTGCTATATGTTGGTGAAGGCGCTCCTCACTTCACGTTTTGGGTAGTAACCCTCTTAATTCCAACGTATAGACTGCTCCATTTTGATTTTTTGATTTTTATTTAGTCATACTTTGCATGTATGTTTATATACACCATACTTTAAGTATAGGCCTTTATACGTACCAGTTTTAAGGCATCTTGCCAATTCAGCGCTACACATTTTTGTATAATTCCACATATGCCCATGGCCTGTGTGAGCAATATATCATTTAGTGACAACTTTTTGTAAATTTTTTTTTTTTTTTTTTTTTTGTCATTATTCAATCACCTGGGACAAAAAAAATAAATATTCAGTGGGTTCAACATGCCTCTCAGCAATTTCCTTGGGGTGTCTACTTTCCAAAATGGGGTCATTTGGGGGGGTTTTGTACTGCCCTGCCATTTTAGCACCTCAAGAAATGACATAGGCAGTCATAAACTAAAAGCTGTGTAAATTCCAGAAAATGTACCCTAGTTTGTAGGCGCTATAACTTTTGCGCAAACCAATAAATATACGCTTATTGACTTTTTTTTTACCAAAGACATGTGGCCAAATACATTTTGGCCTAAATGTATGACTAAAATTGAGTTTATTGGATTTTTTTTATAACAAAAAGTAGAAAATATCATTTTTTTTCAAAATTTTCGGTCTTTTTCCGTTTATAGCGCAAAAAATAAAAATGGCAGAGGTGATCAAATACCATCAAAAGAAAGCTCTATTTGTGGGAAGAAAAGGACGCAAATTTCGTTTGGGTACACCATTGCATGACCGCGCAATTAGCAGTTAAAGCGACGCAGTGCCAAATTGTAAAAAGTGCTCTGGTCAGGAAGGGGGTAAATCCTTCCGGGGCTGAAGTGGGTATACAGCTGGATAAAACAAAAACGGTGTCTGTTTTTATTTCAAGATACAAAGCAACAACATGTGATTATTTTAAAGGGGATGATTCTTCTCTATACCCGCTGTATATAAAGGCATCAGCCCCACCTTTAGAATACTTATTTGACAATATATTTTCTGGATGCTTTTACCATTTTTTGTTTAGGATTGTATTGCTGTCTGCAGTGACGTCACTAGGGTTGGTGTCACCTGTTGTGGTAAAACATTGTGTCACTCCCCCCAATCATTTTTGCAACCTGCGTTTGGGGTGTCGTTAACCCAAAGCATATTGCATGGGCAGTGCAACTGGAATGCGGTTCAGGAATCCGCATGGGAACGTGGATTTCCCTTACCGCATTCTAGTGTGAAATACTGTAAATCTGTGAAGCAGACCTATGCAGCCCAGAAAAGTGGAGCAGGGAACTCTCTCAGGGCCTGTTCACATTGGTACATGGTCTGGGAAATCCGCATTCCCTGCATGTTTTCCACACTGCATTCCAAACGCACTGCCCTTGCGATTTGCAGCGGGTATCAATGCAAAGTTCAGGACACTCCAAATGCAGTTCCCAACTGCAGTGCATTTGCCACAACCAGATTGTGTGGTACAGAACTACCGTGACATCCAGTTGTGCATTTCCAAAAGGAGGGCATGCCCTACTTTTGGTGTGGTGTGATTTCAGCCCATTTGCGATAAATGGTCTGAAATTGCACTGCACCGCACTGCACTCAGATCACATGTGAATTGAACAGGAACATACGGCACATTCCTTTGTGATTCATAGTGTGAATGGGTCCTCAAGCTGTGAAAAATAAACAATGAACCAAGCTGAAAAATAGCCATAAACAAAGCATTTATATTGAAAACAAAAAAATTGTAGGGCACTCACAAAAGGAGAAGCAATCATTCATTAAATAACACTGTGGGGAAGTGTCAGGGAATTTAGTAGACCAGACTATGTGGACTGCACAGAAGGAACCAGAAACACAGGTAAGTGAAAAATAAATGGTGTTTATTAAATGGGTGACAAATAAATGAAATATAACAGTGCAAAACAACCATAGACCCACAAACAAATGGTATATACAAATGGATGGGAAATACCGTAATCATAACAAAAGACAGGCCGAGGTCATACACAAGGAGGTCAGTCAGATGGGAAAGGACGGGGAACCAACAGGACAGGGAGAGGATGGATGGATAGGCTGCATGGCAGGGATCAGGGAAATCAGTAAACTGGAGGGACAGGTCCAGGATGGGCTCAGGATAGGGATCGGATCAGGTCAGGACAGATGCAGGATCAAGGTCAAGATAACAGGCAGCAAGATCAGGGCACAGGGAGAGAGACACCAAGGCAAGGATGTGAGGGCTTGCCAGGTATTTATCAGACTGCAGTGATTTGACCTCACGTTACACCTGTGCTGTCTGCTCCACACTGCCGGAATACACCCGCTGGTGGACACCGATACTACGGCCCAAGGATGCAACAGTGCCACCAGCAGGTGAGTCCTCTTATTACAGGTCTTAGGTGTTGGAAGACACCCGCTGGTGGACACTGGTACTGCGATCCAGGAGATCGATAGCACCACCAACAGGTGAACCTTTTCATGACAGTACCCCCCGCAAAGGAGCGGCCTCCGGACGCTCCAACTAGATGAAAGTGTCCAAAGTTCATGGCCTCAAACCGAACAACAGATGAGGGCACGTCAGGCTGAGCATCGGGTACTTCAGGCTGGGCATCAGGCACCTTAGACTGGGCAGCGAAAACATAAAACCAGACAGCGGGCACATTAGAGCAGACAGCGGGCACATCCAAGAAGACAGCGGGCGCATCCGAGAAGACAGCGGGCGTATCCGAGAAGACAGCGGGCACATCCGAGCAGACAACGGGCACATCCGAGCAGACAGCGGGCACATCCTAGCAGATAGCGGGCTCCAGGTCGTCGAGCTGGGCAGCAAGCTCCGGGTTCTCAGGCCAAACAGCGAGCACCATAGGGGCAGGCTGGCACCGGCTCAAAAAACTGGGTAACGGGCCCCGGATCAGCGAGCTGGACACCGGGCACTGGTCCGGCAAGCCGAGTAACGGGCACTGGCTTAACGGACTCTGGTTTAGCAGACTGGGTAACGGGCACCGGTTCAGCAGACTGGGTAATGGGCACCGGTTCAGCAGACTGGGTAATGGGCACTGGTTCAGCAGACTGGGTAACGGGCACTGGTTCAGCAGACTGGGTAACGGGCACCAGTTCAGCAGACTGGGTAACAGGCACCAAAACTTCAGGCTGACACACGGGCACCAAAACGCCAGGCTGACACATAGGCACCAAAACTTCAGGCTGACACATGGGCACCAAAACTTCAGGCTGACACACGGGCACCAAAACTTCAGGCTGACACATGGGCACTGAAACTTCAGGCTGCCACACCAATATCAAGACATCTGGCTGGAAGGCAGGCAACGTAACACCAGACTGGAAGGCAGGTACCAAGACATCAGACTGAGAAGCAAGAACATCAGATGGGGAAGTGGAGAAATCAAGCTGGAAGGCAGGCACCGAGACATCAGGCTGGAAGGTGGGCACATCAGACTGGAAAGCAGGCACATCAGACTGGAAAGCGGCACATCAGACTGGGAAGCAGGCACATCAGATTGGAAAGTGGAGACATCAAGCTGGAAGGCGGGCACCGAGACATCTGGCTGGAAGGCAGGGACAAAGACATCAGGCTGGAAGGCAAGCATCGAGACATCAGGCTGGAAGGCGGGCACATCAGACTGGAAAGTGGGTACAGACTGGAAAGCGGGCACATCAGACTAAAAGGCAGGCATCGAGACATTAGGCTGGAAGGTGGGCACATCAGACTGGAAAGCGGGCACAGACTGGGAAGCGGGCACATCAGACTGGAAAGTGGAGACATCAAGCTGGAAGGCAGGCACCGAGACATCCAGCTGGAAGGTAGGCACCGAGACATCCGGCTGGAAGGCAAGGATCGAGACATCAGGCTGGAAGGCAAGCATCGAGACATCAGGCTGGAAGGCAAGCATCAAGACATCAGGCTGGAAGGCAAGCATCAAGACATCAGGCTGGAAGGCAGGCACATCAGACTGGAAAGTGGGCACAGACTGAAAAGCCAGGCACAGGCTGAAAAGCGGGCACATCAGACTGGAAGGTAGATACATCTGGCTGGAAGGCAGGGACAAAGACATCAGGCTGGAAGGCAAGCATCGAGACATCAGGCTGGAAGGCGGGCACATCAGACTGGAAAGCGGGTACAGACTGGAAAGCGGGCACATCTGACTGGAAGGCAGGCATTGAGACATTAGGCTGGAAGGTGGGCACATCAGACTGGAAAGCGGGCACAGACTGGAAAGCGGGCATATCAGACTGGAAAGTGGAGACATCAAGCTGGAAGGCAGGCACCGAGACATCCGGCTGGAAGGTAGGCACCGAGACATCCGGCTGGAAGGCATGCATCGAGACATCAGGCTGGAAGGCAAGCATCAAGACATCAGGCTGGAAGGCAAGCATCAAGACATCAGGCTGGAAGGCAGGCACATCAGACTGGAAAGTGGGCACAGACTGAAAAGCCGGGCACAGACTGAAAAGCGGGCACATCAGACTGGAAGGTAGATACATCAGGCTGGAAGGCAGGCACCAAGACTTCGAGCTGGAAGGCAGGCATCAAGACATCAGACTGGAAAGTGAACACATCTGATTGGAAGGTAGGCACATCAGGCTGGAAGGCAGGTACATCAGGCTGGAAGGTAGGCACCGAGACTTTGGGCTGGAAGGCAGACATCAAGACATCAGACTGGGAAGCAGGCACATCAGACTGGAAAGCGGACACATCAGACTGGAAGGTAGGGACATCAGACTGGAAGGCAGGCACATCAGACTGAAAAGTGGGCACATCAGGCTGGAAAGCGGACACATCAGGCTGGAAGGTGGGCACCAAGGCATCAGGCTGGAAGGCAGGCATCGAGACATCAGGCTGGAAAGTGGGCACATCAGACTGGAAAGTAGGTACATCAGGCTGGAAGGCAGGGACCGAGACATCAGGCTGGAAGGCAGGCACATCAGGCTGGAAGGCAGGCACCGAGACTTTGGGCTGGAAGGCAGGCATCAAGACATCAGATTGGAAAGTGGGCACATCAGACTGGAAGGTAGGTACATCAGGCTGGAAGGTAGGCACATCAGGCTGGATAGCAGGCACAGGGTTGGCAGGTTTAGGTGGGTCATCAAGTTCAACTGGCATGAACACAGGCTGGAACAGGTTGGTTGGTGTGGAGGCAGGTTGGGTTACTGGCAGGATGGTGTGGGTCGGGAAGAACTTTTGTTTCTTTTTTGGTTTAGCCACTGCAGCTTTGTATGTAGGTGCAGGGTCGTAAGAAAAGTATGTAGCTGGGCAAAAGGAAGACCAAGGAACAGTGGCTGGAGGAGGGTTTTGTGGGGTTGTTACAGGTGGAGGAGAAGAGACAGGTGGATTAAAGGCAGGATAGGTGCAGCACTTGGAGACTGGGTAGTAGTATTTGGTAGGGAGCTGAGTAAACTGGGCTGTAGCTGAGGTTGCCATAGGTGACGGGGAGATAGATTTTTTGGAAGGCAGGTGTTTGATGGCAGGGCTGGAATGTTGAGGCTTAGCTACGTGCAGGAGATCTGACCATGTCTGTAGCACAGGTTGAACAAATGCTGATTCACACCCGGCCTGACTAATCAGGGATTGCACTGAATGGATGCAATCAGACAACACCTGCTGTGAACAAGTGGAATAATGTTCCCTAAAAAAGGCTGGATTATCTTCTAATAACCATACCAGGGATTCAACTTGGCCATAATTGAAGGGGGGAGAAAAATCATCGCTCTCTTCGGGAATGCATGACAGGGCTGGTTTTGCACATAACTGGATCAGGGGCTGAACATCTTCAAATGACATGTCGCCCTGATCCACTAAGGAATGAGCTGATCGGATAGTTTCCATCAGCTGGTCACTAGTCCACCCTTTCAAAATCTGGCAACAATATTCACCATCATCTTCTGCCAGCAGGGAATAATAACTGATTTAATTGAAATGCATATTAGCAGAACTAACAACCCGGATGGTTCCTCAATGCAGCTACATCTGGTCAGGGATGGCCTTGGTGTACTGTCAGGGAATTTAGTAGACCAGACTGTGTGGACTGCACAGAAGAAACCAGAAACACAGGTAAGTGAAAAATAATGGTGTTTATTAAATGGGTGACAAATAAATGAAATATAACAGTGCAAGACAACCATAGACCCACAAACAAATGGTATATACAAATGGATGGGAAATACCGTAATCAGACGTAAAAGGATGGGGAACCAACAGGACAGGGAGAGGATAGATGGATAGGCTGCAGGGCAGGGATCAGGGAAATCAGGAAACCAGAGGGACAGGTCCAGGATGGGCTCAGGATAAGGATTGGATCAGGTCAGGACAGATGCAGGCTCAAGGTCAAGATAACAGGCAGCAAGATCAGGGCACAGGGAGAGAGACACCAAGGCAAGGATGTGAGGGCTTGCCGGGTATTTATGAGACTGCAGTGATTTGACCTCACATTACACCTGAGCGCAGAGGGTGCTGTCTGCTCCACACTGCCAGAATACACCCGCTGGTGGACACCGGTACTACGGCCCCAGTATGCAACAGTGCCACCAGCAGGTGAGTCCTCTTATTACAGGTCATAGGGAAGAGTCCATGCCGTGACAGACCTAGCAGGAACAGAGGCTTCTGGAGAGGACTAAATGCTAGCCTCTTGCCTACTGATTATGGGCCCTGGATTTTAAGGGAACAATACTCTTTGCAAGGTGTATGCCTGGGGATCTTGAAGTAATGTTACTTTAGAGTCAAGTCCATGTCCCCCAAAACACACAGACTCTGGGAACCCTGTATATGCCATATAAATAGTGACTGCTTCATAATGTTGGGACTCAAAGAAGATGCTGATGTGATCAACTCCAGCCACCTGTCTGTCTGTTGTCTGTTATAATGTGTTTATTGTAAATAAGGCTAGTGCGGGCTCTAAGAGTATTTCACCCATTGTTGTCTGTGTTAATTTACTCTGCTTTGTGTGAAGGGGTTCTGTGTTGATATTTGTGATACTGTGTATTGCATTTAGGGAGCTAGGAGACAACAAGGCTAGGACCTGGAACGTCCTATCTCGGAGCCACCTAGTCTGGAAATGATTAGTTAATTAATTCATGTTAATTTATGTTTCTGGTTACAGGTGTATTATTAGAGTAGTATGAGTAGGAGGGGGGGGGGGACCTCCTCTTCAACTGTATATAAGACTGTATTCTTGTTCTAATAAACAGTTAATGTTCAGAAACCAAACGAGTATTGCCTTGTTTGTGGTTGTCAGTGGTTGGAATATCTGATATCTATATTCAGACTGGGAGGAAGCGGTATATGATGAAAGCACTCAAGCGGAGTGTGGGACGTTTCGTCACAGTGACCATGCAAGCCAAATTTATTTACAAGCTGACCAGTACCTGAGTGGGAACCATTGATTTTTACATGCTGGATTCTATCTGGATTTTTGTAAGCTCTTCGCATCACTTTGTTTTAATAAAGCATCATATGGTTTAACACCATGTGGGCAATTTCTTTCTTCCTTATTGGTTGTGACTTGAAGCGATGTGCACTGTCAGCCATGACATCATCCCCTTCAGCCAAAAACAGAGGGAATTGATCTGATCATCTGAGTATTATCCACGCTTATTTAGACTCCTATGCCGTGTACACACAACCAGACTTTCCGTCAGAAAAGGTCAGACAGAATCATTCCGTCTGACATTCTGATCGTGTGTGGGCTTCATCGGACTTTTTCTTTCTAAAATTCTGATGGACCTAGAAATAGAACATGTTTCAAATCTTTCCGACTTACTCAATTCCTATGGGGAAAACCGTTTGTCTGTATGCTAGTCCGACGGACCAAAAACAATGCAAGGGCAGCTATTGGCTACTGGCTATTGAATTTCCTTTTTCTAAACGAACAGACTTTGGTGTGATCGTGTGTAGGCAAGTCCGTTCCAGCGGAACAACATCGGAAAGACCGTCAGAGTCTACTATGATGGAAAGTCCGGTCGTGTGTACGCGGCATTAGAACTTGGAGTCTAGCATTCTGGTAAGCAAGCATTTTGTAAGATTCATGGTGGAGATGCACCTGGGTGAAGTCTAGATCATCCATTCAACAAGAGACTTCTGTTTACTGTAACCAATTTAATCTTTTTTGGAGCACTACATGAACTTTTTCTAAAATGTACATTTTTTCTTATTTTGTTTCACTTTGATTGTTTAGCTCGGCAATATATGTTACATATGATGGAAACCACACTGGTCCAATGCTGGGAAATTGGACTAGCATGACGTCTATCATAGGAGCCAATCCAAGAGGTGGGACTTTGTTTGACAGCATCCGGCGTCTCAGCTTTAATCGGTGATAGATCCCCTCTCTGTCTGCCCTGGTCGGCTCTCCTCCCTGTTCAGGCTGTGATCGGATGTAGTGTGTCACAGACTGATCACTTCTCCACCACTTCTGCCACCTCTGCATGCCACGGAAGTGGCGCAGTCTTTCAGGGGGCATCAGAGCAGCCAGGCAGTCTGCCCCTGGTGTCACCCTTCTGGGGGGTGTCACCCAGGTGTGGCGCCAATGGCTGTCTGTATCCCTGTTTAATAGATTCACCCTCTCTTTTTGTCCTGATAAACATTTTCACTGGAACCGGAAGTGAAGGAAAGTGTCCAATTGATAAACCTGTTACAATGACAAATGTCTAAGAGAGGATTTCTGCTCTCCTAGGAGAGATTTTAACTCACATCCTGTTGTGTATTTGAGAAAAAAATATATAGAAAATCTTTACAAACAAGACATATATGCAACTTGATATTAAAGTGGAGTTCCACCCAAAAGTGGAACTTCCACTCATCAGATTCCTCCCCCCCTCCGGTGACACAGTTGGCACCTTTCAGGGGGGAGGGGGGTACAGATACCTGTATATTACAGGTATCTGTACCCACTTCCGGCATAGATAGCCGCAGAATCTGCGGTTATTTACGCCACTTCCTGCTCCCTCCCCGCTGCCTGCTGGGAAACACACGGGTCCCAGAGGCAGCAGGGAGCATCCTTATTGCGCGGCGCGACTCGCGCATGCGCAGTAGGGAACCGGGAAGTGAAGCCGCACGGCTTCACTTCCTGATTCCCTTACCGAAGATTGAGGCGGCAGCACCCGAGGACAGAGAGACGCTTCGACCTCGGGTGCCGACATCGCGGGCGCCCTGGACAGGTAAGTGTCCATGTTTTAAAAGTCAGCAGCTGCAGTATTTGTAGCTGCTGACTTTTATTTTATTTTTTTTCGGCGGCGCTCCGCTTTAAGTTAAATATATCTCTACTCTATTCAAATAAAAAAATGTCTGTTGCACATTAAAAAAAAAAAGCTGCTCAAAGGATTTCTTATATACAGTAGGTCATAGGACGGTACTTTTGTATCTTTCTCTGTCACTAATTTGGTGAAAAGATCTTCCTGAAAACACTTTGAAATGCTGTTCTAATATTCTGGTTCCTCAGACTGTAAACTATAGGATTGAGGAAAGGAAGGATCACTGTGTAAAAGACGGCCACCACTTTGTCACCAGGAAAATGATGACCAGCACTTTGCCAAACATAATTGAATATTCCAGAGCCATAATACAAAAACATCACTGCCAGGTGAGAGGTACAAGTAGAAAAAACTTTACTTCTATTGCCCTTAGCTTGCATTTTAAAAACAGTTTTGAATATATAGACATAGGACGGGATGGTCAGTATTAGAGACCCAACTACAAGGAAGCCAACCAAGAGGAAGAGGAGTAGAATGTTGATGTAGATATCACTGCAGGAGATCTGAAACAATTGTGGAAGGTCACAGAAGAAGCTTTCTATAATATCCGATCCACAAAATGTTAATTTGAAGGCATAAAGTGTGTGAACTAAAGAATTGATAAAGCTGAAACACCACGCAATGGATGCCAACTGTACACACACTTTCCAACTCATGATTTGTGTGTAATGTAATGGCTGACAAATGGCGGTATATCGATCATAGGACATGACAGACAACAGACAATCTTCACAACTGGCAAAGAATATAAAGAAGAAGACTTGGGTTATACAAGCCTGTATGGAAATTTTTCTTGTCTTGGTGTGAAGATCAAATAACATTCGTGGGACAGTTAATGAGGAATAACAGAGGTCCAAACCGGCCAGGTTCCCAATGAAGAAATACATAGGAATATGGAGGTGAGAGTCGGTGACTATGAGGACAATGATCAGCAAATTCCAGATTATTGTCAGAAGGTAGATGAGGAGGAAGAAGAGAAAAAGAGGGAGCTGCAGAGCTGGAAGGTCAGATAGTCCGGAGAGGAGGAATTCATTTAATATTGACTGATTTCTCATTGCAATATTTTTAATGACTCTTTTGAAGCGTTACATATACTGTATATAATCTGATATCTCAACCTGGAATTCAAAATACTATATAAATAAAAAAACTTGTAAAAAGCTTTCCCTAAATTTTATTTTTTGTACTATTTCATGTTTAAGAAAACAATAGAGAAAGCATATAAATAAAATGCAATTCACATTTACAGTATATGCAACCTAAAGTAAAACTGAATTTTTTACAATTTAAAAGAATGAATAGAGAAATTCTATCATTTAGGATGTTGACTGAAATAGTGCACAGAAAACATGAACTGATTTCTTGCTTCTGTTAGCGATGGTAAATGTTATAATTCTTCACCAGAACTCTAATATATTGGATGTAACATGGATCCATGGAGCAACAACTGGCTACACAACAGCAGAGAAAAAAAAACAAAAAAACGTTATTATCACCTTACTGAAAAGAAACGACCATTTGAAATTGTAAATATATATATATATATATATATATATATATATATATATATATATATATATGTATATATATATACAGTGGGGAAAAAAAGTATTTAGTCAGCCACCAATTGTGCAAGTTCTCCCACTTAAAAAGATGAGAGAGGCCTGTAATTGTCATCATAGGTATACCTCAACTATGAGAGACAAAATGTGGAAACAAATCCAATCACATTGTCTGATTTTTGAAAGAATTTATTTGCAAATTATGGTGTAAAATAAGTATTTGGTCTCCTACAAACAAGCAAGATTTCCGGCTCTCACAGACCTGTATCTTCTTCTTTAAGAGGCTCCTCTGTCCTCCACTCATTACCTGTATTGATGGCACCTGTTTGAACTTGTTATCAGTATAAAAGACACCTGTCCACAACCTCAAACAGTCACACTCCAAACTCCACTATGGTGAAGACCAAAGAGCTGTCAAAGGACACCAGAACTAAAATTGTAGACCTGCACCAGGCTGGGAAGACTGAATCTGCAATAGGCAAGCAGCTTAGTGTGAAGAAATCAACTGTGGGAGCAATAATTAGAGAATGGAAGACATACAAGACCACTGATAATCTCCCTCGATCTGGGGCTCCACGCAAGATCTCACCCCGTGGGGTCAAAATGATCACAAGAACGGTCAGCAAAAATCCCAGAACCACACGGGGGGACCTAGTGAATGACCTGCAGAGAGCTGGTACCAACGTAACAAAGGCTACCATCAGTAACACACTACGCCGCCAGAGACTCAGATCCTGCAGTGCCAGACGTGTCCCCCTGCTTAAGGCAGTACATGTCCGGGCCCGTCTGAGGTTTCCTAGAGAGCATCCAGAAGAGGATTGGGAGAATATCATATGGTCAGATGAAACCAAAGTAGAACTGTTTTGTAGAAACACAACTCGTCGTGTTTGGAGGTGAGAAAATGCTGAGTTGCAACCAAGGAACACCATACCTACTGTGAAGCATGAGGGTGGCAACATCATGCTTTGGGGCTGTTTCTCTGCAAAGGGAACAGGATGACTGATCCCTGTACATGAAAAGATGAATGGGGCCATGTATCGCGAGATTTTGAGTGCAAACCTCCTCCCATCAGCAAGGGCATTGTAGATGAAACGTGGCTGGGTCTTTCAGCATGACAATGATCCCAAACACACCGCCCGAGCAACGAAGGAGTGGCTTCGTAAGAAGCATTTCAAGGTCCTGGAGTGGCCTAGCCAGTCTTCAGATCTCAACACCATAGAAAACCTTTGGAGGGAGTTGAAAGTCGTGTTGCCCAGCGACAGCCCCAAAACATCACAGCTCTAGAGGAGATCTGCATGGAGGAATGGGCCAACATACCAGCAACAGTGTGTGACAACCTTGTGAAGACTTACAGAAAACGTTTGACCTCTGTCATTGCCAACAAAGGATATATAACAAAGTATTGAGATGAACTTTTCATATTCACCAAATACTTATTTTCCACCATAATTTGAAAAAAAAATCTTTCAAAAATCAGACAATGTGATTGTCTGGATTTGTTTCCACATTTTGTCTCTCATAGTTGAGGTATACCTATGATGAAAATTACAGGCCTCTCTCATCTTATTAAGTGGGGGAACTTGTACAATTGGTGGCTGACTAAATACTTTTTTGCCCCACTGTATATATATATATATATATATATATATATATATATATATATATATATATACAATGCTTACAGAGATGTATGTGCTCATATAAAGTGCTTAGGTGCTCATTAATATATTACTAAAGTACCTTGATATGATAAGATATGACACATTCAAATATAAATGCACAAAAACAGGGCCAGTTCACATCACATGCAGTCCAGGGTGTTTTTTCTTCTGCATCAAAAATACATGGAAAGTAGGTTACTGTATATGGTTTTTAGTGGCATAGTTCACACCAGTGCCTGCGGTTCCAGTGCGTTCCAGTTCCAGAAAAAAGATGGAACATGCTGCATTTTTCCTGCACTGGACTGTACTGGAACTCTGTAAATCGCATCAAAAACACACTGGAACACACCTTAACGCACCTAAAGGCATCAAAAATACACTGGAACACACATTTCCCTATTTAGAGTTAAGAAAAAAGAGGGGGGGAGCACTGGACTGCATTAAAAATGCACAAAAAATGCATCAAAAATGCACTGGAACACCTCAAAAACGTATAAAAAACGCGCATGCAGAAAAGCATCTTGAACACTTCCGGAATGCGTTTCTATGGTGTGCACTAACCCTCAAATACTGTACAAAGTGCTCCAATCAAAAGTAAAGTGCTTTAGTGCTCCAATAATTGTTCCAGCTGCTATGTGCCACACTCACCTCTTGTGACCCCAATCACCAGAAATGATGGACCCTCAGCTTTGCAGTCTGTGGGTCATTAACGCTTGTGATCTCTTGATCTGGTGAGATGGGATGGATTCCTCTAAAAACTCTCCATATAAACAGGGGTCTTGGGGATGGCCAAAAAAAAAAAAAACTAAAAACAGGCTCCCAAAAATGGAAAGAGAAGCTGATAGTGAAGTACTGCAGGGTAACACAATAAGCGCAACACAGGCGCCACTTACTAGACAATGGAAGGAACAGGCATCAGTAAAGAGAACAGCTCTTCCGGGTTCGCCGCAGCTCGCTGTGCGTTCCACGGAGGGTGGAAGTGGTTCAAAATAGCCGGAAATGTGTCACCGCATTTCGCCTTCCCCCAGGGCATCATCAAGGACAACTTGAAGTTGTGCCATGTCAGACTTGTATGATGGGACCAAAAAATAGGTTTCAAAGATAAGACCAAAATTCATTAATTTCTATAGGTGGTAAAAATTCAGTCTGGTAAATTTGTATATTTTCTCTTTTCTCTGAACAGAACACCAGTGATTTTAGCATCTCGTCATAAAGCGAGGCCTTACTACTGGAAATTCAGAGAAAGGCACTCATTTATCAAACTGCAATAGCATTATATCACCATAAAGTAGATCTAATTACTAAAATCTCATATAAGCTTTCACTTAAAATATATGTAATTTATAGGTATACAGTTAACTCCCACTTATTCCTCTCTATACTCCACTAATTACCCTCCCCTTATCCAAGATATCACCAGATCCCTCCAACAATAGGCTAAGAATCCCCTTTCTCTTTTGGGTAGCATTAATGTTTTAAAAATAACCATTTTACTTAGGTTACTTAATTTTATAGAAACTTTGCCAGTCGCTATACTGATGTCTCAACTTAGGGCCATTCAAAGGGATTTCCTTAAATTTATCTGAAACAGAAAAGCTCACAGTATAGCGAGTTCTGTGTTTTTTTCATTGAGATCGGGGGGGGGGGGGCTGGGAGCACATTTACGAGCTGCTGTCTCTTGGTCCAATCTGCAGGGCAGGCCCCTAATCGTTGATCGGAGTTTCAGAAAGGGACTATATATCTGGTTCACCCAAACTCCCTACTGTGGTCTCAATCTTCGCACACGGATCCCATACTAAAGCATAAGTGCACTGCCCCAATGATCTTCACCCTAATAATAAGTGTCTTCAGAGATTCTCTCCTCGCCATGCCCCCCCTTATGAACATACTATTCAATCCATCTATACCAGATAGTTTATCCCTAGGTTGTATAATGCCATGGGTTCAGCCTACTCTGTTCCAACTTCCAAATCTGGCACACCCAGTCACCCGTAGGTTATATACTTTTGATACACTTTGGGAGAAGTTTGACATCCCTACACATATGTTTTATTTTTATTTGCAAATCAGAGATTACTTCCACTCTCTGTCCTTGTCTTTGACCCTGGATAAACCTACCTCTTTTGAATATCTATGTGCTTACGGTCCACAACAATTACACTTGGTGTCCTCTATGCACCACATTCTCCACGAATCTTGCCCTCTTACTGAAGATACCCATTTATATATGCGTAGATGGGCACGATTGCTTTGGAGGCCTATCATCTCCCAGATAAGGGATAGGGTCTGGACCTCCACTTTTAAATCCCCAAGTGTGTGGTGCAGAGAAAGACATCCATTAAAATTCTGATGCCCTGGTACAAGACCCCTGAGGTCATACATAAATATGTGTTGGTGCTGTGGGCTTGAAGTAGGCTCATTACTCTATATTTTCTGGCAATGTTCTTTGATACAACCCTTTTGTCATGAGATGATGCTATAAAGTAATGGATCTGCCCCTCCCTCTTGACCCAATTCACTATTTATTGGGTCTTCCCTACTGGTATTGCTAAACACTTCAAACGATTGACTTCCTACATCCTTTTAGCTGCCAAGAGAGTTATTCCGCTTTGCTGGCTATCCATTGTATCTCCACCGTGGTCTAGGTTCCTCCAACTCATAGTAGATATTCAAAGAATGGAATATTTAACTGCTATTGTACATGATAATATTCCGCAGTTTAACCTCTTAAGCCCCAGGCCATTTGGCTGGCCAAAGACCAGAGCACTTTTTGTGATTCGGCACTGAGGCATGGCTTCCAAACAAAATTGACGTAATTTTTTACCCACAAATAGAGCTTCCTTTTGGTGGTATTTGATCACCTCTGCGGTTTTTGTATTTTGCGCTATAAACAAAAAAAGAGCGACAATTTTGAAAAAAATGCATTATTTTTTACTTTTTGCTATAATAAATATCCCCAAAAATATATAAAAAAACATTTTTTTTCCTGTTTAGGCCAATACGTATCCTTCGACAATTTTTTGGTAAAAAAAATCGCAATAAGCGTTTATTGATTGGTTTACGTAAAAGTTATAGTGTCGGCAAAATATGGGATAGTTTTATGGCATTTTTATTATTAATTTCTTTTACTAGTAATGGCGGCGATCAGCGATTTTTATCGTGACTGCGAAATTATGGCAGACCCGTCGGACACTCTTGACACATTTTTGGAACCATTGGCATTAATACAGTGATCAGTGCTACACAATTGCATTGATTACTGTAAAAATGTCACTGGCAGTGAAGGAGTTAACCACTAGGGGGAGATCAAGAGGTTAAGTGTGTACTAGGGAGTGATTCTAACTGTCTGGGGGATGGGCTAAAGTGTAAGTGCATCTCCCCGTTCTTCAGCTCCATGACACAATTGCGGGCACCCAGCGGACATCGTGTCCACGGGTCTCGCGGGCACGGAGCTTGTGGCAGGCCCGCGCCGCCTGCGGGGCACACGCACGGCGGGAAATTTAAAGTAACATACAGGTACGTTACTTTGCCCAGCTGTGCCATTCTGCCGATGTATATGTACAGGAGGCGGTCGGCAAGCGGGTAATAAAATGTGGAAACCATGGGATCAATCAGAGTTTTGGGTCACCCTTACCAGGTTCTATGTCTTAATGTTTGAAATATGCTATTGATATGACTTCATATATGTTTCCCCTGTGTGATCCAACCTACATGGTGTTCCACAAGAGTTTCTTGACTTCACACGCTCATTATGCAAGTGGCTGTATGTACGACCTCCATATGGTGATTTGAATTGTTAGCATGTTGACTCCATTTTTGTATAACCTACAGATACCTTCAGTTCTGTTATTCTGGACATCTCATCTGTCTGACACTTTTAGTTACATATGTTTTTCATGTGTACTGTGTTTTCTTTCCTTTTTGCAAAAACTAATAAAAATACAATTAAAAAAAATGTAATTTCAAATCTTGTTTTGAATGTTTTTGAACCTGCAGCTTTTGTATATTAGTATATCTGAGGCCCGGTTCACACTGGTGCGATGCGAGAACACTGCAAATCCACTGCGTGTTCCTGTGTCACACCGACTCGCATGTCAGTTCACACTGCCATACGCGAATCGCTGGGGAGTGTCAATACATTGTTAACGACACCCCCAGTTCAGCTTGCATATCGCACTACGAGCTGACAGTTCGGACATGAATCGGATCTGGTCCGAACAGAAAAAAGTGTCCTGTGCGTGTTTGCACCGAATGCGGTGCAATCAGCCATATTATCTCTATGGCTGATATCGCACCGCGCAGACATCACATGTAATGTGAACGGCAGTGCGCTGCGAATTACATGCGATGCCTGTGTGATGGTTAGATACCTTGGGTAGGAGGGGCTGTTAGGAGGGAGGGGTGAGTAAAATAATTGGTAATTGGTAAGTCTTAGAAGGACCTATAGATTTAATCTGACTGGGATGTCCATTTTGCCCTTTAGAATAGAAAAAAAAGAAAAGAAAAAAAACCTGAGGTGATTTCATCCTTTCTAACTCTATCCTAAATGAAAAGAAAAAACATTGGCTTTAGGCCCGGTTCACACTTGTGCGATGCGCACAAGTGTGAACCGGGCCTAAAGCCAATGTTTTTTCTTTTCATTTAGGATAGAGTAATGCCCTGTACACACGGTCTGACTTTGTTCGGACATTCCGTCAACAAAATCCTAGGATTTTTTCAGACGGATGTTGGCTCAAACTTGTCTTGCATACACACGGTCACACGAAGTTGTTGGAAAATCCGATCGTTCTGAACGCGGTGACGTAAAACACGTACGTCGGGACTATAAATGGGGCAGTAGCCAATAGCTTTCATCTCTTTATTTATTCTGAGCATGCGTGGCACATTTTTCAGCTTTCAGCGCTGTCACACTTTGAATGACAAATGTGCAGTCATGCTACACTGCAACCATGTGAAATTTTTATCATTTTCTTTACACAAATAGAGCTTTCTTTTGATGGTATTTAATCACTCCTGGGTTTTTTATTTTTTACTAAAAAAAAAAGACCAAACATTTTGAAAAAAAAAAGTATTAGTTTCTGTCAGTAAATTTTGTAAATAAGTAATTTTTCTCCTTGATTGATGGGTGCTGTGAGGCGAGGAGCGCGAATTACTGCCATCTCCATGTTTACATGTGACCAATCACAGCCGATCACATGGTTAAAGAGCCGTGGCTATTTACACAGATCGGGGTCACGCCATGTCCTAGCAACATGGCACAGCCGCTATCGCCACACTGGCAACCCTTGGGGCACACGAGAGAGGTCGTTCTGGAGGGCTGTCATATGACGTCCACCCAGAACGTGAGCCACGCCACCCAGCCGTCACTTGCTGGGCAGGAAGAGGTTAATAAGACTTTTTACATTATGGTTTAGCCACCCAGGTTTAACCTTCACTCTCCTATATTTATTTATGTCGAGATTGCTAATCCTGAAATAATGGTGATCCCATAGGAGGCTTTACATGCTGCAGTGTTTTTACCCGCACAAGTATGTGCATTCATTATTGTTAGGAAAGGTGAACTTATCCTTTAAGAGCCCATTTTTAGGCCCTGACCACCAGAAAAGTCTTGGTGTATTTTATGAAGATGGTGCTGAGGAAAAGTAAATCGGACATTGAGGAAATCACATACAATGTCTGTGTAGTACGGTTTAAAGTGATTGTAAAGGATCATTTTTTTTAAAATAACAAACATATCATACTTACCTCCACTGTGAGTGCCCCCCCTCCTGAACCATACCAGGCCATATGACCTCAACATGGGGAGGGTGCTTTGGAGTCTGACCCCAAAGCACCTTGTCCCCATGTTGATGGGGACAAGGGCCTCATCCCCACAACCCTTGCCCGGTTGTTGTGGGGGTATGCGGGCAAGGGGCTTATCGGAATCTGGAAGCCCCTTTTAACAAGGGGACCCCCAGATCCTGGCCTCCCCCCTATGTGAATTGGGGGGTATTTTTTATTAAAAAATAAAAAAAGTAAAAATGTCCCGCAATGTAAATTCACGCCGCCCGACAGGCCGAAAAAGAAAAAAAAAAGACGCAACTGTTCCGCCTCCATGGTAGGCTCCTGCTAACTGACACTTCTTCTCTGTGACAGTTCTTATATAGCTGAGGGCAGGGCCACCTGGTGACGTCCGTCGGGCGGCATGATAGAAGATGAATGGACATCGCTGGACATTTTTATTTTTTTATTTTTTAATAAAGGACTTATCCCAAGCTGTCTCTTGTCTTTTTAACCATTTTTGACAATTTTTATTGTGAAATGGTAGGGGTACAATGTGCATAGGGGGGGATCTGGGGGTCCTCTTGTTAAAGGGGGCTTCCAGTTTCTGCTAAGCCCCCCTGCCCACATACCCCCACAACCCACGGGGCAAGGGTTGTGGGGATGAGGCCCTTGTCCTCATCAACATGGGGACAAGCACCCCAAAGCACCCTCCCCATGTTGAGGGCATGTGGCCTGGTACAGTTCAGGAGGGGGTCTCTCTCTCGTCCCCCTCTTAGCATTGATACATGTTCCCTGGGGCAGGACTCGGGTCCCCAAATACTTTTTATGACAATAAATTGCATATAAGCCTTTAAAATTAGCACTTATGATTTTTCATGTTAGCATCCCATAGACTTTAACGGTGTTCCAGCGGCCTTCGAATTTGCTACGAACACCGCATATTGCTCACTGTTCAGAGAACACCCAATGGTCGACTCGAACTTACGTTCGACTCAAGCATCGGGCTCATCCCTACATTCAATATGTAGTGAGCGATAACAGCATCATAAGTATCAGCTGATACATACAATAACATGTGACTCTTTACCTGCCCTGCCACAGTAAAAAAAAAAAAAAAAAGAAAATGAAAATACAAGTTATCTAAATTGAGATCAAATCAAAATGTGATCAGTGTCATGTATTATAAAAGAGTTAGCTGTAAGGAAAAAAGCTATTCTGTATCTATTTTTATTTTTCCTATACACGTATATATGCAAAATCAACTTGATGAAATATCATACCCAGGAAACAACCAGATGAGATATAAAAATGACCTTAAATAAAACATTTCATAAATTATTAATTTATCTTTCCATCAATAAATAAACACATGAGCATACAATGTGCAGAGAGTGTCAACAGCATCATTTGAATTAGCTTACACTTAAAATAACTGAAACCAAATCAATAAAAAAAAATCAATGTGATCAGAGTTTCATGTATTATGAAAGAGGTTAGCTGTAAGGGGAAAAAAACTATTCTGTTGCTATGTTTTATAAAGACATATATGCAAAACAATTTTAAAAAGAGGACAACAATTGGGATGATCTTGTTTGACAAATGAAACAATGACTGAAATGTAGCGTACCTGTAAAAAATAAACAATGAAGACAATAAAAACCTGTGAATGGCCAGACTGGTAAAATGAAGACTTTCCTTTGTTTTGCCTACTAGTTCAGAGTTTGTCAATGATACCCCTGGTGGAGGTAAATTCTGATTGATGTCTCCTCGGGAAGGATTAGTTCAGTGGCATCAGGTTTGATGTGGAGACATTTTGTTGAAAGAAGTTAAATGAATACATCAGAAAATGAATGTTACATTTCTGGTCACAATACAGTTGTATTATCCACACATCCATATATTTATAATACAGAAATTCTCGCCCCCCTGACATTTTCAGAGCACACAGGAGGGTAGATTGGCTCTGCGTTCATCTGAGATTAATTTAAAACATGGCACCTCTGAAAGATGAATCTCTACAGAAAATTCATCGGAATTGATGTATCCCTCAACGACACACACCTTGGGCCTTTAGAAATAAATAACTGATCTTAGATTTTCCAATCTTTACCCTTTCATCTCTTATTTTACTAATAGATGTTTCTCCATTTTATAAAAGTTTGAAATGGAAAGTTGTGATGCTGGAAAGAATCATCAATAAGATGGTGTAAAGTTAAAGGGGTTGTAAGCTCTTGTGTTTTTTCACCTTAATGCATCCTATGCATTAAAGTGGAGTTCCACCCAAAAAAAAAGTGATTAATGTGCGTGAAATAATATAAAGAAAAATATTTAGAGAATTTTTTTTTTTATTTACCTCTTTTTACCTGTTGCTACTCGGTCCATTGAAATCTTCCTCCTTCATCACCTCGGCTCCTGACGTCACTTCCCTTGGCGCCTCCACTCATTACTGTTCCTGAGAGATGTGTGTCATCATTTCCCAGGAGTCAGTAGGCTGCGCCGAGGGCTTCTTTGCCATCACAACGGGACGGGCACTTCTGATGCCGACGCCCGTTGTGATGGCAACCTGAGTAGTTGACGGCGCTGCGATGACAGAATGTCCATGCACGAGATTGGGGAGAGAACGGGTGGTGCATGCTGGTCCAGCAGCAGCACCGTATCCGGGAACAGGATGCTTGTGGGCTTCACATGCCCACAAGCAAAATGAAAACGGCTAGAACACTGTTATAAAAGTTCTTTTTACAGATGAAACCGGACATCGGGGGACAAATTTTACAGAAGATGTGAGTGTTACAATGCCATTTGAAATGCTTGTGAAAGGTTAAAAAAAAATATTGATTGTAGTTGGAACTCCGCTTTATGGTGAAAAAACTTCTGACAGTGACCAGCCCCCCATCCCCCCCCCGTTTTACCCACCTGAGCCCTTTGTTCCCTCGGCCGAGACAAGCTCTTCCCCTCTGCCCAGGGTTCTCTGCTCTTGATTGGATAGATTGATAGCAGCGCAGCCATTGGCTCCAGCTGCTGTCAATCAAATCCAATGACGCGGGCGCCGTGGAGTCCAAAGAGTTGCTTGTTGATGGACTTTTTCCTTGGTTAACTGAACTAATTCAACTCCATGATAATGCTATCATAGGTTGGGTACTAAGAGGCCACCTGATGCCTTGTGAAGATGCTCCTGGATATCTTTAAAATAAGTTTTGATCAACTATAATCTTAGCTTATTAATTTGTAGTGTGTAATTCCTCATGTAGACGGTGTGTAGTTTATTGGATTTATTCGTAAATCAATTGATATAGTGGGGGTTTGTTCTGGAGATCAAAGTTGCTAGGAGGATGTGTGTGGGGCTGGATTGCTTGGAGATGGAGATGTCAAGCTGCATCCAGTATGATTTGTATGCAAAGCACTTGAAAGATTCTAAACTTGGAGGTTTGTGTTTAGATATGAGTGTAATTCCTCATGTAGACTGTGTGTAATTTATTGGATTTTTTCCTAAATAGTGGGGTTCTGTTCTGGAGATCAAAGATAGATGCTAGGAGGAGGTGTTTGGGGCTGGATTGCTTGAAGATGTCAAGCTGCATCCAGTATGATATAAAATGTTGTGGTAATGTACTTATAAGTAGGGATTGCCGAATGGTTCAGCCCGAGTATAAGTTCAGGCCAAACTTTCGCTGTTCGGACGTTCGACAAACATCCGAACAAACGGGTCGTTCGACCCTTTGTTTGGTCCCCGAACCAAACACAATGCACTGCGGTGCTGAACAGTGAATTGCAAGCCCTGATTGGCTGAAGCAGTGAAAGCTTCAACCAATCAGGGCGAGAGCACTGTAAGAGTCATGATTGGACACTATCATCATGGCTTTATCCAATCATGGCTCATTCTCGCCCCACAGTATAAAAGTATTCTTTCAATGGCAGCCATTTTCAGTGTGATTTTGGTGTGGAGAGAGATAGAACAGGTTCTGTTCAGTGCTATTAGTTAGTTAGCGTGCTATACTGTGCTATTTTGCTTCAATTGTCAGTGTAGAATATTCGTTTAGTGTCAGTCTAGATAGTGTGAGTGTAGTGAGGAGGACCATCATTCAGCTTTTCATAGTGTGCAGCTAGAGTAGGGACAGCCCATATTATTATTATTATACACAATTTATATAGCGCCAACATTTAACAGTTTACGCAGCGCTTTACAATGTATAGGGGGGACAACACAATTACAGTACAGTTCAATACAAAAGGTACAGGAGGGCCCTGCTCGTAGAGCTTACATTCTAAAGGGAGGAGGTGGTGGTACAAAAGGTAATAGCTGCAGAGAATGATTTGATGGGGGTGGCTCGCGGACAGTTGTTAGGTGGGTGTGGGATAGTCTTCCCTGAATAAATGAGTTTTCAGGGATCTCCTAAAGGTGGACAGGGTAGGGGCTGATCAGACACACTGGGGCAGGGAGTTCCAGAGGAAGGGAGAGGCTCTGGAGAAGTCCTAAAGGCAAGCATTGGAGGAGGTAACAAGGGAGCTAGAGAGCAGGAGGTCCTGGGTGGAGCAGAGGGGATGATTTGGGCGGTATCTGCAGATGAGGTTTGTGATGTAGACAGGGGCAATATTGTGAATGGCCTTGTATGTTATGGTTAGCATTTTGAATTTTACACGCAGGGGTAGGGGAAGCCAGTGAAGGGATTGGCAGAGAGGGGCGGCAATTACAGATTGATTAGTGAGGTGTATTTGTCTAGCAGCAGCATTCATAATAGACTGAAGGGGGGATAGCCTGCTTAAGGGTAGGCCATTAAGGAGAGAGTTGCAGTAGTCAAGGCGGGAAAAAATCAAGGAGTGAATAAGTTGCTTTGTGGTGTCATTAGTCAGGAAGGGTTGAATTCTGGAGATCATATAGTTTCAGTGTAGTGTAGTGAGATTGTGTCAGTAATCTTGACATTGGTGTACAGCTAGAGTAGGGACAGTTCAGATAGCGTCAGTGTAGTGACGGTTGAACACCGTCTATTTGATTACATTACTGCCAGTTTAAAGCCATTTACTTCTGTGTGCATTACTGCCAGTTTAACACCATATAGTTCTGTTTGCGTTACTGCCAGTGTAACGGCATTTACTTCTGTGTGCGTTACTGCCAGTTTAACGCCATATAGTTCTGTTTGCATTACTGCCAGTGTAACGGCATTTACTTCTGTGTGCGTTACTGCCAGTTTAACGCCATATAGTTCTGTGTGCGTTACTGCCAGTTTAACGCCATGTAGTTCTGTGTGTGTTACTGCCAGTTTAACGCCAGAAACACTGGTGGGCGGCGGGAGGTGGGAAAAAACATTCCAATGGCTCATAAGCTACTCGGACCAGTTTCATGAGAAAGCCAGCTGCCTGCAGAATAAAAAGGTACTGGGGTTATGGCTGATATGTTCAGCCATAATCCCAGTAAACCACTTGCAAACCGCAACGTATATATATATATGTATTTCGGTCAGCAAGTGGTGAAACGTATTGAACCACAATAGGCGTGAACCATTGTAGACAGCACCAAGAAGATCCAGGACTATACACCCATACCTAAATGGCATGTAGATAAATGATCCACATCACTTTTGTGGCATGGGAGTACAGGAGAAACCACAGGACCAAGATTGTTAGTTTTATATGATTTTAATGTGATGTTAGAATTCCGCCTTACCTTTTTCTAACATTAATGTTGTTGGTATTATGTGAGTTTTACATATGGTGCCTTAAAAGTCCAAATTACTCTTCCTGTTTACTAATATATTTGAGGATGTGGCACCCAATGTATTGTCCATTGATCCTGTGACTATTTCTTTATTCCTAGCTCTACAAATAGTAAATAAGGAGATTAAACCAGCACCCACGAAAGAGGTTCCATGTTCTAGGCTCCTTAACCATTGCTTTGTATTGAGTTTCTAGGACTGCTGTCCCTCTATGTCACGTACCTTGTGGCAGTGCCTGACGTGCAGAAGGAGACCTCTCATACAGCCCTGGCTCAGGGACCACTGGAGTTGTGACAGTGGATGCAAGAGCACAGTGAGGTAGGAGTGCCTGGGAGATCCTCCGTTGATGGCAAAGATGTGTGGCCAATGAGTCATCAGACTGGACTAGATCGCTGAGAAGCAGGTGGCAGCGGGAACAGCAGGTGCAGACATACAGCAGATGCAGGACAGTGTCACCAGGCACTGGACAGTGCAGGATAGACAGAAGACTGGAGCAGGGTCAGATAATCTGGGTCAGTCACAGATAATCAGATATGGCATAAACGGCAGGCAGAGAATAGTCAGTATGCAGGCAGAGGTTGACAACAGGACATCAGGCAGAAGCATGGTCAAGAAAGCTGTGTCAATACAGGAATCAATAGAGGCACTGGAACAGAACTCAGGTAACGCTGCAGATCAGACAGCACTGCACTAGTGCAGCTGCTGTCTTTATATAGGCCACTTTGGTGCCATTGTAAAATGGCTAATGTGCATATGCCTTCTCCTGGAACATCCCTAACACTCTAATTGGCCTGTCTGGTTATACCTTTCAATTTCAAACTCTGTGCTTTATGTTAATTCTTGGACTCCCTGGTATCGTTCCATGGCTATTTCCTGACTGTAAACCTGCTTCTGTATTGGTATGATCTATTAGTTCTTCAACACCCAATGGGACCTTGGACCAGAGTTACCCATTTCTATGAGGTTTTTCCCTATTCCTGCAGGTATGTCTGTGAAATCTGATCTGCAGAGAATGGGGTTGTGTCACGTACCTGGTAGGTTTTGAGCCTGAAGTGCAGAGAAGGACCTCCCTTACAGCTCCCACTCCTGTTCCTCTGGAATGGAGACAGAAGGCCAGGAGTGAGGAGTGGTATGGGTGCCTGGCAGGATCGACAGTCACCGGAAGTCAGGAGTGGTGGCACCCTCTGGATCCAGAAGCTGAAGAGGAAGCTGGAATGCAGAGAGAACCCGGAGCCACAGCAGGTAAGGAAGCAGGTAAGTGAGCAGGTAAGCCGGACTGGAACCAGGAACAAAGCAGCAGGTAGTAGCCTGGAACGCTGGACTGGAACCTGGAACAAGCAGCAGGTAGTAGCCTGGAACACTAGACTGGAACCTGGAACAAGGCAGCAGGTAGTAGACTGGAACGCTGGACTGGAACCAGGAACAAGGCAGCAGGTAGTAAACTGGAACGCTGGACTGGAACCAGGAACAAGGCAGCAGGTAGTAGACTGGAACGCTGGACTGGAACCAGGAACAAGGCAGCAGGTAGTAGAATGGAACGCTGGACTGGAACCAGGAACAAGGCAGCAGGTAGTAGACTGGAACGCTGGACTGGATACAGGTATCAGACTGAGGAATGGTCAAACAAGCCGGAGGTCGGTATCGGTCGATCAGCAGAGGTACCAGGGACAACACAGAGGGATGGTCAGGCAAGCCAAGAGGGTCTGGTGCAGGCGGATAGCAGGATGGTCTAACAGGAAGCTGGGTCAAATAGCAGAGTACACAGGTCAGATCAGGTTAAGGCACACGGAACGCTGTAGAGCAGTCAGCGGGGAAAGAGTGTGACAGGCCGGTTTAAATAGCCCGCCTGGCACTAGCGGGAGTGCGCGCGCGCGTGCCCGTGCGTGACAGCACCCGCGGACGTGCGCGCATGCGCAGTGGAACCCGCGGCCGTGTCCCCCTGCGTCTGGATCGCTGATTACTGGCAGGATCTTCATGACATTGCCCCCCCCCCCAGGGGCAGCCTCTGGATGCCCTTTTGAAGAAATTTCTCTGGATGGGCTCTTTTAAAAGATTGCAAAAGATTTTCAGCATGAATATTATCCTCGGGTTCCCAAGAATTTTCTTCTGGGCCGAACCCCCTCCATTTTATCAGAAATTGATTTTGGTTGCCTCTTCTCCTATGGTCCATGATAGCCTCCACCTCGAATTCTTCCTCCCCATCTACCAAAATTGGATCAGGAGGATCCGTACTTCGGCCTGGAAATGGGTTAGAAACAGAGGGTCTGAGTAGAGACACATGAAATACTGGATGCACTTTTAATGAATCCGGAAGTTCAAGTTCGTATGCCACCTCATTAATTCTTCGCTTGACAGGAAATTGTCCAAGAAACTTGGGACCCAACTTCTTTGATGGGCAAGCCATCCTGAGATGTACACAACAATACCTGGTCCCCGGGTGTAAGTAACAGCTCACCTCGTCTCTTCTTATCAAAAGTTGCTTTATTATACTCCTGGGTCCTGGTCATGGTCTCCTGCAAAACTTGATTGTTGGAAGTGAAGAAGTCCAACCTCTCCTGAACTGCGGGTACTGTACACTCTGGAAGAGAATTAGGCAGAAATGAAGGGTGGAAACCATAATTTTCAAAAAAATGGAGTTTGTTTGATAGCGGAATGAATAGAGTTGTTGTAGGCGAACTCAGCCAATGGAAGAACAGAAATCCAATCATCTTGGGCAAATGAAGAAAAACAGCATAAATATTGTTCAAGAGTCTGCTTTGTTCTCTCTGTTTGCCCATTAGTCTGGGGATGATAAGCAGATGAAACTGAGAGTTCAATCTTCAATGTTTTGCACAGGGACCTCCAGAATCGGGAGGTAAACTGTACCCCCCGATCTGAAACGATATTAACTGGTACCCCATGGAGCCTGATGACTTCTCTAATGAATGCCTGTGCCGTTTCTGTAGCTGAGGGGGTGCCCTTCATTGGGACAAAGTGGGCCATCTTCTACAACCGGTCTACTATGACAAAAATTGAGGTGAAGCCTCCAGCCGGAGGTAATTCCACAATAAAATCTATAGAAAGCATCTTCCAAGGCCTATCTGGGACAGGTAATGGCTTTAGCAAACCCCATGCCTTGGTCCTGTGCCTCTTGTTCCTGATACAGGTAGTACAGGATTCAACAAATCTCCTACAATCTTCACGTAACTGAGGCCACCAAAAGGTACGCTGTACCAGATCAGTAGTCTTAGCTACTCCAAAATGCCCAGCCAATGCATGGTCATGACAGAGTTCTAGTACTGAAACTCGTAGTTCTTCAGGTATAAAGATCCTATTCTCATGCCACAATAACCCATCCTTACCTTGGAGTTCTGACCTAATGGAAGATCCCAACTCTGCGAGGTCTGCTTAATCTGGGAAAGCAGGTCTCCCTGAAGCAAAAGAAAATTCCCCGGGGACAGAATGGTGTCCGGAGGGGAAACCTCTTGGGGCTTGTGAAACATCCTGGATAAGGCATCAGGCTTGGTATTCTTGGAGCCAGGGCGATAAGTGACATGAAAGGAGAACCTGGAGAAAAAGAGAGCCCACCTGGCTTGGTGTGGCTTCAACCTTTTTGCAGACCTCAAATACTCCAGGTTCTTATGATCTGTAAAAATTAATACTGGATGAGCGGCACCTTCTAGCAGATAGCGCCACTCCTCCAACGCTGATTTGATAGCCAATAACTCTCTGTCACCTATATCATAATTTCTCTCTGCCATGGACAACTTACGAGAGAAGAAGGCCACAGGATATAACAGGGCCTTAGTTCCCTGTCTTTGGGACAACACTGCCCCTACTGCAATTTTGGATGCGTCCACCTCTAGTACAAATGGCAGAGAGGAATCTGGATGCTTTAGTACGGAAGCAGAAGTAAAAAGGCCCTTGAGAGTCTCTAAAGCCTTTTGAGCCTCAGCAGACCAGTGGAAACGTGTACCCTGTTTAGTTAGCTGTGTGATGGGTGCGATGATGGCTGAAAACCCCTTAATAAATTTACGGTAAAAATTAGCGAATCCAACGAATCGCTGGATCCCCTTTTTATCTGTCGGGACTGGCCAGTCTAGCACTGTAGTGACCTTTTGAGGGTCCACCTTAATGCCTTTGCTGGAAATGATTAACCCCAGAAATGGAATACTTTCCTGTTCAAATTCACATTTCTCAGCTTTTGCATATAGACCGTGTTGTCGAAGTCGGGCCAACACACTTCTGACGTGCCTGCGATGGGATTCAAGGGAACAAGAAAAAATTAGTATGTCGTCTAAATAGACGATAACAAACAGATCTAGAAAGTCTCGTAAAACATCATTGATGAAGTACTGGAATGTAGCAGGAGCATTGCACAGACCGAACGGCATCACAAGGTATTCAAAATGTCCATAACGGGTACGAAAGGCGGTCTTCCATTCGTCTCCGTCCCTAATACGAACCAAATTGTAGGCTCCGCGGAGGTCAAGCTTAGTGAATATGGTAGCTGTCCCAAGTCTTTGGAACAATTCTGGTACCAGGGGAAGAGGGTAACGTTTTTTTACAGTGATTTTGTTCAGCTCGCTGTAGTCTATACATGGTCTGAGGGTCTTGTCTTTCTTTTGTACGAAGAAGATACCTGCACCTGCTGGAGACGTGGATGGACGAATGAAGCCTTTCTTTAGATTCTCATCGATATATTCTTTAAAAGCCCCTTGCTCCACTTCCGTCAAAGGAAATATTCTTCCAAAAGGTATCTCAGCACTGGGGAGTAACTCGATAGGACAGTCATAGGCCCGGTGCGGGGGTAAGACCTCTGCCCCCTGCTTGCTGAATACATCTAAGAAACCATGATATGCAGAAGGGATGGAAAGGTGTAGACTAGGATCTGTGTTCAAACAGAGCAAGGTAGGGTTCTCCTGAGTGTTCTGAAGTCTACAAGACTGCTGGCAATATGGGGAAGAAAAGGTAACTTCACCTGTGATCCAATTAATGTCAGGATTGTGGGCCTGTAACCATGGCATGCCGAGGATTATGGGGAACAGAGGTGAAGCGATGATATCTAGACGTAACAGTTCTTGATGAAAATTGGAGATGGAGACTGGTATTGGAACAGTCTCTTGGGTAACAGGCCCAGACTTAATGGCTGTTCCATCAGCTAGATGGATGGAAAGTCCATGGGCTTTAGGCAACAGAGGTATCCGGTGTTGGGTAGCAAAAAGAGAGTCCATGAAACAATTGCAAGCTCCAGAGTTAATAATGGCAGTTATTTGAAGAGTCTTGCAAGGTGAGTAGTGTTCTTAACCAGAGGTGCGACATAGTCAGTGGACAGGGATAGGCACTTCCGGGGTTTAAGGGGACAGTTCCTGACATAGTGCCCAGGTTCCCCACAATACAGGCACAGATCATTCACTCGACGACGTTGTCATTCTTCCTGGGTAAGAGAAGGCCACAGAACCCCTAATTGCATTGGCTCAGGTGGGTTAAACGTAGAGATTGGTGGTGCTGGTGACGTATGATGGGGAAATTTAGGGGTAACCCAAGTTGGGTGAGAAGTTCCCATAGCTCTCTCAGTCCTACGTTCTCTTAGACGTCGATCGATATGGATGGTTAGATCGATCAATGCATTCAAAGTCTGTGGGGTACCCACCCTGGCCAATTCATCCTTCAGAGAGTCAGAAAGTCCCATGCGAAACTGATAGCGGAGAGTCGCATCATTCCAATTTGTGTCCACACTCCATTTTCTGAATTCCGCCACATAGTCCTCTGCAGCCCTGCGACCCTGTTGAAGGGTGTGCAAAGCTGCTTCTGCAGTCACGGACAGCTGGGGGTCATCGTACAGCTGACCTAGTGCGTCAAGGAAGGTGGAGAGATTAGTCAGGGATATGTCCTTTTGCTCAAAGAGGCGGTGGGCCCAGGTTTGGGGGTCACCAGAAAGCAGAGAGATTACGTAGCCCACCTTAGTAGCCTCCAGGGAAAAGGTATGTGGCTGAAGAGCAAAGAACAATTCACAGGAGTTGCGGAAAGCCCTGAATTTGAGGCGATTTCCAGAGAAACGTTCAGGCTTCGGGACCTTGGGTTCTGGAGGGAGCATCACCACTGTTGAGGAAGGCCCGACTGAAGGAGCAGGAGCAGGAGCAGAAGGAATTCCCTGAGCCCCAATGGGATTAGACAAGGTTAACACTCGTTCCTCCAGCCTGGTGTATCCTTGCTGTAGATTCTTGACTGCTTCAGTCAATCCTGCCAGATGTGCACAAAGTTCCTCCATGGGAGACGTTCCCTGCTCAGGCTCAGACATGGATGTCTGCTACTGTCACGTACCTGGTAGGTTTTGAGCCTGAAGTGCAGAGAAGGACCTCCCTTACAGCTCCCACTCCTGTTCATCTGGAATGGAGACAGAAGGCCGGGAGTGAGGAGTGGTATGGGTGCCTGGCAGGATCGACAGTCACCGGAAGTCAGGAGTGGTGGCACCCTCTGGATCCAGAAGCTGAAGAGGAAGCTGGAATGCAGAGAGAACCCGGAGCCACAGCAGGTAAGGAAGCAAGTAAGTAAGCAGGTAAGCCGGACTGGAACCAGAAACAAGGCAGCAGGTAGTAGCCTGGAACGCTGGACTGGAACCAGGAACAAAGCAGCAGGTAGTAGCCTGGAACGCTGGACTGGAACCAGGAACAAAGCAGCAGGTAGTAGCCTGGAACGCTGGACTGGAACCTGGAACAAGCAGCAGGTAGTAGCCTGGAACGCTGGACTGGAACCTGGAACAAGCAGCAGGTAGTAGCCTGGAACGCTGGACTGGAACCTGGAACAAGGCAGCAGGTAGTAGACTGGAACGCTGGACTGGAACCAGGAACAAGGCAGCAGGTAGTAGACTGGAACGCTGGACTGGATACAGGTATCAGACTGAGGAATGGTCAAACAAGCCGGAGGTCGGTATCGGTCGATCAGCAGAGGTACCAGGGACAACACAGAGGGATGGTCAGGCAAGCCAAGAGGGTCTGGTGCAGGCGGATAGCAGGATGGTCTAACAGGAAGCCGGGTCAGATAGCAGAGTACACAGGTCAGATCAGGTTAAGGCACACGGAACGCTGTAGAGCAGACAGCGGGGAAAGAGTGTGACAGGCCGGTTTAAATAGCCCGCCTGGCACTAGCGGGAGTGCGCGCGCGCGTGCCTGTGCGTAACAGCACCCGTGGACGCGCGCGCATGCGCAGTGGAACCCACGGCCGTGTCCCCCTGCGTCTGGATCGCTGATTACTAGCAGGATCTTCATGACAGGTTGGGAGGATGCTAATTTAAGTAAGGATGTGTGAAAGGCATATAAGAGTTCTTAAAATGCCCCCAATGCATTTGCATTATGTCCACTGTGCCTCCCAGGATATGCATGTCACATATCCCAGGAGGCAAGAAAAGAGGAGGGGGACCCCAGTCTAATATGGCCACTTAGAGCCAGAGCTCTGGCGCATCATGCTCTTATATCTGCTTCTATGGAGCCTTTCTCTAATGCATGGACCATAGAGAAGATGGGCAGAAGTGCATCAGCATCTTGGATGCCCAGTGACTCTGGCACTCAGCTCACCTGGAACATCCCAGCGCTGTTCCAGACTCAGATCTCGGACTGCCACGTGGCCTCCCAGCCTACAGCACCACACTCTGTAAGCAGCAGCTCCAATCGCACTGGAGCAGAAGGGGACTCCAAGCTTTTTCCTGTGGCTCATCTCCCTTTCTTTGTGGACCTACAGCAGGTGGCTCCTAATATTAAATCCACCCTCTCGTCAGCTATATCAGAGCTCTTGTCCGACATTCATGCTGTGGTGGCCTGGCTAGGTGAGGCTGAGAAGACAACCTCTCTGCATGTGCATGCTATCAAACAAGTCCAGTGAGTGTCAGATGCACATTCTTGAAATGCACCACTAGCTAGATGCTTTAGCTAGCTATGGCCACCTACACAACATTGGGCTGAGAGGTCTTCCTGAATCCATTGAGCCCACACTCTGGAACAAACTGCGGGCTCCATCTTTAATGATCTACTGGAATTCCCTCACAATTCCCCTATAGGTTTCAAAAGGATCCACAGAGCTTTGAGACCCCAAGGTCATGACACAGATGCCTCCAGGAATGGTATTTGTTGCCTGGTAAACTTTCCCTTCAAAGAAGCCATCTTATGTAAGGCCAGGGAGAGGGATTGTGCAATCTTTAATGGTGCTGAAGCTAACTTTTTCAGACTTATCTGCCATTACACTCCAGCACAGGCTAGAACTGTGCCCACTCCTGGAACTTTTCAGCGCCTTTGAGATTGCTTATCATTGGCATCTCCCTCTCGGCCTAATTGCCAAATTTAGGGGCCACACTGCAAACTTACGAAAGGTCTGGAAGACCTTCAGCTGTTCTGAGAGACCCTGGACCTGCAGAGAATCGACCTTCCAGAGTTCTACAGCTCATTCTCCATTCTTGAGGTCTCCACTAATTCCTCCTCAAGAGCACAGCAACTACAGATGGTATTCCAGCCCTCTGTCTCCATCTGCTTGAGCCCAGAACAGGGAAGATCTACGCAGTCAGAGCCCCTCTCCTGTACTGTACGCCGCAGGGAATGGCTGGATGATTGATCTCCTGCAACAATCTAAATGAGTCACCGGACTTTATTTCTGCTGGCTAGTTGGGTGAACCTTTCTACCTGCACATAAGGCCCATCATGCTATGTCAGCTTTATTTTCCTGGAGAACTGCCATGGGTTTCTTTTGGCTAGTGCAATTCACTCCCCCAGTATAACAACTAGTTTCCGCTTGGACCAGCAAAAGACTCTTAATCAGCTGTTTACACTTTCATATGCTGCTTTAATATATCTGGTTTGTGTTGTCATTAGCTGGGACCCATGTACTCATTTTAAGGGCTTCTCCAGTTTGTGGGAAATTTTTTTTCTCTATCGACCATGGCACCCTTTGGATAAGGGCTGGCCACAAGGCCCAATAGTAGTTCTCATACATACTTAATTTTTAGATTCCACAACAATATAAGTAGGGCCTTACTATAGCTTAACAATGTGCCTTTAGAGCAGCTTGCCAAAACCGGAGCAGTCGCTTTCACTATATGTCAAGAATCTTTCCTCTGTACGTAAGGTTTGGCACAGGGCATTATTGTTTTCTTGGTTAACGCACAAATGTTTTTGTCTTGCAGAAAACCCCTCAGCACCTACACAGCTTTAACTTATTACATAATCCACTAGTATCTGACAAGCAATAGTTGTGTTTGCTTTTTCTATTTTTGCTATATTACGCTAGTGGCCCTACTACTCAAGTTGCTGTTTGTGGGCATGACTGCAAAAAGCATACATGTTCAATGCCTCCAAATCAAGCATGGCTATCTTTATGCTACCATTACCAGTCATTTGCATTAGTGCAATGTCCATGACGACTGTTCCTATGCTACCAATGGGCATTAGTCACATTTGTTTAAGGTTTATACGTCTGGAGTCTATTCACACTTTCTGTACATTTTTGAGGTGTTCAGTATGCTCCCTTCCAGTTAACTTCCCTCCCGATGCCTTCTCCCCTACCCTTTGTTACCTGGGCACCTGAATACATGAGAGTTATTTAACATTTACCTGCTTTCTGATGTATTGTGGTCTTCCCCCTATTGGGCTGGAAGGATTTTTCCTTACACTGAGGTTGCTTACTTTCATGTCCGTATGTTTATTATAACCACCTTCCTTAGAGTGGCATTTTGGCATTTGGGCTCCCACAGGGGGGTTAGTCTGCTACAAGCACAATTACTTGTGGCCCTTCCTGTTCAGTCCCCACTTATTATATCTGCTATGATGCGGTGACTGCTCTAAGATAGTTTCTGGTTTCAGGAATGGATCATTGGGGGCCCTGTTTATTGTGTTCTTATTTTCTTATTGCCCTTGATATACGTATCCTCAAGCTATAGATTCTTCTTGACCACCCCATAATGGTAGCTAACAAGCCCATGATTGAGATATATAAATTGTGCTTAGCTCCTCTGTACTCCATTGAGCGGGCAACCTCATTTTTTCTTCCTTCCCCTAGGTCAAAATTATTTAAGCAATGAAGCCAAGCCCAGTGCTTGTGGGCCTGCTTCATTGGCTCCTGAACGGACACGGGATTCCTACAATTTTTTAATTTATTTCCATATCACAATGTGCTGGCCTTTTTATGTCACTGACCTGATGGATCTTGCTCCCCCACAGCTGACTCTTTGAGTTCAGGCTGACCCTCCAGAAATTGGCATAGTTTTAGGTGGGCTAGTTGTTCTACACACACCTCCAGACACTGCTCTCTGTTTTTTTCACTCCGTACCTAACTTCCCATTCTTTGTTCCCTGCTCTACCTTATTTTTTACTTTCTTTAGCTCCTTTTTTTTGAGGGGTACCCTCATGCTCCCCCTCCCCCCATTTTTTTCTCTTTCCTCCCTCTACCTCTGCTCTTTCACCATTGCCTGCCCTCCCAACCTCTGAGTGGTCTGAGCACCCTCTTCCTGCTGCTGTCCTGACCTTTTACTGTTTGGACCCAGGGAATGGACCAACACAAGTATGTCAATAAATAAATGTAAGCTTTCTCCTTTATCAATGAAGTTTGTTTCCATCAATGTTAAGGGCCTCAATGCTCTGAAAAAAAATGTGCAACTTCTTAATGAATGTCGTAAAATAAAGAAACACATCGTTTGTCTTCAGGAAACACTATTTAAAGTGGTTCTAAAGCCTAAACATTGTTTACCTTAATGCATTCCTTGCAAAAAATGTTTAGGCATTGATTTTGGCCCTTTGTTTTTTTAATCAGATTATTTTACTTTTCTTTTACCATTCCATTTACAACAGTACAGACACATTATACAAAATACATCCCATAAAACATCACAAATACTACATAAAATGAACAAAAACAAAACAAAACAAAACAAAACCCCCAGACATTACACCCCAACCCACCCAACACCTTTGGAGCATAAATATAGAGAAAATCAATAAACAAAAGATTATGCTCACTAAATAGGGTGGACTATATGTGACCATAGAATATTCCACTTACTGAAAATAAATATAGATATACAGACATAGTCACATATAGCCGTATACATTTAGAGCAATGCTTATTGTACAGATTAATCTATACCTCTACTGGAGACATAGCCTCAAGCCATTGTGACCAGATGTCCTCAAACTTCCTCATTCCTATTTAGATAAAAAAAATCCAGTCATATAAGGTAGGAGGATAAGGAGAGGTCCACTTAAGGGAAATCTGTCTATGGGCCACAAAAAGGGCATATCTAATAGTATTCACGATAGGAGTGTAAATAGAACAATCATGGTAACCCAGTAGGCACGTAAGTGGTTCAACCAAGATATAGACATCCAGTAGCCCATTAAGAGTACCAACCACCTCCACCCAATATCTCTGGAGTTTGGGGCATCGCCACAAGAGATGTATCAATGTACCTGTATTGCCACACCTTGCACAGGCTGGCCCAGATCTTAAGCTTATAGCATGCAAAAATTCAGGAGTTCTATATACCAGATGAAGGCTAAAAATCTGAGTCAGTCTATGTGAGAGAGAGAAACATGAGGCAGAGACCGGAGGATGTTGTCCCAAACTTCTTCTGGAATAGGGCCAATATCCTGTTCCCACCCAGCCCTAGAGCGAATGGGAAAATTGAATATGAACTTATCTAACAATGCTTGATTTAGAGTAGTTACTCCAGATCTTTCCCATCTCTGGAAAACCCCAGAGGGCCAAAAGGATAGCTGGTCTATCATTACCCCATATAGGGGTGTATCTGGTAAGGTAAGAAAACCCCATCATTTTCTTAATTGTATCCCATATTGTACACATTAACTTGAGAGTAGGTATAGCAGTGAGCGAAACACCCCCAAATGCCCCCTCTAATACCTTTAGTGGTGGCCGACTATTAAACACATGAGAGAATAGAGGCCAAGCAGGTAAAAAATTATTGCTCAGAGTCCCATCTCGCATAGTGCTGTAATTGAGATTTGAGGAAGTACTGTATATCCTCGGGTTGGGGACTGCTAATCCCCCAGCATTTTTGGGGTGTTGTAAAGCCTTCAAATTTATGCAGGGAGGTTTTGTTTCACCATATTAAGTACCTGAATATACTGTTAGTAGTAAAAATCCATAGGGATATCCTGTTTGGCATTATGTAAAAAAATACAAAAGCTGAGGCATCCATATTATCTTAAGTAGATTAATACAGCCTAATACTGATAAGAGCAACTTATTCCAGATTTTACTTTGGGTTTGAAATCTAGAGAGTAATGGAGCTATATTATCTGAAATATATGACTGTTGGGAAGGAGAGATAACTATACCCAGATACTTTATGAAAGACACTACCCTTAAATGAGTCACTGTAGGTAGTAAAGGATCCGGCAGGGAGTCCAAAGGTAGTAGCATAGATTTCTTCCAGTTTATACCAAGCCCAGAAAACCTGCCAAACTCTTCAACATATTTCATTACTGCCGGCAAAGATGAACGAATATTGGATAGGAACAAAAGAACATTGTCTGCATATAATGGTATCTTTTCCTCCATTGCACCTCTAATCAGACCCAAAGTTCAAATCCAAAGAGGCCCATATAAGACAGGCCAAGGGCTCTATGGCAATAGCAAAAAGTAGGGGAGACAATAGGCATCCCCGAGATAGTCTGAAAATGGGAGACTGAAGACCGTTGACCCTAATTGACGCTCTTGGAGCAGTATACAGCAACCAGACCCATTGACCAAAGACAGAGCCAAGACCAAACTCTTCAAGAACGGCCCACAAATTCAGCCACTGGACACTATCAAAGGCCTTAATGGCAACCAGCGTTAAAAAGCATGGTCTGAGTAGTCGGAGACTGGAACCTGCATGTTTAAGTAGGTACACCTAATATTTACCGCCATAGACATATTGGGCATAAATCCTACCTGATCAGAATGAATATTATGCTTAATAACCTTTTTTAATCTAGTAGCAAGAATTTTAACATCTGTAGATAGTAAAGACATTGGTCTATAGGATTTAGGCTATAGAGTATTTTTATCTTTCTTGGGAATAACTACTATAATGGCCTCACCCATAGAGTCTCGAAGCTGACCCATATAGAGGGCCTCATTAAATACATTGAGAAGGGCTGGAAGCAACTCTTCACTATATCTTTTATAGATCTCAATGGGGAGACCGTCAATCCCTGAAGCTTTGAAGTTGGGAAAACTGGCTACTACATTTTCCAGTTCTTGTAAGGTAAATGTAAGGTAAATTTCAAGATCTGCCGATGGGAGAACCGGAATATTAATAGTAGCCAGGTAAGCAGACAGCTCAGCTGGAGTATAGTCGGCCCTAGAGGTATATAGATCCTGATAATAAGACTGAAAATAGATACAATGGAGCTAGTCTGATTAGTGATCTCTCCCTCTCTATTCATCAAAGCCTAATAATGAGTAGGATTAGATTGAGACTGTACTATCTGGGCCAGCAACCTACAATTCACCTCTCCCTCAGCCCAGATCACTCTCTTCTGAAAAAAACTATTTATTCCTTGCCCTAAGTTCCAACAGTTCATTCCAAATTCTTGGAGATGATAGCTACTCCTGTTGGCCATCCAAAGAAGGGTCATGGATGTAGTTGGCTTTCGCTGCCAAAGTCTGCGCCTTTGAAAGTTACAACTCCCTACGGGATGCAGTTTTAATAGCACAAATTTTTTGGATTAACAATCCCCCAACAAAGGCCTTGGGAGCATCCCATACCACCTGTAGGGAAGTAGAACCCAGTTTGAGAGACAAAAAGTCCTCAATAGAGGCAGTGATGACATCCTCTTTAGGGAATAGCGCCAGCCTAAAGGGGTTCAACCGCCAAGGCATATTGGATGCTCGATACCCTGATATTAAGGTAACTAGCAGAGGAGAATGATCTGAGATTCCATGGGTTCTATCTTAACTTCAAATAAACATGGAAAACGCTATGCAGAACACTAGGGATGAGCTTCGAGTTCGAGTCAAACTCATGTTCGACTCGAACATTGGCTGTTCGCAAGTTCGCCGAACAGCGAACAAGTTGGGGTGTTCGCGGAAAATTCGAATGCCGCGGAACACCCTATAAAAGTCTATGGGAGAAATCAAAAGTGCTAATTTTAAAGGCTTATATGGAAGTTATTGTCATAAAAAGTGTTTGGGGACCTGGGTCCTGCCCCAGGGGACATAGATCAATGCAAAAAAAAGTTTTAAAAACGGCCGTTTTTTCAGGAGCAGTGATTTTAATAATGCTTAAAGTCAAACAATAAAAGTGTAATATCCCTTTAAATTTCGTAGCTGTGGGGTGTCTATAGTATGCCTGTAAAGGGGCGCATGTTTCCTGTGTTTAGAACAGTCTGACAGCAAAATGACATTTCGAAGGAAAAAAACCCATTTAAAACTATTCGCGGCTATTGCATTGCCAGTCCGACAATACACATAGAAGTTCATTGATAAAAATGGCATGGGAATTCCCCATAGGGGAACCCCGAACCAAAATTAAAAAAAAAAATGACGTGGGGGTCCCCCTAAATTTCATACCAGGCCCTTCAGGTCTGGTATGGATATTAAGGGGAACCCCGGCCAAAATGTAAAAAAAAAAATGACGTGGGGGTCCCCCTAAATTCCATACCAGACCCTTCAGGTCTGGTATGGATTTTAAGGGGAACCCCGCGCCAAAAAAAAAAAAAAAGGCGTGGGGTCCCCCTAAAAATCCATACCAGACCCTTATCTAAGCACGCAACCTGGCAGGCCACAGGAAAAGGGGGGGGACGAGAGTGCGGCCCCCCCTCCTGAACCGTACCAGGCCACATGCCCTCAACATTGGGAGGGTGCTTTGGGGTAGCCCCCCAAAACACCTTATCCCAATGTTGATGAGGACAAGGGCCTCATCCCCACAACCCTGGCCGGTGGTTGTGGGGGTCTGCGGGTGGGGGGCTTATCGGAATCTGGAAGTCCCCTTCAACAAGGGGATCCCCAGATCCCGCCCCCCTGTGTGAAATGGTAAGGGGGTACTTACCCCTACCATTTCACTAAAAAACTGTCAAAAATGTTAAAAATGACAAGAGACAGTTTTTGACAATTCCTTTATTTAAATGCTTCTTCTTTCTTCTATCTTCCTTCATCTTCTTCTGGTTCTTCTGGCTCTTCTGGTTCTTCCTCCGGCGTTCTCGTCCAGCATCTCCTCCGCGGCGTCTTCTATCTTCTTCTCCTCGGGCCGCTCCGCACCCATGGGGGGAGGCTCCCGCTCTTCTCTTCATCATCTTCTTCTCTTCTTCTTTTCTTCTCTTCTTCTCTTCTTCATTTTCTTCTCCGGGCCGCTCCGCATCCATGCTGGCATGGAGGGAGGCTCCCACTGTGTGACAGCGTCTCCTCGTCTGACGGTTCTTAAATAACGGGAGAAGCAGTGTTGTATTATGAAATAAACGTCCCTTAATGTAGGTTCTGGGTCCCCCTCAGGTGACCTCCCCTTCCATTAGTGTGTAGTCAATGGCAGTCTTAGCAATGTTAGCAATAGTACTCAAGGCAGCTGAAGACAAGGGGGGAGCCTTAGTGTCCCCAGGTTGCAAAGACATCTAGGTGTCTTAATCGGCCGGCTTCAGACAGGATCCCTCTGACCAGCAGACCACCCTACGTCGATTGGGTTCTCCACGGGGGTCCAACACTCTAATAGAGCCCTCATGGCGGGCGGCATGGTCCCGAGCTTTCTCTGCCCTTGTGGTAGCTTTAGGTTGAGAGGGGGGAAGCACAGTGCCAGCACTTCCTAGGCTGCCAGGATTCAACACGGCAGCAGCCACGGCTACAGCTCCTCCCTCCTTCCTCCTTGTTATGACAGGAGAGAGTCGCTGGAGAAAGCCACCAGAGAGAGACGCCTACTGGCTTCCACAGCCCGGCGTCTCCAAAGCAGCGTTGGCACTGAGCTGTCCAGCACCCAAGCCCTGCAATCAGAAAGAAAGCCAAGCCAATGGGGAAACAGCAGCAGAGGTATGCAATAGTATCAGTGATAAAAGCAGAGAAAAACTGAAAAGCTGAGAAGAGTGTCCAGATTATCTGGTAGACAGACAGAGGAGGGGAGAGACTCAGCTGTGCCTGCCTAATATCCGCGGCGCAGCTTGAAGCTCGAAGCAGCATCAATTAGCCAGGTGCCGGAGCTTAGCTCAGCTGTCGACACTCACATCTGCTCACATCAGCAGACTGATCTTTCGCAATTAAGAAAGCTTTATCGATCAAGTTTGTTTCCATCAATGCTAAGGGCCTCAATGTTCCGAGAAAAACATTTGCAATTTCTTAATGAATGCTGTAAAATGAAGGCACACATAGTTTGTCTTCAGGAAACACTCTTTAAAGTAGTTCTAAAGCCTTGACATTGTTTACCTTAATGTATTCCTTTCATTAAGGCAAAAAATGTTTAGGCATTGGTTTTGGCCCTTCACCCCCTTATACCTAAATGGGCCCTCATGCAATCCAATGCTGTGCATGTCTGCAGCTCTTCTCTCCCCTCACTTCTGGGTCTCACTTGATTTGCTGGGGCACCAGGAGCCATTGTCTCCCAATGTTGTCAATCAAAGCCAGGAACCATGGAGTGGGGGCGGGGCTGAGTCCTGCTGTCTGTGTTAATGGACACAGCATCAGGGCTTGGGAGCGAGCAAACATGTAAGCATGTAAGTATAGAGATGTTTGGAATTTTTTTTTTTTTTTTTATTTTATTGGGTATCTCAAGAAGAAAAAAAGATACATAACATAGAAAGTAGACAGAAAATAGCATGAAATAAACAGTCCAAACCCACGAGAAGTAATCCCACTAGGGATGAGCCCAATGTTAGAGTCGAACATCAGGTGTTCGCTCATTTGCCAAACAGCAAACAATTTGCGGCGTTTGCGGCAAATTCAAAAGCCGCGGAACGCTGTTAAAGTCTATGGGACACTAACATGAAAAACCAAAAGTGCTAATTTTAAAGGCTTATATGCAAGTTATTGCCATAAAAAGTGTTTGGGGACCTGGATACTGCCCCAAGGGACATGTATCAATGCAAAAAAAAGTTTTAAAAATGGCAGTGAGGGCGGGGCCACCCGGTGACGTAAAGGGGTATGACCCCACCCCCTTCTGATGTTATGTGATGTCACATGATGTCAGAAGGGGACGGGTCTCCGCTTACGTCACAGGGATGGCCCCGCCCTCAGCTATATAACAGCTGTCATCGCAAAGAGGCTCCCATGGAGGCGGAGATTTTTTTTTTCTTTTTATCGGGTCATTGGACTCTGTGATCGGAGATGAATGGACATTGCGGGACAGTTTTTTTTATTTTAATAAAGGACTTGTCCCAAATTGTCTACTGTGATTTTTAACTTTTTGACACTTTTTTGGTGAATGGGTATATACCCATTCACATAGGGGGGTGGGATCTGGGGGTCCCCTTAAAGGGGGCTTCCCGATTCCGATATGCCCCCCCACCCGCAGACCCCCACAACCACTGGGCAAGGGTTGTGGGGATGAGGCCCTTGTCCCATCAACACAGGGACAAGATGTTTTAGGGGGACCACAAAGCATCCTCCCCATGTTGAGGGCATGTGGCCTGGTACCATATTATATATTTAAAGGAATATTTCATTTTTATTGTTTCACTTTAAGCATTATTAAAATGACTGCTCCTGAAAAAACATCTGTTTTTAAAACTTTTTTTGCATTAATACATGTCCCCTGGGGCAGGACCCGGATCCCCAAACACTTTTTATAGCAATAAATTGCATATAAGCCTTTAAAATTAGCACTTATGATTTTTCATGTTCGTGTCCCATAGACTTTAACGTTGTTCGCGTGTTCGTACAAATTTTTTGCCTGTTCGCAAGTTCTGGTGCAAACTGAACCGGGGGGTGTTCGGCTCATCCCTAAATCCCACAGACATAACTGTTTTCATCAAGGTCTAATAGGCCAGAACTAATCCAAAGCATGAAAAAGGAAAAGACATGTAATACAGTGTCAAGTAAAACATCTCTACATCCAATCCAGTTAAAAAGACATTATTTTACATTTTTAGAAAACATGTTTTTTTAGACCAAACAGTAAGAAACAAGGTAACCATAATTTAAATCTAGAAACTTGACCTATATGGTAGGTAGGTGGATGTTGGGAATCAACACTTGTGGTCAAGAATAGAAGAGGTTTTTTCAGAGAGGGTGAAGAATATTATTAATATCTAATATTCTTGTATCTCAAGGGCATTTCTGGATGAAAAGCATTGATAGTCAGACTGACTTGAAAACAAAGTGTGAGACCACAGAAAGAAATGAACGTGTCGCCTGTGAAGTATTTGCTGTGATAGCTGTGTTATAACAACTACATAACTGATACTGTAGGGGTCAGCATAGAGGACCGCTCGGAAGCCATAAGACTTGTGTCGATGAAAGTTTACCACTGGGTTTCAAATCATTTGGTAGAGCTATCTATATAGATTACAATGTCTAACTTTTCCCTAAAATGCAGAAGTTTGAGGTCTCTCCTAATTCAGTGATGGTGGAAACGCAGAGGAGATCCAGTGTTTAAGGATAATTCTACGAGCGACTATAAGACAGGTGAGTGTCCATTGATAATTGTCTTGGAGCTTAGAAGCTAGGGGATGCTTAGAGATGGGTTTCAGACATCCAAACAGGAAGAGAAGAGAATCCTTGGTCGTTGGTGGTTAGTTATTCGGAAGATAAATGCTAGGACTTGATCCCAATATACTGAAATGGATAGGCAGGAACAGAAACAATGGCATGAAGATGGTCTTGAAGCCGAACACCACTGGCAGGAGGCTGTTGGGGGGCATGGTATATTGAGCAGAGAACAAGACAAGAGCTCTGTGAAGGAGCTTAAATTGAAAGCCTGAAGGTGGTCATTGAGTTTTGGGGGGCCTATACGTGGCTAGGATCTCAAAAAGTCTCACACATGTGGTATTCTCATACTCGGGAAAAGTAGTAGAATGTGTTTTGGGGTGTTATTCCACATATACCAATGGCATGTCTGAGGAATATCTCATTAAAGTGACAACTTTGTTTTACGCTTTTTGTTTTTGTCACTTTCCAAAAAATAGTGGCAAAAAGTAAAATCACTCATGGACTCAATATATGGACTCACCATAGACTGCCAGGGGGCCCTGGCATTTCAGGGCCCCCTCAAATCCTGGAATTTCAGGACCTCTGAAACTGTGATAGTTGGTGAGGAAGAGATATGTCCCTGTAAATGTTAACACCAGACAGCCATAGGGTCGGTGCCAGGAGGTGAAGCAGGCTGCAGATCTGGATGGAAGAGGTTCCACTTCCATCCTCACTTTAGTGCTGCATGCGGGGCCTTCACATGATGCCCTTGTTTGTTAGGATGCAGGCCATTCTAGCAACAGACTGCAGAGTTGGTGGGGGGAGCTGTCCTAAAGAGACTGGGTCACAGCTCAGTGGATGAGCCGGTCCAGAAGATCTGCACCCCCATATATCCAGGCCTGCTTACCAGTCTATTCTGTTTTATAAAGTGCTACACAACCTGATCCCTCCTAGGACCAGATTGACTTAACCAGCATGAACCCTTAACCAATATTCCTATTAATCATATACTTGAGTCCTTGAACTGGCTACAAATTCTGGATGGACCCTCTGCACACTGCTATACACCCTTTCCAGCAAACTATGCAATGGAAAACAGGGATTTTTAGTTCACACTTATTGCACTACATGCTTAAGCTGGCCAACTGCATCAAAGAAATCCCTCTTATGGCCAGTCCTACACTGCTTTGCCACTGCAAATGCTATGGTGGACACCATGCCAACATGGGGCATAAAGACACAAGGTGGGGTAGAAGTACTAGGTTCAGGTCTGGTCACTGACCTTGGCCAGCTTAAGCATGTATTGCAATATGTGTGAACTAAAAATCCCTGTTTTTCATTGCATAGTTTGCTGGGAAGGGTGTATAGCAGTGTGCAGAGGGTCCATCCAGAATTTGTAGTGTTGATATGTGGTCACACCCCTTTAGCACCTGATAGTCAAAACACATGTACAAGCTATTGGGATTTGAGCACAGATATATCTTTTCGCTCTTGAACTGACTATCTCTCAGGTTTCACTTTGACTTCAAAATCCTCAGGCCCACCTATAAGGCTCTGCACAGCTTTGCTCCCCATTATCTGTCTGAACTTACAGAATAGCATCCTACTACCCCATCACACAGGTCATTCTAGCAACACACCGCTTCAAGCAAAGGGGGAAAGCTGCACTGGGGATAGGGGACTGGGTCATGGTCAATGGATGCGCTGGTCTTGGAGACCTGAAGGTGGTGCAGCGGAGGTTAGTACGCCCCCTACATGCTGCACACCCGCTCCCTACTAGGACCAGATTTGACCTAACCACCATGAAGCCTGAACCAGATCTCATATTACTCAAATCCTTAAGTCTTTGCACTGGCTACCTCTTAAGTTTCGTACTAACTTCAAAATCCTCATATGCACCTATAAGGCTCTGCACAACTTGGTACCCCAGTATCTGACTGAAATCATATCATCCTACTACCCTCTTGTCACCTTCACTCAGTTCTTCTGTGTGTTCCTCAAACCCATCTACAGCCTATGTGGGACAGGACCTTCACCTGTTATTACCCAAAAGTCTGAAATTAACTTCCCAAGAATGTCAGAGATTCCAACTACCTTTTCATTGTGCATTGCCATGTACACCTGTTCATACAATGCTTAGTGAACATTTGATAACAATTTTGAGGACATTTAAAGGCTTTTCTGTCATAACCTGATAAATAATGCTTTGTATATGGACAATAGGCATTTAATACAGGTGTATAGCCATTGTTGTTTGAAGTTTTCAATCTTATAGGCTTATTATTAATTTAACATTTGATTATTCTATAACTGATTCCCAATCACAGCTTCATTGCTGAGAATACTCATGGTAATTACTAAATGAAACTTTTATTTTGTTGATAATTTAAAAGATGCAACTGGTGAAAATCTCAGGAGTGTCGCATCATTATGTGTTTTAACAAGATCTGGCAGGACACCTCGGCTAATGATTAACTTAATTAAAGATTGTCGTTGGTGGTGACCCTCAAGGATCCTAATCTTGGTTCTCTAATGGTTTTTATTACATTTCAAATAATTATACAACAAAAAACAAGGCCTATTAACTGTTCATTGCATCAATAACTAAAAAAAATGTCTCTTTTAAAACATATACTGTATACTAGTAAATGATGAATGAACTGGTTTGCTATATACTGTAAGAGGAGAATAAATACTGACTCATCTTTGTAAATATAAGTAAGAAGATATTGGCCATAAAATAAAAAATACAATTTATAATGGGCATAAAAATAAACATTTAGGTTAAATTAAAAAAAAAAATGTATATTATGATATTGTATATCATTTCTCTCCGTGTATGTAACCTATTATTTATGGACAAATCGAAAAAATAGGGACTTTGAAGGTGCAAATAAACACATAATAATTAAAACATCATTATTTATTATGAATCATTAAAATTCATGTTATAAAAAAAAAAAAAAAATCCACAGATACATATATCTCATTAAATAAAAGTGATGTTTCCACTCGACATGTTTCACTGATTATTTACACAGCTTCTTCAGGAGTACATACATCAATCTAGATTAAACAAAATAATTCATAAACGAAAATGTACATAATAACCATAAACAACTTTTTTAAGGAAAAATTATAATCATAACATGATAATTCAAATAGTAACAAAACAAAATGCATGATAGTATACATATTAAAATATTTACTTCTGCTGTGCTTTTAGTAACTCATTGGCGATGACAGTACTGCAATCTTTTTTTTTACAAACTTTGATACATACCTGTAGATTTTATCAGGTATTGTTTAATAGGTCTCAGTATTATTTGACACACCACATAGAGATAATCTGGACAGCAAATAGCAAATAAGGCAGCCATAGAGAGGGAACAAAGTCCAAGCTATATAAAGGATATATTATCAATTACAGTCCACCACAAATGTGTATAATGATATTACATTGTGAATAAAGCAATTACATAAATATATTGACTTACAAGGAATCTTAGATTCCTAGATGAACCAGGGGAGCAGGTAGAGGATGTATTTGATTTTTGTCTATATTATCCAACACCCATAGATGATAGGCAGTCACAGATCTATAATAAAAAGTATATATAATGTTGAAAACTTTAAAAGCTTTACATTGGGAAATTACTACTCATAAAGAAAACTGGCCAATTTATATAGGGAACAATGCAATGTATATATATATATATATATATTAAACAAATATATCCTGATTTACCATCACTAGACAGCATCAATATCAATACTAGAGCCCATAGGCCCCTGCAGCCTCCCCATTCGCATGGCCTTCCATGGGATATAGCGGTCAAGCTCCACTTTTACGGAGTTAAAGAGGAAGTAATGAAACTTTTCAGAAACATCGATCAACTCACTATCCAAGGATAGGGATGAGCTGAACACCACCCCCCCAGTTCGGTTTGCACCAGAACTTGCCAACAGTCAAAACATTCGGATAAACACGCGAACACCATTAAAGTCTATGGGACACGATCATGAAAAATCAAAAGTGCTCATTTTAAAGGCTTATATGCAAGTTATTGGCATAAAAAGTGTTTGGGGACCTGGGTCCTGCCCCAGGGGACAAGAATCAATTCAGAAAAAAGTTTTAAAAATGGCAGTTTTTTCTGGAGCAGTGACTTTAACAATGCTTAAAGTGAAACAATAAAAATGAAATAGTCCTTTAAATATTGTGCCTGGGGGGTGTCTAAAGTATGCCTGTAAAGTGGCGCGTGTTTCCCGTGTTTAGAACAGTACCACAGCTAAATTACATTTCTAAAGGAAAAAAAGTAATTTAAAAGCCATCGCGGCTGTAATGAATTGTCGGATCCCGGCAATATGGACAAAACTCATTGAAAAAAATGGCATGGGTTCCCCCCTAGTCCATTACCAGGCCAATGGCTGTCTGTATCCCTGTTTAATAGATTCACCCTCTTTTTTTATCCTGATAAACATTTTCACTGGAACCGGAAGTAAAGGAAATTGTCCCATTGATAAACCTGTTACAATGACAAATGTCTAAGAGAGGATTTCTGCTCTCCTAGGAGAGATTTTATCCTGTTGTGTATTTGAGAAAAAAACATATAGGAAAATCTTTACAAACAATATACACAACTTGATATTACGTTAAATATATCCCTACTCTATTCAAATAAAAAATGTCTGATGCACATTAAAAAAAAGCTGCCTTTCCTATAGCGGCTCCTCGAGAAGACGTAGCAAAATGGCTCCATGTAAGGGTAAGGAAAAGAAGAAAGAACAGGTTATCAGCCTGGGGCCACAAGTGGCTGAAGGAGAAAATGCGTTTGGAGTCTGCCACATCTTTGCCTCCTTCAATGACACCTTCGTGCATGTGACTGATCTGTCTGGCAAAGAAACAATCTGCCATGTGACTGGTGGAATGAAGGTCAAGCTCACAGAGATGAGTCCTTTCCCTATGCCGCTATGTTAGCCGCTCAAGATGTCGCTCAGAGGTGCAAGGAGCTTGGCATCACGGCTCCTCACATCAAGCTGTGTGCCACTGGAGGAAACAGGACCAAGACCCCTGCCCCTGGTGCCCAGTCTGCACTAAGAGCCCTAGCTTATTCTGGCATGAAAATTGGTTGCATTGAGGACGTGACCCCCATCCCTTTAGACAGCACCCGCAGAAAGGGCGGTCGCCATGGTCGTCATCTGTAGTTCTCCTGCTTTTGTCTTTCAGTTGTTAATAAAATAATCAGATCAAAAAAAAAGCTGCTCAAAAGAATTCGTATATAGGTCATAGGAAGGTACTTTTGTATGTTTCTCTGTCTCTAATTTGGTGGAAAGATCTTCCTGAAAACACTTTGAAATGCTGTTCTAATATCCTGGTTCCTCAGACTGTAAACGAGAGGATTGAGGAGAGGAAGGATCACTGTGTAAAAGACGGCCACCACTTTGTCACCAGGAAAATGATGACCAGCACTTTGCCAAAGATAATTGAACATTCCAGAGCCATAATACAAAAACATCACTGCCAGGTGAGAGGTACAAGTAGAAAAAACTTTACTTCTAATGCCCTTAGCTTGCATTTTAAAAACAGTTTTGAATATATAGACATAGGACAGGATGGTCAATATTAGAGACCCAAATGCAAGTAAGCCAGCCAAGAGGAAGAGGAGTAGAATGTTGATGAAGATGTCACTGCAGGAGATCTGAAACAATTGTGGAAGGTCACAGAAGAAGCTTTCTATAATATCCGATTCACAAAATGTTAAATTGATTGCATGAAGTGTGTGAACTAAAGAATGGGTAAAGCTGAGACACCACACAATGGACATCAACTGTACACAAACTTTCCAACTCATGATTTGTGTGTAATGTAATGGCTGACAAATGGCGGTATATCGATCATAGGACATGACAGACAACAGACAATCTTCACAACTGGCAAACAATATAAAGAAGAAGACTTGGGTTATACAAGCTCTTATGGAAATTTTTCTTGTCTTGGTATGAAGATCAAATAACATTCGTAGGATGGTGACTGAGGAAAAACAGAGGTCCAAACTGGCCAGGTTCCCAAGGAAGAAATACATAGGAACCTGGAGGTGAGAGTCAGTGACTATGAGGACAATGATCACCAAATTCCAGATTAATGTCAGAAGGTAGATGAGAAGGAAGAAGAGAAAAAGAGGGAGCTGCAGAACTGGAAGGTCAGATAGTCCGGAGAGGAACAATTCATTTAAAATTGACTGATTTCTCATTGCAATATTTTGAATGACTCTTTTGAAGTATTAAATATACTGTATATAATTTGAAATCTCAACCTGGAATTCAAAATACTATATAGATAAGAAACTAGTATAAAGCTTTCCCTAAATTTTATTTTTTGTACTATTTCGTGTTTAAGAAAACAATAGAGAAAGCCTATAAATAAAATACAATTCACATTTTTACACAACCTAAAGCAAAACTGAATTTTTTACAATCTAAAAGAATGAATAGAGAAATTCTATTATGTTAGGTGAAAGGAATTATACACCTTGACGATCACCCTGGTTTATGCAGGCAGACCACCGAGACCCTTGGATCCGTGAGAGACCTCATGAGACACGGGAAACAAGTTTGAGTGTGTTAATAAGTAGGTATGGGCGAATGGTTCGGCCCGAGCATAAGTTCGGGCCGAACTTTCGCTGTTTGGTTATTTGGTAAACAGCCGAACAAACGTGTCGTTTGACCATTTGTTCGCCCCCCTGAACCAACCACAATGCATTGCGGCGCTGAACAGTACATTGCAAGTCCTGATTGGCTGAAGCAGTGAAAGCTTCAGCCAATCAGGGCACAGAGCACTGTCAGAGTTATGATTGGCCACTGTCATCATGACTTTATCCAATCATGGCTCATTCCCGCCCCACAGTATAAAAGTATTCTTTCAATGGCAGCCATTTTCAGTGTGATTTTGGCATGGAAATAGATAGAACAGGACTCTGTTCAGTACTATTAGTTAGTTAGTGTGCTATACTGTGCTAATTTGCTTCAATTGTCATTGTAAAATATTAGTTTAGTGTCAGTCTAGGGATAGTGTGAGTGTATGGAGGAGGACCATCATTTAGCTTTGCATAGTGTGCAGCTAGAGTAGGGACAGCTTAGATAGTTTCACTGTAGTGTAGTGAGACCGTGTCAGTCTTGACATTGGTGTTTAGCTAGGGTAGGGACAGTTCAGATAGCTTCAGTGTAGTGACGGTTGAACACCGTCTATTTGATTGCATTACTGCCATTTTAACGCCATATCGTATTGCATGCATTACTGCCAGTTTAATGCCATATAGTTTTGTGTGCGTTACTGCCAGTTTAACGCCATATAGTTCTGTATGTGTTACTGCCAGTTTAATGCCATATAGTTCTGTTTGCGTTACTACAAGTTTAACGCCATATAGTTTTGAGCATTACTGCCAGTTTAACGCCATATTGTTTTGCGTGCGTTACTCCAGTTTAACGCCATATAGTTTTGTGTGCGTTACTGCCAGTTTAACGCCATATAGTTCTGTACGTTTGGCGCATTATATTGCAGTGTATTGTATTAGTGGAGTGTGTCTGTGCACTGTGAGTACTCAAATTAAAGTGCACTAAACACCTCTTTGCATTGATTAAAGTGCATCTACATACAGATTTCCACTTCTTCTTTACATTTGCTTATAAGCACCGCCCCCTCCCTCCCAATAATGTCTGGGAGGACAACAAGGAGAGGCAGTCATTCCCTTGGCACTGTAATGCCCCGTACACACGGTCGGACATTGATTGGACATTCTGACAACAAAATCCATCTGATTTTTTCAGGTGCATGTTGGCTCAAACTTGTCTTGCATACACACGGTCGCACAAAGTTGTCGGATAATCCGATCGTTCTGAACGCGGTGACGTAAAACACGTATGTCAGGACTATAAACAGGGTAGTAGCCAATAGCTTTCGTCTCTTAATTTATTCTGAGCATGTGTGGTACTTTGTGTGTCGGGTTTATGTACACACGATCGGAATTTAAATGATCAGATTTTGTTGTCGGAAAATTTTATATCCTGCCCTCAAACATTGTGTGTCGGAAATTTCCGACAGAAAAAGTCAGATGGAGCCCACACACGATCGGAATTTCCGACAACACAATCCGATTGCACTTTTTCCTTCGGAAAATCCGACCGTGTGTACAGGGCATAAGGGGGCCAGCAACAAATTTGTCCACAGGCAAAGGTGGATGTGGTGGTCAGTCCTCAGGCAGGGCATCATTTCCTCTATTTAGTAAGTTTGCCAGTGCTATCCACCCAGCCACAGCATGCAGAGGAGGTGGTGGACTGGCTTACTAAACCTACCTCATCCTCCTCATCCTCTGTCATGCAAGCAGAGACAAGTGTGTAGTCCCCTGCAGTTGCCAGAGTGGTTAAACCTGCCTCCTTGTCCAGATCTATTCCTGCCATAGCCCTAACATCAGCCATTGACGAGTCAGCTGAGTTATTTGACCACTGTGTCAGCCACTTGCCCCTTGATGATGCCCAGCCATTACTGGATTCAGATGTTGGTTCTGAGGTTAAGGATGACAGGAACATGAGCCTAGAGAGAGGGAGAAACACTGATAGACAAACTGGCATTCATGTTCCCCAAGCCGCAGCGTATTGCCAAGTTGTCTCCAGTGGTAATGATGAAGATGGAGGAGATGATGATGATGAGGTCACTGATGCGACTTGGGTGCCAGATAGAGCAGAGGAGGAAACTGAAGGTGAGGCAGCACAACCCCAAGGAGATCGAAATCAAGAAAGAGTAGAGAGCAGCCACCCTATTCCATCACATTTTGTAGCTGTTATCTCCCGGCCCACTCCCCACAGCTCAGCTGTTTGGGCCTTTTTCAGCACATCTGCAGCATATCGCACTGTTGCTATCTGCAAATTGTGTCACAGGCACATCAACGTGGCAAAAACACCAGCCATTTGGGTACCACATGCCTACCTAACAAGGCATTTAACATCCAAGCACTCAGCCCGTTGGCAAGAGCACCTAAAAGCCACACAAAAGGGGCACAAATCTTTCCCTCCTCCTCCTTACCCACTTCAGTCTGCCCCTGCGATACCGAGTCATTACCTTTCAGCAGCCTCCACTGACAGGGATGATGGTATAGCACAGTTTGTCCAAGGTCCTAGCAGCTCATCTACCAGCAGCACACCACCAGCTGTAGACTGTAGACAATATATTTCGTTCACAGCACACTGGGTAATGCTGCTTGCTGCATGTTGTGCCCCCACGTCTCCATACAGCTGGTGGTAATGATGCCAGACCTGTGAGCTCTACCCCCTCCTCCTCCGCCACCTCCATGCCCTCCTCTGCAGAATTGTCCTATGAACATCAGGTACCCCCATGCAGTGCTTCAGCTGGTTTGTTTAGGGGACATGAACCACACTGGAGCAGAGATTCTTGCAGCTCTGCAAGGACAGGCCCAGAGGTGGTTCACACCACACCAGCTGGAGCCAGGAATGGTGGTGTCCGATAATGGCTCAAACCTCCTGTTCGCCCTTAGACAGGGAAAGTTGACACATGTGCCATGCCTGGCACATGTCCTCAATTTGCAGCATTTCCTAAGTACGTAACCAGGGTTGCAAGATGTACTAAAGCAGACCAGAAGAGTCTGTAGCCATTTCAGGTGGTCATACACAGCCAGTGCTCGGTTGGCTGAAATTCATCGGGAATTCCACCTGCCCGTAAACCGCCTAATTTGTGACATGCCCACCAGGTGGAACTCAACAATGGGAATGCTGCAGCGGCTATACATGCAGCAGAGGGCTGTCAACGAGTACTTGTGTCAGTATAGCATGATGACAGGCTCAGGCCACCTCGGCTTATTTTCCCCATGCCAATGGCTGTTCATTAAGGATGCATGCACTGTATTGTCACCATTTGCGGAGGCCACAAGGATGGTGAGCAGTGACAGTGCATGCACCAGTGACAGTGATCCCTGTTGTGTTCCTGCTGTAGCAGACTCTGCGTTGCATTATGGACAGGGCACTGAAGGCAGAGGAGCAGGAGGAAGAAGAGTACTTCCTTTCCTCTCAAGGCCTACTTTATCCAGACACCAGACACCTAGTAACAGAACACACAGGAGGAGAGAGGGAGGAGGATGAGGAGGAGGATTCTGGCACTACCTTCATGCCCAGATCTAGTGTGTGGATTGGAAAGCCTGAAGTCTGTTGAAAGTTTTTGTGAAGAAACACCTTGATGCAAAACACCTTGATGCAAAGGACTCTCCATCAATAGTATTTTATGTTTTCATTTATTTTTCTTTATATATTATTTGGCATCTATCTCACAAGAGTCTTTTTGTGGTCACGAATGTCAATCCATATGTCACACTTTTTTAATTGCACTAGTGTAGCGACATACAATTGTTTTCTAGTCGCATAGCTTTTATCAATTGTGGTTACGTATGCCAATCTATATGTTACACCTTTTTTAATTGCACCAGTGCAGCAACATACAATTGTTTTCTAGTCGCATAGTTCCTAGTGGCTCTTCTGCCAATTCTACACAGTCTACACTATTTTGTGCACATTTTATCTTCATCATGATTTATTATTATTTTTACACCTGTGTTTGTGGTCAGAATTAACGATTTATATGTCACATTTTTTAATTGCACCAGTTTAGCGACATTGAATTTTCTTCTAGTCGCGTGGCTCTTAAGTGGCTCTTTTTCTAATCGTACACAGTTTATATCATTTATGCACGTGTATATTTCATGAATTTTATGTATCTATATATATATTATTCATTTTTATTTACTTTTTATAGTGAGTTGCCAGCAAAGGCCTTTATTGTTTAACTGGTTACAACAATCCGGTCAAAAGATAGCCAATGCATTTTGGGGGCCACACAATCCCCTTTCATCGGGGCTGGGTGAAAAGGCAGAATGTTAAAGGATGTTAAAGTTCTCCTAGACAGACTAATCTGCAGGTAGATAAACAACAGTGCAGAGAAGAAGGTGCTTCTAAGTCCAGTAATAAATCACTTTAAAGCGGAGGTCCGCCAATTTTATTTTTTAAGTCAGCAGCTACAAATACTGCAGCTGCTGACTTTTAAAATATGGACACTTACCTTTTCAGGGCGCCCGCGATGTCGGCACCCGAAGTCGATCTGTCGCTCGGCTCTCGGGTGCTGCTGCTGCCATCTTCGGTAGGGGAATCAGGAAGTTGTGCTGCGCAATCATGATGGCCCCTGCTGTCTCTGGGACCTGTGTGTTTCCCAGCAGACAGCAGGGGGGGACGGGAAGAGGCGTAGACTCCCATGGGAGTCTATGCCCGGAAATGGGTGCAAATATCTGTATTATATCTGGTATCTGCACCCCCCTCCCCCCTGAAAGGTGCCAAATGTGACACTGGAGGGGGGGAGGATTTCCCGAAAAGCAGAGGTTCCATTTTTGTTTGAACCTCCGCTTTAATGACAAGGAAGGGTTAAAAACACTTACAAGATGGAAGTAAAAAACAGACATATCAATGAATCCATAACGTCTAGCGGGATTCCTCTTGGGAGTAAAGACAGCTGCAGGTGGAAATTCCAGCCGATCAGCGGTGGGAAACACTGTGTCTCTGATCCAGGAGAAAGAGCCGTGCTGTCAGGACCAGCTTGGAACACAGGCATGAGTCAAAGGCCTTTAACAGACAGATTTGGCTCCTATTAATTTCAGTGGAGTTTGCATTCAGCATCTAAATGTCTTTGATGTTTGATGAACCCCTCTTAAACTGGACCCTAGGCAATCATTAGTGGTAAGTATTAGGATAATTTTTACAATGTGTTGGCCAGTCGGTGAGGGCAATATGATGGGTTTTCATTTGATCCCAAAGAGATTCTTATTGATGAATATTATCCTAGATTAACTGAACAATTCAACTCCATAATAATGCTTCTATAAGTTGAGTACTAAAAGGCCACCTGATGTCTTGTGAAGATGTGCTATCCTTCTGATTTCTCTTAAAGTTATTTATGATGAATGTATAATTTATTTTATAAAGGTAACCTCCCTTTTCAAAGTATGTCTTTTCCCTGTCCAGAATGAAGTAGGAGAATAACTCCTTTTCCTAAAGTATCAATCTTAGCAGTGTGTAATTCTAAATGTAGACTGTGTGCGGTTTGTTGGATTTTATCCCAAATCAATTGACATAGTGGGGTATTGTTTTAGAGATCAATCCATGGTTATTTCCTAACTACTCCTGTACTGGCATGATGTATTAGTCTATGTCCGCAAAGATTAGGAATAATGGTCTGGCTACAACCTGATGGAGTCCTTTGAGGACTCTCGGGTGTAAGCCATCTGGTCCTGGTGATTTATTTGTATTAAGCTTATCTAGTCTTTTCTTGACTCTGGTCTCTGTTAGCCACAAGGGTACGCCCTGTAATGTACTAACAATACTGCCATGCTCGGTACACCCCTCCTTTTCCTGTGTAAAAACTGAGGAGAAAAATGCATTTAATACAGTTGCCTTCTCTGTGTCATCTGTAACCATCCTCCCATCATCATCTATTATGTGGGCAATGTGCTCTGTTCTTGCTTTGTTACTGTTAATATCGTTAAACACTTTCTTTGGCTTTTTTTACTCTCCTCTGCTATATATCTCTCATAGTCTTTGTTTAACTGCCCTGATTTTGTTCTTACACTTCTTATTGCATTCCTTGCAGTGTTGCAATGTTGACAATGACCCATCCTCTTTATATTTTTTATAGGACATTTATTTCTCTTTAACCACCTCAATACCGGGCACTTATACCCCCTTCCTGCCCAGGCCATTTTTCAGCTTTCAGCGCTGTCACACTTTGAATGACAATTGTGCAGTCATGCTACACTGCAACCATGTGAAATTTTTATCATTTTCTTCGCACAAATAGAGCTTTCTTCTGACGGTATTTAGTCACTCCTGGGTTTTTTATTTTTTCCTAAAAAAAAGACCAAAAATGTTAAAAAAAAGTATTTCTTAGTTTCTGTCAGTAAATTTTGTAAATAAGTAATTTTTCTCCTTGATTGGTGGGCGCTGATGAGGCCGCACTGATGGGCGCTGATGAGGCAGCACTGATGGGCATTGATGAGGTGGCACTTATGGGCACTGATGAGGCAGCATTTATGAGCACTGATTAGGTGGCACTGATGGGTGGCACTGGGCACAGATAGGCGGCACTGGTGGGCACAAATAAGCGGCACTGATGGGCACTGATGGGCATTGATGGGCATCAGTGATGAGCATTGATGGGCACCAGTGATGGGCATTGATGGGCAGCACTGATAGCCAGCACTGACTGGCATCACTAATGGCCACTGATTGCTGGCACTTGTGGGCACTGATTGCTGGCACTTGTGGGCACTGATTGCTGTCACTTGTGGGCACAGTTTGGTGCCAATTGTGGGCACTGGTTGGCAATGATTGCTTGCAGTGGTGGGCATACAACTTGCTGGCATTGCTGGCACTTAATTGTAATCAGGGCACTGATGATCAGTGCCCTGATTACATCCCACATCCCACTCTGTCACTGTGAGACGAGGATCGCGTATTAACGGCAGCTCCGTGTTTACATGTGACCAATCAGAGCCGATCACATGGTCAAGGAGCCATGGCTCTTTACACAGAGTGGGGTCGCGCCGTGTCCTAGCAACATGGTGGGGGTGTGATTGCCGCACTGCGTGCCTCCGGGGGCGCATGAGAGAGGTCATTCTGGAGGGCTGTCATATGACGTCCACCCAGAATGAGAGCCGCGACGCCCAGCCGTCATTTGAAGAGGTTAAGCCTTTTTACATTATGGTTTAGCCACCCAGGTTTAACCTTCACTCTTCTATATTTATTTATGTTGAGATTGCTAATCCTGAAATAATGGTAATCTAAACTTCAGGATAAGGTGAAACTTTTAACTGGACCAGGAGATTTCCCCAGTTTCAGTCTTTTGAAGATTTCTATTATTTGTTCAACATCAATTTATCAAGGTCATCATTAGCTTGGTTTGTCAGGGTGGGAATAGGATCATAATTTAAGAAATGGTCAGATACCTTGGGTAGGAGGGACTGTAGGGAGGGAGGGGTGAGTAAAATGGTAAAAGTCTTAGAAGGACCTATAGATTTAATCTGACTGGAATGTCCATTTTGCCCTTTAGAATAGAGAAAAGAAGAGAGATGAGAAACATCCATGCTATGATTTTGCCTGGGAGCGATCAGCCAGGAAGGGCTCAGCTTGACACTTGGTTTATGGGGCTGCCAGGAAAATAGCTAATCTACTGCAGTCTGTACTCAATGTATCTGGGGAAGTACAGAGGAGCCTACAAGACACTGATGTCTCCTTAAAGAGAACCTGTCACTGTTATCCCATAGGAGGCTTTACATGCTGCAGTGTTTTTACCCGCACAAGTATGTGCATTCATTATTGTTTGGAAAGGTGAACTTATCCTTTAAGAGCCTGTTTTTAGGCCATGACCATCAGGAAAGTCTTGGTGTATTTTATGAAGATGGTGCTGAGGGAAAGTAAATCAGACATTGAGGAAATCACATACGATGTCTGTCTAATACGATTTAAAGTGATTGTAAAGGATCATTTTTTTTTAAAATAACAAACATCATATTTACCTCCACTGTGCAGCGCGTTTTGCACAGAGTGGCCCTGAACCTCATCTTCTGGGGTCCACCGACAGCTCTCGCGGCTCCTCCCCACATCAGATAACCCCCTCTGATCACTAGAATTATGGGGTGGCTATCAATGGGGGCTGATAAAATTATAAATCTGCCTTCGTCATCTGTGTCTACATGGTGTAGGACAAAGGAGACTCTGGCACTAATGGCTATCATCACCCCGCATTTTTTTTTTTTTGGAAAAGAAGTAGTGAGCGTATTTTTTATGTGTACAAGAGGAGGGTTTGATGGTGGAAAGTGTGTCTCTTGGATGCATAGTATGTGAACATGCTTCTTTCCAGAGGAGATTTCTCTTATAAGGAGAGTTAAGACCTTTGGCATTAATATATATAATATTGAGTGACATATTTTTAGGTTTTTGAGGCTGGATTGCGGGAATTGAGCGAGACTATAATACTGAGTATAGCTGAGTGCAGTAGAACTAGGATACTTGACAGTTGGTTGTAATAAGAACTATAACAAATAAGGGTCTTCTGTTTCTCTCAGCCCTGGAGGATCTGCTCATTCAGGGTGTTGTGGCTGTGCATTGCTCGTCTGGCCATGTGGAGCTGCTGCGGGTCAAGTGCAGCCGGCGCCATCTTGTCTGGAGTGCAGCTTCATGGGGCTGAAGTACTGGGTCAGGTGGCACACTTGGGGTGGTGGGTTTCACCTCCTTGACATGCCGGTTCATGTCCCGCTACTTCCCCCTTAACATCCGGGAGAATTTTGTCACTGTGTGCTGCTTGATATCGCTGCCTTGAAGCGGAGCTCAGGAATCAAGCGGCCGTCCCATTCCGTGGCTAGCCACTCTCCCAAGCAGTGATTTTTTTAATGCTTAAAGTGAAACAATAAAAATGAAATATTCCTTTAAATATCGTGCCTGGGGGGTGTCTATAGTATGCTTGTAAAGTGGCACATTTTTCTCATGTTTAGAACAGTACCACGGCAAAATTAAATTTGTAAAGGAAAAATTGTCATTTAAAACTGATCGCGGCTGTAATGAAGTGTCGGGTCTCGGCAATATAGATAAAAGTCATTGAAAAAAAGAGCATGGGTTCCCCCCAGTACATTACCAGGCCCTTTGGGTCTGGTATGAATATTAAGGGGAACCCTGAACCAAAATGTAAAAAAAATTGTGTGGGGGTCCCTCTAAAATCCATACCAGGCCCTTCAGGTCTGATATAAAAATTAAGAGGAACCCTTTGCCAAGTTAAAAAAAATGGCATAGGGGTCCCCCCAAAATCAGTATGAATTTTAAGGGGAACCCTGGGCCAAAATTTAAAAAAAATGGGGGTCCCCCCAAAATCCATACTAGACCCTTACCCAAGCACACAACCTGGCAGGCTGCAGGAAAACAGGGGGGATGAGAGAGTGCCCCCCCCTGAACCATAACAGGCCACATGCCCTCAACATGGGGAGGGTGCTTTGGGGTCTGACCTCATCCCCTCAACCCTTGACCGGTGGTTGTGGGGGTATGCGGGCAAGGGGCTTATCGGAATCTGGAAGCCCCTTTTAACAAGATCCCGGCCTCCCCCCTATGTGAATTGTGGGGTATTTTTTATTAAAAAATAAAATAAATAAAAATGTCCCACAATGTAAATTCACGCCGCCCGACAGGCCAAAAAAGAAAAAAAAAAGATGCAACTGTTCCGCCTCCATGGTAGGCTCCTGCTAACTGATGCTTCTTCTCTGTGACAGTTCTTATATAGCTGAGGGCCGGGCCACCTGGTGACGTCCGTAGGACGGCGTGATAGAAGATGAATGGACATCACTGGACATTTTTATTTTTTTATTTTTTATTAAAGGACTTATGCCAAGCTGTCTCTTGTCTTTTTAACCATTTTTGACACTTTTTATTGTGAAATGGTAGGGGTACAATGTGCATAGGGGGGGATCTGGGGGTCCTCTTGTTAAAGGGGGCTTCCAGATTCTGATAAGCCCCCCTGCCCACATACCCCCACAACCCACGGGGCAAGGGTTGTGGGGATGAGGCCCTTGTCCCCATCAGCATGGGGACAAGGTGCTTTGGGTTCAGACCCCAAAGCACCCTCCCAATGTTGAGGGCATGTGGCCCGGTACATTTCAGGAGGGGGTCTCTCTCTCGTCCCCCCCTCTTTTCCTGTGACCTGCCAGGTTGCATGCTCAGATAAGGGTCTGGTATGGATTTTGGGGGGACCCCTACGCCATTTTTTTAAATTTGGTGCAGGGTTCCCCTTAATTTCCATATCAGACCTGAAGGGCCTGGTATGGATTTTAGGGGGACCCCACGCAATTTTTCTTAAAATTTTGGTTCAGGGTTCCCCTTAATGTTTATACGAGACCCAAAGGGCCTGGTAATGGACGAAGGGAACCCATGCTCTTTTTTTTCAGTGAGTTTTATCTATATTGCCGAGATCATTACAGCCGCGATCAGTTTTAGATGACAATTTTTCCTTTAGAAATGTCATTTTGCTGTGGTATTGTTCTAAACACGGTAAAATGTGCCACTTTACAAGCATACTATAGACACCCCCAGACACGATATTTAAAGGAATATTTTATTTTTATTGTTTCACTTTAAGCTTTAAAAAAATCACTGCTCCCGAAAAAACGGGTGTTTTTAAAAAAAATTGCATTGATACATGTCCCCTGGGGCAGGACCCGGGTCCCCAAACACTTTTTATGACAATAACTTGCATATAAGCCTTTATGAGCACTTTTGATTTTTCGTGTTAGTGTCCCATAGACTTTAACGGTGTTCCAGCGGCTTTCGAATTTGCCGTGAACACCACATATTGTTCACTGTTCACCTGATGTTTGAGTTGCACTTATGTTCCACTCGAACTTGGGGCTCATCCCTACATTCAATATGTAGAGAGTGACAACAGCATCATAAGTATCAGCTGATACATACAATAACATGTGACTCTTTACCTGCCCTGCCCCAGTAAAAAAAAAAAGAAAATGAAAATACAAGTTATCTGAATCTGAATTGTCATGTATTATAAAAGAGTTTAGCTGTAAGGAAAAAAAGCTATTCTGTATCTATTTTTATTTTTCCTATACACGTATATATGCAAAATCAACTTCATAAAATATCAAACCCAGGAAACAACCAGATGAGATATAAAAATGACCTTAAATAAAACATTTCATAAATTATTCATTTATGTTTCCATCAATAAATAAACACATGAGCATACAATGTGCAGAGAGTGTCAACAGCATCATTTGAATTAGCTTACACTTAAAATAACTGAAACCAAATAAATAAAAAAAAAAATCAATGTGATCAGAGTTTCATGTATTATGAAAGATGTTAGTTGTAATGCCCCATACACAAGGTCGGACATTGATCGGACATTCCGACAACAAAATCCTAGGATTTTTTCCAACAGATGTTGGCTCAAACTTGTCTTGCATACACACGGTCACACAAAGTTGTCGGAAAATCCGATCGTTCTGAACGCGGTGACGTAAAACGCATACGTTGGGACTATAAACGGGGCAGTAGCCAATAGCTTTAGTCTCTTAATTTATTCTGAGCATGCGTGGCACTTTGTCCATCGGATTTGTATACACACGATCGGAATTTCCAACAACAGATTTTGTTGTCGGAAAATGTTATAGCCTGCTCTCAAACTTTGTGTGTCGGAAATTCCAATGGAAAATGTGTGATGGAGCCCCCACACATGGTCGAATTTCCGATAACAAGGTCCTATCACACATTTTTCGTCGGAAAATCCGACTGTGTGTACAGGGCAAAAAGGAAAAAAAAAACTATTCTGTTGCTATGTTTTATAAAGACAGATATGCAAAACAATTTTAACAATTGGGATGAGCTTGCTTGACAACTTAAACAATGACTGAAATGTAGCGTACCTGAAAAAAATAAACAATGAAGACAATAAATACCTGTGAATGGCCAGACTGGAAAAATGAAGACTTTCCTTTGTTTTGCCTCCTAGCTCAGAGTTTGTCAATGATACCCCTGGTGGAGGTAAATTCTGATTGATGTCTCCTCGGGAAGGATTAGTTCAGTGGCATCAGGTCTGATGTGGAGACATTTTGTTGAAAGAAGTTAAATGAATACAACAGAAAATGAATGTTACATTTCTTTTTTTTTTTTTTTTTAATTCTTTATTTATCATTTTCCAATACAAAACAATCCTCTGAGGAGACATGCCACACAGGGAAAATAAAAAAGAACAGCAACTCATCAATATATTCAGGTAGTAAACCTGACAGCTTTGCGGACATGCCCCTCGTCTCCTTACCCTAACCCTCCACCCAATCCCACCCCCCATACCCACCTCCCTCCCTTACGGGGTGTGAATCAAAGGAGAGCGAAGTCTTGCCTGCCTTACCTCCCTTATCGATTTATTCGGTTTAAGCCCTTTTTATATTATCTCCTTTAAGTAGGTCCAAGTTTTTTTGAATTTAGGCCAGCCTGCCCATTTCCCCCTACATTCCTGAACCTCATCTGGTTCCACCCCCCCTCGGTCCAGGCTTTCTATGTTGTAGATTTCATTGAGATCGAATAGCCAATCTCGCGTTTTGGGACTTAAAGGGTTTAACCAGTTTAGTGAAATCTGTCTCTTGGCTGAGTCTAGTATTATCGGGGTCAGGGAGGTCTTGTAACTCTTTACTGTATCTTGGGTACCGTGGAAGAGACAGACCCAAGGATCCTCCTCTATTTCCTTCCCCGTGAATTCTTTTGACAGGGATAAGATTTTTTTCCAAAAGACCTTTATAATAGGGCATTCCCACCAGATATGGGCCATTGTGCCTTTAGTCTGGCAACCCCTCCAGCAGGAGTTCCCCTTAGATCCATCCATCTTGCTAACTCTGTCCGGGGTGGCATACCATCTTGATAATACTTTGTAGTGAATTTCCGTTCTCCTAATATCTAATGCTGCATAATGTACCAGATTCAAGATTTTACCCAGAGTGTTACTAGTGCATGGTAACCCCAATTCCTGCTCCCACCTTAAGATATAATGAGGCGTCTTACCCTCCTGTGGCTCTCCAAGTACTCTGTAGATTTGACCTATAACACCTCCTGGGTTCTCCGTCACACAGAGTTTCTCAAGAGGTCTGAGCTCTTCTATACTCCTAAGGGGCTTTGGTAATTTACTTATGAAATGGGAAAGCTGTAAATACCTCCACCAATCTATCACCCAGTGTTCTCCCTCTCGGTTCAATTCCGTGAAAGTGCGTATTTCCCCCCTACTAATAAAATTTTTCAATTGAAGAGTGTCATCTTTTAACCACTCCCCCCCTACTGTACTCATTCCTGGTTCAAAAAATAAATTATTCTTCATATATATTAAAGGTGAATTGTGCGACCATTTGTGCTGGGTATGAATTCTATCCCATAATTTAAAAGTGTTATGTGTTAATAAAGAAATATCAGTGCTGAATGTCCTAAATTTTGGGGGGTTCCATAGTGAATGTGCCAAATTATTATTACTTAAGATATATTCAATATTCACCCACCGCTTATCAGTCTCTTTCTTACTCCATTCTATGACCCGTGAAAGCACTACTGCAATATAGTACCTATTGAAATCTGGTGCCGCTATTCCACCTTTTTTTTTACCTCTACTCAGTGTTGCATAAGAAATACGAGGTTTGTTGCCACCCCAGACAGCCTGGGTAATTAATTTCCTTAGGGCCCCCAGAAAATACCTTGGTAGGGGGATCGGAAGCAGCTGAAATTTATATAAAATCTTTGGGGTGATCGTCATTTTAACGGCATTCACGCGACCAAACCAGGAGAGCGGTCTCGACCTCAATCTCCCAGCCTCATGCCTGATTTCATCTAGTAGTGGGATGTAATTACTTTGGAACAACTTTTTAATAGAGTTGGCAAGCTTAATACCTAAATAATTAATCTCCCTTCTCCAGGGGAAGGGAAACACGGAGGTTAGATGAGCTTCCTCCTGCTTCGTGAGGCTAATGTTTAGGATTTCAGATTTGCCGGGGTTGATTTTAAAATTGGAGGCTTCTCCATATCGCCTTAAAATTCGCCATATGTTAGGGAGGGTTACTCTGGGAGCTGAGACAAAGAAGAGTATATCATCGGCAAATGCTGCCAGTTTGTGCTCCTCTGGTCCCACCCGGACCCCCTTGCAATCGGGACTGCTCCGGATGGTAGCTAGGAGAGGCTCCAGGGACAGAACAAACAGGAGAGGGGAGAGAGGGCACCCCTGCCTGGTTCCGTTTTTCATTTCAAAAGTTTTGGATACTGCCCCATTTACCCTTACAACTGCCGTTGGTCTGCTGTATAAGGCCTTAACCCAGGAAATGAACCTGGGTCCAATACCCATTTCCTCTAATGTATCCACCAGGAACCCCCAGTCTACCCTGTCGAAAGCCTTTTCGGCGTCCATCGACAGGAATAGAGCAGGGGGTCCCCTATGTCTACAGAACTCCGCCAGCAGCACCGCCCGAACCCCATTGTCTCTACACTGTCTCCCCGGGACAAAACCGGACTGGTCCGGGTGTACTAGGTCCGCCATGAGTCGCTTTAGTCTGTTAGCCAGGACCTTTGCATATAGTTTTACGTCCGTGTTGAGTAGAGAAATAGGCCGGTAGCTCGAGCACAGCTTGGCATCCTTCCCATCTTTTGATATTAAAGTTATCGTGGCACGCAGGGCCTCTCGCTCCATCTCGACTCTGGTGCCCAGTTCGTTCCAATATTTGCAGAGCTTGGGGACCAGAATGTGTTTCATTTTTAATAAATAGTTGGAGGAGAAGCCGTCCGGGCCCGGACTTTTACCCTTCGGGGTATCTTTTAATGCTGCTAGAATTTCCCCCTCCTCTATGGGGTTGTCCAGGAGATCTCTATCTTCACCAGACAATACTCCTAGGCCTGCCTCTTTTAGGAATTCTCTTCTCCTTGCTGTCCGGGCGCTGACCTCCCCTTCCTCATGTCTAATTGTATATAGGTCGGCATAGAATTTTCTAAACTCATTAGCCATATCTTCACTTGATACAAACTCTTTACCGCCTGCCCCGTTTATTTTCTCTATGTAATTCCGCCTTCTTTTTTTCCTGATTTGCCTCGCCAGGTATTTGCTAGACTTGTTGGCCCAAAGATACCTCTCCTTGGCCATTAAATTTATGGCGCTCTTTGCCTCCTGCTCCATCGTGTCCCTCAGCTCCTCTCTCCCAGCAACCATCGCACGGTAGCAGTCCGCATCCTGTCCCCTGGACCTCTTGTGTAATTGTTCTAGTTGGAACAGGTCCGCTATCAATTTTTCCCTTTTTTCCTTCCTTTTTTTTTTTTGGGCTGCTCCTATAGATATGAGAATCCCCCGTATGTAGGCTTTGTGCGCCTCCCAGAGAATAGAAGAGGAAACCTCGCCTGTGTCGTTCAGTGTAAAATACTGATTTAACTCACTCTGGATCCGGTCTATTACTTCCGGGTCCTTAAGTAGGCTTTCATTCAGCTTCCACGAGAAGGGACGTCTCCCTAACTCTGGGAGCTTCAGCCTTATCGTGACAGGTGAATGATCAGAAAGAGTTGTTGTTTCAATACTAGTATCTACCACCCCTTCTAACAAGCTATGATCCACAAAAATATAGTCCAGCCTGGAGTAGGTCCCGTGCACAGGGGAGTGGAAGGTGTAATCCCTCTCTTTAACATGTTGTATTCTCCACACGTCTATTAGTTGACAATGGAATAGTTTCCGCTTAATTGCTCTTAGTGACACCTTCTTGATCCCCTGGGCACGGGACGTACTGTCCCAGGCCGGGTCTAGACAAAAGTTCATGTCCCCGGCCAGGACCATCTCCCCTTCTCCGAATTCCATCAATTTCTCTAACATCTGTCCCAGGAAGACAGTGGGGCTCCTGTTCGGGCAGTATACGTTGGCCAGCGTGATCTTTCTGGAGCCGATGGAACCTTTCAAAAATAAAAAACGACCTTCAGGGTCTATTAATCGATCCCTTACTAGGAAGTTCACTACTTTGGACAGCCCAATAGCTACCCCTTTAGACCCCTTATCGGGGGAATCCCCGTAGTGCCATTGTGGAAACCTGGGGGAGAACAACCTGACCCTGGTATTGAGGGTCAGGTGTGTCTCCTGCAGGAAGACCACATCCCCTCCCAGATGATCCAGTTCCCTCAGAATTTTATGCCTCTTCCTGGGAGAGTTCAGCCCTTTTACATTATAGGAAATCAATTTAATATCGGGCATCTCTTACAAGGTAGTCATTCTAATCTCTGTACTCTGCTCCCCTTGATCACAGCCCGCCTCTGTCTTCCCTTCTCCTCTCCCCCCCACCGAACACCCCACATCTCCTCCCTCTACCCTCCTCCCTCCCTCCCTCCCTCCACCCAGCCACCCCCCCCACCCAACCTCACCACCGCCCCCCACCCCTTGACTCCCGCCCCCCACCCTCCCCCCTATGGCGCCCACTACGCCTGAAGCCCGCCCGTATGGAAGTACACACATACCACACGGCGTGCCTCTTCCGCAGGGGCTGGGCTCCCGCGCCGGCATCCAGGACCCATTCAGTGGGATAGACTCAAGCTGCCCCACCCCCAAGTACGCCCCCCACCGCCCCGCAATCCCCCACCCTAAATACAATACAGATTGCTTTCTAAAGGAGGGATCCTATTACCTCCCTTTTCCTACCAAGTACATATCAATTGTTGATAACTTGAGTTCATTGTAACCAAGTCCCCATGTCCCGGGGTCGGCCACCCCTCCCGTGTGAAGAGAAGGGCGGCGGAGCAGGGGAGGGGGGGGGGAAGGGAGGGAGAGGGGGGGGGAGGAGGGAAAAAAAAAAAAAAAAAAAAAAAAAAAAAAAAAAAGGGGGAAGGGGGAAAACCCCCCCACCTCCCTCCCCCCCATCACCCCCCACCCCCCCGCCCGATCCCCAGCGTCTATTCCAAAACCGGGACCGAGATACCCAGATTGCTACAGAAGTCCTGCATTTCTTCCATGTATCTCATTCTGAAGGATCTTCCCTCTTTGAAGACTATCAGGGATGTTGGGAACCCCCAACTGTACTTTAAATTGGCCTTCCTGAGTAGATCGAGGATTGGTCTCATCTGTCTTCTCCTCTCTAGAGTCCCTGCTGAGAGGTCGATGAAGATTTGCAAGTCCCTATTTTCAAATTTGAGAGGTGGCGCCCCTTTTAATTTTTTCCAGATTTTTTCTTTGTCCTCATATTGATGAAATTTAATTATGACGTCTCTTGGGATGTCTTGCTTGATGTGGGGGGGCTTTCTTATTCTATGGACCCTATCGATACTCAACACCTCGTCTTCCCGCCTACCCAGTAAGGGATTGAAAATTTTTCTCATCTTCTCGCCCAGGTCCTCGTTCTGTTGTTCCGGGATTGATCGAATGCGTAAGTTTTGACGGCGGCTCTGGTTCTCCTGTTCCTCGAGTCTAAAAGCCAAAGCTCGGTTTTCACTCTGCACCTTCTCGACTCGTTTTTTTAGGTCTGCTAAGTCTTTAGCTTGTTTACTGGAGGCCTCCTCCGCCTCTTCAACCTGGCGGAGAAGATGCCCCATATCTGAGCGGACGTTTGAAATCTCTTCTTTTATAATGCTCTCTAGTTTCCTCTCCAGTTTGGTAAACATTTCGCTAATATCTGTTTTGCTTGGTACTTGGGCCATGATTCTCTGTTCTTCTGCTGCAGTATAGGCTGGTGACCCCTCCGTGTCCCGCTCTTCATGGGGCCTATCTCCCTGTCCCCCCTTTTGTTTCTGTTGGTCCTTTTTCTTAGTGCCTAAATGTTTCCCCTCCATTCCCGGGCTCTTTACGCCTGCTTCTTTCAGATATTTTTGAATAGAGCTGGTATTAAGGCTCTCTCTTGGGTTATTGGTTTCTGCTTGTCTCGAAGACCGGCCTTTCATGTTTTCCTGAGCTTTCTTTTTGAGTATAACTATACACCGACTCTCCGAGCCACCTTTCTTTATTTTTCAGTAAGTTACACCAAGCCCCCCTACATACCCAGAGGGGTTGATTATGCCCTTATGTGCCTGCTGTAGTAGGAGGCCTTCTTTATACCACCTTTTAGACACAGCATCTATGGGGAATGCTGCTGAAATCAGCACTGCTCATGGTATCCGTCGATAGCCTATGTAAAGTGCCCAGGGTTAGGGAGCTTGACCCCTTTTATCCGACTACTGTCGGTGTCAATACATTTACTTCCACCGGGGGGGTGCGATGAGGGCAGGGAGGGCAGATGTTATTGCTTCCAGCAGGGGGGTCCGCTCAGAGTGATTGAGCCTAAGGGAGGGGAGACGCCAGATCCGCTCACACTTCAGACCCCTTTACCAGGAAAAAAAAGGTCTTGCCAGATACCTCAAGCCCCCTGAGCCAGTCCGGTTTCCAATCCCCCTCTAGTGGCCACAAGTTATTCCAACATTAGACAAGTCTGAGATATGGCCAGACTACAAAGTCATTATATGCACTCGTTGATGATAAGCCTCTATGAGGCGTCTCCTACCTGGATGTCTCGTCCAGGGAGCTGCTGCTTCTCCTTGGTCAGGTCCGTTGGGGGGAATGTCCATTCAGTAGTGTGCAGCTGTGTAAGTGGCACTTCAGAGAGGAAGAAGCGGCGGGCCGCCTCCGGGGCTGTGAATCCGGGATGGACGATCACTTCGGGGGTGCAGCATCCGCTTAAGGAGGTAGGGGGGAGCAGGGCAGGCAGGATGGCCGGGCACGCAGACCTAGACCGGCCGCTCGTGGTCTCTCACTCCACGAGACCCCGCCGCAGCCCGTCCGCGTCCCATCTCTTCGCTTCCTGGAGCCGGCGCAGGGCTCCTCCCCCGTGCTGACGTCAGCCGCACGTCAGCCGCACATCGCTGAGGGCACCGAATGTTACATTTCTGGTCACAATACAGTTGTATTATCCACACATCCATATATTTATAATACAGAAATTATCGCCCCCCTGACATTTTCAGAGCACACAGGAGGGTAGATTGGCTCTGCGTTCATCTGAGATTAATTTAAAACTTGGCTCCTCTGAAAGATGAATCTCTACAGAAAATTCATCGGAATTGATGTATCCCTCAACGACACACACCTTGGGCTTTTAGAAATAAATAACTGGTTTTAGATTTTCCAATCTTTACCCTTTCATCTCTTATTTTACTAATAGATGTTTCTCCAATTTATAAAAGTTTGAAATGGAAAGTTGTGATGCTGGAAAGAATCATCAATAAAATGGTGTAAAGTTAAAGGAGTTGTAAGCTCTTGTGTTTTTTCACCTTAATGCATCCTATGCATTAAAGTGGAGTTCCACCCAAAAAAAAAGCGATTAATGTGCGTGAAATAAAATTTTAAAAAATTTGGAGAATTTTTTTTTTTTTACTTACAGTACCTCTTTTTGCCTGTTGCCATGCGGTCCATTGAAATCTTCCTCCTTCATCACCTCGGCTCCTGACGTCACTTCCCTTGGCACCTCCGCTCGTTACTGCTCCTGGGAGATGTGTGTCATCATTTCCCAGGAGTCAGTGGGCTCTGCTGAGGGCTTCATTGCCATCACAACGGGGTGGGCACTTCTGACGCCGATGCCCGTTGTGATGACAGTTGACAGCGCTGCGATGACAGAATGCGCATGTGTCAGATCGGGGAGAGAACGGGCGGTGCATGCTTGTCCAGCAGCAGCACCGTATCCCAGAACAGGATCGAAACTAGATGCTTGTGGGCTTCACATACCCACAAGCAAAATGAAAACGGCTAGAACACTGTTATCAAAATTCTTTTTACAAATGAAACCGGACATTGAGGGACAAATTTTACAGAAGACGTGAGTGTTACAATGCCATTTGAAGTGCTTGTGAAAGGTTAAAAAAAAATATTGATTGTAGTTGGAACTCCACTTTAAGGTGAAAAAACTTCTGACAGTGACCGTCCCCCCAGCCCCCCCCATTTTACCCACCTAAGCCCTTTGTTCTCTCAGCAGAGACATGCTCTTCCCCTCTGCCCAGGGTTCTCTGCTCTTGATTGGATAGATTGATAGCAGTGCAGCCATTGGCTCCCGCTGCTGTCAATCAAATCCAAAGACGGGGGCGCCGTGAAGTCCAAAGAGTTGCTTGTTGATGGACATTTTCCTTGGTTAACTGAACTAATTCAACTCCATGATAATGCTATCATAGGTTGGGTACTAAGAGGCCACCTGATGCCTTGTGAAGATGCTTCTGGATATCTTTAAAATAAGTTTTGATCAATTATGATCGTAGCTTATGAATTTGTAGTGTGTAATTCCTCATGTAGACGGTGTGTAGTTTATTGGATTTTTTCGTAAATCAATTGATGTAGTGGGGTTTGTTCTGGAGATCAAAGTTGCTAGGAGGAGGTGTGTGGGACTGGATTGCTTGGAGATGGAGATGTCAAGCTGCATCCAGTATGATTTGTATGCAAAGCACTTGAAAGGTTCTAAACATGGATGTTTGTGTTTAGATATGAGTGTAATTCCTCATGTAGACTGGGTGCAGTTTGTTGGATTTTTTTCTAAATAGTGGGGGTTTGTTCTGGAGATCAAAGATAGATGCTAGGAGGAGATGTTTGGGGCTGGATTGCTTGGAGATGTCAAGCTGCATCCAGTATGATTTAAAATGTTGTGGTAATGTACTTTTAAGTAGGAATGGGCGAACGGTTCGGCCCAAGTATAAGTTCGGGACAAACTTTCGCTGTTTTGACGTTCAACAAACAGCCGAACAAACGGGTCATCCGACCGTTTGTTCACCCCCCCGAACCGTCCACAATGCATTGCGGCGCTGAACAGTGCATAGCAAGCCCTGATTGGCTGAAGAAGTGATCTTCAGCCAATCAGGGCACAGAGCAGTGTCAGCGTTATGATTGGACACTATCATCATGACTTTATCCAATCATGGCTCATTCCCACCCTACAGTATAAAAGTATTCTTTCAATGGCAGCCATTTTCAGTGTGATTTTGCGGTGGAGAGAGATAGAACAGGGCTCTGTTAAGTGCTATCAGTTAGTTAGAGTGCTATACTGTGTTATTTTGCTTCAATTGTCAGTGGAGAATATTATTATTATATATATTAGTTTAGTGTCAGTCTAGGGATAGTGTGAGTGTAGTGAGAAGGACCATCATTCAGCTTTGCACAGTGTGCAGCTAGAGTAGGGACAGCTCAGATAGTTTCAGTGTAGTGTAGTGAGACTGTGTAAGTAATCTTGACATTAGTGTATATCTAGAGTAGGGACAGTTCAGATAGCGTCAGTGTAGTGCCGGTTCAACACCGTCTATTTGATTGCGTTACTGCCAGTTTAACGCCATTTACGCCTGTGTGCGTTACTGCCAGTTTAACGCCATATAGTTTTGTGCGTTACTGCTTGTTTAACGCCATTTACTTCTGTGTGAGTTACTGCCTGTTTAACACCATATAGTTTTGCGTGCGTTACTGCCAGTTTAACGCCATATAGTTCTGTGTGAGATACTGCCAGTTTAACACCATTTACTTCTGTGTGTGTTACTGCCAGTTTAACGCCATATCATTTTGTGTGCGTTACTGCCAGTTTGACGCCATATAGTTCTGTGTGCATTACTACCAGTTTAACGCCATACAGTTCTGTGTGCACTACTGCCAGTTTAACGCCATATAGTTTTGCGTGCATTACTGCCAGTTTAATGCCATATAGTTCTGTGTGCGTTACTGCCAGTTTAACGCCATATAGTTCTGTGTGCGTTACTGCCAGTTTAACGCCATATCGTTTTGTGTGCATTACTGACAGTTTAACGCCATATAGTTTTGTGCGTTACTGCCAGTTTAACGCCATTTACTTCTGTATGCACTACTGCCAGTTTAACGCTATATCATTTTGCGTGCGTTACTGCCAGTTTAACGCCATATAGTTTTGTGCGTCACTGTATGTTTGGCGTATTATATTGCAGTATATTATAGTGTATCCGTGGAGTGTGTCTGTGTAGTGTGAGTACTCAAATTAAAGTGCACCAAACATCACTTTAAATAGATTAAAGTACATCTATGTACAGATTTCCACTTCTTCTTTACACTTGCTTATAAGCACCGCCCCCTCCCTCCCAATAATGTCTGGGAGGTCAACAAGGAGAGGCAGACGTCCCCTTGGCACTGTAAGGGGGCCAGCAACAAAATGTGTCCACAGGCAAAGGTGGACATGGTGGTCATCAGTCCTCAGGCAGAGCATCATTTCCTCTGTTTAGTGATGTTGCCCGTGCTATCCAGCCACAGCATGCAGAGGAGGTGGTGGACTGGCTTACTAAACCTTCCTCATTTTCCTTCTGTTACACAAACAGAGACAAGTGGGCAATCCCCGCAGTTGCCAGAGTGGATAAACCTGCCTCCTTGTCCACAAAGAATCATTTTTCTGCACCTGTTTGACAGGTGCATATCATTGCAATTTGTTACAGCAAGAATTCTTGCTTTCATCAAGATTACCTTTATAGGGTTACGGTGGGAAGGTGCCACCGACACCCAAAGACCAATTTTTATGCACCCGTTACTTCTATCCAAAGTCAAAGTGACATCAGAATGTATCCAAAAAATCTCTAATCTTGTTCTCAGTGCACTACATTGTGGCCTCATCATACACACTGGGGGTTTATTAACGAAAGGCAAATCCACTTTGCACTACAAGTGCAAACTACAAGTGCAAAGTGGACTTGAAATTGCACTGAAAGTGCACTTGGAAGTGCAGTCGCTGTAAATCTGAGGGGTAGATCTGAAATGAGGGGAATTTTATTATTTTATTATCCAATCATGTGCAAGCTAAAATGAAGTTTTTTTTATTTTCCTTGCATGTCCCCCTCGGATCTACAGCGACTGCACTTCCAAGGGCACTTTCAGTGCAATTTTAAGTGCACTTTGCACTTGTAGTTTGCACTTGTAGTGCAAAGTGGATTTGCCTTTAGTAATTAACTGGCTGCTGCTGAGCAAAATAAAAGCAGCTTGCAGGGCAAATGTCATTTTTCTGGCTCTATTAATGCAATTATTGCTGCAGCAGATTCTAGACATGGTACAGATATGCCACTTTACAGGTAGACCAAGGGTACCCCCCAGGCACTATATTGAAAGGAATTTTTCATTTTTATGCTTTCACTTTAAAAATAAAAAAAATGCTGTAAATTTAAAAATGACATTTTTCACAAACTTTTTATTATTGATACATGTCCCCCAGGGCAGGACCGGACCCCTATAACCATTGTATGCCCAATTACTTGCATATAAGCCTTCAAAATGGGCACTTTTGATTTTTGACGTTAGGGTCCTATTGACTTTTATGGGGTTCATTATTTGGGTGCTATTGACATTTGCGGTGTTCGAAAGTTCTGGTGCGAACCAAACAGGGGTCCATTTGGCCCATCCTTACTTATAAGTAGCAGTTTTAATGTTTATGACAAATGTATATGTACATTTGTTGATAAGTTGTTTGTACCTACAGCAAAATTCAATTTTTTAATTCTATAAGGGTATATGTTCATCATAGATTCTCTTGTACTGTGTTCCTGAGGAGGCAATGTTAATCACTTGAAGACCAGGTGTTTTCTGGCACTTTTTTGTTTACAAGTTTAAATCAGGATTTTTTGCTAGGAAATTACTTATAACCTCCCAAAATTTTACACTCTTTTAGCGGAGATCCTAAGGAATAAAATGGTGAATGTTGCATGTTAGTGTCACATAGACTTTAACGGTGTTCACGTGTTTGTACAGATTGTTTGCCTGTTCGCAAGTTCTGGTGCGAACCGAACCGGGGGGGTGTTCGGCTCATCCCTAAATCCCACAGACATAACTGTTTACATCTAGGTCTAATAGGCCAAAACTAATCCAAAGCATGAAAAATGAAAAGACATGTACTACAGTGTCAAGTAAAACATCTCTACATCCCATCCATTTAAAAAGACGTTATTTTACATTTTCAGTAAGTGGATGCATGGACATAAACCTCTGACTTTTGATTCACAGATTTGAGTCAACCAGGAGCACCAAGAAAACATGTGTGTATTAGACCAAACAATAAGAAACAAGGTAACCATAATTGAAATCTAGAAACTTGACCTATATGGTAGGTAAGTGGATGTTGGGAATCAACACTTGTCGTCAAGAATAGAATAGTTTTTTTTCAGAGAGGGTAGTAACAAAGAAGCAGGAGACCACAGTTGTTGAAGAAATGAACTTGTTGCATGTGAAGTATTTGCTGTGATAGCTGTGTTATAACAACTACTTAACTGATAGGGGTCAGCATAGAGGACCACTCGGAAGCTGTAAGACTTGTGTCAATGAAAGTTTGCCACCGGGTTTCAAATCATTTGGTAGAGCTATCTTTATGGATAACAATGTCTAACTTTTCTCTAAAATGCAGAAGTTTGAGGTCTCTCCTAACTTCAATGTTGGTGGAAACGCAGAGGAGATCCAATGTTTAAGGATAATTCTACGAGCGACTAAAATACAGATGAGTGTCCACTGATAATTGTCTTGGAGCTTAGAAGCTAGATGGTGCTTAGAGATGGGTTTCGGACATCCAAACAGGAAGAGAATCCTTGGGTAGTTGTTGGTTAGTTATTCCGAAGATAAATTCTAGGACTTGATCCCAATATACTGAAATGCATAGGCAGGAACAGAAACTATGAAATGAAGATGGTCTTAAAGCTGAACACCACTGGCAGGAGGCTGTTGGGGGCATGGTATATTGGGCAGAGAACAAGACAACAGCTCTGTGAAGGAACTTAAATTGAAAGCCTGAAGGTGGTCAATGGGTTTTGGGGGCCTATACATGGCTAGGATCTCAAAAAGTCTTGCACATGTGGTATTCCCATACTCGGGAAAAGTAGCAGAATGTGTTTTGGGGTGTTATTGCACATATGCCAATGGCATGTCTGAGGAATACCTCATTAAAGTGATAACTTTTTTTTACGCTTTTTGTTTTTGTCACTTTCCAAAAAATTGTGGCAAAAAGTAAAATCATTCATGGACTCAATATATATCTCAGCAAATAGCTTGGGGTGTCTACTTTCCAAAAAAGTGGTCATTTGGGGGGGTGTACTATCCTGGCATTTCAGGGCCTCTGAAACTGTGATAGGTTGTGAGGAAGGGATATGTCCCTGTAAATGTTAACACCAGACAGCCATAGGGTCGGTGCCAGGAGGTGAAGCAGGCTGCATATCTGGATGAAAGAGGTTCCACTTCCATCCTCACTTTAGTGCTGCATGCGGGACCTTCACATGATGCTATTGATTGTTAGGATGCAGGCCATGCTAGCAACAGACTGCAGAGTTGGTGGGGGGAGCTGCGCCAGAGACTGGGTCACAGCTCAGTGGATGAGCCGGTCTAGAAGATCTGCACCCCCATATATCCAGGCCTGCTTACCGGTCTATTCTGTTATAAAAAGTGCTGCACAACCTGATCCCTCCAGATTGAATTAACCAGCATGAACCCTAAACCAATATTCCTTTTATTAATATACTTGAGTCCTTGAACTGGCTACAAATTCTGGATGGACCCTCTGCACACTGCTATACACCCTTTCCAGCAAACTATGCAATGGAAAACAGGGATTTTTAGTTCACACATATTGCACTACATGCTTAAGCTGGCCAACTGCATCAAAGTAATCCCTCTAATGGCCAGTCCTACACTGCTTTGCCACTGAAAATGCTATGGTGGACACCGTGCCAACATGGGGCATAAAGATACAATGTGGGGGAGAGCTACTAGGTTCAGGTCTGATCACTGACCTTCGCCAGTTTAAGCATGTATTTCAATATGTGTGAACTAAAAGTCCCTGTTTTTCATTGCATATTTTGCTGGGAAGGGTGTAGCAGTGTGCATAGATCCCATCCAGAATTTGTAGTGTTAGTATGTGGCCACACCCCTTTAGCAACTGATATTCAAAATACATGTACAAGCTATTGGGATTTGAACACAGATATATATTTTCGCTCTTCAACTGGCTACCTCTCAGGTTTCACTTTGACTTCAAAATCCTCAGGCCCACCTATAAGGCTCTGCACAGCTTGGCTCCCCATTAACTGTCTGAACTTACAGAATAGCATCCTACTACCCCATCACACAGGTCATTCTAGCAACACACCGCTTCAAGCGGAGGGGGGAAGCTGCACTGGGGATAGGGGACTGGGTCATGGTCAATGAATGCTCTGGGCTTAGTGACCTGGGGATGGTGCAGCGTAGGTTAGTACGTCCCCTACATGCTGCACAACCGCTCCCTCCTAGGACCAGAGTTGACCTAACCACCATGAACCCTTAACCAGATCTCATATTACTTAAGTCCTTAAGTCTTTGCACTGGCTACCTCTTAAGTTTCGTACTAACTTCAAAATCCTCATATAAGGCTCTGGACAACTTGGCACCCCAGTATCTGACTGAAATCATATCGTCCTACTACCCTCACTCAGTTCTTCTGTGTGTTCCTCAAACCCATCTACAACTTATGGGGGACAGGACCTTCACCTGTTATTACCCAAAAGTCTGAAATTAACTTCCCATGAATGTCAGAGATTCCAACTGAAGGCTTACTTCTTTAGATGAGCTTTTACCTAACTCTTCCCTTTTTCCTTGTCTTATGTATCATTTGCTTTTGTTTCCTTTGTAAAATGCTTTGAGAGGGTAACTTTAAAAGGTAATATACATATATAGGAAAAGCAAGTTGATTATTATTATTGGTAGTATTATTATTTGTTTTAATTAATTATTAATTATTATTATTATTATTATTATTATTATTATTATTATTATTATTATTATTATTATCACCATTGCTGGGTACATACTTTCTCTGTTAACAACCCTGGAGTATAAGTTGGACAGTCCTTTACTTTTTCATTGTGCATTGCCATGTACACCTGTTCATACAATGCTTAGTGGACATTTGATTACTATTTTGAGGACATTTAAAGGCTTTTCTGTCATAACCTGATAAATAATGCTTTGTATATGGGCAATAGGCATTTAATACAGGTGTATAGCCATTGTTTATTGAGTTTTCAATCTTTTAACTTTATTATTAATTTAACATTCAGTTATTGTATAATTAATTCCCAAACACAGCTTTATTGCTTGGAATACTCATGGTAATTACTAAATTAAGCTTTTATTTTGTTGATAATTTAAAAAAAGAAAATCTCAGGAGTGTCGCATCATTATGTGTTTTTAACAAGACCCGGCAGGACACCTCGGCTAATGATTAACTTAATTAAAGATTGCTGTTGGTGGTGACCCCCGAGGATCCTAATCTTGGTTCTCTAATGGTTTTTATTTCATTCCAAATAATGACACAACATAAAGAAGGCATTTTAACCATTCATTGCATCAACCACTAAATAAAAAGTCTCTTTTAAAACATATACTGTATACTAGTAAATGATGAATGAACTGGTTTAATATATACTGTAAGAGGACAATAAATACTGACACTTCTTTTGTAAATATATGTAGGCAGTTATTGCCAATAAAATATAAAAATAAAAAATATATTGAGCATAAAAATAAAGATTTAGGTTACAATTTTTTATTTGTTTCACAAAGTTTTTATTGAGTGAACATAAGAACATATTACAACATAGTTCTGGTATAAACACCTAAACAAATTATATATAACAGTTGAGTTTTAGTACAATTTATAGTAGAATATGGTAACAATAAGATTATATACTTTGTCTAAGTTTTGATTTTATGCATACATTTATTCAATATCTAGACATTTTTGTATGGAAGTGGTGATATTTAAAATTGAATGTAACACATTGAGGAGGATGAGGGCGAAGAAAAAAAAAAAAGTGTGGAAAACGCATAAAAATGATATGCGATTATTATAGTATTTTCTCAGAAATTCCTATGAAGTTAATTTCTTGTAGATGGGTTATGTTATTATGAAAAGGTTGCTTTATAAGGCTGGGTTCACACTGGTCCGACAAACGCTCCGACATTGGGAGCTCATGTCGCATGACGTGTGAAATTTAATGTTTCCCTATGGGAGCCGTCCTAACTGGTCCGACACAAGTCGTTCCGACTTTAGAAATGCTCCCTGTACTACTTTGGTCCGACTTTGATCCTACTTCAGCCTATTGACTATCATTGAAGTCGGATCAAAGTCGGATTGCCGTCTCGCATGATCCGACTTCGGCACGTGACTTGTGCTCAGATGATCTTGAGGGGGAACTCCGCGCCAAATTTTAAATAAAAATCCGGCATGGGTTCCCCCTCCAAGAGCATACCAGGCCCTTGGGTCTGGTATGGACCTTGAGGGGAACCCCCTATGCCGAAAAAGCGGCGTGCGGGGGGGTCCCCCCAATCCATACCAGACCCTTATCCGAGCACGCAGCCCGGCCGGACAGGAATGGGGGTGGGGACGAGCGAGCGCCCCCCCCCCTCCTGAACCGTACCAGGCCTCATGCCCTCAACATGGGGGGGTTGTTGCCTTGGGGGAGGGGGGCGCGCTGCGGCCCCCCCCACCCCAAAGCACCTTGTCCCCATGTTGATGAGGACAAGGGCCTCTTCCCGACAACCCTGGCCGTTGGTTGTCGGGGTCTGCGGGCGGGGGGCTTATCGTAATCCGGGAGCCCCCTTTAATAAGGGGGCCCCCAGATCCCGGCCCCCCACCCTATGTGAATGAGTATGGGGTACATCGAACCCCTACCCATTCACCTAGGGAAAAAGTGTCAATTTAAAAAAAAACACTACACAGATTTTTAAAGTAATTGATTAGACAGCTCCGGGGGTCTTCTTCCGACTTCGGGGGTCTCTCCGGTTCTTCTCCGCGCTCTCCGGGTCTTCTGCCGGGCTCCTCCTCTCTCTTCTGCTCTTTTGCCGCTCTTTTGCTAAAGAGGAGGAGCCCGGTCTGCTGCCTTCTTCTCTTCGGGGGTCTCTCCGGTTCTTCTCCGCGCTCTCCGGATCTTCTGCCGGGCTCCTCCTCTCTCTTCTGCTCTTTTGCCGCTCTTTTGCTAAAGAGGAGGAGCCCGGTCTTCAATCTTCTGCCTTCTGCCCTCTTCTCCTGATGTTGACACGACGCTCTCTGGGGCTAGAATGCTCTCTGTGCGCTCTGCTCTGATTTATATAGGCGGTGACCCCGCCCCCTTAAGCCGTCACAGTCCCTGGGCATGCTGGGACTGTGACGTTTTAGGGGGCGTGGTCATCACCCGATGACCACGCCCCCTTATGCCGTCATAGTCCCAGCATGCCCAGGGACTGTGACGGCTTAAGGGGGCGGGGTCACCCCTCAAGGTTCCATACCAGACCCAAGGGCCTGGTATGCTCTTGGAGGGGGAACCCATGCCGGATTTTTATTTAAAATTTGGCGCGGAGTTCCCCCTAAAGATTCATACCAAACACAGTGCCGGGCATTGGCGGGGATCCAAGTCGGATCCCCGTTCATTGAAAGTCGGACACATGCCGGCTTCATGTCGCAGGGCAAAGTCGGATCCAAAGTAGGACGGCTGTCGTGTCGCACCAGTGTGAACCCAGCCTCAGCCTGAGAGTTTTTGAATTCTTTCCATTTTTTTGTTTTACTTCTAATATAATATATAATTTCTATATGTATGTAAACTATTATGTAATTTAGGATGCACCTTAATTTTCATACTGTATGAATAAACTTGTAATAAACAATAAATCTGCAAATCATAAATGCGTATCCAGTCCTTGATTTGTTAAACCTATTGAGGCGGCGCTAAGTGTCCGATGTTATAAACACTGTATATAGACATAATATTTAAAAGGCAGGAAAGTTCATAATTGAAGATGCAGACTGTGGATGTGAAGGTAAGCGTAGAAATCCTTTCACCAATAACGATCACCACGTGAGGGGGTCACCCCCCGTGAGGATGCACTCACCACAATGTATATAACCACAGGCCTTTTGGAAAATGATCTTTGAATCCTTGCCGTCTCCTTAATTCAACCACCAGGTGGTGCAAGACCCTCTCGGTATGTATAACATGGGGAGAAAATGAAATGCCCAATAGCGTGATATTGCTTCAGACTATTTTATTGAACAAACCATGCAAACAAGTTCCCCATTTTAAATATGCGTACCAAATATAAAAACAAAACGAGCATTGAAAAGTGCACTGTGCCTGTATTAGTGTTCCGCCGGAGGAACTCCTGGATGCGAGCTGTACACGGCTGAGCCGTTCGCTTCCTGGTTACCTTCCGTGGAGCGCAAACGTCACTTCCGGTTGATTACGACCCTGACGCGTTTCGTCACTTCCGGACGTCATCTGAGGGCGTAATCAACCATTCATGAGGCCGGCTTTATATGACGATCATAGAACGTAACAGCAAATGGGAGAGGCAGAAAAACTAACCACTCCCACTGTTCTAACGAAGGACTCAGTACTGTCAGCAGAGGAGAAGCTATGGCCCCTAATCCACTAGCGCTGTTTTAAGCTAGACCGGCCGACATCATTTAAACAGTAGTGACTTTTACATCTTATTTCACAACAACCTAGGATACTTGTATAACAACAAGGACCTGGTGTGTATACACTCTTAATGGTGGGAAAAAACAAAAGATAGAAATAAATATAAAAATGAATATAAAAATGAAATACAAACAACAAACTTCGCAATAAAAATAGCAATGTCAGAAAACCAAGATGAACGGAATAAAACCAGATGCCCCACATCCTCCTTTTCTATTCCCATTCTCAAACCTCTATCACGGGTATGAATTCTTGTAACAGATATAAAATAAATAAATAAATTAAAATGAAAAAATAATATTTTACATAGGTCTGATTTTTTAAACCTACAAAAATTGTGTACGTTCACAATAGACATATATATTTGTTACACCAGGAGGATGTGTTCAACATGGCTTTATATTTCATCATGGGATACAGATTCTGGTCATCCGTGAACTATTCCAATTTAACTGCATACTAGCAGATAACTAAAAATGATACATTAGATAATAATAGACGTCCAAATATAAATGTATTTAAAATACCTATTAAATCGTTTTAATATGATGTTCAAAATTAATATGGTGGAAATTTTTTAAAAAAATATATTAATAAAAATTTAAAATTGATGTATTATTCGATATATCAGCAGGGAATCTAAAATTAATGGATTATTCAATATATAAATATATCTACAAGGGAAATGTGTACATGATCAATATTATACCTTATGTGTCACTGATAAAACAATTGATATCTAGCTCTATGTTTAAGCCGCGGGGGAAGAGCACATCTACGGAATAGATCCACTGGGTTTCGTGTTTCGACAGTTCCCGGATACGGTTAAGACCTCTCCAGTGGGTTTGGAGTTGTTCTACACCCCAAAATTCCAACCCCTTGGGGTCCTTGTTGTGTTTCTCCCTGAAGTGCAGACACGTTATGGTCTTTGTAACCATTTTTTATATTGTTGATGTGCTCTGCAATCCTAACACGTAGCAGCCTTTTGGTTCGGCCTATATATAAAAGGCCGAAAGGACACCTTAGAGCGTACACTACATAAGAGCTATTGCACGTGATAAATTGTTTTATATCGAAAACCCGTTCATTTACTGGAGAGGTGAAGCTATTAATGCCCCTCAGAGGTCTGGTGACCTCCCTGCATGCTTTGCACTTTCTGCACGCAAAGAAACCGTTGCGGTCCCAGAACGTCTGTGGTTTTGAGGGGGGATCTAAAACTTTTTTAACAATTCTATCTCCAAAGGTCACTGATTTTCTGTAAATGAACTGTGGTACCGGTGGAAGTACATTTGTCAACTTTTTGTCCATTAGAAGGATATGCCAGTGTGCTTTAAAGATGTTTTCGACTTCTTTGTATTGAGAATGGAATTGTGAGATAAATCCCCATTCATTCTTTCGTGCATTTTCTTTCTTTAAAAGTTTCTCCTGAGTTAATTCCTGTAGGCATTCAGACCTGGGTAAGATTGCCACTTCCTCTACTGCTTTTTGTAGTATTTCTGTTTTATATCCTTTAGCCTCAAACCTTTCTACGAGAATCCCAGATTGTAGATGGTATTGTGTGTCCTCAGAACAATTTCTTCTCACCCTCATGAGCTGTCCCTTCGGTATGTTTTTAAGCCACTGAGGATGGTGTCCACTAGTAATCGGAAGATAGCTATTCCTGTCAGTTTTTTTGAAAAAAACCTTGGTCTCTAGTTTGTCATTCTTTCTATATACGGTTACATCTAAAAAGTTAATTGTTTCATTATGCCAGTTTGAACTCAATCTAATATTGTTATCATTACAATTTAAAATGTGTAAAAACTGTTCAAGTGACTCAGTCGATCCTGCCCAAATAAAGAACAAATCGTCTATATAGCGTTTATAAAAAATCAGTTCCGGACGTTGGTCTTTAAAAATGATCTTATCTTCCCATTCTGCCATAAATAAATTTGCAATGCTCGGCGCAAACTTAGCGCCCATTGCTACGCCTCTCTGTTGTGTATAGAATTTATTGCCATACCAAAAATAATTATGGCCAAGGCAAAAATCTAGGGCGTTCCTTAAAAACACTTTCTGATTAAAAGGTAGATCATCTCTTTGACAGAGGGCCCAATTTAGTGCCAATAAAGCATCGTCGTGTTGTATTATATTAAATATTTCTTGGGTAGTAGTCCTCCTCCCAGCACCACGGGTATACGTAAACCTAACGAAGTAATTAACAGTGGTTTAAAAAATAAATCTCTATTCAATCCCTTAAACAATCCTAATCATCAAGTGGAGGTCTTCAAAGGACTGATCTTACGCGATTTGGAACATCTGAAACCAAAGAAAGATGTAAACATGAGGCATATCAGTGAAGGCATCTCTAGCCTGGAAAAAAGGAAAGATATCATTGTAAGGCCTGCTGATAAGGGAGGAGGAGTGGTGATACTCCCGAAGGAAATGTACCATGGTCAAATCATAGATATGTTGTCAGATCAAGTGACGTATAGGCTGTTGGAGAAAGATCCAACTAAGGAATACAAAAAACAATTAAAAAACCTTGTGGAGATGGGGTCCAAAAGTGGGGTATTGAATGAGAAAGAGAGACGATACTTGGTACCATCAAGTAATCGCATCCCCACTTTGTACACCTTGCCCAAGATCCATAAAGATGTCTTAAACCCTCCTGCAAGACCTATAGTAAACAGTATAGAGTCAGTCTCTGCCAGAATGGGGCAGTATCTCGATTGTTTTTTGCAAAAAAGTGTAGTTAATACTCGGTCGTATCTAAGGGATACCAAAAGTTTTTTGAACTTTTTGCAGGTGGTGGATTTGACGGACAAACCCCAGGTCTTGCTGGTAACAGCCGATGTAGCGTCGTTGTATTCTATAATACAACACGACGATGCTTTATTGGCACTAAATTGGGCCCTCTGTCAAAGAGATGATCTACCTTTTAATCAGAAAGTGTTTTTAAGGAACGCCCTAGATTTTTGCCTTGGCCATAATTATTTTTGGTATGGCAATAAATTCTATACACAACAGAGAGGCGTAGCAATGGGCGCTAAGTTTGCGCCGAGCATTGCAAATTTATTTATGGCAGAATGGGAAGATAAGATCATTTTTAAAGACCAACGTCCGGAACTGATTTTTTATAAACGCTATATAGACGATTTGTTCTTTATTTGGGCAGGATCGACTGAGTCACTTGAACAGTTTTTACACATTTTAAATTGTAATGATAACAATATTAGATTGAGTTCAAACTGGCATAATGAAACAATTAACTTTTTAGATGTAACCGTATATAGAAAGAATGACAAACTAGAGACCAAGGTTTTTTTCAAAAAAACTGACAGGAATAGCTATCTTCCGATTACTAGTGGACACCATCCTCAGTGGCTTAAAAACATACCGAAGGGACAGCTCATGAGGGTGAGAAGAAATTGTTCTGAGGACACACAATACCATCTACAATCTGGGATTCTCGTAGAAAGGTTTGAGGCTAAAGGATATAAAACAGAAATACTACAAAAAGCAGTAGAGGAAGTGGCAATCTTACCCAGGTCTGAATGCCTACAGGAATTAACTCAGGAGAAACTTTTAAAGAAAGAAAATGCACGAAAGAATGAATGGGGATTTATCTCACAATTCCATTCTCAATACAAAGAAGTCGAAAACATCTTTAAAGCACACTGGCATATCCTTCTAATGGACAAAAAGTTGACAAATGTACTTCCACCGGTACCACAGTTCATTTACAGAAAATCAGTGACCTTTGGAGATAGAATTGTTAAAAAAGTTTTAGATCCCCCCTCAAAACCACAGACGTTCTGGGACCGCAACGGTTTCTTTGCGTGCAGAAAGTGCAAAGCATGCAGGGAGGTCACCAGACCTCTGAGGGGCATTAATAGCTTCACCTCTCCAGTAAATGAACGGGTTTTCGATATAAAACAATTTATCACGTGCAATAGCTCTTATGTAGTGTACGCTCTAAGGTGTCCTTGCGGCCTTTTATATATAGGCCGAACCAAAAGGCTGCTACGTGTTAGGATTGCAGAGCACATCAACAATATAAAAAATGGTTACAAAGACCATAACGTGTCTCTGCACTTCAGGGAGAAACACAACAAGGACCCCAAGGGGTTGGAATTTTGGGGTGTAGAACAACTCCAAACCCACTGGAGAGGTCTTAACCGTATCCGGGAACTGTCGAAACACGAAACCCAGTGGATCTATTCCGTAGATGTGCTCTTCCCCCGCGGCTTAAACATAGAGCTAGATATCAATTGTTTTATCAGTGACACATAAGGTATAATATTGATCATGTACACATTTCCCTTGTAGATATATTTATATATTGAATAATCCATTAATTTTAGATTCCCTGCTGATATATCGAATAATACATCAATTTTAAATTTTTATTAATATATTTTTTTAAAAAATTTCCACCATATTAATTTTGAACATCATATTAAAACGATTTAATAGGTATTTTAAATACATTTATATTTGGACGTCTATTATTATCTAATGTATCATTTTTAGTTATCTGCTAGTATGCAGTTAAATTGGAATAGTTCACGGATGACCAGAATCTGTATCCCATGATGAAATATAAAGCCATGTTGAACACATCCTCCTGGTGTAACAAATATATATGTCTATTGTGAACGTACACAATTTTTGTAGGTTTAAAAAATCAGACCTATGTAAAATATTATTTTTTCATTTTAATTTATTTATTTATTTTATATCTGTTACAAGAATTCATACCCGTGATAGAGGTTTGAGAATGGGAATAGAAAAGGAGGATGTGGGGCATCTGGTTTTATTCCGTTCATCTTGGTTTTCTGACATTGCTATTTTTATTGCGAAGTTTGTTGTTTGTATTTCATTTTTATATTCATTTTTATATTTATTTCTATCTTTTGTTTTTTCCCACCATTAAGAGTGTATACACACCAGGTCCTTGTTGTTATACAAGTATCCTAGGTTGTTGTGAAATAAGATGTAAAAGTCACTACTGTTTAAATGATGTCGGCCGGTCTAGCTTAAAACAGCGCTAGTGGATTAGGGGCCATAGCTTCTCCTCTGCTGACAGTACTGAGTCCTTCGTTAGAACAGTGGGAGTGGTTAGTTTTTCTGCCTCTCCCATTTGCTGTTACATTCTATGATCGTCATATAAAGCCGGCCTCATGAATGGTTGATTACGCCCTCAGATGACGTCCGGAAGTGACGAAACGCGTCAGGGTCGTAATCAACCGGAAGTGACGTTTGCGCTCCACGGAAGGTAACCAGGAAGCGAACGGCTCAGCCGTGTACAGCTCGCATCCAGGAGTTCCTCCGGCGGAACACTAATACAGGCACAGTGCACTTTTCAATGCTCGTTTTGTTTTTATATTTGGTACGCATATTTAAAATGGGGAACTTGTTTGCATGGTTTGTTCAATAAAATAGTCTGAAGCAATATCACGCTATTGGGCATTTCATTTTCTCCCCATGTTATACATACCGAGAGGGTCTTGCACCACCTGGTGGTTGAATTAAGGAGACGGCAAGGATTCAAAGATCATTTTCCAAAAGGCCTGTGGTTATATACATTGTGGTGAGTGCATCCTCACGGGGGGTGACCCCCTCACGTGGTGATCGTTATTGGTGAAAGGATTTCTACGCTTACCTTCACATCCACAGTCTGCATCTTCAATTATGAACTTTCCTGCCTTTTAAATATTATGTCTATATACAGTGTTTATAACATCGGACACTTAGCGCCGCCTCAATAGGTTTAACAAATCAAGGACTGGATACGCATTTATGATTTGCAGATTTATTGTTTATTACATGTTTTATTTTTTTAAGGCAGCAGCTTAGGTCTGTTGTATCTTTCAACGGAGTAATTCTGAGGCGCGGATTGATGTGAGGCAGATGCGAGTTTTATTGTCCCCACACATTATAAGTTGTATGAATAAACTGTATATACCTTCAAAAATCATACCAGGGTGTCTGTTTTAAAGTGATATTAAAGTCTTCTTTTTTTTTTTTTGTTTTGTTTTTTTAAATAACAAACATGTCATACTTACCTGCTCTGTAATGGTTTTGCACAGAGTAGCCCAGATCCTCCTCATCTCCGGTCCCTTGCAAGCGCTCCTGGCTCCTCCATCCTGTCGAGTGCCCCCACAGCAAGCAGCTTGTTATGGGGGCAGGTGCATATATAGTGTAGCGCTAATTATAACCAATGAATTTTAAATTGAAATATTGCATATACAAAAAACACAATAACAAAATAAATGCATATATCCCAAATTTTGGTGTAGTGCCCCATACACACGGTCGGATTTTCCGATGGAAAATGTCCGATCGGAGCGTGTTGTCGGAAATTCCAACCGTGTGTGGGCGCCATCGGACATTTTCCATCGGATTTTCCGACACACAAAGTTGGAGAGCAGGAGATAAAATTTTCCGACAACAAAATCCGTTGTCGGAAATTCCGATTGTGTGTACACAAATCCGACGGACAAAGTGCCACGCATGCTCAGAATAAATTAAGAGATGAAAGCTATTGGCCACTGCCCCGTTTATAGTCCCGACGTACGTGTTTTACGTCACCGCGTTCAGAACGATCGGATTTTCCGACAACTTTGTGTGACTGTGTGTATGCAAGACAAGTTTGAGCCAACATCTGATGGAAAAAATCCTAGGATTTTGTTGTCGGAATGTCCGAACAAAGTCCGACCGTGTGTACGGGGCATAAGACACCCTGGCAGGTATCTATTAAATGTGAAAAAAAAGGTTTGAAAAAAGTTTTATAGTCCCATAGAGATGCTGTTCACCACGTGGATAACTGGTAAGAAAGTAGCATAGATATGGTGGATCCCCTGCGTAGAAGCAGTGCAGGCTTACCAGAAAGGTTGGACCCATACAAACATATGTCTCATGAGTCAGTAAAGCTTTCTTTTCATTTTCACATTTTTCTTTTCTTTTTGACACAAGGAGCTTTATAAATGTCAACACTATGTGGGAAAACAGCCTATATATCATTATGGAGCATCATTAAGGGAGAGCTGGAACACACATTACATAGCAGGAAGAGGCTTGAAACGAACGCAGGGCCGCCATTTTGGCGATACCCGGAAGTGCATGTAATGAATGGGCATGAGCTGGATTCTCATCAAGGGGGGTCATAGCATCTTTATAAACGAGTATGGCAGCAGTGGTAGGGTACCCCAGATGAAGTATGAGTAGACGAAACGCGTTGGGAGACTCCACTGCCTGCCACAATTTTATGATAAGCGCTTTTTTATTACGGAGAATGTAAGTGTTTTACTTTTAAATAAATTAATTTTACTAAACGTTATTACGCTATGTGGCCCTTTTCTCATTCCTTATGGGCTATTTCACTGAGACCAAGTTACGTGTAGAAGAGTTCTGTCTAAAGTCCTTGATGCAATTTGGATCTTATTACCGTTTGGCGGAGAGACCCTACTTCATTGCCTGTTGGCAATACAAGCTTTACTGACTCATGAGACATATGTTTGTATGAGTCCAACCTTTCTGGTAAGCCTGCACTGCTTCTACGCGGGGGATCCACCATATCTATGCTACTTTCTTACCAGTTATCCACGTGGTGAACAGCATCTCTATGGGACTATAAAACTTTTTTCAAACCTTTTTTTTCACATTTAATAGATACCTGCCAGGGTGTCTTACACCAAAATTTGGGATATATGCATTTATTTTGTTATTGTGTTTTTTGTATATGCAATATTTCAATTTAAAATTAATTGGCTATAATTAGCGCTACACTATATATGCACCTGTTCCTTTTACAAATTTCCTTGTTTGTTGTGTGAGCTGCTATTTAATTGAGTAAGCGCAGAGTTTTTAATTTTTTTATTTATTGTTATGGGGGCACCCAAGCCATGCCACTGCTCTGTGTGTCCATTCAGACAAGGAGCCGTGACTCGGCCCCGCCCTCTCACTCTCCTCATTGGCTCACTGACTTTGATTCACAGCAGTGGAAGCCAATGGCTCCCGCTGCTGTCTCAGCCAAAAAGGAGGGACAGTCCCGGAGAGCCAAGGTTCTCATACAATATTGCTGGGTTGATGGGGCTCAGGTAAGTATTAGGGAGGGGGGGGGCTGATGGGGGCAGCTACAAACAAAAGATTTTTTTATCTTAATGCATAGAATGCCTTCTGACTTTAAAACCACTTTGAGGCCTCATGCCCACTTGAACTAAAAATCACTTGTTTTACAGAAGTTTGACTTTTATTGGGGGTTTGTCTTTAAATGCCCCTTAATGATAGCTTATGGATGAGATTTACTAAAACTGGAACACACAGCTTCTGGTGCAGCTGTGCATGGTAACCAATCGGCTTCTAACTTCAGCTTGTTGAATAAGGCTACATTCACACTTAGCTGATTGTTTTTTTTAGGCATTTTTTCAAGTATTTCAAGCATTTTTTTCAGACATTTTTGAGTATTTTTTTTTTAGCAGATTTGCAAATATTATAGGCATTTCTAAATCACGCGACAAAATGCTTGAAAAACGCTCATGTAGTGTTTTTCAAGGCATTTCAATTCAAGTATGGGGACAAAAATGCTCAAATCTGCCTAAAAAGTGGCATGGGCAGGTTTTTTGCTACAAGCGACAAGACACTCAAATAGGAACAGAGGCCATTTAAATTAATGTGATTTTGCTTGTTGAGCGTTTCTGTGTTTTGATCTTCGAGCTGAAAAATGCTCAAGTGTGAACGGGGTCTTAAAGCGTTCTGCTGATTTTTTTTATGTCAGCAGCTACAAATCCTGCAGCTACTTTTAAAATAAGGACACTTGCCTGTCCAGGGTGCGATGTCGGCACCCGAAGCCGACCCGTCCCTCGGCATCCGGGTGGAGGTTCCGGCATCTTCAGTAAGTGATGGTAGAGAGATGGAATGGCCTTAAGTGAAAAGAAATAGCGACTGGGAACCTGCCATTGTGGTACAGCACATTCTGCTAATTCACGGAAGGGAGCCGAATACACTAGGCAGAAATGCAGAAGTTGTAGAGCCAACAGCTTTGACAAGCTTGCATTTAGACGCTGGGCATGTGGGTGGCAGGGACTGTATTTTTTCTTCCGCTGCAGCAGATGGGGCAGAGAAATTTGCCAGCTACAGTCTGCAGCTGGTGGTGTGCTGCTAGCAGATGTGCTGCACCCTGTGCTTAACCATCATCCCTGTCAGTGGAGGTTGCTGAAAGGTCATGAGGTATAGTGAGGGCAGACTGAGGTGAGTAAGAAGGAGGGAATGATTTTTACTCCTTTTGTGTGGCTTTTAGGTACTCTTGCCAATGGGCTGAGTGGTGGGAGGTTAAATGCCTTGCAAGCATGTGGTACCCAAATGGTTGGTGTTTTTGCCACGCTTGATGCGCTTGAGACAAAGTTTGCAAATAGCAACAGTGCTGCACATGTACTAAAAAAGGCCCAAACAGCTGAGCTGTGGGAAGTGGGCCGGGAGATAACAGCTCCATGATGTGAAGGAATAGGGTGGCTGTTCTCTACTCTTCCATGATGGCTGCCTCATTGGGGTTGTGCCTCACCCTCACTTTCCTCCTCTGCTCTATCTGGCACCCAAGTCGAGTCAGTGACCTCATCATCATCAAATCCTCCATCCTCATTACCGCTATAGACAACTTGGCAATATGCTGCGGCTGGGGGAACATGACTGCCAATTTGTCTACTAGTGTTCTCCCATCTCTGTAGGCTCATGTTCCTGCCTTCCTCAACCTCAGACTCAGAACCAACACCTGGATTGAGTAATGGCTGTGCATCCTCAAGGAGCAAGTGGCTGACACTATGTTCAAATAACTCTGCTGACTCCTCCAAGCCTGACGCTGGGGGCTATGGCAGGAATAGCTGTTGACAAGGAGGCAGAATAAGCCACTCTGGCAGCTGCAGTGAACTGAACACTTGTCTCTACTTGGGTGATGGAGCATGAGGAGGATGAGGATGGTTTAGTAAGCGAGTCCAACACCTCCTCTGCATGCTGTGGCTGGATAGTACGGGCAACATTACTAAACAGGGGAAATGATGCCCTGCATGAGGACTGATTACGTCCACCTTTGCCTTTGGACACATACCCTGCTGGCCCCCTTTTAGTGCCATAGGAAGGTCTGCCTCTCCTTGCTGTCCTCCCAGACGTGAGGGGGGTGCTTATTAACAAACTAATAAAGATGTGTAAATGTGTACATGAATTAACACCCCTGCCTGTCCCCCATAAGGCGTAGATGGATTTTAGGAACACACAGAAGAAAAAAAATTAGAGGAGTGAAGTTTATGAGAGGGTAGTAGGATAGATAGAAAAATTCAGTCAAATAATAGGGTGCCAAGCTGTGAAGAGCCTTATAGGTGGGCATGAGGATTTTGAGGTTAGGACAAAACTTAAGAGGTAGCCAGTGCAAGGACTTAAGGATCTGAGTAATATGAGATCTGGTCCAGGGTTCATGGTGGTTAGGTCAAATTTGGTCTTAACAGGGAGTGGGTTGTGCAGCACCTTATATACCAGACTAGTGAGGATCATAAACAGGCCTGGATCTAGGGGGGTACTGGGGTGTGCTGCACTACCTCCAGGTCTCCAAGACCAGTGCATCCATTAACCATGACCCAGTCCCCTATCCCCAGTGCAGCTTCCCTCCTTTGCTTGCAGTGGTGTTTTGCTACCATGGCCTGTGTGAGGGGTAGTAGGATGCTATACTGTATATTCAAACTGATAAAGGGGTGCCAAGCAGTTCAAAGTCTTATAGGCGGGTATGAGGATTTTTAAGTCAAAGTGAAAAGGTAGCCAGTTCACAGACGCGATGATAGGAGTAATAGGAATATTGGTTTACGGTTAATGCTGGTTAAGTCAATTTGGTCCTAGGAGGGATTGTGCTGTGTAGCACCTTATATAACAGACTAGGAGGGATAGTAAGCAGGTCTGGATATATGGGGTGCAGATCTTCTAGACTGGCTCATGCACTGAGCTGTGACCCAGTCTCTGGCGCAGCTCCCTCCACCAGTCTGTTGCTAGTATTGCATGCATCCAAATAGTCAATGGCATCATGAGTAGGCTCCGCCTGCAGCACTAACAGGGGATGGAAGTGGAACCTTTTCTTTCCAGATCTGCAGCCTGCTTCACCTCCTGACTCCCACCCTCTGGCTTTCTGGTTTTAACATGTACACAGACAATCTGATGGGGACAGTTGGTGTAAGGGGACACTCTGAGGTGGACAGTTGATGAAAGGGGGTACTTTAATGGGGAAATTGATCTAAGGGGGTTCTCTGATGGGGAAATTGAATTAAGGGGATACTCTTTTATGTTTTATCCTTCAGACCTTTTGCTTTTGTTGTTGCCTGTCTCTGGAATTTATATATCTTATCAATATCTTTTTCTAAATTAGACCCCCAAAATTGGACACAGTATCCTAAATAAGGCCTAGATGAATCAGGACCTCCTTCCTCCTGCTGGAGTTCTCGCTATTTAAGGATCTATCTAAGGGAATTGGGACCTCGTTCATTCTGCTGTTGACCACTCTAGTGATCACTAATGATCTTTATTAGGGAATTGGGACCTCCTTCTTGTTGCTGGTGACCCCTCTAGTGATATAAGGATTCCTTTTGTGTCCCCTCCCCTCCTTTCCCTTTTTCTTTCCCTTCCCTTCCCTCTTTATGATGGATCATTGAGAGCTAATAATTTAATGTAAGTATTGTAGAAACAGGAGTGCGCCTACAGGTATAGAATGCAAACTCCTCCAATCCCAAAAAAGTTTGTGAAGCAACGTGGCTCTTTTTAGCATTCATTGGATCCCAGAATCGATGGGAAAGTCCAACAGAGTATACATAAAATAATACAATAATAAGAAGCCTCCAGAATCCCTAGTTCTCCTGTCATATATTGGCAACCATACAGACACCCCCTCCCCATTCAGCACAGATGTCCAATCTATATGGTGCACCTAGATGGCTTCCTTGCATGCAATAATGCATATTATATTCTGGACCCTTCCTTCTATAATACCTCTCTACCAGCAATCAAAAATCCTTCCCTGAAACAGTTTCCTTCCCCATCTACAAAGATGTAAAGTCAGCTGATTGGTTGATTAAGAACTTTTGATCTTGTTGAAAAACAATGTATCTTGGCCTCACATACCTTTTCTTTAAGGCAAATTCTTTATTACTTTTATACCTAGGTAAGAAAGTTACCCATTGAAATGCAATTTACCATAAACAAGTACCCTATGAAAGTTTCAGACCCCTCATATTGATTTACCATCTTTTAAATATTCAATCTGCATTGTGTAACCCTTGTTTCTTGGGACAGTAAACTATTAACAATGCCCATTTGAATAGCAGACCAAGAGTCTATTGCCTTGTGTTGCTTATCGTGCACACACTGTTAATTTCAGCTCCGGATTTTAGCCTTGTGTAATTCAAGGCGCTTACACTGTGAGTTTGTTCAATCTTCACATTTTGCACCACTTAGTCTAATTGGTTAATTTTAGATTTCCCATTGGCATGTGGTTTACTATATCACTACACCTGATACTTTACACTTTTTTACTTATATGATCACAGCTCTGGGCCTAATATCAACTTTTACAATTTGTTGATTTCCATTCCCTTCCATTTGGTCATGGGTTTGTCCTAGACATGTGCAATTCGTTTCATTCTAAATTCGTTTTTTAACGAATTTTGACAAATTCCTTAATTGGGAAATATCCAAATTAATGAAAACCTGTTTAACAAATGTTTCCGAGTATTCGTAAATTTGGATATTTGTAATTTGTAAGTACGTACATTCGTAAATTAGTAAATCCAGAAATTTGTAAATTCGGAAATTTACTAACTAACTTACTAACCATTAAATTATAGGTATTGAAATGTACTTTCAAATTTGGCTCTTAGTGAACATAACAAATACAAATTTATCCGAAGTTACGAATTATCCAAAATAACGAATGCCGTATCCAAACGAATGGAACGTAATGAATTAATAATAATAAATAATAATAATAATAATAATAAAAACTTTTTATTATTATTATTTATTATTAATTTGTTCTGTTCCATTTGTTTAGATGCAGCATTCGTTATTTGGGATAATTCGGAACTTTGGATAAATTTGTATTTGTTACGTTCACTAACAGACAAATTTGAAAGGAAATTACAATACCTATCATTTAATAATTAGTTATTATTTCTGATTTTCTCATTTTCAGGTTTTCGGTTTTTCGAATTTCCAAATTTCCAAATTTTCTAATGTACGAATGTACAAATTTACAAATGTCTGAATTTACGAATGTACAAATGTACGAATTTACAAATTTACGAATGTGCAAATGTACGAATTTACTAATTGCGATCATAACCCGAAAAACGAAAAAAAAACAAAACAAATGCAACAAAAACTAACAAATTATTTGGCAGTGCACATGTCTAGTTTGTCCTGCTTTTTTTAATACATACACCACTATAGACTGTTATACACTACTCATTTATATTCAGAGAAGTGGAGCCCATTTTCACTACCACTTGGACATCTCTCTTGGGGACTTTTAAGTGCTCCTTGTCTCTTTCTGTGTCCTGACACTTCAGCTTCCACAGGGGGACATTCCCAGTGGTCCCAACCTTCTAGCCATACATACTAAGCCAACGTAAGTATTAAGGGATGCTATTCGTCCCCTGCATCCATTATCCCCCTTTCCCTGGGTCAACCACAAAATTATGGTCACATTTATCGGTATGTTTTATTGTAGATTCATGCAGCATCCGCCCCTGAAGAGTGGGCAATTATCCCACATAGGGATGAGCCGAACACCCCACGGTGCGGTTCGCACCAGAACCTGCGAACGGACCGAAAATTCACACGAACGTTAGAACCCCATTGACGTCTATGGGACTCGAACGTTCAAAATCAAAAGTGCTCATTTTAAAGGCTAATTTTCATGGTATAGTCCTAAAAAGGGTTTGGGGACCCAGGTCCTACCCCAGGGGACATGTATCAATGCAAAAAATACTTTTAAAAACGTCCATTTTTCGGGAGCAGTGATTTTAATGATGCTTACCCACTTCATTACCGGGCCATAGTCAAATGACGGCCACAGATGGGATCTCCCATCCTGGGTGGCCGTCATATGACGTTCTGGGATCCCCGGCCTTCTAGGGGGGGCGTGCGCCCGCGGCATTGCTCGGGACCTGGTGCATGTGCACGGTGGCCGCGATTGCCGCCGGTTACCCGCAATTGCCCGTTAACCGAGCAGGACTGTGGATCTGTGTGTGTAAACACACAGATCCATGTCCTGTCAGTTGAGAGGAGACCGATCTGTGTTCCCAGTACAGAGGAACACTGATCGGTCTCCTCCCCTTGTGTGTCCCCTCCCCCTACAGTTAGAATCACTCCCTTAGGAAACATAATTAACCCCTTGTGTCCCCTAGTGGTTAACCCCTTCACTGCCTGTCACATTTATACAGTAATCAATGCAATTTTATAGCATTGATCGCTGTATAAATGTGAATGGTCCCAAAAATGTGTCAAAAGTGTCCGATGTGTCCGCTATAATGTTGCAGTCATGAAAAAAAAATCGCAGATCGCCGTTATTACTATGAAAAAAAAAATACATCTTTAAAAAAAATGCCATAAATCTATCCCGTATTTTGTAGACGCTATAACTTTTGCGCAAACAAATCAATATACGCTTATTGCGATTTTTTTTACCAGATATATGTAGAAGAATACTTATCAGCCGAAACTGAGGAAAAAATTTAATTAAAAAAAAAAATTAGGATATTTATTATTTTTTTTCAAAATTGTCGCTCTTCTTCTGTTTATAGCGCTAAAAATAAAAACCGCAGAGGTGATCAAATACCACCAAAAGAAAGCTCTATTTGTGGGAAAAAAAGGACGTCAATTTTGTTTGGGTACAATGTTGCACGACCGCGCAATTGTCCTTTAAAGTGCGACAGTGCTGAAAACTAAAAATTGGTCTGGGAAGGAAGGGGGTGAAAATGCCCTGTATTGAAGCGGTTAAAGTAAAAAAAAGTGAAATATTTCTTTAAATATCGTACCTGGGGGGTGTCTATAGTATGCCTGTAAAGTGGCGCGTGTTTCCCGTGCTTAGAACAGTCCCTGCACAAAATGTCATTTTTAAAGGAAAAAAAGTCATTTAAAACTGCTTGCGGGTTTAATGTAATGTCGGGTCCTGGCAATATGGATGAAAATCAGTGAGACAAACGGCATGGGTACCCCCAGGCCATAACCAGGCCCATTGGGTCTTGTATGGATATTAAGGGGAACCCCGCACCCAAATTACAAAAAGGAAAGGTGTGGGGCCACCAGGCCCTATATACTCTGAACAGCAGTACACAGGCGGTTCAAACAAGACAGGGACTGTAGGTTTGTTGTTAAGTAGAATCTGTTTGTAATTTTGAACGGGTACATTTTTAACGTGTTTAGCTCCAGCCAAAAAAAATCTATTTTAAGCTTTTTGGAAAACATAGGGAAGGGTTATCACCCCTGTGACATTTGTTTTGCTGTCTGTCCTCCTCTTCAGAAGATTTCAAATTTTTGAAAATTTGGGGTTTTTTGTGGAACAAGGATTGGAAAGCATCAGTGGAAAGGAGAATTTTTTTTTCCCATATTAACTCTTACAGGAGAGAATTTCTCTTCTTAGGGGTAGATTTCATCTCACTTCCTGTTGTCTCCTTCTGTTTGCAAGTAGGAGTAGTTTGTAAGTTGGATGTTTGAAAGTAGGGGCCTGCCCTATATACTCAGCAGAAATTTGGGCCTTAGGTGTTGTTGTGGCCACAACACTGTAAGCCCTCACAGGGCCCTGCTGTGAAATATTAGATCAAGAATTGTAATTACATGCCCAACAGGGGCAGAAAAATTGGGCCTTTGGTGGTGGTGGTGGTGCTGGTGCCACAACACTGTAAGTCCTCACTCGCTCTTGGTGGGCACAGAAACGGGCCCTGCTGTGAAATATTAGATCAAGAATTGTAATCACATGCCCCTGTTGAACAGGGGCTGAAAAATTGGGCCTTAGGCACGGGTGCTGGTGCCACAACACTGCAACCCCTCACAGATACTCTAGTTGGAACGCAGGAACCAGCCCTGCTGCAAAAGTATTGCATCAAAAATTGTAATTACATGCCCCTATTAAACAGGGGCTGAAAAATTGGGCCTTAGGCACTGGTGACAGCGCCCAGAACCAAAAATGTTCTTACAAGCTATCAGCGTGATCATTGAGGAGGAAGAGGATAATTACTCAGGATAGTCACTCAGTCAGCATAGGCAGTCTTTGAAGGGATCTGAGATTTCAAAAAAAATTATTCGGTTACATCAGCATCAGGTGCTTGGTAGCTGGTGGTGATCCAAGACTGATTCATTTTTATGAAGGTCAGTCGATCGACCGAGTCGGTGGACAGACGCACCCTGTGATTGGTTACTACGCCTCCAGCAGCACTGAATGTGCGTTCCGAAAGAACGCTGGATACAGGACAGGCCAGTAGCTCAATTGCATACTGTGCAAACTCTGGCCAGTGATCCATCCTCAAGACCCAGTAACCCAGAGGATTTTCAGTGGGAAAGGTGTCCAAGTCAGATCTTGCTTCTAGGTATTCATGCACCATGTAAAACAGATGCTGGCGATGGTTGCTGGAACCGATCATACCTTGGGGCTGCGGACTAAAAAATTGTCTGAACGCATCGGTCAGAAGGCCACCTTCTCCACCGCTCCTTCTTTGACTGACCGAAGGCTCAGCAACACGTTGTCCAGAAACAGGAGTTTGTAACCTCCCAGTCTCTGGGAACGCGTTGCACAAAACTTTTTGCAAGGCCTCCCAAAGATGTTTCATCCTCTGCTCCCTCTGCGACGGCAAGATAACGTGTAAATAATGTAGCTGCCTGCGGTAGTTATAGGATCAGGAAAACAACACCAACCTTCTACAGGTAGCTTTAGCTGAACACTGTGCAGAGGTTGCACTACACTAACATGTAAATAATGTATCTGCCTGCTGTAGTGATAGGATCAGGAAAACACCACCAACCTTCTACAGGTAGCTTTAGTTGAACACTGTATAGAGGTCGCACTACACTAACGTGTAAATAGTGTAGCTGCCTGCGGTAGTGATAGGATCAGGAAAACAACACCAACCTTCTACAGGTAGCTTTAGCTGAACACTGTGCAGAGGTCGCACTACACTAACGTGTAAATAATGTAGCTGCCTGCGGTAGTTATAGGATCAGGAAAACAACACCAACCTTCTACGGGTAGCTTTAGCTTAACACTGTGCAGAGGTCACACTACACTAACGTGTAAATAATGTAGCTGCCTGCAGTAGTGATAAGATCAGGAAAACACCACCAACCTTCTACAGGTAGCTTTAGCTGAACACTGTGCAGAGGTCGCACTACACTAACGTGTACATAATGTAGCTGCCTGCGGTAGTGATAGGATCAGGAAAACAACACCAACCTTCTACAGGTAGCTTTAGCTGAACACTGTGCAGAAGTCGCACTACACTAACTTGTAGCTTTAGCTGAACACTGTCCAGAGGTCGCACTACACTAACTTGTAGCTTTAGCTGAACACTGTGCAGAGGTCGCACTACACTAAAAAATAATGTAGCTGCCTGCGGTAGTGATAGGATCAGAAAAACACCACCAATCTTCTACAGGTAGCTTTAGCTGAACACTGTGCAGAGGACGCACTACACTAACTGTAAATACTGTAGCTAATAGGACTAATAGGATCAGAAGAACACCAGTAATTTTCTTCAGGTAGCTGTAAATACTGTAACAACACCTGCCTGCCTGTCAGTAGGAAGATAATAACAGGAACCGATCTAGCTAAACTGAATACAGTGTATATATATATACATATATATGTACACAACACCTGTGATGCATATATACACACAATACACTGTAAGTGCAGCTAACTAACTGACTGTCCTGCCTAATCTATCTAACTTAAATCAAATGACACTGTCTCTCTGTCTCTCAACGCCGGCACACACTACACAGGGCTGACGTGCAAGCGGTATATAGTGTGGGGCGTGTACTAAACCCCCTGAGCCATAATTGGCCAAAGCCACCCTGGCTTTGGCCAATTACAGCTCTCTGTACAGACAGCACTGTGATTTGCCAAGCATACAAGTCATAGTGCATGCTTGGCCAAACATCAGCCAGCAATGCACTGCGATGCCGCAGTGAATTATGGGCCATGATGCGCCACACAAAATGGCCCATATCGTTCGCAATTCGGCGAACGATCGTTAAGCAGTGGAAACTGGCCACCGCATTCTTAACAACCGATGACTCATCAGTTGTCAGTAGGCTTTTCCCGCTAACAGCTGTAGTGTAAACAAAAAAATTCTGGAAATGAAAAATTCTGAAAAAGGAACAGAGTTGGGTCCCTTCCAGGTCTGGTATGGGTTTAAAGGGGAATAGCATGGCAAAATAATAAAAATGGCATGGGGTCCCCCCACAATCTACACCAGACTCTTATCTGAGCATACAGCCTGGCAGGCCAGGAAAGGGGGGGGTGAGCGCCCCTCCCCCCAGAACCATACCAGGCATACCAGGCCACATGCCCTCAACACGGGGGAATGATTTGGGACCGGGGGCTCTGCCCCCCTACCCCAAGGCACCTCATCCCCATGTTGATGAGGACAAGGACCTCTTTCCCACAACCCTGACCAGTGGTTGTGGGGGTCTGCGAATGGGGTGGCTTATTGGAATATGGAAGCCCCCTTTAACAGAACTATATGTGTGTGTATATATATATATCCAGGAAAAATCAGAACAAGATCTCCAAATCTTGCAATAAAGTCCTTTACTTCAAAAAGCACATCTTCATAAAAAATTAGTTGGACTGCACATGTTTCAAGCATATCATTGAAGATGTACTTTTTGATGTAAACAAGCTTATTGCAAGATTTGGAGATCTTATTCTCATTTTTTTTGTTTTTTTTTATTTTGGTGGAACAATTGGAGCCCACCATTGATGTGATCCCCAGCAACACATTTGTAACACAGAAGGGGTGACTCACTCTATTTTTGAAACATACACATTGCTCAAAAAAATAAAGGAACACTTTTTAATCAGAGTAAAGCATCAAGTCAACTCCTTGGATATTGATCTGGTCAGTTAAGTAGCAGAAGGGGGTTGTTAATCAGTTTCAGCTGCTTTGGTGTTAATGAAATTAACAACAGGTGCACTTGATGGGCAACAATGAGATGACCCCCGAAACAGGAATGGTTTTACAGGTGGTGGCCACTGACTTTTTTTCCCCTACTCTTTTTTCTGACTGTTTTTCACTAGTTTTGCATTTGTCTAGGGTCAGTGTCACTACTGGTAGCATGAGGTGATACCTGGACCCTATAGAGGTTGCACAGGCAGTCCAACTCCTCCAGGATGGCACATCAATACATGCCATTGCCAGAAGGTTTGCTTTGTCTCCCAGCACAGTCTCACAAGCATGGAGGAGATTCCAGGAGTCAGGCAGTTACTCTAGGAGAGCTGGCCAGAACCATAGAAGGTCGTTAACCCATCTGAAGGACTGGTATCTGCTCCTTTGTGCAAGCAGGAATAGGATGAGCACTGGATGAGCCCTACAAAATGACCTCCAGCAGGCACTGGTGTGACTGTCTCTGACCATCAGAAACAGACTTCAGGAGGGTGGCCTGAGGGCCTGACATCCTCTAGTGGGCCCTGTGATAACTGCCTAGCACCATGGAGCTTGATTGGAATTTGCCATTGAACACCAGAATTGGCAGGTCCACCACTGGCACCCCCCTGTGCTTTTCACAGATGAGAGCAGGTTCACCCTGAGCACATGTGACAGACGTGGTAGGGTCTGGAGAAGCCATGGAGAATGTTATGCTGCCTGTAACATCCTTCAGCATGACCAGTTTGGTGGGGGGTCAGTGAGGGTCTGGGGAGGCATATCCATGGAGGGATGCACAGACCTCTACACGCTAGAGCAGGGATCTTCAAACTACGGCCCACCAGCTGTTGCTGAACTACACGTCCCATGGGGCATTGTAAAACTCTGACATTCACAGACATGACTAGGCATGATGGAATTGTAGTTCCTGAACAACTAGAGCACCATGGTTTGAAGACCCCTGGGCTAGACAATGGCACCCTGACCAGGTATTAGGATGAAATACTTTGACCCATTATCAGGCCCTATGCTGGTGAAGTGGGTCCTGGGTTCCTCCTGGTGCACAACAATGCCCGGCCTCATGTGGCAAGAGTTTGCAGCCAGTTCCTGCAGAATGAAGGAATTGATACCATTGAATGGCCCCTCGCGTGCCAGACCTAAATCCAATAGAACACCTCTGGGACATTATGTTTTGGTCCATCCAATGCCACCAGGTTGCACCTCAGTCTTTTCAGAAGCTCAGTGATGCCCTGGTCCAGATCTGGGAGGAATTCCCAGGACACCATCCGTCGTCTAATTAAAAGCATGCATACAAGCACTTGGGGGCATATTGAGTTGCTGCAATGAAATTTCAGCAAAATTGACTCGCCTGCTGCATCATTTTTTCACTTACATTTTCAGGGTGTCTTTGAATGTAGGGTGATACTTTTTATTACCAGCAAACGATGTGGCATCCTGTCATTCCTAACACGTTTCACAGTCCATATCAGTATACTGTAGATATATATAGTTTGTTTTCTTCAGCAGGAACGTGTTCAGGCACCTCCAGCACTGAATGTATGTAATGTCAAAGGGTGCTGGATAAATGAAAAGGGGAATTGGGACTTTAAATGAAGCACAAATTAGTGCCTCCATCCCTGTAAAGGATAGAGAATAAAGGGTTTTAAATTAAGCAATTGGATAGTGGAGGTAGATTACAATATAAATTGTTTAATTGATAACATGGATCTGAAGACAATAACAAATTATTCATTTCATATATATACATAAAGCATGCACAAGGCATGAACATGATGAATAAAAGAGTACATACATAGCAACACATGATCATAATAGTAAATATATAAATTGATATGGCATACAAATGCCAATGGCAACATGCCCGATACTGACACATGTGTCCACATGGTAAATGTACATCTTGTGGATGGTAAGTGAACAGCATCATTGAGTATATTAGGTAGTAAGTAAGTATCATTCCGTATGAGGTGTAGCTGTGGCATCAGACAAAGCTCGACGCGTTTTGTGGATATGTCCACTCATCAGGAGCAGATGCGCCAGAAATTCTTATGGAATATATAGAGATATAATGAACCATACTCTAAATAGAGAGGAAATATCATGGTGAATGGATATTTTGTGTGTATAGATGGTCAACTAACCACACTCACCGACCCAGACAGCGAATGCAGCGCGTGGTAACCGGCACAAGGTGGACTGGAAGCATAACCTCACCATGGGAGCGGAGGCGGAATTATATAGGGATGCAACATCGGACAGTATAAGGAAGTGCAGGATATGACAGGAATCTCCATATGGCAAAAATGATGTGTAATTCATGAAGCAGGGGTACCTGGGAACAAAATATCAAGTGTGTGTATATATTAAGTAGTGAACCCAGTATAGCTGGAGTGATGGCAGAAGTAAGGATGGTGCCAAAGGGTATTAAAGAGTCAACCCAACAGATACTGGCTGCTCGGGGATCTATTGTTGCTGGGGATGTCTATTGTTGCTGGAAGGTCAATTGTTCTTAGGAGGTATCTACTGTTGAGGGAGGGGTCTTTTGTTGCTGGCTGCTGGGAGATCTATTGTTGCAGTCGGGGCTTTATTGTTGCTGGGGTGGATATATTGTTGCAGGAGGGTATTTTGTTGCCTAACTCCATGTTTACTTTTACTTTAAATATAGTTTGTTTGGGCCAAGCTTGCCAAAACACATTGTTTCCCTTACTAATTGATGTGGCTGCCATTAGCGCTGCATAAACTGCAACAAAAAAACAACAAAAAATATATTATGCATCGCATTCTTGTGCAGTTATATGTATATGTGCCCATAAATGCCGTCTATCAGTGCCCATCAATGAAGGAGAAAAATTACCGGTTTTCAAAATTTTATAACAAAATATGAAACTTTTTTTTTTTTTTTCAAAATTTTCGATCTTTTTCGTTTTATTTAGCAAAAAATAAAACCCAAAGGTGATTAAATACAACCAAAAGAAAGCTCTATTTGTGGGAAAAAAATTACAAAAATGTCATATGGGTACAGTGTTGCAGGGCCGCGCAATTGTCATTCAAAGAGTGACAGCGCTGAAAGCCGAAAATTTGGTCTGGGCAGGAAGGGGGGTTTAAGTGAGCAAGTGGTTAAAGCCTAACACCAACCAAAAATAAATATTTTTTTTTTGTTTTGGATAGGATTGAAATAAAACCAAAAAGATACTGAAACACTCAGAAGATAAGGACAAACCACAAGGAAAGGATGGAGAGCTGTTTTGTTGTTTAGTTTTTTCTTTAGTAGGATGTAATGAAAAAAAAAAATAATACAATGTCAGTAACATGAGCAACTTGTAGGGTCCCAAAAAAACTGATAGACTGTATTGAGTTTAATAGAAAATTACAGCGGCTGCAGATTGAAAACAAATTTCTAATAGCAGTAAATTACAATACGGTTTCTGTAGCAATGGTATATGCCACATTTTTATTTTATTTTATTTGCTATATTTTTTCACAAAAGTGCAGTTACCCATTAACCGCTTCAGCCCCGGAAGAATTTACCCCCTTCCTGACCAGAGCACTTTTTGCGATATGGCACTGTGTCGCTTTAACTGACAATTACGCGGTCGTATGACATTGCACCCAAACAAAATTGACGTCCTTTTTTTCCCACAAATAGAGCTTTCTTTGGTGGTATTTGATGGCCTCTGTGGTTTTTATTTTTTGTGCTATAAACAAAAAAAGAGCATCAATTTTGAAATAAAAAGCAATATTTTTTTACTTTTTGCTATAATAAATAACCCTAAAAAATATATAAAAAACACATTTTTTCCTCAGTTTAGGCCAATATGTTTTCTTCTACATATTTTTGGTAAAAAAAATCGCAATAAGCGCATATTGATTGGTTTGCACAAATGTTATAGCGTCTACAAAATAGAGGATACATTTATGACATTTTTATTTTTTAAATCTTTTTTTATTAGTAATGGCGGCGATCTGCAATTTTTATCATGACGGCAACATTGTGGCAGACACATCAGACTTTTTTGACACTATTTTGGGACCATTGTCATTTATACAGCAATCAGTGCTATAACAATGCACAGATTACTGTGTAAATGTCACTGGCAGGGAAAGGGTTAAAATCTAGGGGGCGATCAAGGGGTTAAGAGTGTTCTAGGGAGTGATTCTAACTGTGGAGGGGAATGGGCTACCACTGACATGACAGCGATCACTGCTCCCATGGAGAGGGTGCTTTGAGTTATCCCCCAATTTACCTTTTCCCCATGTTGATGAGGACAAGGGCCTCATCCCCACAACCCTTGCCCAGTGGTTGTGGGGGTCTGCGGGTGGGGGGCTTATCAGAATCTGGAAGCCCCCTTTAACAAAGAGACCCCCAGATCCTGGCCTCCCCATGTGTGAAATGGTAACGGGGTACAAATATACCCCTACCATTACACAAAAGTCCTTTATTAAAAAAAATTAAAAATTAAAAAAAAATTTAAAAATGCCACAATGTCCATTCATCTTCTTCTATCACGCCGTGACAGACTGAAAAAGAAAAAAAAAGAAAAATCCGTAACCGACCCGTCTCTATGGGAGACTCCCGCCATGTGATGCTTCTTCGCTTGTAAAAGTTCTTATATAACTGAGGGCGGGGCCACCAGGTGACATAAACGGGTGACCCCGCCCCCATTGACACCACGGGGAAGCCATAGGGAAGTCCTTGTGGCATCAGAGGGGGCAGGGTCACCCAGGTATGTCACCAGGTGGCCCTGCCCTCAGTTATATAAGAACTGTCACAAGCGAAGAAGCGTCACACGGCGGGAGCCTCCCATAGAGGCGGATCGGTTGCAATTTTTTTTTTCTTTTTTGGTCCGGGCGGCTAAATAGAAGATGAATTGACATTGTGGGACATTTTTATTTTTTTATTTTTTAATAAAGGGCCTGTCCACAAGCTGTGTCTTGTTGTTTTTAACATTTTGACACTTTTTTGTGCAATGGTAGCAAGGTCCATAAAAACATGGTCCTGACCTAAACCCGATAGAACACCTTTGGAATAAATTAGAGCAGAGACTGTGAATCAGACCTTCTTGTCCAACATCAGTGACCTCACAAATGCTCTTCTGGAAGAATGGTCAAACATTCCCACAGACACACTTCTAAACCTTGTGGACGGCCTTCCCAGAAGAGTTGAAGCTGTTATAGCTGCAAAGGGCGGAGCCAGCTCAATATTGAGCCCTCCGGACTAAGACTGGGATGTCATTAAAGTTCATGTGTGTGTAAAGGCAGGCGTCCCAATACTTATGGTAATATAGTGTATATCTTTGTAGTATTTGTCGGCACAGAACATTTCCTTTTTTGGATAATGTCTTCAGAACAATATTTAACTATATCTTGCCTTCTCTGGTATACAGTCATGATGAGCCAAAAAAGTTTTTTTTTTCATATTTAAGCCATAGATTTTTATTAGGCATCAAAGTATCACAGAATGAAAACTATAGAAATTGAAATATTTCCTGTACATGATGATCCATCACCGATATGTCATACAATAGTAAGTAGTATATATAATAATAAACATTGAACAGACTTCTAGCAAATTATAATTTCAGCTGACACTTTGGCTCCCCTGAAAGGTGTTTTTTATTTCTCCAATATGGGGGTTGGGCCTGTCACCCCATTTGGGCTCACACTGTGACCAGTCTCATGTGACCCCCGTCAACACCCCAAGTTACAGTGAAGCATTTTCACATAGTTACAAAGTTAGTCAGATTGAAAAAAAGACACAAGTCCATGTAGTTCAACCAATAAAAGGGAAAAAAATAGAAAAAAAAATCATACAATCCTATATATACACAATCCTTCACCCACAGTTGATCCAGAGGAAGGCGAAAAACCCCAGTAAAGCATTCTCCAATTTGCTCCAGCAGGGGAAAAAATTCCTTCCTGATCCCCCCAAGAGGCAATCTGATATTCCCTGGATCAACTTTACCTATAAATGATAGTATCCAGTTATATTATTATGTACATTTAGGAAAAATTCTATGCCTATCCTCAGCCAATAGCATTGTGCCGTTGTGTGAAGCTCCTGGTTGGTGATGGTGCATCTGCAGTAGTTTGCCCATCAATGGGCAGCAGGCCCCACTTTTGGAGTAGATTTATGTTTTTGTTCCCCCAGGGAGGTTATAGAACAAAACTCATTATTCCGTCATACTGTCCTCATCCTGTATTATGGAAGGGCTGTTTTTAATTACGTGAGATCCATTTTCACATCTTCTTTGACTGAGTTTAGTCCCGTATAGTATGGAGAGTCCAATGCTGAACCCGGCGACATACACCTTGAAAAAATCAGGATGTCATAGATGCTATCCATGGACTTTTCGTGCAAAGAGGGAACCTCTAAACTTGCAACTCTGTAAAGTAGAAATACATAAAACATTATGAACCCATTTAAAATAATGTGATGTACCTGATTAGCATAGATATTACATTCATTTTCTATTTGCAGAATAGGTAAAAAAATAACGTCTCAGACATTTTGGTGCAAAGTTACAAAATTTGCATCAAATGGTCATGATCCTAGTTACCCACTTCCCACCCAGCCTATTGTCAAATGACGACTGGGCTGGACCTTCGTACTTCTGAGTGGACGTCATATGATGTTGCTGTGGCCCACTGCCGATATCATGTGATCACTGTGACCAATCACAGCAGATCACAAGACAATTGTACACAATGAATAGCTTTGATTTATCTATATATACACACTGTATATACACATGTGATACATGTAAATATTTGATGTATGTTATATGATGCACTGCACTGGTGACAGTAGATGAAAAAAATGTTTTGATTTGGGAAGAAATGGAGCAGAATACATTTTTACCTAAAATTATAAAGAAAGATTATTTATTTGCAAAATTGTATAACAGAGACAAAGAAAAACACTTTTTTTTACATTTTGGGCCTTTTTTTGTTTATTTATCAAAATAAAAAAAAATAAAAAAACAAGTGGTGAATAAATACCAAAGAAAGGAAAGCTCTTTTTGTGTGATATAAATGAATGATAAAAGTGTCACATGTGTACAATGTTGCATGACTGCACAATTGTCATTCAAAGTGACAGCGCTGAGAGCTGAAAACTGGCCTCTGGGCAGGAAGGGGGAGGGGGGAGTGTTCTGTATTGAAGTGGTTACATTCTTTTATGTCTCATTTATAATAATTGTAGAACAAAACTTCCCCTGACCTGATATGGCACATGAGAATTATGGCCACCAAAGCAGTGAGAAGTCCAGAACATGAATATTGGGGGATCTGGATTCACCTTATCAGTAGTTCATGGTTAAAGAAGGTCAGTTGACTTCATATGAAGCGCAGAAATCCTCAACAAAAATAATCTTATTTGGGGAACTGCCAGTTTAAGACCCACATGCAAAAAGTCTAATGGAAAAAAAAAAGATCTACTGCCCAACCTCATATTATCTCTGGAATGTAATAAAGACCATAAAGGACAACTTGTCTCAAATGCATTTTGTATGTAATTATCAGAGCTCTCACCTGAGAACACCAGGCTAAAAAATATGAACCAAGTAATCCAGGGCTGGGGAACGTTCCTCAAGAAGCCACCAATCATCTTTTAAACCCTGTGTTTTTAAAAATAATAATTTATAATAAAAGGAATAAATAATAAATACATTTTTCATGGAAAACCAGGACCACGCTAATTCTTATTACATTGAATACAGTTGTTTCAAATCATTTCACGTGTCATCATTGTATACGTTATTACTACAAAATTACCATCTAGAGGACAGGTGTCGGAGTTTGCATGGTGGGGTGTGTGGAAAAAATACAATCCCTCTACAAGCTTTAAAAACATTTGTTTTTCACGGAATAATATGAGATGAGAAGATCAGAACTTACCCTCCATAATTCTTGGTGTGGATGAAGTACACTCTACAGATGTCTATTCCTTAGACGTAGATGAAGGCCGATTCTCTCCAATCACAGATCATTATTTATCCTTCGTATTCTCGGACCACATATCAGGTCACACCACAAAAACTATTAAACTTAAACCATGATTAGTCATGAGAGAAAAGCAATCTGGGAAAACATTAAGCTGTCGTGGAATAATAGCAAAACACGACTACAAATCTATTACTGAGCAACACCAACCTGCACTAATATCACACAACCTGCCGGTAAGGAGGTGGAGAATTCCTTCATAGGTCATCCATTGAGCAGATATTTCAAAGGTTTTGTGAAGCAAAATCTAAATAAATAAATCAACTCCCTTACTGTGCAAACACAAAAAATATGTGTATATCATAAAGCTGAGTAATGTTTCATTAAAAATCTAAATCAAAAATGATAAAAAATATCCAACACCAAAAACTCCCAGTAATAGCTCCTATTCAGTGCTGCCAAACTTCAATGGAGATTTAAAGTTATATAGTCATATATATGACTGTCCTTAGATATTGGGGGGTATTTTTATAAATGTATTTAATTTTAATCCAAAGATTTGTCTATACATATTTTATCATATAAAATGTGTATCTCTCTATCTATCTATCTATCTATCTATCTATCTATCTATCTATCTATCTATCTATCTATCTATCTATCTATCTATCTATCTATCTATCTATCTATCTATCTATCTATCTATCTATCTATCTATCTATCTATCTATCTATCTATCTATCTATCTATCTATCTATCTATCTATCTATCTATCTATCTATCTATCTATCTGTCTGTCTATCTGTCTGTCTATCTGTCTGTCTGTCTGTCTGTCTGTCTGTCTGTCTGTCTGTCTATCTATCTGTCTGTCTGTCTGTCTGTCTATCTATCTATCTCTCTATCTCTATCTATCTTTCTCTATCTATGTATCTATATATTTCTATATATAAGAGAAAACAAAAGAATCCCCTTTATTATGCAATATCATGCCTTCTCTAATAAAATCACCCCGATTGTCAAAAAACATTGGAACCTTTTAAGATCCAGTTACCCTATGGTACAAGAATTCTGGAACCCACCCATGTCCTCCTATAGAAAAGGTAGAACGATACGGGATCGATTGATAAAATCTGATCAGCCTGTGGCTACAGTAGCCAAACTAACCTTTCTGGGACCAAAAAACCTGGGATCATACCCTTGCTTGTCATGCATACAATGTAACTCTATGATTAAAGGTAAATATTTTACACATCCACATAGGAGTTTCAATATCCCCATACGGGGTTACTATACATGCCAATCCTCATATGTAATTTATGCCATAAAGTGCCCGTGCGGTTTAGTCTATGTAGGGGAGACTACACAAAAAATTAAAGACTACACAAAAAATTAAAGATAGGATAGCGAGACATAAATACTCAATACGAGATAAACTGACCCAATTACCGCTGGCGAAACACTTTTTGGAATTTGGCCACAATGTATCACAATTAAAATTTATGGTCCTAGAAGGTATTGAGAAAAATAGGAGAGGGGGCAACCGTGAATTGGTTCTAAGGAAAAGAGAAGTATACTGGATACATTTTTTAAATACTATTGTCCCACATGGTTTAAATGTTGATTTGGATCTTTATTTATTTGTTTGACTATTAGAATGGAAAAATAGAAATAGCCAGATAAAGCAATTCTATGATGGGGATATCTTTTTGTTTCTATTCATGAATGTATTATTTCTCTGTATCTCTATAGGTATTTTGAATACATTAAAAATGGGAGTGAGGAGATTGAGAGATTTGACACCTGCTGCTTATCCTTGTGTTAATGGCATGTTAGAGATAAATCTATGCATATATAGATGTTAAACGGTATGTGATTTCAATTAATTAGCCATATTGATTCCATGTGTGAAGTACTTCATTAAATCTCTATTTAAATGAAGGATTGAAATGAAACCTTCAGATGTGCTTCAACGGATCTTAGGAAGGGCGTGAGCATACTAGCGTATTACTAACGTAATCCATTCATATCCTTTGATAATGCTTGGAATGATTATGCTTGCTTTGTAAATCTTTCCTGAAGATATTGTGAAATAAAGCAAAGAAGTTTTTAAGTACAGCAACCTCTTGACCTTTTTTTATATATATATATATATATATATATATATATATATATATATATATAAGTTTATATATATATATACATATATATATATATATATTTTTTTTTTTCTTTTTTTTTCCACGTCAGCAAACTTTTAGAGAGATTTTAAGTCAGCTGCGTCATTTACGCTGCGCCCCCTCTCTTTTTCGCATCATTATATATATATAAAGTTTATATATATATATATGTATATATATATATATATATATATATATATATATATATATATATATATATATATATATATATATATATATATAGTTAATATTTTAATTGTATTTATATACTGTAGAATTAAATAGTTTAATACTTACATTGATCTGTTAAGAAATTATGCTTATATTACTTACATTCTTCTTCCTCTTCTTCTGCTTTCTCTTCTTCTTCTTATTTATCAAAATTATCATTGTGCATTGTCATCACCATTATCACCACATTTTTTATTCTAATTCAATTAAAAATTTAAATTGAATTAAAAATGAAAAGCATTTTAACTTTTTTTGGAAAAATAATACCAGAATTACCATGCATTTCTAAAATTAGGTTTGTAGTTTCTTAAATCTTTTATATAAATCACAAATAAACCATACAGTGTATATTCAAAGAGTGCTGAGATGTTTTATTGTTGAATGCATTTATGTATATGTAACCAGCCATTTCTAAAATTTGGGTTTGTATTTTCTTGAATTTTCTATATATTGTGCATTGTAAATCACCAATAAACCATACAATGTCGCCAAAGAATGCTGAGATGTTTCTTTTTGAATGCATTTATGTTAAGAGCTTGGTAAGAAATTGCACATATTTGTAATAAAATATAATACTTATAAAAAGATGGATGATGCAAATATTACTTACATTCTTCTTATTCTTCTGCTTTTTCTTAATATCATTATTTATCGAAATAATCATAATCCATTTACATTTAAAGCATTTAAATTTTTTTGTAAAAATCATACCAGAATTACCATGCATTACGTAACCAGCCATTTCTAAAAAGTGGATTTTCTTGAATTTTCTATGTATTGTGCATTGTAAATCATCAATAAACCATACAGTGTTGCCAAAGAATGCTGAGATGTTTCTTTTTGAATGCATTTATGTTTAGTACTTGGTGAGAAATTGCACATATTTGTAATACAATCTAATACTTATAGAAAGATAAAATGTTACCATCACTATACAGAGCACCCGATGTTAAATTGGTGATGTCGATGCCACTGTCTACTATTTCGGGGTCTGTTTGGGAACAATTCTGTAGATGATATAAAAAGATAGACGTGTAAAGGGGACTCACACAATTTTTATGTATTTGTCAGCGTGTCAAAAGCCAACTTACCGGACTGCAGGTCCCCAATGTTGTATTACACAAGATTATCTGACAGTCTATAGAATATTTGCTGTAATTTCTAACAAACTTGGTCATATTAAGAGAGAAACGTCCTTGCAGGGAGACTCCATTCTCTTCCACATGTAGCGTAGAGTCATTGAGAACAGGGCAGCTGTTGAAAGACAAAAATGATGATAGCAGTCAGCTAAAATACAGCTATGTGCACCTACTAAAGTATCTGTAATTCTGATTTCTAATTCTATTCCTGTGATGGCAAAGCCAAATCAAGACCGTCCTAGTAGACTTCACCACATTTAAAGCACAACCTAACTCTGAAAAGGGAGATAATTCCATTGGAATGTTTAAACACTCTCCCTTCTCCAAGCAGTATTTTTCTTTTTTCTTTGGCCCCACCTCTATGCCTTTTCCTGGGCCAGAATGTCCTGTCCCTGGTTCTGCTGCCACCTGGGATACATACAGTGGGGATGGAAAGTATTCAGACCCCCTTAAATTTTTCCCTCTTTGTTATATTGCAGCCATTTGCTAAAATCATTTAAGTTCATTTTTTCCCTCATTAATGTACACACAGCACCCCATATTGTACACACAGCACCCCATATTGTACACACAGCCCCCCATATTGTACACACAGCACCCCATATTGACAGAAAAACACAGAATTGTTGACATTTTTGCAGATTTATTAAAAAAGAAAAACTGAAATACTACATGGTCCTAAGTATTCAGACCCTTTGCTCAGTATTTAGTAGAAGCCCCTTTTGATGAGTCTTTTTGGGAAAGATGCAACAAGTTTTTCACACCTGAATTTGGGGATCCTCTGCCATTCCTCCTTGCAGATCCTCTCCAGTTCTGTCAGGTTGGATGGTAAACATTGGTGGACAGCCATTTTTAGGTCTCTCCAGAGATGCTCAATTGGGTTTAAGGCAGGGCTCTGGCTGGGCCATTCAAGAACAGTCACCGAGTTGTTGTGAAGGCACTTCTTCATTATTTTAGCTGTGTGATTAGGGTCATTGTCTTGTTGGAAGGTAAAACTTCGGCCCAGTCTGAGGTCCTGAGCACTCTGGAGAAGGTTTTCGTCCAGGATATCCCTGTACTTGGCCGCATTCATCTTTCCCTTGATTGCAACCAGTCAGCCTGTCCCTGCAGCTGAAAAACACCTCCACAGCATGATGCTGCCACCACCATGCTTCACTGTTGGGACTGTATTGGACAGGGGATGAGCAGTGCCTGGTTTTCTCCACACATACCGCTTAGAATTAAGGCCAAAAAGTTCTATCTTGGTCTCATCAGACCAAAGAATCTTATTTCTCACCATCTTGGAGTCCTTCAGGTGTTTTTTAGCAAACTCCATGTGGGCTTTCATGTGTCTTGCACTGAGGAGAGGCTTCCATCGGGCCACTCTGCCATAAAGCCCCGACTGGTGGAGGGCTGCAGTGATGGTTGACTTTCTACAACTTTCTCCCATCTCCCGACTGCATCTCTGGAGCTCAGCTACAGTGATCTTTGGGTTCTTCTTTACCTCTCTCACCAAGGCTCTTCTCCCCCGATAGCTCAGTTTGGCCGGGTGGCCAGCTCTAGGAAGGGTTCTGGTCGTCCCAAACGTCTTCCGTTTAAGGATTATGGAGGCCACTGTGCTCTTAGGAACCTTAAGTGTAGCAGAAATTTTTTTTTAACCTTGGCAAGATCTGTGCCTTGCCACAATTCTGTCTCTGAGCTCTTCAGGCAGTTCCTTTGACCTCATGATTCTCATTTGCTCTGACATGCACTATGGACTGTAAGGTCTTATAAAGACAGGTGTGTGGCTTTCCTAATCAAGTCCAATCAGTATAATCAAACACAACTGGACTCAAATGAAGGTGTAGAACCATCTCAAGGATGATCAGAAGAAATGGACAGCACCTGAGTTAAATGTATGAGTGTCAAAGCAAAGGGTCTGAATACTTAGGACCATGTGATGTTTCAGTTTTTCTTTTTTTAAAAATCTGCAAAAATGTCAACAATTCTGTGTTTTTCTGTCAATATGGGGTGCTGTGTGTACATTAATGAGGAAAAAATGAACTTTTAGCAAATGGCTGCAATATTACAAAGAGTGAAAATTTTAGGGGGGCCTGAATACTTTCCGTCCCCACTTTAGATCCCAACTCCCAGAAGGCTGCAGGAGCAGGCACACAGAGTGACTGGGGGGTGCAAGACCATCAATGGCTGCCTGCCTGCTCCTGGAAGAGGCAGCCAGATGAAAAGGACCACGATGGCGTTGCAGGAGCCAGTCTATGTCAGACAAACAGAAAACTGAGGGTAGGACAATGCTGAACTTCCTGTGTGGGTGAGTATGTGTTTTGAAGAGAATGCAACATTACAAGTAAGAGGGGAAAAAAGACAGGGGAGGGAAGTTGAGTACTACTTTAAATTTGGTCTTGGACTAACTCTAGCCTGTTGATTGCCTGATTTCTGCCATTCTCTTCAATAGGCTCAGTACTGCTGTGCAAGGCATTACGGGACGCTTATACCAAGGAAAGAAACATCGTTTGGAAGGTCATAGAAAGGTAGCAAGATGTTACTTCAGAATTTATAGTTGGAGTGTTGGAGAAAAGAACTCTTACTAGTCACTGATGACGTTGTATCTTGCAGTATCTGTATCAGACGTAGTGGTCAGAAGGCAGCTCTTCAAAAGCAGCACGGCTGTAGAAGGAGTCTCGTTTTTCACACTTATCCCAACGTACAAAGGCACATTTGTATTTCTCCAGCCTCCTGGGTCCTCATAGAGAATGGTGTAATTAGAGTCTTGGAAGATGCCCATTCTGACCGCATATGATGAAGATCCTCCGAGGGTTATATTACTCTCACTGCAAAACAGTATTATAGCATTAGACACTTCTGTCACCTTGATGGCAATAACAACAGGACCATGACATTCTGTAGATTTCAGAAAGCTGGTTAGGTAATGTTTGGTAACATCACTATATACTGTGTGTAAAATGTTGTCCTTGCTAACCCTTAGGTAGGTAATTTTTCTAGAAAGACATGCATAGGCTTTATTGCAAGGCCACTTCAAGAGCTTCATTGTGTTAGGTTCCCCTTCCAAGCTACCACAGGTAACTAGGCTCCCCCTAGCCACCAATGTAAAGGACACTTCAACACTGACCATTAGGGATGACCTGAACACCCCCCTGTTCGGTTCGCACCAGAAAATGCGAACAGGCAAAAAATTTGTTCGAACACACGAACACCGTTAAAGTCTATGGGACACTAACATGAATAATCAAAAGTGCTAATTTTAAAGGCTTATATGCAAGTTATTGTCATAAAAAGTGTTTGGGGACCCGGGTCCTGCCCCAGGGGACATGGATCAATGCAAAAAAAGTTTTAAAAAGGGCCGTTTTTTCAGGAGCAGTGATTTTAATAATGCTTAAAGTGAAACAATAAAAGTGTAATATCCCTTTAAATTTCGTAGCTGGGGGGTGTCTATAGTATGCCTGTAAAGGGGCGCACGTTTCCCGTGTTTAGAACAGTCTGACAGCAAAATGACATTTCAAAGTCATTTAAAACTACTCGCGGCTATAAATGAATTGTCGGTCTGACAATACGCATAGAAGTTCACCCGGTTCCGTAACGAGTGACCCCACCCCCCTCTGACATCACGGGGAAACCCATAGGGAAGTTCCCATGTGCCAGTAGGGGGCGGGGTCACCAGGTGGCCCCACCCTCCGTTATTTAAGAAGTGTCAGAAGACGAGAAGCGTCACACAGTGGGAGCCTTCCATCATGGATGCGGGATCCGAGAACAAAGAAGGGAAGAAGACGCCGCGGAGGAAGATGCCGGACGAGAACACCTGAGCAAGAAGCAGAGGATCGAAGGAAGAACCAGAGGAAGAAGAAGAAAGAAGATAGAAGATAGAAGAAAGAAGAAGCATTTAAATAAAGGAATTGTCAAAAACTGCCTCTTGTCATTTTTAACATTTTTGACACTTTTTTTGTGAAATGGTAGGGGTACTTTTGTACCCCCTTACCATTTCACACGGGGGAGGCGGGATCTGGGTGTCCCCTTGTTAAAGGGGGCTTTCAGATTCCAATAAGCCCCCCACCCGCAGACCCCCACAACCACCGGGCAAGGGTTGTGGGGATGAGGCCCTTGTCCCCATCAACATGGGGACAAGGTGCTTTGGGGGGGACCCCAAAGCACCCTCCCAATGTTGAGGGCATGTGGCCTAGTATGGTTCAGGAGGAGCAGCGCTCTCTCGTTCCCCCCTCTTTTCCTGCGGCCTGCCAGGTTGCGTGCTCGGATAAGGGTCTGGTATGGATTTTTGGGGGGACCCCACACCATTTTTTTTACATTTTGGCATGGGGTTCCGCTTAAAAGCCATACCGAAGGGTCTGGTATTGATTTTGAGGGGGACCCCCACGCCATTTTATTTTTTAAATTTTGGTGCGGGGTTTCCCTTAATATCTATACCAGACCTGAGGGGGCTGGTATGGAATTTAGGGGGACCCCACACCATTTTTTTTTAAATTCTGGTTTGGGGTTCCCCTGTGGGGAAATCCCATGCTGTTTTTATCAATGAACTTCTATGTGCATCGTCGGAAAATTCATAAATAGCCGCGAGTAGTTTTAAATGACTTTTTTTCCTTTGAAATGTCATTTTGCTGTCAGACTGTTCTAAACATGGGAAACATGCGCCCCTTTACAGGCATACTATAGACACCCCCCAGGTACAAAATTTAAACTCTTCAACTGATCACATAGGCGTGTGCAAAAGGGTGAGCCAGGTGTGATGGACAGGTTCCCCCTGCTACTTGACTGCAGAGAAAGGGACTGGGGAATCCTTGTTTCCAGTCCCTTTCTTTGTCTCAAAAGTGAGACAAAACCACTGATACAGTATTTCACCAAAGCCCCCCAATGGGGCTCCTAAAAAATGAGTAAAAACAAAAATAAAAAATGATTGTAAAAAAATATTAAAATGTAAAAAAAGAATTATTAAAAAATGTATTTAAAAAATAAGCCACTGACACCAATCGTCCACTGCTCTACTGACACTGACCATTACCCCACTGCTATATAGATATAGATAAATATATATATATATATATATATATATATATATATATATATATATATATATATATATATATATATATATATATATATATATATATATATATATATCATACACACATACACACACACACTGTATATATATATATATATATATATACACACACACGCATGTGTGTTTGAGCTTTGGGGCGCACACCCTAATGCAATTGGCTGCGCACACCTATGACTGATCACCAATGTAAAAAGGCACTTCTCCACTGACCACCAATTTAAGGGAGCCCTTCTTCCAATGACCACCAATGTAAGGGGGCGATTATCTACTGATCACCAATGCAAGGGGGGCTCTTCTGTATTGACTACCAATTATCTTACTGACCACCAATGTTAGGTCAGTGTCCTTCAATGTAAGGAGGATCTTTTCCACTAAGTACCAATGTAAGGGGGCCCATTGGTATTGATCATCCATGTAAGGGGACACATTTTCACTGAGTACCAATATACAATAAGAGGAGATTTTTCCACTGAACAACAAAAGTAAGGTAGCACTTCTCAACTGTTTACTAACATACAGAGGAACATCTACACTGACCACCTATGTAAGGGGCTCTTCCACATTGATCACTAAATAAAAGGGGGGGGATTTTTCCATTGAAAAGCATTGTAAAGGAGCCCTTCTTCCATTGACCATCAATGTAAGGGGATACTTCTCAACTCCTCATCAACATAATGGGGCACTTCTCCACTGACTTCTCCAATGATCAAGAAAATGGGAGGGTGAGGGATGGGGGGGGCACATTTCTTGTAAGAACAGTGCAATGTATTTTCTTTCTAATTTATCTGACTAGTTATTCACAAAACAAGTCCCCTCCCAAGACATAGCAGCCCTACAATTTTAGTTAGACATACTCTACCTTACTCTCATCGTAGAGAACCACAGGACATTCTCCATGCTTCTTGGGTAAGTACATGAGATATTTGTGGAATATGTGAGTGAGGTGACTATGGATGATAAATACACCACATTTGTGTATGTTAAATAGCTGCTATTTACCTAAAATTAAATATACAAAAAAATAAATAAATTTCCCTCGTAGATTCAATGAATTATCAAACAGTTTCTAAAACATCATCCATAATCTTCCATCTTTATGTAAATTCATATCATTTAAAGTAAACCTGTATTGAGAAACACATTGAGAATGATTTCTGATGATGCCAGTGGCCTGGCTTTAGGTTAATGGGTACAAGCTCCCTTCCACATATAAGGGTCCAATGTAATATTTGAATTACAATTGTCACTGGGTTTCAAAGGGTGTGGGCACCCCCTTCTTTTCAGATTAAGAGGGTCAAAAATTTGGGATCTAGACCAGACATTAATAGGAGAACACAAAATTTGATGCTGATAATTCTAAAGTTTGGTTGCCAAACTAAAGCAGACAACCAAATTATTATCTATTGTCTGGCCCAGATCTTATCCTCCTTAGCCCTGATTAAGAGATCAGCTTTGGCAGTGCTTGAGGTTTCATTTCTGATTATTGCAGTCAGATGCATCTTGGCTCCTTCATGTTAAAAAAACAAGTCCATAGTAGAAGCTTAAATCCCATCTATAGGCTCCTACACAATGGGCCCCCCCTCCTGCCCCGTTAACTGTATTTTTTTTTAACTACCGTTACTTATCACTTAAAGATGTCTTCTGATCAGTCATGTTATGCGAGGTGATGTCTTTTTTATTGGGCTTTCTCCGGTGATTGATGGTCCTCAATAATGAAAGAAGCGGTGCTGATGTGATTATGTCAGCACTACTTTTCATCATTACAAAGAGCTGTAGGGTGCCCTGGTCACAACTCCTCAGGTGGGTGGGTCCAGGATTCCCTAAACTCATAGAATATGCTCAGTCTTCTAAATTGAATGATGTGCCAAGACTGAGGACATCTAGTAATGGCAGTAGTAAATTTAAAGAGTAAGTCCATATTAATATTTTTCATGGTAACCCCATTAAATACTCCAAGCGCCGATGGTTATGCTCCAGTGATCCACTGAAACCGGGTGCCGGAGTCTGTATTGCTAATTCCTGCCCGCTATGTTATGATGAGATGCGAAGATGCTGTACTCCTAACCGCCCATGTAATTAGTAAGGATAGAAAGGGGCTACAGCCTAGGCACCTCCCAGGCGGCACCTCCTGACATGTTTCATTCTGTCCATGGGGCTTAGTCATAGAGGTCTACCTCTATGACTAAGCCCCATGGGTGGGGTGAAATGAGCCAGTGAGCATGGCCTGGGAGGAGCCTAGGCTGAGGCCACTTTCTATCCTTACTAATTACATGGGCAGAATCTTCATCTATAATCATATTATGATTATATATTTATTTATTTATAGAAAAGTGAAGCTTTCCATTATTTGTCATGTATTAATGCTCTGTGTCCCCTCTAGAAAGATTTTTCCTCATTTTCTGCCCTGAAGACCTCCGGGGTTTCATTGCTAGCTACGTACCCACCAGCTAAGTTTCCTGCTTTTCTCTCTTGAAGTGTTTTCTTCAAAGTCCACTAAGAGGTCAGAGAACATCCTATACCTGGTACCATAATGCTACAATAATACTTTTAAATGTTGTAGCTCTCTTGTCTCTTCTTTTTACTCACCATCAGCTCTGTTCCGCAGTAAGCACTCCTGGGCAGTGTGGTGACAGTAATGTACCTTTTATCGCTTATTTCAATGACCCCGGTGCATTTACTGTCCGCCAGATGTAATGATGACGTATTGAATCCCAACAACTCAATGTAACATTTACTGTAGGAAACTGTAATTTGATTAATTCCACATTCGATATTGATACCTGGGGAAAATAAACATAAATTAGTGTATACATACAAAAAGGGATAGAATATTTTTTCTTCAATTATCTGCTTTAATAACCTCTATGGTGACTTGATGACGGTGACTGGGTTACCTGTCTAAGAATACTGAGGTATGTTCCTGACACTGATTGGAACTGAAGAACCTGTTTGGCTCAGCAATATTATACCATGACCTGTATATAAGAGAATCTTCAGAGAGAATGTTCAGTAGATTAACGTCACACCTTCCTATGTTATCTATCATTTGTTTTTTTGCTTGACCCCCCATCCACACCAAGGAAAATCCATTTTGGCAATTGGTTCCTTCACCATATTCAGTCAGCTGGTTATACCTTTGGACAGATTTGTTAATGAATAAATAACTGCATATTATATGCTACATAGTCAGAGGTTAATGAACAATTTTAACATATATTTTGCAACCTTTATTCGACTTGTTCTATGTTGTGATGATCAGATCTTATTTTTAATGCTTACACTTCAATCAAAACATATATCTTTTAGATCACTGCCTCTTCCTAATTCTTCATTTACCTGAAGTCAGTACATGTGACTTGATCATTTCAGCCTTAAACAATCAAAGAAAATCATTTTCTAGGCCATCAGCAGCCAGCTGACATTTTTTTAGTCCAAGTGGTTATTGTGTTAATGGAAAGATTTGCTACATGTTTTCATTGGGTGGTCATACAGTCTTGCAAAATATTGACCTGTGGATTGGTAAGCTAAGTTTGCCAAAGGTTGACTTCTTGCTAGCTAGGTCTTTCAGCAGGGAAGGTAACCATATTTCCCTGTATAGTTTTAAGAAGCTAAAGATCTGCTTGTGAATATGCCTGTAAAGGGTTTCATTTATCTAGGCAATGGTATTCACTATATTTGTGTAAACCTGACTGTCACACCTCTATGAGTTTGTTCGTCATCCCATTCCAAAATTGTGGCCATTAATATGGAATTGGTCATCTTTTGTGGCTAAAACTTCCTAAATTATTCTGGGAAGGTTTTCCACAAAATTTTGGTTGGCATCTGTGGGAATTTGTGGCCATTCCTAAGGTCAGGTACTGATGAAAAGACTTGACTCGAAATCAGCATTCCAATTCATACCAAAAGAATTCAGTCAAGGCTCTGTGCAGGACACTCAAGTTCCTCCACACCAAACTGGTCAAATCATGTCTTTACGGGACTGTTCCAAACTGGTTAACCCATGTCTTTATGGAGCTGCTCCAAACTGGTCAACCCATGTCTTTATAGAACTGGTTTCAATGTCATTATGGAACTGGTCCAAACTGGTCAAACCACATCTTTATGAGCTGGCTTTGCACACAGTCATGCTAGAAGAGAAAAAGGGTCTTCACTAAAGCTACCACACGGTTGGAAGATGTCTTTGTATGATGTAGTATTTGAAGGGGAATCCACAGACTTTGGCCATATAGTAATCGTAATGGTCAGGTATCCATAATCTTTTTTCCTATTTAATGTAGCTAACAGTAGTAGTTAGTCCCATTTTATTGGACTTATTCTGTAATAATGATGACATTTTGAAACTTATTCAAGTGTTTTTTTTGACTAAAGGAGGCCACATGTATCAGCAGTGAAACCTCTTCAACATTATAAGCCCAGTTGAATCTTACCACTATTAGCTATTGAGCAGGTAAGCAGGAAGTCCCATATCAATAATTTTAGGTCACAGCCAACTTTAGCTCATGTTGGGTGAAACATTAGGGAGGGGTGGAACTAGGTGGGGTATTGGTGTGCTTTGGCATTCTTTAATAACATTGGCTGTAATATGACATCTTCAGTTGGCAACTTCCTGCTTTTCTGTTGAGTTCCTGGAGCATGGTTGATTTCCCTTTGATAGGGACCCTGAGTTCCAGAGGAAATGTTTTTTCTTTCACAAAGATTGTATTAGGGTTTAACAGAAAAAGTACTATAATGTTAGTAGACTGGAGCCATCCATAGAGAAACAATGACAAACATGTGGGGTTGAGGCAACAAAGCCTCCTGGTATAAGGGAGAGAAACTAAAGCTGAGCAATCGGCTCAGGTTCTGAAATATGTAACAGTACACAATGGAATGTATGGCAGACAAGTTGAAAACTGTTAGGTCTCCATGCACACTTACTTTAAAAAAACGCCAGGGTTCTTGGCAGAAAAAAAGGCTAATTTTGAGAGTTTTCGTACTAGCGTTTAGGAGCGTTTAGTGTTTTTTTTGTTTTTTTGTTTTTCTACAAGAAAAACGCTCTCAAAAATGCAAAAAAGAAGGGTTTTTTCCTGCCGCTAAATTCTAAACTTAAAAAAATGCCTCTAAACGACCTAATGTGCATGGACACATAGAATAACATTAGTTGCTTCTACAGGCAAAAGAAACCATAACAGAACCAAGAGCTCAAGAAGCGGACTTCTGACATTGTCTGAGGAATCAGTCAAAACAAAAGATTCATAATGGTGAGTGCTCGGGATAGAAGCATCTAAAAAAGAAGTGGGAGGATGCTATATTGAGGAAAGAAGAAAAGAGAAGAGAAGAAAAGAAAGTGGGTGTTGTTGGGGGGGAGGGAAGTTTGGGAAGGAGGATAGAAAGGCAAAGGCAGGGGTTTGGGCTCTCCACCGTCCTTTGCGAAATACGAAAGAATATTCTAGATAATGAGGGGGGTTCGTAATTAGGGAGAATCCTCCATCAAACAGGTATATGCCACAGATTCCTAAAAATGAAGCCAGAAGATTTGTATACATTTTTCAGGGGTGTCACGGGCTATGCTGATGGGTTCTTCCATCTCTGCAACTTTTTGTTTGCATCGGAACCAGTCAGTAAGCTTTGGATCTCCATGCTGACTTGGATCGGTGACATGTTGACAATTAGCTATTGGTTTGTTAATTGCCACAAAGAAAATTTGGAATAATATGAAAGCACATCTACTAAGATTCCACTTTGTGAACCTATCACCTTACCTTTAGGCATGGCATCATCCATGGCAGTGGTGTCATTTAATGATGAATTGCAATAACATCCTGATACTCCATTAACAATGCTGCTCTCTTCGTCAGGAAAGCATTGATTGGGATCTAGGTAAAAACAAAATTTCAAATTGCTAAATATTTTGTCTTTGTGAATCTAAAATATCAGTATTCTCACTTTATTAGTACTTACCTGCACAGTAGTCATTATGATTATCATACAACTCATTGCGTTTGTAGTAAAAAAAAAAATCCTCTTCTGAACTTGTTTCAAATGACACATTGGAGGAGATTCACTAAAACTGGAGCCATATAAAAAGGGTACCCCCAATATACACAAGGGGATTTTTAAGGCAACTAGTATACAAAATGTAATTAATACATTTTATTTAAACAATGTTTAAAAATTGGTGCATACATCACCATGTACCAACATAATAAAATGATATTACAGAATTGAATAGGATAGAAGTGGTCTCCTGGTGCCGTGGCCAACGTGTTTCAGGACCTGTGAAGAGTCCTTTCTTCAGGAGAATACCAACTTGTTCCCAAACTCACTTCCTACGATTCTCTCATTTTTGTCTCTGGCCATTGATTCTTAATGTGTGTTGTGTTTTATTATACAGTGTTGAAATTTGTTAATCTCCTTATGGAATTCCCCTGAAGAAAGGACTCTTCACAGGTCCTGAAACGCGTTGGTGACAGCAAAGGAGAACACTTCTATCCTATTCAATTCTGTCATATCATTTTATTATGTTGGTACATGGTGATGTATGCACCAATTTTGAAACATTGTTTTAATAAAATTTATTATTTATATTTTGTATACTAGTTGCCTTAAAAGTCCCCTGGGGGTATATTGGGGTATACTCTTTCTATATGGCTCCTAATAATTTGGGATGTTGGCAACAGTCTAGGCCTATTTGGGTGGGTTATTATTAATCCACTAAAACTGGAGAGTGCAAAAGCCGGTGAAGCTGTGTATAGAAACCAATCAGCTTCCAGGTTTTATTGTCAAAGCTCAATTGAACAAGCTGAAGATACCCTGTTTCCCCGAAAATAAGACCTAGCGTGATTGTCGGTGATGGCTGCAATATAAGCCCTACCCCCCAAATAAGCCCTAGTTAAAGTCCTTGTAGGTCTTATTTTCAGGGTAGGGCTTATTTTCAGGGAAACAGGCTTGGGCTTATTTGGGGGGGTAGGGCTTATATTGCAGCCATCACTGGCAATCACGCTAGGTCTTATTTTTGGGAAACAGGGTAGATGCTGATTGGCTACCATGCACAGCTGCACCAGATTCAGAGCGCTACAGTTTTAGCACATTCCCCTCTTGTTCAGCTTGACATAACCAAGTATCACAAGAAGTGCAACAGACTATTTAGTCCTCCAAGGCAGGCTGGGTATTGTATCAGGTAGTACTCATACTTTATATTCTTATTTATTTTTATGTTGTACATATTAGGGTTAATAGGCTTATCTGTTTTTTTTTTTTTAATATACATTACATTACACTTTTTACACATTGTTTGTGCCCACTTTACTCTTCTCTTTTTGCAGTCTCAGAAACCATTTTTTCTCATCAGAGGTGAGAGAATTCCTGTGAATGAAACTTCCAGAGGTGACACTGTTGCCGCTGTGATGAAGGGCTGTCACCCGGAAATGCGTAAGTGGTGACAAGAAAGGGACAAGAAAGAGTGCAAGGCCGGTGCTGTCTATGATTCTTGACCTTCTTTGCATGTTTGTCCATATATGAACATTCTGTGGGAGTCAGGTGAAGGGACCAGATGCAATTTGGTGGATTTTTTTATCTAGGCAGGTCAGCACCATATTTCCCTCTTTTTTTTTTTTTTTGGTCATCAGGACATGTGTGCCCTACATAAGTCCCTTACGTTGCATTAGTACTGTTATTAGTACTGTTTACATATAAGGTTTAGCTTGAAATGCCCCAGAGAAGCCTTGTTCCCAGTAGTTGTCTGTTACAGGAAATGCGTCGGGTGGAGCCGCATTTGTGATGTCATCACACTTGGACCAGGTGGTGAGGACCGCGGCTGTGTTTGCAGTCTGTTTGTTCCCCTGATTTTATGCTTCTGTTGTGTAATTGCTATACCTTTTTTTAATAAATGGTGGTTTTAAGATACTACACTATGAAGTCTTTTCTGTCTTCCATATATGCCTAAGCTTAATTGAGATTCAGTACATGTACATCTCATGCAAAGCCAGCCAATTCCCTGGGGTGACAACAGTATTCAGACCGGATATAAAAGAATTTTTCCCAAGGTGCTAAAATCTATGGAGAACCAGTGAGGGTTAGAGCTTTGTAGTGAGATCTCTATAACTTGAGATCATATATTTCTGGTTCTGATAAGAGATTATATGTGGGGATGGCACCTCTTTGAACCAGTGGCGGCCGGTGCTCAATATTTTTTTGGGGAGCGGCAAAAAAACCTGCCCCCCTCACTAGCACCGCCGCCAACACCCCCCCTGCAGGAGACGGATGGGAAGCCAGGGGTTTAGAGGCCTTACCATGAGGAGGAGGATGACACAGATCCGGGACTGCTGCTTTTCGTGGCCAGACAGGAAGTGAGTCCCGAGACCCAATTGGCTGGAGTCCTAAGACTCCCTGGCCAATCGGGTCTCAGGGCCCACTTCCTTATTGGCCGGGAGGAGAATCAGAAAGACAATAGCGAATATTAATTCCCTTTTGTCACACAACTGAGTGGGCTTAGGGCACAGAGCGTGAAGCTTACCCAAGAATAAAGCCCACCAGTGACATGCTGTCACCATCTTCACCTGGTCTTCCTTCCGGGTTTGCGAAATCCGGCTGTGTGACTGGCAGGAGCAGCGTTGACGTCACTCCCACGCATGAGCACAGAAGCTGCATTTTATGGCACAAGACTCTGAAAGAACAGCACGGGTGCAGTGCTTGAAGCTTACCCAAGAATGAAGCCCTCCAGCGACGCGCTGTTACCATCTTCACCCGGTTTTCTTTCTGGGTTCACGGACTCCGGCTGCGTGACTGGTGGGAGCAGCGTTGATATCAATCCCACCCTTGAGCACAGAAGCCGCATTTTACAGCACAGGACTCTGAAAGAACAGCACAGGTATGCCGTTCCTTCACAGGTGATGTTACCAGCTGCATGTACAGTAAATACTCCCTAATTGGTGCACGTTTAGTAGATATTTATAGTTTACTCTCACTTTAACACTGGGTGTGTATGGAAGACACTATTACTACTATGTTGGTGCTTAGTTGTTTTGCATATAATTTCATATAAATCATTGCATTTATAATTTTTTTTATAATTTTGACTTGTTTTGCATGTTATTTTACATTTATAATTTTGAAATTGGTAGTGCAGCACACATTAACTGTATTTAATTTATGAATTGTGTGAACACAATATTGTATGTGCAGAAACCCACAGATTATTATTTGGTTAACTATTTAGGTTTATTTTTAGAGTTTGAGATATTAATAATTGGTAGCACAGGAGTTATTCACCAATACAAATGGAAAACACTGACTTGAAGTATAGTAGCAGGGAAGGACCTAAAAACCCTTCCAGCAGCCAGCATCAGATGAAGACTAATTACTGTGATCTGCTGGCTGTTGTGAGGCACCTGCTGGTGGATAGCAGAACTGCAACTTCTGCTGTAAGAAGCACAGTGCCACCAGCAGGTAATCCAGGCCCTGACAATGGGTGTTATAAATAAATCATCTTCCCAGGTTATCAAATACTCTAGGTACAGTATGCCACATTCACTTTTACTTTATTTAATACTTTTGATAACTTATTGGTTATGCTAATATTTCAAGAATTGTAGGTTTAATAACTTTTAGTAGGGGTTTTCTATGGCTTAAAATTAATTCAAGGGCTCCTGAGAGGTAAGAAGGTTAAGAAAGGTCACCCTAACCCTTCCAGAAATAAAAGCCTGACTGCACTCTTCCACAATATATCCACAATGGAGTAAAGTGCAGTGGTTTACCTACATTTAGTTAGACTAAAGCCAACAAGGACACCAAAAATTCAAGAACATTCTACAAATCCAGGTAATTTTGATTTGCTACCACTAGATATTCTACAACCTGGAGGACTTAAAACCTTACTACGTGAAATAACACTTTTTAAACTAGGAAAAGGAAATTCTTAACTTACCGGTACAATAGGACAATGAGCACATGGAACCTGGAGTTCCAATTAATTTGTACACATAGTATCCCAGGGGACAAGCCTTAACCTGGATAGTTGATGTCCATTGGCAGCAGTTTCCATTCCAATCTCCACAAACAGTGCGATTCACAATGCCGTCTGTAATGACCGGATGTGTTCCATTCATCCACACTGGAATGTTTGTATTACATCTACGTTCGGGTACACAGTATTCTGGTATATGATCACCTCCACTACCAATAAACTGATACCATCCATTCATGGAATAATCACAGTTCGGGGTGGAGGATAGTGTGTTGTTTGCACTTCTCCAGGGCTCATTGAGCACAGTGCGGTTTACACAAGGATCAGAGCAGGAAGAGGAGCCAAGAGAATCGGTACACTCAGATCCTAAGTCACAAAAAACAAATAAAAATCAATAAACAGCCTGGAACCAATTCCATCCATCCTAATACCTGCTCCTGTCTCTGACTTCACAAATGCTTCTTCCCTGTCTATCTTTTTACTGGCTGACAATTCTCAAAATTCAAACTTGTAACTAAAACCTGCAATGTCGGCTCTAATCTGACTCCTCAATAGTTTTTCTTGCTAATTTTCACATAGCAGTGTATAGTGTGGTCCAACATATCTGCATTCTGTAGTCTGCTCTTTATGAAGCCCAAAGCGCTCAGCTCTGAGAGTTTCCAATTGAGGAGTTGTCCTTCCTCGGATGCTGTGACCAGGCAAACAGCTAATCAAGAATGATATGTGCTTGATTAGCTACAGTGGAGGGCAAGGGAGAAATCTGGAGAACGCCTGTCACCTGCCTAATGCTATCACATTGGAGGTTTGTTAACCCTTTCACTGCCAGGTCAAAACAGTGTATGATGTTACAGCATTGCTTCCAGTTAGCCAGTTCCATACGCCGTATGGACTTCAATTCTCCTTCTGCTATAAACTCATTGTCACTTGAGTGACCATAAACAAATAGCAGAATTGTTCAGCAGACTCTGCTAAACAAATCTATAGCTCTGATCATTGAATTACAATCTGCTGATCAGAGTTATTCCCCTCAAATGTGACCACCCCATGCTGCCACTTTCCTGTCTCCAGCCTCTCCACCTCCCGCCGCTGCCCTTCCTGTATGAAAGCTCCCCTCGCTCTTCTTTCCTATCTACTTCATCCCCCTCCCCCCAGCAAACCCGTACCATACCGATCCGACCCCCCCCAGCAAACCCGATTTCCTGCAGCTACCCTCGAGCCACCGGCTTCCCTCCTCTGCTGGCTTCAGGTGCTGCAGGGACTTAGAGGGGATCAAAATATGTCCCCCCACCACTCTGATCACCACCCAAAATGGCCCCCACTTCACGATCATCCGCCAATGGGCGGCATTACCTCCTTCCCCTCCTGCCTCCTGCAGCTGCTGCACTCAGCTCCGGCAAGCTGACAGGATGGAGAGTGGGTGGAGTGGATTGAGGTTGGAGTTGGGGCTGGGGGGGCTTGGTAAACATGTGTTTGTCAGCCCCCTCCCGGTACTATAATGGACACAGCAGTGATCACTACAGATCGCTCCTGTGTCCATGGATAACTGAGTATCGTAAAATATGTTTACTATGTGTCAGTTTATGAATAAATAGGAGTCTACATACAGACTCCCTATTCATTCATGTAATATGCAGCTTAGGCTGCAGAGAAAGGGACTGTCTTTAGTCCCTTTCTCTGTCCCAAGAAAGAGATATTAGGGATCTTTTTAGACCTCTAATATCTCACGAAAGACCCCCCCCAAAAAAAACGTACAAAATATTTTAAACAACTATAGTGTAAAAAAAATGATAAAAATGTAAAAAAAATTTAAAAAAAACATAGTAAGGCAACTTTCACATGGAGCGGACTCTGTCAAGCAGATCTGTTTGCTCATTTTGAAAACAAATAATTTTCTTAATAAATTTAGATCAAAATGTATTCTGCTCCATTTCTTTGGTGAAAATATTCAAAATCAGTGTATATTATTTAGTCTGTAGGAAAGGCAGAGTCCATAAACTATGGTAATATTCAAAAATAAGATGATTTAATTTGTGATAAAATCTCCACTCTACAAACCCCCCCCACTTAACACCCCACGTCCACAGGTACAAGCAACACTTCCTTTATTCAACCCTTCTACTATATACAAGGTTGCTAAACTTATTTCTAATGCCCACCTAACCTCCTGTCCCCTGGACCTTGTTCCCTCTCAAATACTGCGGTCACCCTCTGACTCTATCCTACACTCTCTAACCCAGATCTCCAACCTCTCCCTCTCTTCTGGCATCTTCCCCAACTCCCTAAAACAGGCACTCGTCACCCCCCATACTTAAAAAAGCCTTCCTTGGACCACCTCACTAAGAATAACCTTCTTGATCCCCTTTAGTCTGGATTTCACCCTCAACACTCCACAGAAACTGCTCTCCTAAAACTCACAAACAACTTACTAACAAATAAAAACAATGGACACTACTCTGTACTTCTACTTCTGGAACTTTCGGCTGCCTTTGATATTGTTGACCACCCCCTCCACAAAAAAAAACTCCACTCCTTTGGTCTCCGTGACTGTGCTCTTCAATGGCTCTCATCCTACCTATCCCACCGCACCTTCAGTGTCACTTACAATTCCACTTCCTCCAGCGACATCACTAACTTAGTCTTACCAACCTACTCATTCCCTTCGTTCATTCCCTTCATGGAGTTCCAAGACCTCCAGAGAAGCCTTTCCTGACCACACCTAACAACTGTACTTTATTTTCTGCACTAGCTCATCCCCCACAGTTTCTACCTTTTGTATCACTTGACCCTTCCTTATAAATTGTAAGCTCTGAGGAACAGGGACCTCTGATTCCTCTTGTATTGAATCGTATTGTAACTGTTCTGTCTGCCCTCACATTGTAAAGCGCTGCACAAACTGTTGGTGTTATATACATCCTGAATAATAATAATAATAATAATAATAATAAATAATGGTAAATATATCTGAAAATTGATCAGTCCTCATATACTGGTGGCCTATCCATCTTGAGGCCCAAAAATACCAGAACAGTACAAATATCCCCCTAATGACCCCTTTTTGGAAAGTAGACAGTCCAAGGTATTTAGTAAGAGGCATTGCAAGTTTTTTGGAGTTGTAATTTTTCTTCAAAATTATTTGGAAAATTAGGAAATTAAAAAAAAAAAATTTTAAATGGATTGCATGAAAGGAATTGTTTACAATTGTCATGTGATCCACTGTGATTGATCACATGGTACTGGCAGTGGGCCTGTACAGTGATAAGTAATTGACTGTGTCCAGTGGATGGCCCCACGAGAGACACGTTCTAGGAGGACGTCATATGATACAGATACCATATATGTGTAGTTCTTGCATGTACCCATAGTACAGCCCAAAAACAATAGCGCGCATTTTGCTTTTTTATATTTTCTACCTAAAACACACTGACAATAACTGACACTGATACTATTTTAAAAGATGCGTTTAAAAAAAATCCTGTGTCCAATCACACCCCAGAGCTCTGTTTTGACAATCAACACAGGGCTCTGTACAGAGGGAACAATCTCTCCCTGCAAAGCAGGGATAAGAAATAAAGACATATTTAGTAAAAAAACAGCACACATTACACATAGTTAGGCATGCTTTTAACCCCTTGATCGACCCTAGATGTGTAACCCTTTCTCAGGCAGTGTCATTAGTACAGTGACAGTGTATATTATTATCACTGATTACTGTATTAGTGTCACTGGTGATGTCAGTGTTAGTTAGCCCCCCCAGCATCAGTAAGTGTCAGATTGCCTGTCGCACTGTCACAGTCCCATTAAGTCGCTGATCACCGCCACTGGTAGTATAATCAAAAGAAATTCAAATATATATATATATATATATATATATATATATATATATATATATATATATATATATACCCTAGTTTGTAGACGCTATAACTTTTTCACTTATTGGGATTTTCTTTTACCAAAAACATGTAGCATTTTGGACCTAAATTTATGATTTTTTTTTTGTTGGACATGTTTTATAGCATGTTAGTATATTTTTTTCAAAAATGTTCAGTATTTTTTTATTTATACAATTAAAAAAAAAAATCAGTGGTGATCAAATACCTCCAAAAGAAAGCTCTATTTGTGTGAACATTTTATATAAATTTTGTTTGGGTACAATGTTGTATGACCGTGCATTTACCAGTTAAAGTAGCACAGGTCTAAAGATCAAAAAATGGCCTGGTCATGAAGGATTTGAAAACTTCTGGAGCTGAAGCGGTTAATAAAAAAAATGGATTCTATTTCCAAACATCAGTTTAATCTTCTAACATTTTTCTTAACTGCAACTAAACAAGTCCTTGACAAATTTTAGAAGTATCCAACCCAAAACTTGTTCTATGATGAGATGATGTCAAAACTTTTTGGACAGAATAACTTTGACAAAATCTGGACTTCAAGGGTCTAAGATCTCCATCTGGACTTCCTCGGTCAAGGAACACATGTTGGTAGGTTAATTAGATCCTGTCTGAATTGGCCCTAGTATGAATGTGAGTTAGGGACCTTAGATTGTAAGCTCCTTGGGGGTAGGGACTGATGTACAATGTATACGTAAAGCACTGCATACATTGACAGCGTTATATAAGTACCTGAAATAAATACAATAAATAAGGATCTCCATCTGGACTTCCAGGATCAAAGATCTCCATCTGGACTTCCAGGGTCAAAAATCTCCATCTGGACTTCCAGGGTCAAAAATCTCCATCTGGACTTCCAGGGTCAAAAATCTCCATCTGGACTTCCAGGGTCAAAAATCTCCATCTGGACTTCCAGGATCAAAAATCTCCATCTGGACTTCCAGGGTCAAAAATCTCCATCTGGACTTCCAGGATCAAAGATCTCCATCTGGACTTCCTGAGTCAAACATTTCCACTAATCTACTTTTTACAAATGTCTACTGCAATTGTATTTTGTCAGATGCTGTGTGGGGAATGTCTCCAGTACGTTACAGGTACCCCCAAAAAATCTTACTTACCTCCCTCCCCTTTCTATATATTCTTTCATCTCTCTCTGTCTTTTCATAAGAACGGGTCATTGAGCTCTATATCTCACCATACTATCCTTATACTGATAACCTCAAGGACTTAACCATTACTGTGTTTATATGAGAGAGAATTCCTGACTTGTTCTCTGCTTAGTCTATTCATTCCTCTATATCTCTGTGCACAAAGACATGCATGAACCTTTCTTTCTTCAGTAATGCAATAGCTATAAAAACGATGTCCAAGGCAATACTGTAAATCTAAACATTAGCTGTGGCACGGGACAAAGGGCATGTTATGCTTTTTAAAGTGAAATCATTCACTCTTATGCATAGCTCCCAACTGTCCCTGATTTGGAGGGACTGTTCCTGATTTAGAACAAACTCCCTCTGTCCCTCTTTCATTCTCATGTACCCATCATTTTGGTCTGATTTATATAGTTGTATATAAAATGCACTTTTTATCTTTTAAAAGGTGTTTCCCGGTGCTAAACGTTTCATCCAATTTCTAAATTGCTGTATCTGTAAGTTTCAAAAGGCAGTTTAAAGAAGAAATAAAAAAGCACTTGTGAGTTAAACTAATATTGTTTTGTATAATTCTCCTTTAAAGAGGTGTGGCAGGGGGTGTGTCCTATGCCTACATACTTTTGATAATTAGTGTCTCTCATTCCCATCTAAAAAAGTTGGGAAGTACGTTTATGGATTGCGGTAACATGTGGTAAAACCACAACACGCAGTAACCCATGAACAGCAGTGAATTGGGTTGTAATGCCTTTTATTCTGAATGGACAAGGCACTATTCCACCGGTTGGAACACATCTGCAATGTGGACCTCCACAGCTCATATTCCTCTCTGTGTTCATATTCCCCTATGGGTGTTATCACCACATTTGGCTCTTAAAAAATGACATCACACCCCATTAAAAATTAGATGGTAAAGTCACTTATCTGATGCATTCCTTAGTTTTCTATAATACAAGATAGTAATATTTAAACACTTACCGGTGGTTGTAGAGCTGTTGCTGGTCTCTAGGAAAGGAAAGAAGGGATCAGTCATATAAAAGTGGAAAACATTTCATTATATTGTATTATACTTATTTATATTATGTTGAAATTTATATTCCCCAGTAGTGTTGGCAGAACGGTTCGAGCCAAGCAAAAGTTTGGCCCAAACATCACCTGTTTGAACACCCAAATTTGTGAGGTGCTTGGCAAGATCTTCACCTGCTAAACACCCAAAATGCACTGCACACTTCACAGTGCATTCTAGGGCCCTAATTGGATGAAGCCTTGCACCTGTCCAGTTGTCAGGTGCAAGGCTTTGTCAATTAGGGCATAGAGCACTGTCAGAGCCCTAATTGGATAAACTGATGATTACTTTGTCCAATCACAGCTCAGTGCTCCAATCACCCTACACTATAAAAGGCTCCTTCCCATAGGAAGCTTTTGCAGTGTGTTGATGGAGTGGAGATAGATAAAGCAGGGCTCAGTTTGCTACTAGCGAGTTAGTGTGTCCACTTATTGTGAGTGTAGAGTGTTAGTGTAGTGTGTGGGTATAGTGTAGGGTCAGTGTGGTGTGTTAGTGTAATGCAGTGTTTACCATGGCATTACATAACATTTAGTGCTGTATACTGTGCTGTATACGCTTATTTATTATTTTGGTTGCTGCAATTCCAGCGTGTCCAAATTGCTGGCTTTACAACTCCTGCCTTTCCATCTGGTGAATTGTGTCCCCTTGCATAAATTTGCAGAATATGCTGTACCACAATGGCAGGTTCTCAGTTGCTATCTATTTGCATGTAAGGTCATTCCAGCTCCAGGCAATGTTTTTTGCTTTTGCAGTCAGCTTTAAGGTCCACATTACTGCTGACACTTGATCCAGCAAACATGGTCAGGGACGATATTTTTCATTAACAACACACTGGGAAACTCTGCTTGCAACTAGGAAGGATGCAGGACAGGGCTCAGTGCTGCAGATTGTTGTGCCCCCACTTCTCCATACAGCTGGTGGATGATGCAAGGCCTGTCAGCTCTACTCCATCCTCTTCCTTGTTTCTTTCAGCTCTGCAGGGGCAGGCCCAAAGATGGTTTTATGTCACAGAATCTTGAGCCAGGAATGGTGTTGTGCGATAATGCCACTAACCTTCTGTCCATCCTTCGACAGGGAAAGTTAACACATGTGCCATGCCTGGCACATGTACTCAATTTAGTGGTGCAGCATTTCTTTAAACAGGTACCCAGGTTTGGAAGATCATCTAAGTCAGGCCAGAAGAGTCTGTAACCATTTCAGGTGGTCATACACAGTAAGTGTTCAATTGGTTGAAATTCAGGAAGAACTCCACCTGCCCATAAACTACCTGGTTTGTCACATGCCCACCAGGTGGAACTCAACTTTGGCAATGCTGCAGCGGCTGCAAATGCAGCAGAGGACCGTCAACAGGGCCTGTGTGAGTATTGCTCATAGACAGGCTCAGGGCAGCTCAGCTTTTTTTTTCCACGCCAATGGCTGCTGATAAAGGACACATGCACTTTACTGTCACCATTTGCAGAGGCCACAAGGATGGTGAGCCATGAAAAATACATGTATCAGTGAAACAATCCCTGCTGTGTTCCTGTTGGAGCAGACTCTGTATGGCATTATGGACAGGGCACTTGAAACAGAGTAGCGGGAGGAAGAGGAGGACTTCCTTTCCTCTCAAGGTCCCCTTTATGCAGACATCATTCTTGCAATGTCACAGAAGACACAATAGAGGGAGAACGAGGATTCTGGCAGTTTTGAAGGCATAGAAGCAGATGAAGATATATCTCAAACCTTAAGAGATGGTTTTCAGTCCCTAGAAACCTTGAGAATAGTACGTGGCTGGGGGAGGCAGTTCCAGAGGGTGTTAAATTTTATCTTGAAGTAATTTTGTGGTATAGGTTTTATGGGCACAATTAAAAGCCAAGGACCAATTTTTCCACACCTGTTTGACAGGTGCATATCATTTCAATCTTTACAGCAAGGCCAATTCTTGCTTCATCCATCATTGGTGTTAGTGCGAGCAATAGTGCCCAATCTTTGATATTAGAGGCAGGAATAGTGCCCCATTATTGGTGTGAATGGAAGGAACAGGGCCCCATTATTGGTGTCAGTGGGAGGAATAGTGCCCCATTGTTGGTGTAAGTGGCAGAGAGTGTGAGAAATAATGCCTCAAGGACCGGATAAAAGCAAGCAAAGGGCAGCATCAAGGACAGCATCTGGCCCCAGGGCCACAGTTTTGAGACCACTGCTCTATAGGATTATAGTGTGAAGGCACCACCAACACCCAACGTTTATTTTTTCTGCACCTGTTAATTCGATCCAAAGTCTGCGAAAGAGACAGCAGACTTTATCTAAAAAAATTGTAAATCTTGGCCTGAGTGTACTATAATTTGGCTTCTTCACGTAAGGCTTACTCACTGTGGTGCAAACACCAAAATGTATCAAAAAGATCTCTAATCTGGTTTTTAGCGCACTAAATTGTGGCCTCATTATACAAACTGGCTCCCAAAGCCATTGTTTACAAAATAAAGCTTGCAGGAAAAATCTATTTAAATGTCATTTGTTTTCTTTATAAATGTCAGTTTTGCTGCAGCAGGTTCTATACACAGTACTGATGCACCACTTTACAGGCAGACTAAGGGGACTTTGTGTGACTGTCCCTGATTTGGAACAAAGTTCCTCTGTCCCTCTTCTATCCTCATTTTCGTCTGATGTATATACTGTAGTCTTATATAAAATTCACTACTTTCAAAAAGCGTTTCCCGGTGCTAATCCTTTCATCCAAATTCTAAATTGCTGCACCTGTACATTTTAACAGCCAGTATAAAGAAAAAGTGGTTGTATAAAAAAGCACTTGTGGGTTAAAAAAATATTTTTTTGTATATTTCTCCTTTAACCACCTCCCACCCAGCCACTCCACATGTACGGCCGGGTGGGTGCCTCCTCCTTCTGATTGGACATTCAGGAACATCCCTCAGAAGGAGGGAGATCGCGCACGTGGGTGCCCGTGCAGTGGCACGATCCCGATGCGCTCGTGTCACCCGGACATGGCGCATCTCCGATTGGTAGGAGGGCTCTGTGATTGGCCCTCCTGATCACATGACGACTGTGTCCAATCACAGCCATCATGTGATGTGAATAGAGAGCTGGTTGCTAGGCGATCGGCTCGGCTCACCTCACACAGAAGTTGTCAGTGAGGAGAGGAGAGCAGATTGCTGAAGTCAGCCGGTGATCAGTGAGTATGAGCTGTTTTTTACAGCTTTTTACACACTGATCACTGGCCCAGAGTCCCCACACATGTCCCCACACATGTCCCCACACAGTAAAAACACCTGTCCCCCACATATATAACAGTAAAATCATATGTCCCAATGACCATCTGCACACATATGTCCATGATCATCTGCACACATCTGTACATGATCATCTGCGCACATCTGTACTTGATCTTCTGCGTACATATGTCCATGATCACACAAACCAATTATTATACACTAAACTGGATTTTTTTTACCAAAGACATGTAGCAGAATACATTTTGGCTTAAATTTATGACAAAATTGGATTTTATTGGATTACTTTTAAAACCGAAAGTAGAAAATATTGTTTTTTTTAATTTCCTCTCTTTTTTTTCACTTATATCGCAAAAAAATAAATTTGCGAATAAATGCCACCAAAAGAAAGCTCTATTTGTGTTTTTCTGAAAGATAGCAATATTAAACACTTACCGGTGGTTGTAGAGCTGCTGTTGGTCTCTGGGAAAGAAAAGAAGGGATCAGTCTTATATAATTGGAAAACATTTAATTATATTGTATTATATTTCTTTATATTATATTGTATTTTATTTTCAATATTTTTATTCAGTTATAGGAATAACAAAGGGTATACAATGAGGCTTATAGAGGAAGCCAACATTAACAATAACTGGATACAAGAAGTGCATGTTCAAGAGAAAGATACCGGGATACAGGAGGATTGCAAGAGAAACCAGGTGGGGAAATGCATCAGACTGGGGTAAATGTTGTGAACTACATTTATAGTAACAAAATGCTGCCTTGCGGCATGATTCATATAAAACGTTCTATAAAAAGGAGTTTCAATTTAAAACAATAAAGAACATGACAAAAATGGAGGTACTAGAGGCGGAAGGGGTAGGGTGTTTACATTAGGGTGGTCCTCCCTCTAGATGCAAACCATAAATAGTCATGCTCATGGTGTGAGAGCCCATAATAGAAACATATAGACATCAAACATAACCTGCTAAAATCCCCAAAGAGGGCCATGATACTACAATTAGCTTGGACCGCCAAGTGAAACACAGGAAGAGATAACATTGTCATGGTAGGTCTGAAAAATCTAGTAGCATTTCATACCTCATGTATAATTTTGAGAGATTAATGGCATAATGATCTCCCATAAATCCCCAACTTCCATCAACATAAACAATAAAGGAGTAAAACCCAGTAGTCAACTGCATGGTGGAACAATCCAGATATAAAAATCAGGTAGTAACACATTGTAGGGAAGCATAGAAGGAAAAAAAGAGAAAGAAAAGTAGAGAAAAGGAGAGGGAGCGATGTATATGTTGGGCAAACAGTTCGAGCTGAGCCCAAATTCAGCACTAACAAAAGTTTGTCCCGAACATTGCCTCTTCTCCCATTTGGCAAATGTCTGAATTTGCAAGGCACTCAGTGGGATGTTCGTCTGCTGAGCACCCACAGTATACTGCAAGCTTCATAGAGCATTCTAGGGCCCTAATTGGTCAGGTGAAAGGCTTTGCCAATTTGGGCATAGAGCCCTGTCCAGAGCCCTGATAAAACAAAGTGATGGCTAATTTGTCCAATCACGGCTCAGTGCTCACTGTCCCACGGTTCCTTCCCATAGGAAGCTTTTGCAGTGTGTTGTTGGAGTGGAGATAGATAGAGCAGGGCTCAGTTTGCTACTAGCGAGCGAGTTAGTGTGTTCACATATTGTGTGAATATAAAGTGTGAATATAGTATAGTGTAGTGTCAGTATAGTGTGTAGCGCAGTGTTTAACAGAGCATTACATAACATTTTTTGCTCTATACAGTGCTGCTGTATACCCCCTTTTTTTGGTTGCTGCGTGTTTGTTTTTTGTTTTTTTGTCCCTTACCTGCTCTCTTTTTTTAAATTGTCAGCTGCAGTTTTTTTGACTGCGACGCTGGTATTCCCCATTTTTATTTTTATTTTTTATAGCTTTTCCCATTTCTGTTAGCGCCAGTCCTTAATAAATTGCACCAAATACCACTTTTCATTTAATAAAGTGCATCCAATCACACATTTCCCAGTTTCTATTAAATCTTGGTAATAAGCCCCCCCCCATCATGTCTAGAAGGCCACCAAAGAGAGGCAGACTTTCCCATGCCATTATGAGGGGGCCAACAGCATCTGTGTCCACAGGAAAAGGTGGACGTCGCCCGTCTTCAGGCAGGACACATTTGTCTCTGTTTAGTGATGTTGCCCGTGCTATTCAGCCACAGCATGTAGAGGAGGTGGTGGACTGGCCACTGCAGCTGCCAGAGCAGCTCATTCTGCCTCCTTGTCCACAGCTACTCCTGCCATAGCCCCAGCATCATGCATGGAGTCAGCTGAATTATTTGAACACAGCATCAGCCACTTGCTTCTTTAAGGATGCACAGACATTACATGATTCTGATGTTGAATCCGAGGTTGAGGAAGGGAGAAATATGAGCCTACTGAGAGGGGAGAACACTGAAAACAACAAATTGGCTCTAGCGATAATGAGGATTGAGGGGATGATGATGATGTCACTTATGTGACTTAGGTGATGGATAGAGCAGAAGAGGAAAGTGAAGGGGGAGAAACAACCCCAACAAGGAAAGATATCCGCATGAAGCAGCCATCATAGATGAGTAGAGAGCAGCCACCCTATTCCATCCCATTGTGGAGCTGTTATCTCTTGACCCACTTCCCACAGCTCAGCTGTCTGGACCTTTTTAGCATATGTGCAGCCAATCGCACGATTGCAATTTGCAATCTCTGCCGCAAGCAGATCAAGCGTGGCAAAAACACCAGCTGTTTGGGTACTACATGCTTGACAAGGCATTTAACCTCCTACCACTCAGCCCATTGGCAAGAACACCTGAAAGCCTCACACAAGGGACACAATTCTTATCCTCCTCACTCATCACCTTCATGTTTACACCTGCTATATCTCATGACCTCTCAGCAGCCTCTGCTGACAGGGAGGATGGTATAGCAAATGATGTCACAGGTCCTTGCAACACGTCTGCCAGTAGCACACCACCAGCTGTAGAGTACAGCAAAAAGCAGGTACCCAGTTACCATTTGCATGTAAGGCCATTCCAGCCCTGTACAATCACATGGAAGACAATGTTTTGGCATAATTGGGCAAGGCAGTCATCTGCAAGATCCACATTACTGCTGACATGTGATCCAGCAAGCATGGTCAGGGATGATTTATTTTGTTTGCATCACACTGGATAACTGTCTAGGGGACAGAAACCACACCAGAGCAGAGTATCCTTCAGCTCTGCAGGGACAGGCCCAGAGGTGGTTAAAGCCACGGAAGCTTGAGCCAGGATTGGTGGTGTGTGATAATGGCACTAACCTTCTGTCTACCCTTCAATAGGGAAAGTTGACACATGTGCCATGCCTGGCACATGTCCACAATTTGGTGGTGCAGCTTTACTTAAGCAGGTACCCAGGTTTGCAAAATCTGCAAAGGCAGGCCAGAAGAGTCTGTAGCCATTTAAGGAGGTCATACACAGCCAGTGTTCGGCTGGCTGAAATTCAGCAGGAATTTCACCTGCCTGTAAACTGCCTGTTTTGTGACATACCCACCAGGAGGAACTCAACTTTTGCAATGCTACAGTGGTTGAACATGCAGCAGAGGGCCGTCAATGAGTACCTGTGTGAGTTTTGCTCAAGGACAGGCTCAGGGCAGCTCAGCTTTTTTTCCCCACACCAATGGCTTCTGATAAAGGATGGATGCACTGCACTGACATCATTTGAAGAGGCCACAAGGATGGTGAGCCGTGACAATGCATGCATTAGTGACACAATCCCTCTTACATTCTTGCTGGAGCATAATCTGCATGGCAGTTTGGACAGGGAACTCAAGGCAGAGGAGCGGGAGGAAGAGGAGGACTTCCTTTCCTCTCAAGGCCTGCTTTATGCAGACACCAGTCTTGCAATGCACACAAACACACAAGAGGAGAGGAAGGAGGGAGAGGAGGATTCTGGCAGTTCTGGAGGCATTGAAGCAGAGGATGACATATGTCAAACCTTAAGAGATGGTTTTTAGTCCCCAGAAACCTTGAGAGTAGTATGAGGCTGAGAGGAGGCAGCTCCAGATACTGTAAACCTCAGTGACCCCGAGGACTCTGTTTTTCATGCCTTCACAAACTTGTAGGCTTATTCTTCAAAGCCTGCAAAAGGACGCAAGAATTTATGGCATCAAGGAGAAGGATCATTATTGGTTGGCAACCCCCTTTGAACACCGTTACAAGGGGACGGTCTCGTTACTCATTCCGCCCTTGCAAAGGGAGTAGAGGATGAAATATTTTAAGGACACCTTAAAGAGGAGTTTATGTAACACCTCTCCAGACTCTGGTAGGTTACAGTCTCATGGAAAATCTTGTTTTGAGGCTTCTGTTGGTCAAAGGAAGAGAGGTGGAGAAGGGGGCCGCCTCAGTGATGCATTTCAACATTTTTTTAGTCCTTGGTGCCCAAATCTGTCAGCTTCAAGATCCCATTGGCAGCATCTCCTATTGGTGGAAGATTATCTAAATGTGAAAACAGACATAAAGAGCTTTCCAGTAGATGATCCACTGGGTTTTTGGGTCATGAGAATAGACCACTGGCCAAAACTTTCCCAGTATGCAATTGAGCTGCTGGGCTGCCCTGCATCAAGCGTGCTTCCTAAACAGGCATTTAGTGCTGCTGGAGTCTTTGTGATAGGTGAAAAAAGTGCATCTGTCCACAGACTCCATTGACTGGCTGATATTTGTCAAAATGAATCATGAACCTGATGCTGATGTCACTGATTAAGTGTTATTGTGATCTCAAATCTCTGCAAGACCGTCTAGTAGAGATGGGTCGTATGACCCCCGGTTCAGTTTGGGGCAGAACATGTGAATATCAAGAACATTTGGATTCGAATAACAAACCCCATTGAAGTCCATGGGACCCGAATTGGAAAAATTGAGCTTTCTTTATTTTATAAACAACGGCTTGAGGAGCCAGTCTGTATGATGAGGCCACACTTTTGTGCAGTCGGAACAAGATTAGAAATTTTCGGGATCAATTCTGGTGTTTTTTTCACAGACTTTGTATAGAAGTAACAGGTGTGAGCTTTGGGTGTTGCTGGTGCCTTTACACTGTATCCCTATAGAGGTACCTGTGTTAAAAGTAAGAATTGGCCTTGCTGTAAAAAATTTAAATGATATGCACCTGTCAAACACATGTGGAAAAATTGGTCTTTGGATGTTGGTGATGCGTTCACACTGTAACCCTATAGAGGTACTCTTGATGAAAGCAAGAATTGGCCTTGCTGTCAAAAATTGCAATGATATGCACCTGTCGAACAGGTGTGGAAAAATTGGTGTTAATTGTGCCTGTGACAGACCTAGCCGGGAGAGAGACTTTTGGAGGGGACTGTATGCTAGCCTCTTGCCGATCGATTGTGGGCCCTGGCATTTGTGGGAATGGTGCTCTTTGACTGCTCAGCAGTGGTGGTGCTCCCTTTGCCTGGGACTATCAGGAAATACCAGTTGACAACTCTGAAATCCTGGCTGAAGAGTTGATAATGGGGCAGAGTAACGGTGTGCTTTGCCAACCTGCACCCACAGCTATGGAGGCGGAGGTCTTATGGCGGATGCAGCAAGTGCTGACTGACCTTGACGAACCTGTTTCTGCATTGAATGATCTTGGATGGAGGAATGTGCCTGTCCAGCAGAATGCCAGAGAATCGGCAGTGGAAAATCTGGTGATCGCTATCCCCAAAGCTGAAGTGCTAACAACGGGGCAGAGCTCTGCTAACCTCTTCCCAGCACTGATAGCATCTTCTGGGTTCCACGGAGAGGAGATGGTGAACTTTTATCCCCAGACACCAGTTGCAGAGACAGGGGATTTGATAGACTTTTCTGCTGAGGATGAACAACCTGGTGTGCCTCCAGCAGAATAAGAGCTGTTATTAGGGCCAAACTTCACTGTCCTCTGCCCAGCACCAACAGAAGTATCTGTGAAGTTACAAGGAACTTCCCCAGCTGAAGCGCTGGCAACCGGACAGAGGGTCCAAGACCTCTGCCCCACACCTGTGGCAGTTTCAGAGGCTCAGGGTGAGAAGGTGGCCATCACTTCCCAGCAGCAGATACAGGGGGAGAAGGGAGAGGAGATGTGTGTTGTCCCTCCCCAACAGTTAGCCGGAGCAGATGGTGTAGGGTTTCCAGCAGAAGTGCTGGCAATGGGGTCGAGTACTGCTGGCCTCTGCCCTCAACTAACAGAGGATGGATTTCCTGTGAAGGTGGATGGGACTTCAGTCTCCACCTGTATACCCCAGGGATGCTGGGCAGTCGGCCCAGATCCCCAACAGTATGACGGAGTGAGCCCAGACACCCTGTCTTCTCTCCAGCGGCAGAAAGGACTCCAGGGAGAAGGAGGATTCTGGCAGTTCTGGAGGCATTGAAGCAGAGGATGACATATGTCAAACCTTAAGAGATGGTTTCAAACCTTAAGAGATCTGCCTCTCCCCAGTGGCAGATATGTTCTCTGAGAGAGGCAGAGGTTGGCTGGGTGAGTAATGCTTTGTTTGGAACAATTTGTTTGCGGTACTGTGTGGGTACAGGCATTAGAGGACTGGAACTACTGACTAACTTCGGAGTCAACCTGTCTGGGGTCTCCTCCTGTGTTAGTCTCCTGTCGAAAGGGGAGAAATGTGACAGACCTAGCTGGGAGAGAGACTTTTGGAGGGGACTGTATGCTAGCCTCTTGCCGATCGATCGTGGGCCCTGGCATTTGGGGGAACGGTGCTCTTTGTGAGCTGTATGCCTGGGGACCCTTGAGGTGGTATTACTGTGGATTCGGGTCCTGGTCCCCCAGGACACACAGACTCTGGGGACCTTGGATTTGCCATATTAGAATAGTGACTGATTAATACCATTGGGACTCCTACTGTTAAATGCTAATGTCATCAATTCCAGCTACCTGTCTGTTGTCTGCTAAAATTGTAAATAAGTATCTAGTATGGAATCTAAGAGTCATTAGATCCCCATTGTTGTTTGTGTTTAATTAACTCTGCTATTGTGATAATTTTGTTTGGATTTTCTGAACTACAAGATGGCCAGTCTGGCCTAAAGGTCATGTCTGAGTCATCTAGGCTTTCTAAAGGGATTAGTTAATTAGCCCATGTTAATTAGGTTAATTAGGCTACAGGTGTATTGTTAGAGTAATATGAGCAGGAGGTCTGCACCTCCACTTTGAGTGTATAAAAGCCTGTATTTTGTCAATAAAGTGAGATTCCTGGTTGAACTTATATACAGCCTGCCTGGTGTTTGTTCTGAGCTATCACAACTGGGTTAGAACAGCATATAGCTGAAGTTCTAATGCCGGAGCATTGGATGACCGAACCATCAGACGTTGCAATCTGATTCAATAGCTGCAGAGGAGTTTCGGGAGAGTGGAATCGAGCGAGCAAGGGGCTCGTTACAGTGCCCATAAAACTTACACCAAAAAATTTTCATATTTTCAAAAATTAATAAATTCAAGAGCTCTTATAAGGTAAAAAGGTTGAGAAAGGCCACCCTAAACCTTCCAGAAATGAAAGCCTGGCAGCACTCTTCCAGGATCTATCCACAATTAAATAAAATGCTGGGCATTAAGTGTAGTGGTTAGCTTTCATTTAGTTACACTAAAGCCAACAAAAACATTGAAAATTCAAGAACATCCTGCAAATTCAATTATTTTTGATTTGTGACCTCCAGATATTCCACAACCTGGGGGACTTTAAACCTTAAGGCTTCATGTACATGGGACGTTTTTACAACCTCTTCTGAATGATATTACTTGACAGATGAAATTTGCAGAGGTGAAGAAATACCTACAAAAAATCCAGGTGACCTATGCTATGCTGTTCCCAGCCAAACTGCGGGTCACAGTCAGAGGGCAAGCCACTTTCTTTGAAACAGCTTTGGATGCAGCTCCCTGGCTGGAACACAATTAGCAGGACCTCCGGAGATACCGAGATGCTGACAGGGGAGACTTGACACATGGTGACCAAACATGGCATGGCCGGTATAATGTCTGCTGACACTACAAGTTTACTATACACACATCGGGACACTTTACAGGTTGCTTAAACCAGCACTTTAAATAGCTTTGGATGCAGCGTTAAGCACCAAGTTCAGTTCTATGTCTCAGTGTGTGAGTCAAGCTTGCACACTCTTATGCCATGTACACACGATCGGAAATTCGGCCAGCAAAAGACCGATGATAGCTTTTGGTCGGAAAATGCAACCTTGTGTATGCTCCATTGGACTTTTGCTGGCCTAATTCCAGTCAGCAAAAGATTGAGAGCATGTTCTCAATTTTTCAGTTGGAAAAAGTTCCGATCGGAAATTCCAATCGTCTGTAGCAATTCCGACGCGCAAAATTCCTACGCATGCTCGGAAACAATTTGACGCATGCTCGGAAACAATTTGACGCGTGCTCGGAAGCATTGAACTTCATTTTCTCGGCTCCTCGTAGTGTTGTACGTCACCGCATTCTTGAAGGTCGAAAGTTTAGAGAATGTTTGTGTGACCGTGTATATGCAAGGCAAGCTTGAGCGGAATTCCATCGGAAAAACCATCCAAGATTTTTCTGACGGAAAATCCACTTGTGTGTACGTGGCATTACTGTGTTTCATTATGTTCCAGTTGCAGGGACACTTTTGTTGGTGCCCGGTTGGCACATGTATTACATGTTTTACATGAGCAGTAACTGGCCTGAGGCGAGAAGGTAGCAGATTGCTCCCACCTCATCCAGGAGGGCGACGGCTGCTTAGAGGCCAGGTTACATGCTATTTCCTATACACACTCTAGTTGCGAAGTTGCACATTTTTTTAAACCAACACTTCCATTTTTTTTTACCTGAACATGACCATTTTTTAGTATTTAACCATTTGCCTCCTGGAGAAAAGGACTGATTACCCAGCAGATTGTGACACTAGGTGCTAGATCTGGAACTTTGCACACCAGCGTTGTGCTAACCTACCATGTTTATTATGGCTACAACTTTGATAGCGTCGTGGAATGTTCGGGGTGTGCATGATCTGCTAAAACGCACCATGATTAACTCTTGTCTCAAGAAATTCCATCCGGCCATAATAGGCCTACAGAAAACCCACCTCAGGAAAGATACGGTGGCAGGGGCGCTATTTTAAGCCGTCTGCTGTCGGAGGTGTGTTGGACGGACGTATGGCGGTTGAAATATCCCACAACTAAGCAATTCTCCTGCTTCTCTAAAACTCATGGTTCTGTTTCCTGTACTGATCTCTGTGTAAGCTTCTCACATATCCTTAACTTGGTTACCAAGGTGGAGTACTTTCCAAGGGGGATATCAGACCACTACCCTATGGTGGCACATTTAATTACCCATCCAGCTTTCTGCTTGCTGAGAGCCCCATGGAAACTAAACGCCTTCTGGCTAAAACTCTTTTCTTCACCAGAGCGTGTGGTCAAACAAATAGAGGGACTTTTCCGGAATAACCAATCATACCCCAATCTATTAATGAAATGGGATACCTTTAAGTCATGCCTTAGAGGCACGTTCATAGCAGAAATTGAGGCCATAAAACAAAACTTGTCAGCCCTCCAGGAGCAGGTGGAGGATCAGGTGCGACAGTTGGAACTCCCTTATGTAATTGACCCATCTGACTATGCGAGCGAGGCATGGATTACAGGCCAGGACTCCCTGGACCGGTTAAGATCCTCTGCTGCAGAGCGGAAACGCTTTTTCACTAAGCAGGCATTCTATGATGGGGGTAAGAAAACGGGTCGATTGCTGGCTAGGATTGCTCAGTCCCAACAGTCCTCCCCAGCCATAGGAGCCATTCGCTGTACCAATGGGTGGCTGATGAATAATCCTGAGCTAATATTTACGGAACTAGCATCTTTCTATGCAGACTTGTACAGGCCTAGTGATGGTTACTCTGATGAGGCACTGCAGGACTATCTAGAAACAATATCCCTACCCGTCAAGCTAGCCTGGAGTTGGAAGCTCCTTTAACGCTAGACGAGCTGAAGGAGGCCCCTGCCTCCTTTCCTACCTGCAAGGCACCAGGGGATGATGGGCTTCCCATGGACATGAGGAGGTAATTTTACCTAAACTACTGGAAGTATTTAATGCCACGCTCGACTCAGGACAGCTACATACCACTATGTCCAGGGCAAATATCATTCTGTTACTCAAACCAGGCAAGGACCCATTAGATCCCAACTCATACAGACCCATCTCATTGCTCCAAAGCAATATTAAAATACTAGCCAAAATCCCAGCCTTAAGGGTTAACAAGATTATTCTAAACATTATTCACCAGGACCAGGCAGGTTTAATGCCCCAAAAATCAACCGCAACTAATCTTAGAAGGCTTTTTTGAACATGCAGACCCCAGCAGATAATGCGGGCGAAAGGGCACTGTTGTTTCTTGATGCCAATAAGGCATTCACCAGTGTGCACTGACACTATCTCTGGGCTGTACTGTCCAAATTTGGATTTGGCCCTAGATTTATCAAGTGGACAAAGCTACTGTATAGCTCTCCACTGGCTGCCATATGCATGTCAGACAGGATGTCTCCTGCCTTTGCACTGGGCAGGGGGACTAGACAGGGCTGCCCCTTGTCCCCCCCTGCTCTTTGCATTGGCCATTGAGCCTCATACTGCCCAGGTGCGGGATCATCCATAGATCAGGGGATTTCGCTATGGTGACTTGCATGAGAAATTAATGCTTTACGCCGGTGACATGCTCCCCTTTCATGGAGGTTTTGGACGAATCGTTGTCACGTGCAATGTCTCTCATCACAGATTTTGGCCACTACTCAGGCTTAACCAATAATTGGTCCAAATCTGCATTGATGTTTCTGGATGGGGCACCTGGGTTGGATGCGGAGCTCCCCTGCCCTGTCCCTGTAGTAACTTCCTTTAATTACTTAGGTATCCACGTTTCACCCAAGCTGACTGACTACTACAGCCAAAATATATACCCCTTACTGACTCGCTTCAGAGACAAAATAAACATATGGAACCGACTTAAAATGTATTTGGCGGGGAAAACAAACCTTATTAAGATGATCCTTTTGCCCCAACTTCTATACCTGTTTCACAAAACACCTGTGGTTATTCCACTTAAAATGTTTTGAGTGGTCAACTCCCTATTCAGATTACTCCTTTCGCACAACAAGCCCCCCTGGCATAGGGGTGAAGTCCCTTCTAGAGGGCCTGGAGGCACAGCTGTTCCAATGGCCCAACAAACAAATGCCCACTTACACACTCCTTCAGAAGGTGTGGAATAAGGTCAAACAATTGCAGCAAGCAACAGGGTACACAGCTTACAGCCCATTATGGAGGGACAAATCGTACGAGGAACTGGCCAAGCTCCAATAAGGACCTATGTGGTGCCCCATGGGAATAACTCACCTCAGGCATGTCTTTCACAATGGGAGACTACACTCTTTCGCTGACCTGCAATCTAAATTTGCACTGCCCTCCAGCATGCTATTTTACTACCTACAACTAAAGCACACTGTTAAAGCACAAGGTACCGCAGTGGAATGGCTACAATCACCCACTCCTATTGTCATACTACAAAACACAATGGACACAAAGGGTATAATATCCCAATGCTATCTTATGCTTCTATCCGCACTTCAATGCTGCGTACACACGATCGGACATTCCGACAACAAAATCCCATGTTTTTTTCTGACAGATGTTGGCTCAAACTTGTCTTGCATACACACGGTCACACAAAGTTGGTTGGAAATTCCGAACGTCAACAACGCAGTGATGTATGACGAGCCATGAAAATTGAAGTTCAATAGCCAGTTCTGCTCTTCTGCTTAATTCTGAGCATGCGTGGCACTTTGTGCGTCGGAATTGTGTACACACGATTGGAATTTATGTGGCAAATGTGTGATTGGACCTTGTTGTCGGAAATTACGACCGTGTGTAGGCTCCATCATACATTTTCAATAGGAATTTCTGTCACACAAAATTTGAGAGCTGGTTCTCACATTTCCCGACAACAAAATCCGTTGCCGGAAATGCCGATCGTGTGTGCACAATTCCAACGCACAAAGTTCCACACATGCTCGGGATCAATCAGAAGAGCAGCACTGGCTATTGAACTTTATTTTTCTAGGCTCGTCATACGTCACCGTGCTCTTGACGTTCGGAATTTCCGACCAACTTTGTGTGACCGTGTGTATGCAAGACAAGTTTGAGCCAACATCCGTCGGAAAAAAAACATGGATTTTGTTGTCGGAAAATACCATTATGTGTACAAGACATTAGAGGGATTCCCCATGAAAGCAGTGACCCAGTGGGAGGCAGACGTAGGGCCTATTACAGGAGAGCAGTGGGAAGAGGCCCTTCAAGCCGTTAACACTTTTGCTGAATGTATCGCAAAAAGTATCCCAATTGTATATCCTGTTGCGGGCAAATTAAACCCCAGTAAAAATTCATAAAACGGGCAAACTACCCGATTTGATGTGTGGCAAGTGTAAGATAGTGCCAGGTGAACTGATACACCTCCTCTGGCATTGCCCCAAACTCCATAGATATTGGAAGAGGGTCCTGGCCACGCATAACCACTTAGGCCCCAGACCATTTTGCTGGCCAAAGACCAGAGCACTTTTTGTTATTCAGCACTGAGTCGCTTTAACTGACAATTGCGCAGTCGTGTGACGTGGCTCTCAAACAAAATTGACGTCCTTTTTTCCAACAAATAGAGGTTCCTTTTAGTGGTATTTGATCACCTCTGCGGTCTATAAACAAAAAAAGCGACAAATTTGAAAAAAAGCATTATTTTTTTACTTTTTGCTATAATAAATATCTCCAAAAAAATACATAAAAAATCTTTTTTTTTCTCAGTTTAGGCCGATATGTATTCTTCTACATATTTTTGGTAAAAAAAGCAATAAGCGTTTATTGATTGGTTTGCGCAAAAGTTATAGCGTCTACAAAATAGGGGATAGTTTTATGGCATTTTTATTAATAATTTTTTTACTAGTAATGGCGGCAAGCAGCGATTTTTATCGGGACCGTGACATTATGGTGGACACATCGGACAATTTTGACACATTTTTGGGACCATTGGCATTAATACAGCGATCAGTGCTAAAAAATTGCATTGATTACTGTAAAAATGTCACTGGCAGTGAAGGGGTTAGCCTCTAGGTTGCGCTGTAGGGGTTAAGTGTGACCTAGGGAGTGATTCTAACTGTGGGGGGAGGGGCTGTGTGTGACACTACACTGATCACCGCTCTTGATTACCGGGAGCGGTGATCAGTGACAGTGTCATTAGGCAGAATGGGGAGATGCACAGAGGAGAGATCGGGGGTCCTGTGTACATGTACTGATAAGATAACATAGAGGAGAGATCGGGGATCCTGTGTACATGTACTGATAAGATAACACAGAGGAGAGATCGGGGATCCTGTGTACATGTACTGATAAGATAACATAGAGGAGAGATCGGGGATCCTGTGTACATGTACTGATAAGATAACATAGAGGAGAGATCGGGATCCTGTGTACATGTACTGATAAGATAACATAGAGGAGAGATCGGGGATCCTGTGTACATGTACTGATAAGATAACACAGAGGAGAGATCGGGGATCCTGTGTACATGTACTGATAAGATAACATAGAGGAGAGATCGGGGATCCTGTGTACATGTACTGAGAAGATAACAGAGGAGAGATCGGGGATCCTGTGTACATGTACTGATAAGATAACAGAGAAGAGATCGGGGATCCTGTGTACATGTACTGATAAGATAACAGAGGAGAGATCGGGGATCCTGTGTACATGTACTGATAAGATAACAGAGAAGAGATCGGGGATCCTGTGTACATGTACTGATAAGATAACAGAGGAGAGATCTGGGATCCTGTGTACATGTACTGATAAGATAACACAGAGGAGAGATCGGGGATCCTGTGTACATGTACTGATAGGATAACATAGAGGAGAGATCGGGGATCCTGTGTACATGTACTGATAAGATAACAGAGGAGAGATCGGGGATCCTGTGTACATGTACTGATAAGATAACAGAGGAGAGATCGGGGATCCTGTGTACATGTACTGATAAGATAACAGAGGAGAGATCGGGGATACCGTGTACATGTACTGATAAGATAACATGGAGGAGAGATCGGGGATCCTGTGTACATGTACTGATAAGATAACATAGAGGAGAGATCGGGGATCCTGTGTACATGTACTGATAAGATAACATAGAGGAGAGATCGGGGATCCTGTGTACATGTACTGATAAGATAACATAGAGGAGAGATCGGGGATCCTGTGTACATGTACTGATAAGATAACATAGAGGAGAGATCGGGGATCCTGTGTACATGTACTGATAAGATAACATAGAGGAGAGATCGGGGATCCTGTGTACATGTACTGATAAGATAACACAGAGGAGAGATTGGGGATCCTGTGTACATGTACTGATAGGATAACATAGAGGAGAGATCGGGGATCCTGTGTACATGTACTGATAAGATAACATAGAGGAGAGATCGGGGATCCTGTGTACATGTACTGATAAGATAACACAGAGAAGAGATCGGGGATCCTGTGTACATGTACTGATAAGATAACAGAGGAGAGATCAGGGATCTTGTGTACATGTACTGATAGGATAACATAGAGGAGAGATCGGGGATCCTGTGTACATGTACTGATAAGATAACATAGAGGAGAGATCGGGGATCCTGTGTACATGTACTGATAAGATAACACAGAGGAGAGATCAGGGATCCCGTGTACATGTACTGATAAGATAACAGAGGAGAGATCGGGGATCCTGTGTACATGTACTGATAAGATAACATAGAGGAGAGATCGGGGATCCTGTGTACATGTACTGATAAGATAACAGAGGAGAGATCGGGGATCCTGTGTACATGTACTGATAAGATAACAGAGAAGAGATCAGGGATCCTGTGTACATATACTGATAAGATAACATAGAGGAGAGATCGGGGATCCTGTGTACATGTACTGATAAGATAACATAGAGGAGAGATCGGGGATCCTGTGTACATGTACTGATAAGATAACCTAGAGGAGAGATTGGGGATCCTGTGTACATGTACTGATAAGATAACATAGAGGAGAGATCGGGGATCCTGTGTACATGTACTGATAAGATAACATAGAGGAGAGATCGGGGATCCTGTGTACATGTACTGATAAGATAACACAGAGGGGAGATCGGGGATCCTGTGTACATGTACTGATAGGATAACATAGAGAAGAGATCGGGGATCCTGTGTACATGTACTGATAAGATAACATAGAGGAGAGATCGGGGATCCTGTGTACATGTACTGATAAGATAACACAGAGGAGAGATCGGGGATCCTGTGTACATGTACTGATAAGATAACAGAGGAGAGATCGGGGATCCTGTGTACATGTACTGATAAGATAACATAGAGGAGAGATCGGGATCCTGTGTACATGTACTGATAAGATAACATAGAGGAGAGATCGGGGATCCTGTGTACATGTACTGATAAGATAACACAGAGGAGAGATCGGGGATCCTGTGTACATGTACTGATAAGATAACATAGAGGAGAGATCGGGGATCCTGTGTACATGTACTGAGAAGATAACAGAGGAGAGATCGGGGATCCTGTGTACATGTACTGATAAGATAACAGAGAAGAGATCGGGGATCCTGTGTACATGTACTGATAAGATAACAGAGGAGAGATCGGGGATCCTGTGTACATGTACTGATAAGATAACAGAGAAGAGATCGGGGATCCTGTGTACATGTACTGATAAGATAACAGAGGAGAGATCTGGGATCCTGTGTACATGTACTGATAAGATAACACAGAGGAGAGATCGGGATCCTGTGTACATGTACTGATAGGATAACATAGAGGAGAGATCGGGGATCCTGTGTACATGTACTGATAAGATAACAGAGGAGAGATCGGGGATCCTGTGTACATGTACTGATAAGATAACAGAGGAGAGATCGGGGATACCGTGTACATGTACTGATAAGATAACATAGAGGAGAGATCGGGGATCCTGTGTACATGTACTGATAAGATAACAGAGGAGAGATCGGGGATCCTGTGTACATGTACTGATAAGATAACATAGAGGAGAGATCGGGGATCCTGTGTACATGTACTGATAAGATAACATAGAGGAGAAATCGGGGATCCTGTGTACATGTACTGATAAGATAACATAGAGGAGAGATCGGGGATCCTGTGTACATGTACTGATAAGATAACATAGAGGAGAGATGGGGGATCCTGTGTACATGTACTGATAAGATAACATAGAGGAGAGATCGGGGATCCTGTGTACATGTACTGATAAGATAACATAGAGGAGAGATCGGGGATCCTGTGTACATGTACTGATAAGATAACACAGAGGAGAGATTGGGGATCCTGTGTACATGTACTGATAGGATAACATAGAGGAGAGATCGGGGATCCTGTGTACATGTACTGATAAGATAACATAGAGGAGAGATCGGGGATCCTGTGTACATGTACTGATAAGATAACACAGAGAAGAGATCGGGGATCCTGTGTACATGTACTGATAAGATAACAGAGGAGAGATCAGGGATCTTGTGTACATGTACTGATAGGATAACATAGAGGAGAGATCGGGGATCCTGTGTACATGTACTGATAAGATAACATAGAGGAGAGATCGGGGATCCTGTGTACATGTACTGATAAGATAACACAGAGGAGAGATCAGGGATCCCGTGTACATGTACTGATAAGATAACAGAGGAGAGATCGGGGATCCTGTGTACATGTACTGATAAGATAACAAAGAGGAGAGATCGGGGATCCTGTGTACATGTACTGATAAGATAACAGAGGAGAGATCGGGGATCCTGTGTACATGTACTGATAAGATAACAGAGAAGAGATCAGGGATCCTGTGTACATATACTGATAAGATAACATAGAGGAGAGATCGGGGATCCTGTGTACATGTACTGATAAGATAACATAGAGGAGAGATCGGGGATCCTGTGTACATGTACTGATAAGATAACATAGAGGAGAGATTGGGGATCCTGTGTACATGTACTGATAAGATAACATAGAGGAGAGATCGGGGATCCTGTGTACATGTACTGATAAGATAACATAGAGGAGAGATCGGGGAATCTGTGTACATGTACTGATAAGATAACACAGAGGGGAGATCGGGGATCCTGTGTACATGTACTGATAGGATAACATAGAGAAGAGATCGGGGATCCTGTGTACATGTACTGATAAGATAACATAGAGGAGAGATCGGGGATCCTGTGTACATGTACTGATAAGATAACACAGAGGAGAGATCGGGGATCCTGTGTACATGTACTGATAAGATAACAGAGGAGAGATCGGGGATCCTGTGTACATGTACTGATAAGATAACAGAGAAGAGATCGGGGATCCTGTGTACATGTACTGATAAGATAACAGAGGAGAGATCTGGGATCCTGTGTACATGTACTGATAAGATAACAGAGGAGAGATTGGGGATCCTGTGTACATGTACTGATAAGATAACAGAGGAGAGATCGGGGATCCTGTGTACATGTACTGATAAGATAACAGAGGAGAGATCGGGGATACCGTGTACATGTACTGATAAGATAACATAGAGGAGAGATCGGGGATCCTGTGTACATGTACTGATAAGATAACATAGAGGAGAGATTGGGGATCCTGTGTACATGTACTGATAAGATAACATAGAGGAGAGATCGGGGATCCTGTGTACATGTACTGATAAGATAACATAGAGGAGAGATCGGGGATCCTGTGTACATGTACTGATAAGATAACATAGAGGAGAGATCGGGGATCCTGTGTACATGTACTGATAAGATAACATAGAGGAGAGATCAGGGATCCTGTGTACATGTACTGATAAGATAACATAGAGGAGAGATCGGGAATCCTGTGTACATGTACTGATAAGATAACATAGAGGAGAGATCAGGGATCCTGTGTACATGTACTAATAAGATAACACAGAGGAGAGATCAGGGATCCTGTGTACATGTACTGATAGGATAACATAGAGGAGAGATCGGGGATCCTGTGTACATGTACTGATAAGATAACATAGAGGAGAGATCGGGGATCCTGTGTACATGTACTGATAAGATAACACAGAGGAGAGATCGGGGATCCTGTGTACATGTACTGATAAGATAACAGAGAAGAGATCGGGGATCCTGTGTACATGTACTGATAAGATAACAGAGGAGAGATCGGGGATCCTGTGTACATGTACTGATAAGATAACAGAGAAGAGATCGGGGATCCTGTGTACATGTACTGATAAGATAACAGAGGAGAGATCTGGGATCCTGTGTACATGTACTGATAAGATAACAGAGGAGAGATTGGGGGTCCTGTGTACATGTACTGATAAGATAACAGAGGAGAGATCGGGGATCCTGTGTACATGTACTGATAAGATAACAGAGGAGAGATCGGGGATACCGTGTACATGTACTGATAAGATAACATAGAGGAGAGATCGGGGATCCTGTGTACATGTACTGATAAGATAACATAGAGGAGAGATTGGGGATCCTGTGTACATGTACTGATAAGATAACATAGAGGAGAGATCAGGGATCCTGTGTACATGTACTGATAAGATAACATAGAGGAGAGATCGGGGATCCTGTGTACATGTACTGATAAGATAACATAGAGGAGAGATCGGGGATCCTGTGTACATGTACTGATAAGATAACATAGAGGAGAGATTGGGGATCCTGTGTACATGTACTGATAAGATAACATAGAGGAGAGATCAGGGATCCTGTGTACATGTACTAATAAGATAACACAGAGGAGAGATCAGGGATCCTGTGTACATGTACTGATAAGATAACATAGAGGAGAGATCGGGGATCCTGTGTACATGTACTGATAAGATAACATAGAGGAGAGATCGGGGATCCTGTGTACATGTACTGATAAGATAACAGAGGAGAGATCGGGGATCCTGTGTACATGTTCTGATAAGATAACATAGAGGAGAGATGGGGGATCCTGTGTACATGTACTGATAAGATAACATAGAGGAGAGATGGGGGATCCTGTGTACATGTACTGATAAGATAACAGAGAAGAGATCGGGGATCCTGTGTACATGTAATGATAAGATAACAGAGGAGAGATCGGGGATCCTGTGTACATGTACTGATAAGATAAAAGAGAAGAGATCAGGGATCCTGTGTACATATACTGATAAGATAACATAGAGGAGAGATCGGGGATCCTGTGTACATGTACTGATAAGATAACATAGAGGAGAGATCGGGGATCCTGTGTACATGTACTGATAAGATAACATAGAGGAGAGATCGGGGATCCTGTGTACATGTACTGATAAGATAACATAAAGGAGAGATCGGGGATCCTGTGTACATGTACTGATAAGATAACACAGAGGAGAGATTGGGGATCCTGTGTACATGTACTGATAAGATAACATAGAGGAGAGATCGGGGATCCTGTGTACATGTACTGATAAGATAACATAGAGGAGAGATCGGGGATCCTGTGTACATGTACTGATAAGATAACACAGAGGAGAGATCGGGGATCCTGTGTACATGTACTGATAAGATAACAGAGGAGAGATCGGGGATCCTGTGTACATGTACTGATAAGATAACATAGAGGAGAGATCGGGGATCCTGTGTACATGTACTGATAAAATAACATAGAGGAGAGATCGGGGATCCTGTGTACATGTACTGATAAGATAACATAGAGGAGAGATCGGGGATCCTGTGTACATGTACTGATAAGATAACATAAAGGAGAGATCGGGGATCCTGTGTACATGTACTGATAAGATAACATAGAGGAGAGATCGGGGATCCTGTGTACATGTACTGATAAGATAACATAGAGGAGAGATCGGGGATCCTGTGTACATGTACTGATAAGATAACATAGAGGAGAGATCGGGGATCCTGTGTACATGTACTGATAAGATAACATAGAGGAGAGATCAGGGATCCTGTGTACATGTACTGATAAGATAACATAGAGGAGAGATCGGGGATCCTGTGTACATGTACTGATAAGATAACAGAGGAGAGATCGGAGATCCTGTGTACATGTACTGATAAGATAACATAGAGGAGAGATCGGGGATCCTGTGTACATGTACTGATAAGATAACAGAGAAGAGATCGGGGATCCTGTGTACATGTAATGATAAGATAACAGAGGAGAGATCGGGGATCCTGTGTACATGTACTGATAAGATAACAGAGAAGAGATCAGGGATCCTGTGTACATATACTGATAAGATAACATAGAGGAGAGATCGGGGATCCTGTGTACATGTACTGATAAGATAACATAGAGGAGAGATCGGGGATCCTGTGTACATGTACTGATAAGATAACATAGAGGAGAGATCGGGGATCCTGTGTACATGTACTGATAATATAACAGAGAAGAGATCGGGGATCCTGTGTACATGTAATGATAAGATAACAGAGAAGAGATCGGGGATCCTGTGTACATGTACTGATAAGATAACAGAGAAGAGATCGGGGATCCTGTGTACATGTAATGATAAGATAACAGAGGAGAGATCGGGGATCCTGTGTACATGTACTGATAAGATAACAGAGAAGAGATCAGGGATCCTGTGTACATATACTGATAAGATTACATAGAGGAGAGATCGGGGATCCTGTGTACATGTACTGATAAGATAACATAGAGGAGAGATTGGGGATCCTGTGTACATGTACTGATAAGATAACATAGAGGAGAGATCGGGGATCCTGTGTACATGTACTGATAAGATAACACAGAGGAGAGATCGGGGATCCTGTGTACATGTACTGATAGGATAACATAGAGGAGAGATCGGGGATCCTGTGTACATGTACTGATAAGATAACATAGAGGAGAGATCGGGGATCCTGTGTACATGTACTGATAAGATAACACAGAGGAGAGATCGGGGATCCTGTGTACATGTACTGATAAGATAACAGAGGAGAGATCAGGGATCCTGTGTACATGTACTGATAGGATAACATAGAGGAGAGATCGGGGATCCTGTGTACATGTACTGATAAGATAACATGGAGGAGAGATCGGGGATCCTGTGTACATGTACTGATAAGATAACACAGAGGAGAGATCGGGGATCCTGTGTACATGTACTGATAAGATAACAGAGGAGAGATCAGGGATCCTGTGTACATGTACTGATAAGATAACAGAGGAGAGATCAGGGATCCTGTGTACATGTACTGATAAGATAACACAGGAGAGATCAGGGATCCTGTGTACATGTACTGATAAGATAACAGAGGAGAGATCGGGGATCCTGTGTACATGTACTGATAGGATAACATAGAGGAGAGATTGGGGATCCTGTGTACATGTACTGATAAGATAACATAGAGGAGAGATCGGGGATCCTGTGTACATGTACTGATAAGATAACATAGAGGAGAGATTGGGGATCCTGTGTACATGTACTGATAAGATAACAGAGGAGAGATCGGGGATCCTGTGTACATGTACTGATAAGATAACAGAGAAGAGATCAGGGATCCTGTGTACATATACTGATAAGATAACATAGAGGAGAGATCGGGGATCCTGTGTACATGTACTGATAAGATAACATAGAGGAGAGATCGGGGATCCTGTGTACATGTACTGATAAGATAACATAGAGGAGAGATCGGGGATCCTGTGTACATGTACTGATAAGATAACATAGAGGAGAGATTGGGGATCCTGTGTACATGTACTGATAAGATAACATAGAGGAGAGATCGGGGATCCTGTGTACATGTACTGATAAGATAACACAGAGGAGAGATCGGGGATCCTGTGTACATGTACTATTAGGATAACATAGAGGAGAGATCGGGGATCCTGTGTACATGTACTGATAAGATAACATAGAGGAGAGATCGGGGATCCTGTGTACATGTACTGATAAGATAACAGAGAAGAGATCGGGGATCCTGTGTACATGTACTGATAAGATAACACAGAGGAGAGATCGGGGATCCTGTGTACATGTACTGATAAGATAACAGAGGAGAGATCAGGGATCCTGTGTACATGTACTGATAAGATAACATAGAGGAGAGATCGGGGATCCTGTGTACATGTACTGATAAGATAACATAGAGGAGAGATTGGGGATCCTGTGTACATGTACTGATAAGATAACAAAGAGGAGAGATCGGGGATCCTGTGTACATGTACTGATAAGATAACATAGAGGAGAGATCGGGGATCCTGTGTACATGTACTGATAAGATAACATAGAGGAGAGATTGGGGATCCTGTGTACATGTACTGATAAGATAACAGAGAAGAGATCGGGGATCCTGTGTACATGTAATGATAAGATAACAGAGGAGAGATCGGGGATCCTGTGTACATGTACTGATAAGATAACATAGAGGAGAGATCGGGGATCCTGTGTACATGTACTGATAAGATAACAGAGAAGAGATCAGGGATCCTGTGTACATATACTGATAAGATAACATAGAGGAGAGATCGGGGATCCTGTGTACATGTACTGATAAGATAACATAGAGGAGAGATCGGGGATCCTGTGTACATGTACTGATAAGATAACATAGAGGAGAGATCGGGGATCCTGTGTACATGTACTGATAAGATAACATAGAGGAGAAATCGGGGATCCTGTGTACATGTACTGATAAGATAACATAGAGGAGAGATCGGGGATCCTGTGTACATGTACTGATAAGATAACATAGAGGAGAGATGGGGGATCCTGTGTACATGTACTGATAAGATAACATAGAGGAGAGATCGGGGATCCTGTGTACATGTACTGATAAGATAACATAGAGGAGAGATCGGGGATCCTGTGTACATGTACTGATAAGATAACATAGAGGAGAGATCGGGGATCCTGTGTACATGTACTGATAAGATAACAGAGGAGAGATCAGGGATCCTGTGTACATGTACTGATAAGATAACATAGAGGGCGGGGCGTGTCCGGACGTCGAGGTGGGTGGACGTGCTGCGGAGGAGCTCCGCCGAGCCATCTGCAATCCGGAGCCATCCGCAGCCTATACAGCTTAATATCTGCCCCCATCTGCGCCCCAAGACTGTCAGAAGCTGGCCGCAGTACTTTTGGGGCAAATTGACCCGTACAGACAACGGATTGACCTGGTCCCGGGCCGCCGCCGGCCCTGCACTGAATGCCGGCCGCCATCTTGCGGCCTACAGGACAGCCGGAATCCCCGGCCTTGCGTACCGCGATCGGTGGTGCGGGGGGTGCCCGATCGGCCTGTGATTAAGCCAGCTGCCTCTGAAGCTAACAGCGGTGGGCCCCCGACACCCGCGGCCTACTAAACGCCGGCCGCCATCTGATCCCAGGCCGCTGCCGGCCCTGCGCTGAATGCCGGCCGCCATCTTGCGGCCTACAGGACGGGCGGAATCCCCGGACTTGAGTCCCGCGATCAGCGGTGCAGGGGGCAATCGATCGGCCTACGCTTACTCAGCCTACACCCGGGACTGCTGCTTCTAGAGTGGACGGCTGTGAGCCCCAAATACCCGCGGCTTACAGCGGATCCGAGGCCAGGGGGACCTACAAGGCTACTGGACCTTGGGGCCGCATCCGGAGGCACGGGAGCCATCCAGCAATCCATCCTATACGGTGGACACCCCTCCACTGCCCCAGAGACTCAGGTACAGGCCCTTTTATTATTTGGGGACATCCAGCACTGGCCGCCATTTTGAGACCTAACAGTGAAGTCGGGCCCACACTGTAAAGGGACAAGTCATACCTGGACTGTGCTCTCCTCCCTGTGCATCTGCACACATAATATTTAAAAGAGCCACCCGCACTGACAGGGGGACATTGCTGCTTTCTCGGGCCTGCCCCTCTCCCCCCCCAGACCCCTCCCCTTTTTACATGGAGGAAGGGGCTCCGATAGAGAGCAATCGACCATGAATGGCTGAAGCCGCACACCCCTGAGACCCGTGCCATCCCGACGGCCACAGGCTGATCCCGCAATACAGCGCACTTGCATTTTACATGGCGGCAGCTAGCTCGCACTCCTCGGAACATACCGACCCTCAACAAGGCACCATACAGAGGTATCTACTTAGAACAGTGCCGACTGATCCCCGAACTCCTAAAGACAAGATGGCGCCTGGCCGCAACCCAGGGAAGACCAAGCCACCCACCGCCACTACAGTGACAGCTAATATGACTGGGGACGCAAATGAGAAACTCCAAGAATCCAGAGGAGAGACATCAGCCTCCTCTACAAGGTCAGTCACATTACAAGACACAGACACTGGGGAACTACGGACAACCCCTCACCCCCTGACGGGAGTGCCCATTAGAACGGAAGCTACAGCCCTATTATCTGCCTTCAGAACTGACTTCGAATCCTGGGCAAGCAAGATAGAAGATTCCCTACAAGTAGAGCTGAACGCCCTGAGACAAAAAGTCACGGCTAATGAGGAAGCGGTATCAGTCTTACATACTGCTCAAGATGACCATGAGGCACGCATAACAGCCCTTGAATCTATATCCGCGACACATCTCCGTCGCCTACGCCAACAGCAGCTCCGCATTGAAGACAGCGAAAACCGCAGTCGCAGGAACAATATTAGACTGCAAGGTCTACCTGAAGCAACATCGGGAGCGGAACTGAAACTCACTGTCATATCCATCCTCAATAAAGTGCTGGGCAGAGAGGCAACATCACCAATTGAATTGGATCGTGTTCACAGGGTGGGCGGACCGGGGGGAGCCCGGGAGGGTCGCCCCCGCGATGTCCTCTGTCGGGTCCACTATTATACCTTGAAGGAGGAGATCATGCGAAAAGCATGGAACGTGGGCCCAGTGGACTTTTTTGGAGCTTCTATCCATCTATACCCAGACTTATCTCGCAATACGCTATACATGCGTCGAGTGGTGCGCCCTCTACTAGATCTTATACGGCAAGCCGGTGCCTCCTACACATGGGGCCACCCCTTCAGCATCAAGGTGACACGAGGAGATAGCAGGTTCACGCTTTCCGATCCAGATCAACTGCCTGACTTTTTCATATTTCTTGAGCAAGAGCCGGTAGATGTTTTGAACTGGCTAGACCCTCCAGTTGAAGGATTGAGACAGTTGGGACTTGGTTCACTCCCACAGCGTCGCAGACGACCTAGGTCTAGGTCAGTCTCCTCTGGCCCAGGGTTGAGACGACCTACCTCTCCAGAAGATTAACCCAGAAGTTGCCCGAGATCCCTGGATCACTTGGTAAATGATGAAGACCCTCTGGCTCTTTTCCTGCTCTTTGCCAATTCATTATATGGCTGGGGTTCGGGAGAGAAGCCTATGGTCATCTTAAGACTCTCACTAAAAAGGGAGTCAAGTGCTGCTACAATACAACAACAGTTTTATATAAAATGTTTTGCTCTCTGTTAGATTGTTCCCTCTCATCTCTTCCCTCTGTGGCGTGCGTTGGGGGTGTGGGGCGGGGGTGGGGGGACCACACCGAAGGGAGGTATGGCCACCGGCCTTAATTAACCCCCATTTTGGGAGACTGTAAGTTTAGAAGGCGCCACGCATGATGCGACTGGATGCCTCCTCGGGTGGGCCCCCCGCTTCCCCCTGCGCCCCTATGCGAGTGCTGCAGCAGTGACTAGCTGATTTATCTACAAGAGGGAACCAATGTAATTGTTTTTTATTTTATATATGATTCCAGGGTAACTACTTAAACCCACTGTTGATATTTAGATAATTGTTCTCACCTGTTCTCGTTAAGCTGCCTTATGTTTCACATATGTTTCACATACGTTTTACATGATAAGTGTGCCACATATACTATTTACATGCCTGATTCGCTGTCGGGATCGCGGCTCAGGTTCACCCATTTCGACCTTCCCCCCCACAGTAGGACAGGCACTGTTTGTGCCTAAAGCGTGATAAATCACGCAGTGCTTTGCGCTAGCAAGCACGTTAGTTTTCTGGACATATTTTTAGGTGTCCTTTTACTTACACTTTACATTTTCTATTATCCTCATACTCTTCTCTCTCCTTTATCTCTTCTTCTTTTCCTCTCTCTTCCTTTTCTCCCACTTCTATATTCTACCTCTTCTCCCCACTCTACCCCGAATTGATCTCTGAATTATTTACTTATACATATATCCTATTGGTTTTTTCCCTGCACGGCCCTTAGCACCCCGACATGGCTCACACGGTAACCTCACGCCCCCAATTGAAATTCTGTTCATACAACGTCAATGGGCTGAACATTGCTTCGAAACGTGGGCAAATACTATACCAGATGCACAAAAGACGAGTTAACGTGCTTTTGTTACAAGAGACCCACTTCCATGCTGAATCCACCCCTTCCTGCTCCAGTAGATATTTTAATAGATGGATCCACAGTACCAATCCAACACAAAAATCTAAAGGAGTATCTATTGCGTTCCATAAAACACTCCCTATTGAACTGCTTGATCATATGGCAGACCCCCAGGGCAGGTACGTTTTTGTGAAAATCTCTCTATGGGGGACTAAATTTACAATAGCTAACTTCTACTTACCTAACGCACACCAAATCCCATCGGCCTTGCAGTATTTTAAGATCCTATCGGGTTTCGCGGAGGGTAAGCTCATACTCGGAGGGGACTTCAATACTCCTATGGATCCACTTTTGGATTCATCGACATCTCGTTCCTCTATATCCTTCCCTAAAATACGAGCCCTAAAACGTGCCATTTACAATATGCATCTTGTGGATATATGGCGGATATTGTACCCAGAATCACGAAACTACACACACTTTTCCAGCGTGCACCGATCGTACAGTCGTTTAGACTATTTTTTGGTCGACCACAGCTGTCTAGATTGGTCCCCAAACTGCGAAATAGACCCTATGGTTTGGTCCGACCACTCCCCTGTGTTCCTGTCACTTACAGTCCCCTCTACGCCAATAAAAGAATGGACATGGAGGTTAAATGACTCGCTTCTGACTGAGCCAGGGTTCGATACTCGGATAGCGGAGACTATTTCAAATTTTTTTACAGACCACGCCTCTGATGACACCTCACCACCCATTAAATGGGAGGCATTAAAGGCGGTCTTACGGGGTAGTTTCATTCAAATGGGTGCCCGTATGAAGAAAGAACGCTCGGCTGCGATAGCCACGGCTGTACAAAAACTTAGGACACTAGAGACTACCCATAAACGCTCCCCGACTGTGGAGGTGCTTGCGGAGGTCTCTACCGCTCGCTCTCAGCTTAGGGAATTATATGAGGCTTCAGCCCGTACATTTGCAAACAAACTAGCCTTTCACCAGTATAAATTCCGAGATAAATGTGGTAGATCACTAGCTCGCACCCTGCATACCAAACAACCTAACACCTTTATACCCCACATACGGGACAGTTCTGGGAAAGTTGTCTCGTCACCCTCTGAGATGGGACAGGTTTTCCGAGACTTCTATCAATCCCTCTATAACATACCTGTAACAAGCCCCACTGATCCCCTTTATTCTAGAGCGGACACGCAAGCTTCCTATGTCGCACAAACCGCATTACCCACTCTAGATGACGAAACGATAGAGGACTTGGAAGCTCCGATATCGGAAGATGAGGTTGCCCGTGCCATTGCATCTACCCCATCTGGTAAAAGTCCGGGCCCTGATGGCTTTACCCCAAAATTTTATAAACAATTTGCTCCCCTTCTCACCCCCTTCTTAACAAAAGTATTTAATTCAATCTCCGAGCGATCGGTATTTCCACCGCAAACTCTAGAGGCACATATCACTCTCATCCCAAAACCAGACAAAGACCTGACTATATGTGCTAACTACCGACCCATTTCACTGATAGGGGTTGATCTGAAAGTGTACGCGAAGGTGCTAGCTAATAGACTACAACCGTTGCTACCCCGAATCATACACTTAGATCAAGTGGGCTTTGTGAGTGGACGAGAGGCACGAGATAACACCCTGAAAACACTTCTCATTGCAGATTATGCTCGAACTCACGATGTCCCATTGTGTCTTCTCACGGTGGATGCGGAAAAGGCGTTCGACCGTGTCGACTGGCAATTTCTGCATTTATCACTACAACAACTGGGTCTAGGCCAAAATATGCTCTCAAGAATAATGTCCCTTTACACCTCTCCCTCTGCCAGGATTAGACTAAATGGATCTCTAGCTCCAAAATTCACTATTCACAATGGAACGCGACAGGGGTGCCCTTTGTCCCCCATTCTCTATGTTCTTGTTATGGAACACCTAGCCATTGCACTTAGAAACAACCCGGCTATCCACGGTGTTAGTATAGGCCCCATACATACTAAACTTGCCCTATTTGCAGATGACTTACTCATCTTTGTGACCCAACCGCAAGTTTCATTACCTTCCATTATGCAGGAGTTTCAGAGATATGGAGATGTTAGTAACTTTAAAGTTAATCACAGTAAGTCAGAGATACTCAACATTTCACTCCCAGAAACAGCTCTCAAACTACTTGCATCTTCCTTCCCTTTTAAGACAAATTCCACGTCTATTCGTTACTTAGGAATTCATATCCCAACAGACGCTTCCCAACTATTTATCAGCAACTATACCCCCCTACTTCTTAGAACGCAAGCGGATCTGACCACATACGCATCTAAACAGCTCTCTTGGTTGGGTAGGGTGAACGTTTTAAAGATGGATGTCCTTCCTCGATTCCTCTATCTTTTCCAAACCTTACCTATTCACATTCCCGCCCCGTTCTTTAAAAAGCTTCGCCAGATTTTTTCTAAATTTATATGGCAAGGAAACCGCCCCAGGATAAAATACGACACAATGATTCTTCCAAAGGCCCGGGGGGGAGCGGGGGTCCCAGATGCTTCTTCCTACCACAGGGCAGCGGTTCTCACACGTATTATGGATTGGTTTCACCATTCCTCCTCCAAGATCTGGGTTCAATTGGAGGAACATCTCAATGAGGCTGATCTTCGCGCCCTGCCGTGGACACCTGCGGCACAGCGTAGAGGTGGTACCCTCTCTACTGCCCTTACCCGTCAGACCCTGCAGTTATGGGACCGACTGCTATTAACGAGTAAATTATCTAAACCCCGGGGCCCGATGACTCCTCTCTTTGGGACTCCGGCCTCCCCCCCGGCGGAGGTTGAGAGGAGATTTGGACCCTGGAATAGGGATAGTCATAGACGTTTAGCACAGGTACTACGCGCTGACCCGTCTTTGAGACCGGACATACCTCCCCAGACGAACACGGGGCCCCCAACCATGTGGTTACAAAGGAGTCAATTAATATCGTACATACATACTTTCTCCCCCATTTCAGAAATCCTAGGCGACCCGACAGACTTTGATGAGCTGCTCTTACAACCAGATCCCCCAACGCATGTAGTATCACTGTTATACTCCCTTCTATTAAATGTATCTACCCCTGACCTTCCAACATACACGCGAAAATGGGAAACAGATTTACAGCATTCCATCTCCCCTGCTGATTGGCAAAAAAGTTTTATTCTAACACATAAGATCTCTTTGGCAACTAAGAATCAAGAAAAGGGGTTTAAGTTATTAACAAGATGGTACAGATGCCCGGTGACTATCCAACGATTTAACCCCTCTATCTCAGGTATTTGTTGGAGATGCCTGTCCTCTAGTGGGACAATGCTCCACATATGGTGGACATGCCCTCCAATTCGGAAATTTTGGCAAAAGGTCTTTGATCTTTACTGCAGGCTGATGGCAACCTCAATTGAGCCCACACCAGAGATAGCCCTACTATCTATGATTCCGGGCCCACTCAAGCTGATTAAAAAGGACATACTGCGCCACTTTTTGGCTGCGGTCAGGACAGTGATCCCCAGACATTGGAGAACAATAGATGTGCCTTCCTTAGGAGATTGGGCTGTCGAGGTGGATAAGATAAGAGACCTGGAACATTTGCTGGCGCAGGAGGCAGGGAAGGAGGAACAGTTCTCTATCACTTGGACCTCATGGTCGACGTTTCGATACTCTGATGACTTCCTTATATGGATCAGAGATGCCCCGTCTTTGCCCGCTGATTAGCCATGTCGGGGTGCTCCCCAGGTCTGTTGTCATCCCCTATCTCTTCACATGCTTTTACTTATTCCCTTTTTTCTCTGTCATTTTTCCTTAAGTACTGATCCAGTCACTTAAATCGATATATAAAAGACTGTATTTCCAGAATCGCTCAACAACTTAAATATCTACAACAAATGATTGAATGATCTATACAGCGTTTCAGCCCGACAAGGAGGAACTTCCTGATAACACAAATATGCAAAAGTTTAAAGGTGGCTATAGGTTGATTCCCCCACACTTGTAAGTGTACTAATACATTACAAACCACTATATCTAGTGTACTAATACAATATTTTTCTCGTTATGTATATAATGTATACAATATTATACCATACGGTACTTTATCTTTCTGTTATATCTTTATTTTGAAATAAACTAAGATTGAAAAGATAACATAGAGGAGAGATCGGGGATCCTGTGTACATGTACTGATAAGATAACACAGAGGAGAGATTGGGGATCCTGTGTACATGTACTGATAGGATAACATAGAGGAGAGATCGGGGATCCTGTGTACATGTACTGATAAGATAACATAGAGGAGAGATCGGGGATCCTGTGTACATGTACTGATAAGATAACACAGAGAAGAGATCGGGGATCCTGTGTACATGTACTGATAAGATAACAGAGGAGAGATCAGGGATCTTGTGTACATGTACTGATAGGATAACATAGAGGAGAGATCGGGGATCCTGTGTACATGTACTGATAAGATAACATAGAGGAGAGATCGGGGATCCTGTGTACATGTACTGATAAGATAACACAGAGGAGAGATCAGGGATCCCGTGTACATGTACTGATAAGATAACAGAGGAGAGATCGGGGATCCTGTGTACATGTACTGATAAGATAACAAAGAGGAGAGATCGGGGATCCTGTGTACATGTACTGATAAGATAACAGAGGAGAGATCGGGGATCCTGTGTACATGTACTGATAAGATAACAGAGAAGAGATCAGGGATCCTGTGTACATATACTGATAAGATAACATAGAGGAGAGATCGGGGATCCTGTGTACATGTACTGATAAGATAACATAGAGGAGAGATCGGGGATCCTGTGTACATGTACTGATAAGATAACATAGAGGAGAGATTGGGGATCCTGTGTACATGTACTGATAAGATAACATAGAGGAGAGATCGGGGATCCTGTGTACATGTACTGATAAGATAACATAGAGGAGAGATCGGGGATCCTGTGTACATGTACTGATAAGATAACACAGAGGGGAGATCGGGGATCCTGTGTACATGTACTGATAGGATAACATAGAGAAGAGATCGGGGATCCTGTGTACATGTACTGATAAGATAACATAGAGGAGAGATCGGGGATCCTGTGTACATGTACTGATAAGATAACACAGAGGAGAGATCGGGGATCCTGTGTACATGTACTGATAAGATAACAGAGGAGAGATCGGGGATCCTGTGTACATGTACTGATAAGATAACAGAGAAGAGATCGGGGATCCTGTGTACATGTACTGATAAGATAACAGAGGAGAGATCTGGGATCCTGTGTACATGTACTGATAAGATAACAGAGGAGAGATTGGGGATCCTGTGTACATGTACTGATAAGATAACAGAGGAGAGATCGGGGATCCTGTGTACATGTACTGATAAGATAACAGAGGAGAGATCGGGGATCCTGTGTACATGTACTGATAAGATAACAGAGGAGAGATCGGGGATCCTGTGTACATGTACTGATAAGATAACAGAGGAGAGATCGGGGATCCTGTGTACATGTACTGATAAGATAACATAGAGGAGAGATCGGGGATCCTGTGTACATGTACTGATAAGATAACATAGAGGAGAGATCAGGGATCCCGTGTACATGTACTGATAAGATAACATAGAGGAGAGATCGGGGATCCTGTGTACATGTACTGATAAGATAACATAGAGGAGAGATTGGGGATCCTGTGTACATGTACTGATAAGATAACATAGAGGAGAGATCGGGGATCCTGTGTACATGTACTGATAAGATAACATAGAGGAGAGATCGGGGATCCTGTGTACATGTACTGATAAGATAACATAGAGGAGAGATCGGGGATCCTGTGTACATGTACTGATAAGATAACATAGAGGAGAGATCAGGGATCCTGTGTACATGTACTGATAAGATAACATAGAGGAGAGATCGGGGATCCTGTGTACATGTACTGATAAGATAACATAGAGGAGAGATCAGGGATCCTGTGTACATGTACTAATAAGATAACACAGAGGAGAGATCAGGGATCCTGTGTACATGTACTGATAGGATAACATAGAGGAGAGATCGGGGATCCTGTGTACATGTACTGATAAGATAACATAGAGGAGAGATCGGGGATCCTGTGTACATGTACTGATAAGATAACACAGAGGAGAGATCGGGGATCCTGTGTACATGTACTGATAAGATAACAGAGAAGAGATCGGGGATCCTGTGTACATGTACTGATAAGATAACAGAGGAGAGATCGGGGATCCTGTGTACATGTACTGATAAGATAACAGAGAAGAGATCGGGGATCCTGTGTACATGTACTGATAAGATAACAGAGGAGAGATCTGGGATCCTGTGTACATGTACTGATAAGATAACAGAGGAGAGATTGGGGATCCTGTGTACATGTACTGATAAGATAACAGAGGAGAGATCGGGGATCCTGTGTACATGTACTGATAAGATAACAGAGGAGAGATCGGGGATACCGTGTACATGTACTGATAAGATAACATAGAGGAGAGATCGGGGATCCTGTGTACATGTACTGATAAGATAACATAGAGGAGAGATTGGGGATCCTGTGTACATGTACTGATAAGATAACATAGAGGAGAGATCAGGGATCCTGTGTACATGTACTGATAAGATAACATAGAGGAGAGATCGGGGATCCTGTGTACATGTACTGATAAGATAACATAGAGGAGAGATCGGGGATCCTGTGTACATGTACTGATAAGATAACATAGAGGAGAGATTGGGGATCCTGTGTACATGTACTGATAAGATAACATAGAGGAGAGATCAGTGATCCTGTGTACATGTACTAATAAGATAACACAGAGGAGAGATCAGGGATCCTGTGTACATGTACTGATAAGATAACATAGAGGAGAGATCGGGGATCCTGTGTACATGTACTGATAAGATAACATAGAGGAGAGATCGGGGATCCTGTGTACATGTACTGATAAGATAACAGAGGAGAGATCGGGGATCCTGTGTACATGTTCTGATAAGATAACATAGAGGAGAGATGGGGGATCCTGTGTACATGTACTGATAAGATAACATAGAGGAGAGATGGGGGATCCTGTGTACATGTACTGATAAGATAACAGAGAAGAGATCGGGGATCCTGTGTACATGTAATGATAAGATAACAGAGGAGAGATCGGGGATCCTGTGTACATGTACTGATAAGATAAAAGAGAAGAGATCAGGGATCCTGTGTACATATACTGATAAGATAACATAGAGGAGAGATCGGGGATCCTGTGTACATGTACTGATAAGATAACATAGAGGAGAGATCGGGGATCCTGTGTACATGTACTGATAAGATAACATAGAGGAGAGATCGGGGATCCTGTGTACATGTACTGATAAGATAACATAAAGGAGAGATCGGGGATCCTGTGTACATGTACTGATAAGATAACACAGAGGAGAGATTGGGGATCCTGTGTACATGTACTGATAAGATAACATAGAGGAGAGATCGGGGATCCTGTGTACATGTACTGATAAGATAACATAGAGGAGAGATCGGGGATCCTGTGTACATGTACTGATAAGATAACACAGAGGAGAGATCGGGGATCCTGTGTACATGTACTGATAAGATAACAGAGAAGAGATCGGGGATCCTGTGTACATGTACTGATAAGATAACATAGAGGAGAGATCGGGGATCCTGTGTACATGTACTGATAAGATAACATAGAGGAGAGATCGGGGATCCTGTGTACATGTACTGATAAGATAACATAGAGGAGAGATCGGGGATCCTGTGTACATGTACTGATAAGATAACATAAAGGAGAGATCGGGGATCCTGTGTACATGTACTGATAAGATAACATAGAGGAGAGATCGGGGATCCTGTGTACATGTACTGATAAGATAACATAGAGGAGAGATCGGGGATCCTGTGTACATGTACTGATAAGATAACATAGAGGAGAGATCGGGGATCCTGTGTACATGTACTGATAAGATAACATAGAGGAGAGATCAGGGATCCTGTGTACATGTACTGATAAGATAACATAGAGGAGAGATCGGGGATCCTGTGTACATGTACTGATAAGATAACAGAGGAGAGATCGGAGATCCTGTGTACATGTACTGATAAGATAACATAGAGGAGAGATCGGGGATCCTGTGTACATGTACTGATAAGATAACAGAGAAGAGATCGGGGATCCTGTGTACATGTAATGATAAGATAACAGAGGAGAGATCGGGGATCCTGTGTACATGTACTGATAAGATAACAGAGAAGAGATCAGGGATCCTGTGTACATATACTGATAAGATAACATAGAGGAGAGATCGGGGATCCTGTGTACATGTACTGATAAGATAACATAGAGGAGAGATCGGGGATCCTGTGTACATGTACTGATAAGATAACATAGAGGAGAGATCGGGGATCCTGTGTACATGTACTGATAATATAACAGAGAAGAGATCGGGGATCCTGTGTACATGTAATGATAAGATAACAGAGAAGAGATCGGGGATCCTGTGTACATGTACTGATAAGATAACAGAGAAGAGATCGGGGATCCTGTGTACATGTACTGATAAGATAACAGAGGAGAGATCGGGGATCCTGTGTACATGTACTGATAAGATAACAGAGAAGAGATCGGGGATCCTGTGTACATGTACTGATAAGATAACAGAGGAGAGATCTGGGATCCTGTGTACATGTACTGATAAGATAACAGAGGAGAGATTGGGGATCCTGTGTACATGTACTGATAAGATAACAGAGGAGAGATCGGGGATCCTGTGTACATGTACTGATAAGATAACAGAGGAGAGATCGGGGATACCGTGTACATGTACTGATAAGATAACATAGAGGAGAGATCGGGGATCCTGTGTACATGTACTGATAAGATAACATAGAGGAGAGATTGGGGATCCTGTGTACATGTACTGATAAGATAACATAGAGGAGAGATCAGGGATCCTGTGTACATGTACTGATAAGATAACATAGAGGAGAGATCGGGGATCCTGTGTACATGTACTGATAAGATAACATAGAGGAGAGATCGGGGATCCTGTGTACATGTACTGATAAGATAACATAGAGGAGAGATTGGGGATCCTGTGTACATGTACTGATAAGATAACATAGAGGAGAGATCAGGGATCCTGTGTACATGTACTAATAAGATAACACAGAGGAGAGATCAGGGATCCTGTGTACATGTACTGATAAGATAACATAGAGGAGAGATCGGGGATCCTGTGTACATGTACTGATAAGATAACATAGAGGAGAGATCGGGGATCCTGTGTACATGTACTGATAAGATAACAGAGGAGAGATCGGGGATCCTGTGTACATGTTCTGATAAGATAACATAGAGGAGAGATGGGGGATCCTGTGTACATGTACTGATAAGATAACATAGAGGAGAGATGGGGGATCCTGTGTACATGTACTGATAAGATAACAGAGAAGAGATCGGGGATCCTGTGTACATGTAATGATAAGATAACAGAGGAGAGATCGGGGATCCTGTGTACATGTACTGATAAGATAAAAGAGAAGAGATCAGGGATCCTGTGTACATATACTGATAAGATAACATAGAGGAGAGATCGGGGATCCTGTGTACATGTACTGATAAGATAACATAGAGGAGAGATCGGGGATCCTGTGTACATGTACTGATAAGATAACATAGAGGAGAGATCGGGGATCCTGTGTACATGTACTGATAAGATAACATAAAGGAGAGATCGGGGATCCTGTGTACATGTACTGATAAGATAACACAGAGGAGAGATTGGGGATCCTGTGTACATGTACTGATAAGATAACATAGAGGAGAGATCGGGGATCCTGTGTACATGTACTGATAAGATAACATAGAGGAGAGATCGGGGATCCTGTGTACATGTACTGATAAGATAACACAGAGGAGAGATCGGGGATCCTGTGTACATGTACTGATAAGATAACAGAGAAGAGATCGGGGATCCTGTGTACATGTACTGATAAGATAACATAGAGGAGAGATCGGGGATCCTGTGTACATGTACTGATAAGATAACATAGAGGAGAGATCGGGGATCCTGTGTACATGTACTGATAAGATAACATAGAGGAGAGATCGGGGATCCTGTGTACATGTACTGATAAGATAACATAAAGGAGAGATCGGGGATCCTGTGTACATGTACTGATAAGATAACATAGAGGAGAGATCGGGGATCCTGTGTACATGTACTGATAAGATAACATAGAGGAGAGATCGGGGATCCTGTGTACATGTACTGATAAGATAACATAGAGGAGAGATCGGGGATCCTGTGTACATGTACTGATAAGATAACATAGAGGAGAGATCAGGGATCCTGTGTACATGTACTGATAAGATAACATAGAGGAGAGATCGGGGATCCTGTGTACATGTACTGATAAGATAACAGAGGAGAGATCGGAGATCCTGTGTACATGTACTGATAAGATAACATAGAGGAGAGATCGGGGATCCTGTGTACATGTACTGATAAGATAACAGAGAAGAGATCGGGGATCCTGTGTACATGTAATGATAAGATAACAGAGGAGAGATCGGGGATCCTGTGTACATGTACTGATAAGATAACAGAGAAGAGATCAGGGATCCTGTGTACATATACTGATAAGATAACATAGAGGAGAGATCGGGGATCCTGTGTACATGTACTGATAAGATAACATAGAGGAGAGATCGGGGATCCTGTGTACATGTACTGATAAGATAACATAGAGGAGAGATCGGGGATCCTGTGTACATGTACTGATAATATAACAGAGAAGAGATCGGGGATCCTGTGTACATGTAATGATAAGATAACAGAGAAGAGATCGGGGATCCTGTGTACATGTACTGATAAGATAACAGAGAAGAGATCGGGGATCCTGTGTACATGTAATGATAAGATAACAGAGGAGAGATCGGGGATCCTGTGTACATGTACTGATAAGATAACAGAGAAGAGATCAGGGATCCTGTGTACATATACTGATAAGATTACATAGAGGAGAGATCGGGGATCCTGTGTACATGTACTGATAAGATAACATAGAGGAGAGATTGGGGATCCTGTGTACATGTACTGATAAGATAACATAGAGGAGAGATCGGGGATCCTGTGTACATGTACTGATAAGATAACACAGAGGAGAGATCGGCGATCCTGTGTACATGTACTGATAGGATAACATAGAGGAGAGATCGGGGATCCTGTGTACATGTACTGATAAGATAACATAGAGGAGAGATCGGGGATCCTGTGTACATGTACTGATAAGATAACACAGAGGAGAGATCGGGGATCCTGTGTACATGTACTGATAAGATAACAGAGGAGAGATCAGGGATCCTGTGTACATGTACTGATAGGATAACATAGAGGAGAGATCGGGGATCCTGTGTACATGTACTGATAAGATAACATGGAGGAGAGATCGGGGATCCTGTGTACATGTACTGATAAGATAACACAGAGGAGAGATCGGGGATCCTGTGTACATGTACTGATAAGATAACAGAGGAGAGATCAGGGATCCTGTGTACATGTACTGATAAGATAACAGAGGAGAGATCAGGGATCCTGTGTACATGTACTGATAAGATAACACAGGAGAGATCAGGGATCCTGTGTACATGTACTGATAAGATAACAGAGGAGAGATCGGGGATCCTGTGTACATGTACTGATAGGATAACATAGAGGAGAGATTGGGGATCCTGTGTACATGTACTGATAAGATAACATAGAGGAGAGATCGGGGATCCTGTGTACATGTACTGATAAGATAACATAGAGGAGAGATTGGGGATCCTGTGTACATGTACTGATAAGATAACAGAGGAGAGATCGGGGATCCTGTGTACATGTACTGATAAGATAACAGAGAAGAGATCAGGGATCCTGTGTACATATACTGATAAGATAACATAGAGGAGAGATTGGGGATCCTGTGTACATGTACTGATAAGATAACATAGAGGAGAGATCGGGGATCCTGTGTACATGTACTGATAAGATAACATAGAGGAGAGATCGGGGATCCTGTGTACATGTACTGATAAGATAACATAGAGGAGAGATTGGGGATCCTGTGTACATGTACTGATAAGATAACATAGAGGAGAGATCGGGGATCCTGTGTACATGTACTGATAAGATAACACAGAGGAGAGATCGGGGATCCTGTGTACATGTACTATTAGGATAACATAGAGGAGAGATCGGGGATCCTGTGTACATGTACTGATAAGATAACATAGAGGAGAGATCGGGGATCCTGTGTACATGTACTGATAAGATAACAGAGAAGAGATCGGGGATCCTGTGTACATGTACTGATAAGATAACACAGAGGAGAGATCGGGGATCCTGTGTACATGTACTGATAAGATAACAGAGGAGAGATCAGGGATCCTGTGTACATGTACTGATAAGATAACATAGAGGAGAGATCGGGGATCCTGTGTACATGTACTGATAAGATAACATAGAGGAGAGATTGGGGATCCTGTGTACATGTACTGATAAGATAACAAAGAGGAGAGATCGGGGATCCTGTGTACATGTACTGATAAGATAACATAGAGGAGAGATCGGGGATCCTGTGTACATGTACTGATAAGATAACATAGAAGAGAGATTGGGGATCCTGTGTACATGTACTGATAAGATAACAGAGAAGAGATCGGGGATCCTGTGTACATGTAATGATAAGATAACAGAGGAGAGATCGGGGATCCTGTGTACATGTACTGATAAGATAACATAGAGGAGAGATCGGGGATCCTGTGTACATGTACTGATAAGATAACAGAGAAGAGATCAGGGATCCTGTGTACATATACTGATAAGATAACATAGAGGAGAGATCGGGGATCCTGTGTACATGTACTGATAAGATAACATAGAGGAGAGATCGGGGATCCTGTGTACATGTACTGATAAGATAACATAGAGGAGAGATCGGGGATCCTGTGTACATGTACTGATAAGATAACACAGAGGAGAGATCGGGGATCCTGTGTACATGTACTGATAGGATAACACAGAGGAGAGATCGGGGATCCTGTGTACATGTACTGATAGGATAACATAGAGGAGAGATCGGGGATCCTGTGTACATGTACTGATAAGATAACACAGAGGAGAGATCGGGGATCCTGTGTACATGTACTGATAAGATAACACAGAGGAGAGATCGGGGATCCTGTGTACATGTACTGATAAGATAACACAGAGGAGAGATCGGGGATCCTGTGTACATGTACTGATAAGATAACACAGAGGAGAGATCGGGGATCCTGTGTACATGTACTGATAGGATAACATAGAGGAGAGATCGGGGATCCTGTGTACATGTACTGATAAGATAACACAGAGGAGAGATCGGGGATCCTGTGTACATGTACTGATAAGATAACAGAGGAGAGATCAGGGATCCTGTGTACATGTACTGATAAGATAACAGAGGAGAGATCAGGGATCCTGTGTACATGTACTGATAAGATAACAAAGGAGAGATCAGGGATCCTGTGTACATGTACTGATAAGATAACAGAGGAGAGATCGGGATCCTGTGTACATGTACTGATAAGATAACATAGAGGAGAGATCGGGGATCCTGTGTACATGTACTGATAAGATAACATAGAGGAGAGATCGGGGATCCTGTGTACATGTTCTGATAGGATAACATAGAGGAGAGATCAGGGATCCTGTGTACATGTACTGATAAGATAACATAGAGGAGAGATCGGGGATCCTGTGTACATATACTGATAAGATAACATAGAGGAGAGATCGGGGATCCCGTGTACATGTACTGATAAGATAACAGAGGAGAGATCGGGGATCCTGTGTACATGTACTGATAAGATAACATAGAGGAGAGATCGGGGATCCTGTGTACATGTACTGATAAGATAACATAGAGGAGAGATCGGGGATCCTGTGTACATATACTGATAAGAAAACATAGAGGAGAGATCGGGGATCCTGTGTACATGTAGTAATAAGATAACAGAGGAGAGATCGGGGATCCTGTGTACATGTACTGATAAGATAACAGAGGAGAGATCGGGGATCCTGTGTACATGTACTGATAAGATAACATAGAGGAGAGATCGGGGATCCTGTGTACATGTACTGATAAGATAACATAGAGGAGAGATCGGGGATCCCGTATACATGTAGTAATAAGATAACACAGAGGAGAGATCGGGGATCCCGTGTACATGTACTGATAAGATAACAGAGGAGAGATCGGGGATCCTGTGTACATGTACTGATAAGATAACATAGAGGAGAGATCGGGGATCCTGTGTACATGTACTGATAAGATAACATAGAGGAGAGATCGGGGATCCTGTGTACATATACTGATAAGAAAACATAGAGGAGAGATCGGGGATCCTGTGTACATGTAGTAATAAGATAACAGAGGAGAGATCGGGGATCCTGTGTACATGTACTGATAAGATAACAGAGGAGAGATCGGGGATCCTGTGTACATGTACTGATAAGATAACATAGAGGAGAGATCGGGGATCCTGTGTACATGTACTGATAAGATAACATAGAGGAGAGATCGGGGATCCCGTGTACATGTAGTAATAAGATAACACAGAGGAGAGATCAGGGATCCTGTGTACATGTACTGATAGGATAACATAGAGGAGAGATCGGGGATCCTGTGTACATATACTGATAAGATAACATAGAGGAGAGATCGGGGATCCTGTGTACATGTACTGATAAGATAACACAGAGGAGAGATCGGGGATCCTGTGTACATGTACTGATAAGATAACATAGAGGAGAGATCGGGGATCCTGTGTACATGTACTGATAAGATAACATAGAGGAGAGATCGGGGATCCTGTGTACATGTACTGGTAAGATAACATAAAGGAGAGATCGGGGATCCTGTGTACATGTACTGATAAGATAACATAGAGGAGAGATCGGGGATCCTGTGTACATGTACTGATAAGATAACATAGAGGAGAGATCGGGGATCCTGTGTACATGTACTGATAAGATAACATAGAGGAGAGATCGGGGATCCTGTGTACATGTACTGATAAGATAACATAGAGGAGAGATCAGGGATCCTGTGTACATGTACTGATAAGATAACATAGAGGAGAGATCGGGGATCCTGTGTACATGTACTGATAAGATAACAGAGGAGAGATCGGAGATCCTGTGTACATGTACTGATAAGATAACATAGAGGAGAGATCGGGGATCCTGTGTACATGTACTGATAAGATAACAGAGAAGAGATCGGGGATCCTGTGTACATGTAATGATAAGATAACAGAGGAGAGATCGGGGATCCTGTGTACATGTACTGATAAGATAACAGAGAAGAGATCAGGGATCCTGTGTACATATACTGATAAGATAACATAGAGGAGAGATCGGGGATCCTGTGTACATGTACTGATAAGATAACATAGAGGAGAGATCGGGGATCCTGTGTACATGTACTGATAAGATAACATAGAGGAGAGATCGGGGATCCTGTGTACATGTACTGATAATATAACAGAGAAGAGATCGGGGATCCTGTGTACATGTAATGATAAGATAACAGAGAAGAGATCGGGGATCCTGTGTACATGTACTGATAAGATAACAGAGAAGAGATCGGGGATCCTGTGTACATGTAATGATAAGATAACAGAGGAGAGATCGGGGATCCTGTGTACATGTACTGATAAGATAACAGAGAAGAGATCAGGGATCCTGTGTACATATACTGATAAGATTACATAGAGGAGAGATCGGGGATCCTGTGTACATGTACTGATAAGATAACATAGAGGAGAGATTGGGGATCCTGTGTACATGTACTGATAAGATAACATAGAGGAGAGATCGGGGATCCTGTGTACATGTACTGATAAGATAACACAGAGGAGAGATCGGGGATCCTGTGTACATGTACTGATAGGATAACATAGAGGAGAGATCGGGGATCCTGTGTACATGTACTGATAAGATAACATAGAGGAGAGATCGGGGATCCTGTGTACATGTACTGATAAGATAACACAGAGGAGAGATCGGGGATCCTGTGTACATGTACTGATAAGATAACAGAGGAGAGATCAGGGATCCTGTGTACATGTACTGATAGGATAACATAGAGGAGAGATCGGGGATCCTGTGTACATGTACTGATAAGATAACATGGAGGAGAGATCGGGGATCCTGTGTACATGTACTGATAAGATAACACAGAGGAGAGATCGGGGATCCTGTGTACATGTACTGATAAGATAACAGAGGAGAGATCAGGGATCCTGTGTACATGTACTGATAAGATAACAGAGGAGAGATCAGGGATCCTGTGTACATGTACTGATAAGATAACACAGGAGAGATCAGGGATCCTGTGTACATGTACTGATAAGATAACAGAGGAGAGATCGGGGATCCTGTGTACATGTACTGATAAGATAACAGAGGAGAGATCGGGGATCCTGTGTACATGTACTGATAAGATAACAGAGAAGAGATCAGGGATCCTGTGTACATATACTGATAAGATAACATAGAGGAGAGATCGGGGATCCTGTGTACATGTACTGATAAGATAACATAGAGGAGAGATCGGGGATCCTGTGTACATGTACTGATAAGATAACACAGGAGAGATCAGGGATCCTGTGTACATGTACTGATAAGATAACAGAGGAGAGATTGGGGATCCTGTGTACATGTACTGATAAGATAACAGAGGAGAGATCGGGGATCCTGTGTACATGTACTGATAAGATAACAGAGAAGAGATCAGGGATCCTGTGTACATATACTGATAAGATAACATAGAGGAGAGATCGGGGATCCTGTGTACATGGACTGATAAGATAACATAGAGGAGAGATCGGGGATCCTGTGTACATGTACTGATAAGATAACATAGAGGAGAGATCGGGGATCCTGTGTACATGTACTGATAAGATAACATAGAGGAGAGATTGGGGATCCTGTGTACATGTACTGATAAGATAACATAGAGGAGAGATCGGGGATCCTGTGTACATGTACTGATAAGATAACACAGAGGAGAGATCGGGGATCCTGTGTACATGTACTATTAGGATAACATAGAGGAGAGATCGGGGATCCTGTGTACATGTACTGATAAGATAACATAGAGGAGAGATCGGGGATCCTGTGTACATGTACTGATAAGATAACAGAGAAGAGATCGGGGATCCTGTGTACATGTACTGATAAGATAACACAGAGGAGAGATCGGGGATCCTGTGTACATGTACTGATAAGATAACAGAGGAGAGATCAGGGATCCTGTGTACATGTACTGATAAGATAACATAGAGGAGAGATCGGGGATCCTGTGTACATGTACTGATAAGATAACATAGAGGAGAGATTGGGGATCCTGTGTACATGTACTGATAAGATAACAGAGAAGAGATCGGGGATCCTGTGTACATGTACTGATAAGATAACACAGAGGAGAGATCGGGGATCCTGTGTACATGTACTGATAAGATAACAGAGGAGAGATCAGGGATCCTGTGTACATGTACTGATAAGATAACATAGAGGAGAGATCGGGGATCCTGTGTACATGTACTGATAAGATAACATAGAGGAGAGATTGGGGATCCTGTGTACATGTACTGATAAGATAACAAAGAGGAGAGATCGGGGATCCTGTGTACATGTACTGATAAGATAACATAGAGGAGAGATCGGGGATCCTGTGTACATGTACTGATAAGATAACATAGAGGAGAGATTGGGGATCCTGTGTACATGTACTGATAAGATAACAGAGAAGAGATCGGGGATCCTGTGTACATGTAATGATAAGATAACAGAGGAGAGATCGGGGATCCTGTGTACATGTACTGATAAGATAACATAGAGGAGAGATCGGGGATCCTGTGTACATGTACTGATAAGATAACAGAGAAGAGATCAGGGATCCTGTGTACATATACTGATAAGATAACATAGAGGAGAGATCGGGGATCCTGTGTACATGTACTGATAAGATAACATAGAGGAGAGATCGGGGATCCTGTGTACATGTACTGATAAGATAACATAGAGGAGAGATCGGGGATCCTGTGTACATGTACTGATAAGATAACACAGAGGAGAGATCGGGGATCCTGTGTACATGTACTGATAGGATAACATAGAGGAGAGATCGGGGATCCTGTGTACATGTACTGATAAGATAACACAGAGGAGAGATCGGGGATCCTGTGTACATGTACTGATAAGATAACACAGAGGAGAGATCGGGGATCCTGTGTACATGTACTGATAAGATAACAGAGGAGAGATCGGGGATCCTGTGTACATGTACTGATAAGATAACACAGAGGAGAGATCGGGGATCCTGTGTACATGTACTGATAGGATAACATAGAGGAGAGATCGGGGATCCTGTGTACATGTACTGATAAGATAACATAGAGGAGAGATCGGGGATCCCGTGTACATGTTCTGATAAGATAACATAGAGGAGAGATCAGGGATCCTGTGTACATGTACTGATAAGATAACAGAGGAGAGATCAGGGATCCTGTGTACATGTACTGATAAGATAACAAAGGAGAGATCAGGGATCCTGTGTACATGTACTGATAAGATAACAGAGGAGAGATCGGGATCCTGTGTACATGTACTGATAAGATAACATAGAGGAGAGATCGGGGATCCTGTGTACATGTACTGATAAGATAACATAGAGGAGAGATCGGGGATCCTGTGTACATGTTCTGATAGGATAACATAGAGGAGAGATCAGGGATCCTGTGTACATGTACTGATAAGATAACATAGAGGAGAGATCGGGGATCCTGTGTACATATACTGATAAGATAACATAGAGGAGAGATCGGGGATCCTGTGTACATGTACTGATAAGATAACATAGAGGAGAGATCGGGGATCCTGTGTACATATACTGATAAGAAAACATAGAGGAGAGATCGGGGATCCTGTGTACATGTAGTAATAAGATAACAGAGGAGAGATCGGGGATCCTGTGTACATGTACTGATAAGATAACAGAGGAGAGATCGGGGATCCTGTGTACATGTACTGATAAGATAACATAGAGGAGAGATCGGGGATCCTGTGTACATGTACTGATAAGATAACATAGAGGAGAGATCGGGGATCCCGTATACATGTAGTAATAAGATAACACAGAGGAGAGATCGGCGATCCCGTGTACATGTACTGATAAGATAACAGAGGAGAGATCGGGGATCCTGTGTACATGTACTGATAAGATAACATAGAGGAGAGATCGGGGATCCTGTGTACATGTACTGATAAGATAACATAGAGGAGAGATCGGGGATCCTGTGTACATATACTGATAAGAAAACATAGAGGAGAGATCGGGGATCCTGTGTACATGTAGTAATAAGATAACAGAGGAGAGATCGGGGATCCTGTGTACATGTACTGATAAGATAACAGAGGAGAGATCGGGGATCCTGTGTACATGTACTGATAAGATAACATAGAGGAGAGATCGGGGATCCTGTGTACATGTACTGATAAGATAACATAGAGGAGAGATCGGGGATCCTGTGTACATGTACTGATAAGATAACATAGAGGAGAGATCGGGGATCCCGTGTACATGTAGTAATAAGATAACACAGAGGAGAGATCAGGGATCCTGTGTACATGTACTGATAGGATAACATAGAGGAGAGATCGGGGATCCTGTGTACATATACTGATAAGATAACATAGAGGAGAGATCGGGGATCCTGTGTACATGTACTGATAAGATAACATAGAGGAGAGATCGGGGATCCTGTGTACATGTAGTAATAAGATAACATAGAGGAGATATCAGGAGCAGCTGAAAAAAACACCCAATTGCTCCTAAACGTTTGCTTAGCAGCAGCAGTGTACGTGAGGCCTAATAGGTATAATGTCTCTTTTTATTTTTTTAACTATGAAAAGGAAATTAATCACTTACCTGTACAATAGGTTAACGAGCAAGCTGTTCCTGGAGTTTCGATTAATTTGTACACATAGTATCCCAGGGGACAAGCCTTAACCTGGATGGTTGATGTCCAGTAGCAGCAGCTTCCATTCCAGTTAGCACAAGCCGTGCGATTCACAATGCCGTCTGTAATGACCGGATGTGTTCCATTCATCCACACTGGAGCATGTGTATTACATCTATATATGGGTACACAGGTTTCTGGTATACCAACACCTCCACTACCAACAAACCGATACCATCCCATCATGGAACTATCACAGTTCGGGGTTGAGTATGAGGATAGTGTGTAGTTTACGCTTCTCCAGGGATCATTGAGCACAATGTGGGTTTCACAAGGATCATAGCAGGAATAGGAGCCAAGGAAATAGGTACACTCAGATCCTAGGTCACAAAAAAAAAGAAATCAATAAACAGACTGGAACCAATACCATCCATCCTAATACCTGCTCCTGTCTCTGACTTCACAAATGCTGCTTCCCTGTCTATCTGATTACTGGCTTCCAATTATCAAAATACAAACTTCTAACTACAACCTGCAATGTCGGCTTCAATCTGACTCCTCAATACTTTCTCCTGCTAATTTCCACATAGCAGTGTATAGTGTGGTCCAACACATCTGCATTCTGTAGTCTGCTCTCTATGAACCCCGAAGCACTCAGCTCTGAGAGTTTCCAGTTAAGGAGTTGTCATTCCCCGGCTGCTGGGACCAGGGAATGGCAGTGATCTATTCTGCAACATTATGGTGGGCACATTGGCCACTTTTGACACATTTTTAAAACCATTGACAATTATACAGCAATCAGTGCTATAAAAATGCACTGATTACTGTGTAAATGTCACTGGCAGGGAAGGGGTTAACACAAGGGGGTGATCAAGGGGTTAACTCTGTTCTAACTGTGGGGGGGATGGGACTGTCTAGGAGGAGAGAGAGATCACTGTTCATACATAGTATGAACACACGATCTGTCTCCTCTCCCTTGAAAGAACCGTGATCTGTGTGTTTACACATGCAAATCCCTGTTCTCGCTCTGTCATGAGTGATCGTGGGTGCCCGGCGGTCATCGCAACCAGAAGAATTTGCCCCTTAATGACCGGGCCATTTATTGTGATACCGCACTGCATTGCTTTAACGGACAATTGCGTAGTTGTGCGATGTTGGTTACAGTGTAGCATGACCGCACAATTTTCATTCAAAGTGTGACAGCGCTGGAAGCTGAAAAATAGCCTGGGCAAGAAGGGGGTGTAAGTGCCCGGTATTGAGGTGGTTAACCACTTGCTTACTGGGCACTTAAACCCCTCTCCTGCTCAGACCAATTTTCAGCTTTCAGCGCTGACGCACTTTGAATGACAATTGCGCGGTCATACAACACTGTACCCAAATGAAATTTTTATCTTTTTTTTCACACAAATAGAGCTTTCTTTTGGTGGTATTTAATCACAGCTGGGATTCTTATTTTTTGCTAAACAAACAAAAAAAGATGGAAAATTTTGAAAAAAAAATCATGTTTCATAGTTTGTTATAAAATTTTGCAAACAGGTCATTTTTCTCCTTCATTAATGTACGCTGATGAGGCGGCACTGGTGGGCACTGATTGGCTGCACTTATAGGCACAGATAAGGCAGCACTGATAGGCACAGATAAGGCAGCACAAATAGGCACATATAAGGCGGCACTGATGAGGTGGCACTAATGGGCCCTGGTAGGTGGCACTGATGGGCACTGAAGGGCACTGATAGGTGTCACTGATAGGTAGAACTGATAGATGGCACTGATGGGCACTAAAAGGTGGCACTGATAGATGGCACTGATGGGCACTGATGGGCACTTGTAGGTGGCACTAATGAGCACTGGTAGGTGACACTGATAGGCAGCACTGGTGATGAGGCACTGATTGCTAACATTGATAGGTAGAACTGTGGGCACTGGTAGGTGGGGCTGGTGGTCATTGGTAGGTGGCACTGTGGGCACTGGTAGGTGTGCCTGGTGGTCATTGGTAGGTGGCACTGTTGTGCAATGGTAGGTGGCACTGGCAGGTGGCACTGGTGGGCACAGATGACTCTGCGGCTGCTATCCTTGATCAGGACCGATGTGACTTTGACAGCCACCAGTAATCGGCTTTTTTTTTCTCCTCACGCTATTAGCGTGAGAAGAAAAAATAGACGTTTACCGGCTCTGTTTACATGACATAATCAGCTGTCATTGGCTGACAGCTGATCACGTGGTAAGGGGTCGGGATCGACTCCTTACTCCGATCTGTGATCAGTCGAGTCTCATAGACTTGCTGATCACAGAGCATGCCGCGCGCGCCCTGCAGGGTTAGCGCAGGCCGTTGGGGCACGGGAGGACATCAAAAAACGTACTCCTGGCAGAGTAGGTCCGCGCTGTAGCCGTCATTCGGCTATAGTGTGGATCCGAAGAAGTTAAAGCATCACATAATTTTTTTAAATATGGAAAATACACACAAACCTAGAAGTAAAAGAGGAGTATTAACCACTTGCCGACCGGCCGCAGTACATATAGTGCGGCAGGTCGGCTCTATTGTGTGAAACGACGTACCTGTATGTCATTTTGGTCAATAGCCAGTGGGAGCGTGCTGATTGGCCAGAGGGGGAGCCAATCAGCAGTTCCTGTGGACGCAATGTTCGCCGGCCACCCGCGATCGCTCCCCATTGTGATAGAATGGTGGTCTGCTGATGTAAACAGGGCAGACCGCCATTCTGTCAGAGATGAACTTAGTGGTCTTGTTTTCCTGCTAATCAGGAACACGGATCTCTGTGTTCATCTAGTGAGTCCATCCCCCACACAGTTAGAAAGCAGCCTCTAGGGACAAATGTAACCCTTGGATCCGGGTGTTAACCCCCTTCCCTGCCAGTGTTATTAATACAGTGACAGTGCGATGTTGTACGCAAATAAAATTCATGTTTTCTTTTGGTGGTATTTGATCGCCTCTGCGGTTTTTATTTTATATAGTCTTTCACATGTTTGCTTAACCCTTTGTGGACCGCCCCAATGTACTGTGTATGGGCAGCCTGTGCAAGCAAAGCAACGTAATGGTACATCGCTGCCTGCTTCCGAGGTTCAGGGACCCACCAGCACCCACTGTGATTGTACACAGCGGGAGTCTGTCAGCAGATCCCCACCAATGGTTCAAGGTCAGGACCTCCTGATCAGCTGTGTCCAATCACACCCCAGAGCCCTGTTTTGACAATCAACACAGAAAGATTGCTCCCTCTGTACAGAGCTCTGTTTCCTAATTTCTGCAAATCAGTAACATGATACCCTTATCACATGCGGTAAAGCTTAGTGAATTGACCCCAGTGTGCCTCTTTCCGCCTCATTTGTTCCTCATTCTGATTTATATAGTCTGATTTATATAGTTGTATATAGAATGCACTTTTTATCTTTCAAAAAGTGTTTCCCGGTGCTAAACCTTTCATCCAATTTCTAAATTGCTGCACCTGTAAATTTCAAAAGCCAACATAATGAAAAAGTAATTGTAAAAAAAAAAAAGATTGTGTGGGTTTATCTAATATTTTTTTTTTGATAATTCTCATTTAATGGGGCATGCCAGGGTGTGTGTCCTATGCCTATATACTTTTGCTAATAGGCGTATCTTCTTCGCATATCAAAAAGTTGGGAAGTACGTTTATGGATTGCGGTAACATGTGGTAAAACCACAACACGCGGTAACCCATGAACAGCAGTGAATTGGGTTGTAATGCCTTTTATTCTGAATGCACAAGCCACTATTCCACCGGTTGGAACACCTCTGCAATGTGGACCTCCACAGCTCATATTCCTTCCTGGGCTCATATTCCCCTATGGGTGCTATCACCACATTGGACTTTTAATAAATGACATCACACCTCAAGTCACTTATCTGATGCATTCCTTAGTTTTCCTATAACACAAGATAGCAATATGTAAACACTTACCGGTGGTTGTAGAGCTGTTGGTGGTCTCTGGAAAAGGAAAGAAGGGATCAGTCTTATAATACAATATAATTCAATTCTTTCCACTTTTATATTTCTTTTCCAATAATTTTAGTGAGTTTTAACACAAAAATACAGTAAAGAATATCACTGATGTGAAATCAGTTAAAGGGTACAATGTATCATCGCGAATACTAAGAACATGACAGGGAACATGAAAATGTCTTGAAGAGCCAAGAGGAGAGGGAAATACAATAATGAAAGAAAATGACAGCAACCATTACATAAACACATAAATGTTGAGATGTCAAAGGAATAAGAAAGTAGGATTAGGTGTGCAATAAAGTATAATATAATATAAAGCTCCTGATCTAAGTATGAAGAGTTACAAAAACTTAGTGGGGCAACAGTAGGGGTGTGGAGCAAGGACTTCTATTTATGAGCATTGATAATCTAAGGTATATTGGTCTGGTGACACTTAGAAAGTGCAGCGGAGGTGATATCAGGTATATTGATTGGAGTTAGGGACATTTGACAGAAGAATGAGTGTAGAGGTTCTCCATCTCACAGGTATCAGGATCAGAAAAAAATAATAGTTAACTAGGATCTTACGGTAGGGTTAAGGATTCTTACATAGTAGGTGAGGTTGAAAAAAGACCCATCAAGTCCAACCCATGTGTGTGATTATATGTCAGTATTACATTGTATATCCCTGTATGTTGTGGTCGTGCAGATGATTTTAAAGTTTTTTTGAAGTTATCAATGCCCCCACGCTGAAACCACCTCCTGTGGAAGGGAATTCCACATCTTAACCTTACAGTAAAGAACCCTCTACATAGTTTAAGGTTGAACTGCTTTTCTTCTAATTTTAATGAATGGCCGCGTGTCTTATTAAATTCCCTTACGCAGAAAAGTTTTATCCCTATTGTGGGGTCACCAGTACGGTATTTATAAATTGAAATCATATCCCCTCTCAAGTGTCTCTGCTCTAGAGAAAACAAGTTCAGTGATCGCAACCTTTCCTCATAATTAATATCCTCCAGACCCTTTATTAGCTTTGTTGCCCTTTTTTATACTTGCTCCATTTCCAGTACATCCTTCTTGAGGACTGGTGCCCAGAACTGGACAGCATACCCCAGGTGCGGCCGGACCAGAGTCTTGTAGAGCGGGAGAATTATTGTATTATCTCTGGAGTTGATCTCCTTTTTAATGCCAATATTCTGTTTGCTTTGTTAGCAGCAGCTTGGTTCTTGCTTCTTTAAAAAAAGTGGGGTGAAAGGCCCGGGGTGAAGTCAAGATTGTGTCTCAAGGGTCTAAGAGGTCCTGGGAAAGAAGATAAGCTTAGATTTCTACATGTAAGGTAATAGCAGTAGAGGGATTGTCCTACTATAGGATGGTCTTTGAGTCTTCTGTGTGTCTTGCTGGGAGCCTGGGGAGCACTTGGAGTGGGATTGGTGAACCTGCCTCTTCAGGTGTGTCCCAGGCTTGACTGTAGCCACAGACAATTAAGAGGAAGACGCCATCCTTCACTCAAGCCTACTGAACTTCAGAGGGTGCAAGAGGACCAAATCTTATAGGACAGACTGCAGATTTAATAGATCACAATGGAGGTATCTCAAAGTTACTTTTGCCTTAAAATAATTCCAGAGCAAGCTGTTAAGATGCAAACGAGAAGATCTGGACAGCCGCACTCCAGGAAGTAATAATCCAAGTTTCTTTATTTTAAAATCAGGAACACATCAGATACAGGACATCATAGACAGAGTGTACAGATCATAGGCTAACGCATTTCACACTTGTCCAAGTGCTTACTCATAGCTCAAGCTGTTAAGATGGCTGGAAAGTCTCTTTTAAAGGTGCGTCCAACCAGTCTCTTCTAGTTGGGGCCAGGGGCCTAAGTGAAGTAAATGATTGTACCTTCCCTCTGGAGGGTTTGGTCAACAATCACTAAAGACCAGTGGGTCCAGAAGACAGGTGGGTAGACAATGGAGAACAGATCTCAGAAGAGAAAATGTTTGCAAAATTTTTATACTGCTACAAGGCCATCAAGCCAGTGATGCCGATAACATAGAATCATCTGGGGGCCGTTCTCCCCAGTTTTTATAGTACCTAAGGCAGGTGCCTCCTGACCTGTTTCAGTTTGAAGGAATGGAATGTGTTCATATACATCAAGAGGTTCAAGATGGAGTCCATGCAGACAGTCACACTTACAGTTAAGCAGGAGGACCAGTTGAAATCATTCGACCGGACAACTCATACTTCCATGTACAGATCAATGCCGAACACCAGAGGCTTGTAAGATTTGCGGTGGCCAGAGGTCACTTCCAGTTGTCTGCCTTTTACAGAATTGGCACAGCCCCAGGAATTTTTTTGAAGTTCTTGTTGGCAGTGGTGGTACCTTGAGCCAGGTGGCACATGAGGGCATTTCAATTTGCCTTCTTTAGCCTATGAGCTAGGGCTGTCTATGGATCAGAAAATCTTTGTGCCTATACAAATTCAAATTCAACAAGAACTGATATTTTGGACATTGCCACTGCGCTTCTTTGGGAGGCATGCCTCTCAGCCCAGGAGATAGGATGATTCTGAAGCCTTATGCCAGTCTCTAGGGCTGGGGAGACCACAATTTGAAGAAACAAATGCAAGACTATTGGAGAACGGTGAAGCACAGACTCCCTAAGTATCTTGAATGGAAGAAAGCCTTTTTCTAGCATTGCAAGCCTTTCAAGATTTTCAAGGGGTTGACAACAAGACAGTAGTAGCCTACATTGCCTAGAAAGGGGACACCAAAAGTCTTTTACTTGTTGCATCTTGTAAACAAACTTTTCGTGGGGCAGAGAATCAATTAGTCAGTTAAGGTTGGTCTTCTTGCCAGGAAAGCAAAGCCAATTATTGGTTCGGTTAGGCAGAATATTTTTTTTCAACAAGTGCCTCACACCAATATTGGCCCTATGGGGCATTCCAGCAGTAGCTCTCAGGGAGACCTCACTGAAAATGCAGGTTCTGATATTTGCAACAGGATACCAATGCAAAGACTCTGTCATACAAGAGGTTCACAGTGCCATGGAATTCTCTGTTTGATCTTTGTCTCTGGTCAAATAAAATCCTTTATGGCAAGGTCAGTAACAGCTCCCCAATCCAATAAGACTACTTTTAATAGCCTGGCTATGGAATAGGCTACACTAAAGGTCCAGGGATTCTCATCTGAGGTTGTTAAGACCCCGGTGACCAGAAGATCATCCATGAACGCTACATAGAAGAGGATATGAAAGAAGTCTGTTTTATCTGCTCAGCAAAAGCTTTCTCTCCTGTGTTCCCTGCTCTATCCAAAATCCTTGACATTTTACAGTCAGCGCTAAAGGTTGGTCTGGCATACAAATCCATTTAAGGTACAGATCGCTACCTTATCTTTTCACAGGCTGCAGATGAGTGCAAGAGACAGTGACCAGATGCTTCTTCCAGATGATGATCTATATGACCTTGAGGGAAATCCTGGTTCCCTCTGTGGGACTTGGGCTTGGATCTGAGAGCACACTTTGCTCCAATAGGTTTCATTTCCATTAAAGTACCTCACAATAAAACTAGTTCTGAGAGAACTACTTCAGACAGATATTGAAGATTGCAACACTTTCCTGCAAGGGCCCTTTGGTGTTTTTTTTTTCCTTTTTACCAGAGATAGGGATACTATATCTATCTCCAACGTTCAATTTTAAAGTGGTATCCAATTTTGGAGGAACTACTTCCCAGTTTTTCCTGGAGTTTTCACATGAGAGGCACCTAGTGCACAGCAGGAAGACTTCAGTTTTCTTACACATGGGCGAGTTACTAACAGTGTACTTGGTCAAAAGTGGAAAGTGCACAATCTTTTCATTTAGTTATCAGGCCCTCAAGAGTCATCCACTCTTGGGTTACCAGAGTGATTAGATTGGCATGCAGGAAGCATGCTTTTTTACTCTGAAACAATTGCAAGCCTATTTGACCAGAGGGGTGGCAGCTTTTGGGGCAGTTATGCCAGGATTGCTTGGAAGATATAGGTAAGGGCTAGCTTGAAGGTCTGGTGCAGTCTTCATTCAACCTTACAAACTAAATATGTGACCAGAAAGTTTGGGACAAGAGAGATCAATTCTTTATTAGGCAGCTTTTCTGTGATTGTCAGTGTCTCTTTTTATTTGTTCTCTCCCACCCTATATTGGCTTTGGTATATCCCGTTATGTGCTAACGGAGGATGGGCCAGGAAAATGGAAAATTGTTATCACTTACCGTAATTTTCCTTTCCTGGCCTATCCTCACGTCAGCACAAGACTCCCTCCCTAGTGACCTGTCACAGGCTAAGTTATCGAACATCTTAGCTGAGGGAGGGGCTGTCTTTTATATACAGCTTGGAACATTTGGTCATTGGAGGCTCCAAAGGAGATGTTAACCCGTTATGTGCTGATGTGAGGATAGGCCAGGAAAGGAAAATTACGGTAAGTGATAACAATTTTCTGTTGTTATTTCACGTGTAAAATTTTGAGATTAGTAGAGCAGCACACATTAACTTTGTTTATATTTAATTTATGAATTTTGTGCATGCAGCAACCCACAGATTATTATTTGATTCATTCATTAGGTTTATTCTTAGAATTTGAGATTTATTAATTGGTAGTACAGGAGTTATTCACCAATACAAATGCAAAACACTGACGTGAAGTGTAATTACAAAGGAGGACTTAAATACCCTCCCAGCAGCCAGCATCAGGTGGTGACTGATTAATGTGATCTGCTGGCTGTTGTGAGGCACCTGCTGGTGGACAGATAGACAAACTGCAACCTTCTGCTGTAGGAAACACAGTGCCACCAGCAAGTGATCCAGGTCCTGATAATGGGTGTTATAAATAAATCATCTGCCCAGGGCATCAAATACTCTAGGTATGCCACATTCACTTTTACTTTATTTAAAACTTTCTACAAGTTATTGATTACGCTAATATATAGAGTTGTACATTTAATAACTTTTAGCGGGGGTGGGGGTTCTATCCAAAAAGAAGTAAAATGCTGGGCATTAAGTGCAGTGATTTGTCTACATTTAGTTACACTAAAGCCAACAAAAACACTGAAAACTCAGTCTGCAAATTCAGTTCATCTTGATTTGCTGCCTCCAGATGTTCTGCAACCTGGAGGACTTTAAACCTTAAGAGGTATAATGACTCTTTTTTTTTTAAACAACGAAAAGGAAATGAGTCACTTACCTGTACAATAGGTCAATGAGCAAACTGATCCTGGAGTTCCAATTACTTTGTACACATAGTATCCCAGGGGACAAGTCTTAACCTGGATGGTTGATGTCCAGTAGCAGCAGTTTCCAAGCCAGTTAGCACAAGCCGTGCGATTCACGATGCCGTCTGTAATAACCGGATGTGTTCCATTCATCCACACTGGAGCGTCCGTATTACAACTATATATGGGTACACAGTATTCTGGTATACGAACACCTCCACTACTATTAAACTGATACCATCCGTTCATGGAACTATCACAGTTTGAGGTGGAGGGTAGTGTGTTGTCTGTGCTTCTCCAGGGCTCATTGAGCACAGTGCGGTTCACACAAGGATCATAGCAGGAATAGGAGCCAAGGGAATCGGTACACTCAAATCCTAGGTCACAAAAAAACAAATAAAAATCAATAAACAGACTGGAACCAATACCATCCATCATAATACCTGCTCCTGTCTCTGACTTCACAAATTCTGCTTCTCTGTCTGATTACTGGCTTCCAATTATCAAAATACAAACTTCTAACTACAACCTGCAATGTTGGCTCCAATCTGACTCCTCAATACTTTCTCCTCCTAGTTTCCACTTACACTGTGGAATCAAATAGAATAAAAAAAAAAGAAAACCTGTTTCACTTCAGCTTGTAAAAGAGCATTGCGAGCAGCAAGCTTTGACAAAGCATTTGCAGAGCTTTCAGAAAGATTTTTTTAAGTGTTTAAAGTACCATTCAGCTCCAGTTTGCTAATATTGAAAACAGATCCACTTTTAAGCAAGCTGCTAGCAGGCTTCAGCACTTCTTGAAGCTTGGTAAAAGCCTGCTGAAGCCTGCTAACAGCTTGCTTAAAGCGGTGTTTCAGCTAAAAAAAAATTTTTAAAAGTCAGCAGCTACAAACACTGTAGCTGCTGACTTTTAATAAGCACACCTACCTTTCCAGGGTGCCTGCGATGTCGGCCTCCCAAGGCCGATATGTCCATCGGATCCGCCATTCAAACTAAGGGAAACAGGCAGTTGAGCCTTGCGGCTTGACTGCCTGTTTCCTTCTGTGCATGCGCGAGTTGGGCGGCGCTTTGTGAATGGCTGGCTGTGTTGTGGGACACACACAGGCCCCAGAAGACAACGCAAGGAGGAGAAGAATGAAGACTACCGGGGAATAGAAAGTGGCAGATTAGTACGATCTGCCTAGCAACAGCCATTTCTGGTAAGTACATTTTTTTTTCCCATTTTTTTTCCACATTTTTAGGAGCCTTTTAATGTAATTTTTTTAGGGTGGACCTCCACTTTAAATTGGCAACCAACACTCCCATTAGGATAAGATATTTTTATCATTTTTTTGTTTCACACAAATAGAGCTTTCTTTTGGTGGTATTTAAAGAGGTTGTATTCCTCTCTTTACACGTTATACCTATAGGTAAACCTAGAACAAGGCTTACCGATAGGTACCGCCCCCCTCTGACAACACAGAGAAAGCCACAGGGAAGTCCTGTGAATTCCCCGTGCATCAGAGGAGGGTGGGTTCACGGGGAATTCACAGGACTTCCCTGTGGCTTTCCCCGTGCTGTCAGAGGGGGGCAGTCTCTATAGGTATGCCTTGTTCTAGGTTTACCCATAGGTATAACGCCCTCCATTATATAAGAAATGTCAGAAGAAGCCAAGCGTCAAAAGGCTGAAGACTCCCACTGAGGTGGATCGTGCAGACGGAGTGGAAGAAGAAGCCTGGAGGAAGATGCGGGACAAGAAGAGCAGACCCCCACAACCACTGGCCAAGGGTTGTGGGGATGAGGCCCTTCTCCCCATTAATATGGGGACAAGGTGCTTTGGGGGGCTACCTCAAAGCACCCTCCCAATGTTGAGGGCATTTGGCCTGGTACGGTTCAGGAGGGGGGCACTCTCTCATCCCCCCTCTTTTCCTGCAGTCTGCCAGGTTGCGTGCTCGGATAAGGGTCTGGTATGGATTTCTGAGGGAACCCCATGCCATTTTTTTAATTTTGGCATGGGGTTCCCCTTAAAATCCATACCAGACCTGAAGGGTCTGGTATGGATTTTGAGGGGGACCCCCATGCCATTTTTTTTTAAATTGTGGTGCGGGGTTCCCCTTAATACCCATACCAGACCTGAAGGGCCTAGTATGGAATTTAGGGGGACCCCCACGCATTTTTTTTAAATTTTGGGTCGGGGTTCTCCTGTGGGGAATTCCCATGCCGTTTTTATCAATGAACTTTTATGTGTATTGTCGGACCGACAATTCACTAATAGCCGTGAGTAGTTTTAAATTACTTTTTTTACTTTTAAATGTCATTTTGCTGTCAGACTGTTCTAAACATGGGAAACATGCGCCCCTTTACAGGCATACTATAGAAAGCCCCCAGGTACGAAATTTAAAGGAATATTACACTTTTATTGTTTCACTTTAAGCATTATTAAAATCACTGCTCCCGAAAAAACGGCCGTTTTTAAAAACATGTCCCCTGGGGCAGGACCCGGGTCCCCAAACACTTTTTATGACAATAACTTGCATATAAGCCTTTAAAATTAGCACTTTTGATTATTCATGTTCTATAGACTTTAACGATATTCGCGTGTTCAAACACATTTTTTGCCTGTTCGCAAGTTCTGCTGCGAACCGAACCGGGGGGGTGTTCGGCTCATCCCTACTCGCTAGTAGCAAATTGAGCCCTGCTCTATCTCTATTCCAACAACGCACTCCAAAAAGGCTCCTTTGGGAAGGAACCTTTTATAGTGTGGGGTGGGACGATGAGCACTGAGCCATGATTGGGCAAAGTCATCATGACTTTGTCCAATCATGGCTTTGGCAGTGGTCAGGTGCTTTGCTTTAGCCAATCAGGGCCCTAGAATGCACTGCATGGCTCCCTGCAAATTCAGGTTTTCGCCAAATGGCAAAAGGTCCAAAAGGCCTGGTATTGATTTGATTGTTTTTTTTTTAACATGTTTCTATTGCCAGCAATTTAAATGTAATTTTTCTTTCTTTCTAGATGTCAGTTTTGCTGCAGCTGGTTCTATACATGGCACAGATGTGTCACTGTACAGGCAGACTAAGGGTACACCCCAGGCACTATATTTAATGGAATTTTTCATTTTTTATTGTTTCCCTTTAAGCATTATTAAAATCACTGCTCCTGGAAAAATGTTGCATTGATACATATTCCCCAGGGCAGTACCCAGGCCACCATACCCTTTTTATGGCTAATTACTTGCATATAAGCCTTTAATATGGGCACTTTTGATTTTTCAAGTTCCGGTCCGAAAGACTGTAATAGGGTCCACGATTTAGGTCCAAGCTTTTGTGATGTTTGAGAGTTCTGGCACAAACCAAACATAGTGGTGTATAGTCCATCTCTAATCACAGTCCCATTCTAAGTCGCTGATCACCATCATTAGTCGTATAAACAAAACATTCCAATCTATCCCACGGTTTATAGTAGTGGCGGTCCGTCAATAAGGTGCACCTGGGCCCCGCCCCCCCAAAGCTAGACATATGAAAAAAAAGTGGTCCTTTAAGAGTGTCTGGTCACTGGACACTGAGCTGTCTATTAGAAACTTGACTTCAGGTAATTGCAGCTGAAAAGCTTCATTGGGAGGTGTTTCAAGTGTAAACAGGGGGCAGGCCATGCGTCCTGTTTACACCCCAAGTCTCCTTTGATTGATTCGTTCCACTTGTTGCTTTTTGTGATTGGTGGGACTAGAGGACGGTAGGCGGTACTTTTCGTGGAACTGTCACTTCCAGTTTCTCACTACTTACTCGGAGAGCATGGCCTGGATGGGTACTCGGGTAAGCTAACTTTGCTAAGCAGGCTGAAGGAGTCCTGTCCTGACTGTGGGATCAGACGAGGGCTGAGTGTCTGGGTGAGGGGATCTGATGGCGCTGCTGCTGGGAGAGCAGGACAACTTGGGGAAGAGACAGATCGGAGGACATGCCAGGACACACCAGACATTACCTTCTTATCTTTATCATCTTCCCACTGACCATTGAACAATGAAGAGGAAGAAAGGTAGGTGCGGGCTGTGTACAGGGAATGGAGGGTGTCTGGACTGACAGACATGGGAGCGGGTTGTGCTGTCTGTGTGGACATTTGCTTCCCATGCTGCTGTCAAAGTGAATTCTCTGTACAGTCTTTTACAGTCTTCCACAGTCCCAACTTTCTGAAATGGGAATAAGGGACACCTATTAGCAAAAGTATGTAGGCATAGGACACACCCTCTTCCACGCCCCCCTAAAGGAGAATTGTACAAAAAAAGATTGGTTAAACCCACAAGTGCTTTTTTACCACTACTATTCCATTATATTGGCTTGTAATATTTACAGATGCAGCCATTTAGAAATTGGATGAAAGGTTTAGCACTGGGAAACACTTTTTGATAGATAAATAGTGCATTTTATATACAACTATACAGATCAGACCAAAATGAGGGGCAAATGAGGAGCAATGAGGGACAGAGGGACTGGATTGGATTGTTCCAAATCAGGGACAGTCCCTCCAAATCAGGGACAGTTGGGAGCTATGCATAGTTCTGCTCAGACTTTAGCCCCCTCTGATGTGAATACTACTTCCTGAGTCCTGTGTAGCCTGCAAAGTGATTTGTGACACTTTTAATGGCTTTGCGTCTGATGATGATCTATTCCTATAATAAAAAGTGTGTTGTGAGCACGCCACGTAAGGTTGCCACCTGTCCGTTGACACGTTTCAGCCTATAAGTGCTGGGTTTCAGAGCCCATCAGTGCTGCCCATCAGTGCCACCCATCAATGCCCATCAGCGCTCGTAAGTGCCACCCATCAGTGCCATCTATCCGTGCCTCCTATCAGTGCCCACCAGTGCCACCTATCAGTGCCGTCTATCAGTACTCATCAGTGCCATATATCAGTGCCACCTCTCAGTGCCCATAAGTGTGGCATATTAGTGCCTCCTCATCAGTGCCACCTAATTAGTGCCCATAAGTGCCACCTCATCAGTGCCCATCAGTGAAGGAGGAAAATTACTTATTTGAAAAATTTACTGACAGAAACTAAGAAAAACTTTTTTTTTAATTTTCTGTCTTTTTTTGCAAAAAATTAAAAACCCAGCAGTGATTAAATACCACCAAAAGAAAGCTCTGTTTGTGTGAAGAAAATGATAAAAATGTCACATGGTTACAGTGTTGCATGACTGTGTAATTGTCATTCAAAATGTGACAGTGCTACAAGCTGAAAAATGGCCTGGGCAGGAAGGGGGTGAAAGTGCCCGGTAATGAGGTGGATAAGGAGATGTTGATCTATGATGATGAGATGATGGCAAAATTATTGGACAGAGGAACCAACTTTGACAAAATCTGGACTTCCAGGGTCAAAGATCTCCATCTGGACTTCCTAATCAAGCATTTCAACCAATCTACATTTCACAAATGTCTACTGAAATTTTACTTTGTCAGATGCTGTGTGGGGAATGTCTCCAGTGTGTTACAGGTACCCCAAAACTCACTAACCTCCCACCCCTTCTTTCTATATATTCTTTCATCTCTTTCTGTCTTTTCATGAGAACGGGTCAGTGAGCTCTATATCTCACCATAATATCTTTATACTAATACGCTCAAGGATCCATTACTGTGTTTATATGAGGGAGAATTCCTGACTCATCCTATACTTAGTCTAATTAGCTGTGGCATGGGATAAAGGACATGTTATGCTTTTTATCTGCTTCTGGGCTGCCCCATGTAAATGTACAGGGCGGCCCTTCAGTGCAAAATCATGTACCTGTATGTCATTTTCATTCCCGGGTCTGGGGCACACATGTGCGCCACAGGTGGTCCGCTCCTGCTGTGATTGTACACAGTAGGAGCCAATCAGCAGGTCCAGTGGACCCGATGTTCACCAGCAGCCGTCGATTGTTCCCGAGAGAGGCAGATTGGAGGTCTGCCTATGTAAACAAGACAGATCGCCATTCTGTGAAAGGGAAAGTCAAAGCCCCCCCCCACACACAGTTAGCAAGCACTCCCTTGGAACAAATTGAATCCTTTGATCACCCCTGATGTTAACCCCTTCCCTGCCAGTGTCATTAGTACACTGACAGTGCAAATTTTTTAGCACTGATCACTGTATTAGTGTTACTGTGTCAGGCCTGAGCTCAGCCCTTCCTTCTCTGAGCTGGCCGCTCAGATGTCGGCTAATTGCCAGCTCCCATCTCTCTCTACAGTTACCCAGCTGTTGTTGATTCTGCTCATCAGTCCTGCCTACTTAAAGTCATCCAGCTCACTCGATCTCTGCCTTCGCCTTTGTCAACATCACAGAGACTTTCTCCTGCATTCCTGTTGAAGACTTGCTTGCCCGACATTCCTTCTGGCTCCTCATCCTGTTTGCTGACTACTATGTTTATCTCTGGCCCTCTGACATTTGCTTGGCTGACTACCTGATCCGGTTACTGAACTCTGGCTTGTTTTGACTATGCTTACTCTGTTTACCTTATTATTATTAAACAAGTGTGATTTAACTATACTTCTGTCTCGGTCTGATTCATGGTTTCATGGTTCCTGATAGTAGGTGAAGGCCATAAATTCAGAAGATACAGTCAATCCACTTGTTGGTAATATTTTTTACAGGCTGGATGAGCAAGATCACTGCATGGAGCAGTTTGCCTTAGCATTAAAAAGGCTCCTGAGTCACATGGCTCACCGGGAAACTCCCACTGTGGTTGCTCCGGTACAACCTGAGTTGCAAGTCATCCCTGCTGCTGCGCCAGTCTCTGTGCAGGTACCCACCTTGAGTATTACCTCTATAAGAGGTATGTCTGGTTCCGCTCTGCTTCCCCAGCGATTTGGGGGCGTTCCAGTTCAATGGAGAGGGTTTCTCAACCAGGTTGAGATTTACTTTGAGATGCTGCCCCAGGCGTTTCCAACGGACAGAAGCAAAGTAGGTTTCATTAATATTTGCTTTATGAGAGAGCCTTGGCCTGGGCAAACCCTCTATGGGAGACGCAAAAACCTGTTGTCTTGAGTTACCCTGACTTTGTGGCCTCCTTCAAGAGGGTATTTGACGTTCCCGCATGCTTCGCTTCTGCTGCCAAGTGCCTCATGTCCATCAAACAGAGTACGAGAACTGCTGCCGACTATGCCATTGAATTCTATACTCTGGCAGCAGAGGTTGCTTGGAACAATGAGGCCCTCGTGGCTGCTTTTTCTCATGGTCTCTCTGATTCCATCAAGAATGAGATAGCAGCCCGAGATATACCCACTGAGCTGGAGAGGTTGATCACGTTTGCCATCCTCATTGACTCCAGACTCAGAGAAAGACTCTATATTAAGGAGCGCTTGCGTAAGCCTTCTGTATGTTTGCCTCCAAGCTTTGCAGTCCCACCCGTGCCTCCCTCACCTCCCATACCTCCTGGTACCGAGTGTGTCAGTGAAGATGAACCCATGCACTTGGGCTTCACGCGTCTCTGCGGATGAGAGAGCCTTTAGGAGTAGGGAGAGATTGTGCCTTTATTGTGGCCAGGTAGGTCACTTTTTGAAGTCGTGTCCTACCCATCCAGGGAATGCCCGAACCTTGAGGTCCTGTCATGGACAGACCTTAGGTGGCATTGTTTCGTCCCCAGTTATCCAGAAGGATAAGCCCCTGGTTTTGGTCATCCTTTCTTGGGCTGAGTCGTCCATCGAGATACAGGCTCTAATCGTCTCTGGGGCTGCAGGCCTGTTCATTGATGCTGCCTTTGTATCAAAGCACTCCATTCAGTTGCAGCTGGGTGACACTCCACTTGCCATTGAGGCTCTTGACGGGAGATCTCTACAGCCTGCCCATGTGACTCATGAGATGGTTCTGTTGTCCATGGCCATAGGGGCTCTTCACCATGAGATAATCCAATTCCAAGTTATTTCCTCACCTAAGTTTCCGCTGGTTATTGGTTATCCTTGGTTACAGAGGCACAAACCCTCTTTTGATTGGCTCCATGCTGAGGTTCTCTCCTGGTCACCACAATGCAGTGAGACCTGCTTCCAGAAGGTAGCCAAGGTCCTGTGCACCTCTTCACTCTCCGCATTGCCAGAGGAGTACCGCGATTTTAGCAATGTCTTCGACAAAGGTCAAGCCAGTAGTTTGCCTCCCCCCAGGCCTTATGATTGTGCAATTGACCTTCAACCTGGTGCCATATCCCCTCGTGACCGGGTTTACCTTTTGTTGGTCTTTGAGGATAAGGCCATGGAGGAGTATGTTGCAGGCGCACTTTCTCGAGGTTTCATCTTCAAATCCTCGTCTCCTGCTGGTGCTGGTTTCTTCTTTGCAAAGAAGAAGAGTGGTGAACTGAGACCTTGTATTGATTATAGGGGTCTCAATTGTTTCACGATTAAGAATGCCTACCCGATTCCGTTGATTACAGAGTTATTTGACCGCCTCAAGGGAGCAATGGTTTTCACAAAGCTTGATTTGAGAGGGGCATACAATCTCGTGAGGATTAAGGAGGGCGATAAGTGGAAAACTGCGTTTAATACCAGAACAGGCCATTATGAGTACCTCGTAATGCCTTTTGGCCTTTGTAACGCCCTGGCAGTTTTCCAGGAATTTATTGACAATGTCCTCTGAGATTTGTTGCAGTTATGTGTGGTGGTTTATCTCGATGATATCCTCATATTTTCTCATAAGTCCCTGGAGAGCCACCACACAGATGTCTGTTGTGTGCTACAGAAACTGAGAAAAAACTATTTCTATTGTAAACTGGAGAAGTGCGAGTTCCATCGTGAACAGATTAAATTCCTGTGCAATGACATTTCCACTGCTGGTTTTTCGATGGACCCAGAGAAACTTTCGGCAGTCCTTCAGTGGCCCGTGGGTTTACGTCCTCTGCAGCGTTTCCTGGGCTTTGCCGACTATTATCAGAAGTTTATTTGTAACTTCTCATCTCTGGTCAAGCCCCTGACTGATATGACCAGAAAAGACGGTAACCCACAGAGTTGGTCTCCGGAGTCTATTAAGGCCTTTGAGAGTCTCAAGGCTGCCTTTGTTTTTGCTCCTGTGTTGGCACATCCTGATCCTACGCTGCCTTTTATCCTAGAAGTGGATGCTTCTGAGACTGGAGTTGGCACCCTTCTGTCTCAACGTCCTAACTCTGAGAGTTCTATGCATCTGTGTGGCTACTTTTCCAAGAAATTGTCACCAGCAGAGTGCAATTATGAGATTGGTGACAGAGAGCTGTTGGCAATCATTTTAGCCCTGAAAGAATGGAGACATGTCCTTGAAGATACCACTGTGTCGGTTTTCATTCTTACTGACCATAAGAATCTCACATTCTTGTCTGAGGCAATGCTCCTCTCTCCCAGAAGGGCGCGATGGGCTCTTTTCTTGTCGAGTTTTAATTACATTGTCTCATTCTTACCCGGTACTAACAATGTAAGGGCTGACCCCTTGTCACAACAATTTTCCTCCACCTCCAAGTTGGAGTCGGTTCCGGTTCCTGTGATTCCTCCTGATCGTATCCTGGCTACAGTTTGCACCAGTCTTACTTCTCCTTTGGGTGACAAAATTCTTTATTTTGTCACCCAAAGGAGAAGTAAGACTGGTGAAACATTAATAGCAGTAATGCCCTGTACACACGGTCGGACATTGATCGGACATTCCGACAACAAAATCCATGGATTCCTTCCAACAGTTGTTGTCTCAAACTTGTCTTGCATACACACGGTCATACAAAGTTGTTGGTAAATCTGATCGTTCTGAACGCGGTGACGTAAAACACATACGTCGGGTCTATAAACGGGGCAGTAGCCAATAGCTTTCGTCTGACCATGCATGGCACTTTGTGCATCGGATTTGTGTACACACGATCGGAATTTTCGACAACGGATTTTGTTGACGGAAAATTTTATAGCAAGCTCTCAAACTTTGTGTAGGAAATTCCTATGGAAAATGTGTGATGGAGCCCACACACGGTCGGAATTTCCGACAACAAGGTCCTATCACACATTTTCCATCGGAAAATCCGATCGTGTGTACGGGGCATAAGACTGCTATAGCAGTAATACTGGTAAAACATTATTAGCAGGCGCTATACAGAACATGTGCATGTAATACTCTGTGGCTTTACATCAGGGAATACTTCCATCAATATAGATGTCTCTCATAACAAAAAAATGTGCACACATAGCGTAATTCCGTGATAAAATGTATCACCCTTCAATCCAACCTCCCTTACAATTGTACAAAACTTTAAAGCATGTTAAAATTGCAATACTGTCTTTCTTGCTTGTCTATCTCTCACCACTCCACGGAACTTTACATTGAGCGATGTACCCGGGTTGAGATGACCGCTGACAGACAGTGTATGTAACTGCATGGTCACGCATAGATGCGTTTTTTCATCACTTCCTCAGAGGGCGTCCTCTGATGAAGTGATTAAATACCACCAAAAGAAAGCTCTATTTGTGGGAAAAAGGACATCAATTTTATTTGGGTAAAGTGTCGCACGACCGTGCAACTGTCAGGCAAAGTAATGCATTGCCGTATCGGAAAAAATGGCCTGGTCATGGAAGGGGTAAAACCTTCTGAAGCTGAAGTGGTTAAAGTGAAATAATTCACAATTATGGATTGCGGTAACATGTGATAAAACCACAACATGCAAAAACACATGAACAGCTCATATTCCTCCCTGGGCTCATATTCCCCTATGGGTGTTATCACCACATTTGGCTTAATAAATGACAAAAGTTACCTATCTGACACATTCCTTAATTTTCCTATAACACAAGATAGTAATAATTAAACACTTACCGATGGTTGTAGAGCTGCTGGTGGTCTCTGGAAAAGGAAAGATGGGATCAGTCATTTCATTATATTGTATTCTATTTCTTTATATTATATTGTACTTTATATTCTCCAGCATTGTTTGATAGGGATCTTTCACACGGACATTGATAACAGGCAATTGTGTTGCCTTTTGCTTCTCAGCTGCATGTCAACACCACTCAAATCTGATAAAACAGGGAGTGGATGGAGGAGTACACACTGCACTATTAATGTTGCTTCGTGTCATGGCGACCAGAAATAACGCTTCCTGCAGAGTTCATCAGGCGTTGACATTTTGCAACCCTCTCCATTCTGTGCTATGTCATTTACATCATATTTAAGCTGCAGTTGCAAAGTGTCAGAGTAATCACTTCCCATTTTAGCCTTGTAAAAGAAAGAAAAAAGAATCTCACAGAATTTAGAGAGCATCAACTGCCATGACTTGAATGCTCATTAATGCTATAGGTGCATTAATGCGTGTTAAACAGTGCTTTAAAATGCAGTGCCTGTGTGAAAAAGCCCTAATATCTTCCGGAACATTTCTACTGCTATAGTGCCTTATTATAAAACATGTAACCAGGGCCGGGACTATAGGTGGGCAGGAGGGGTGGCTGCCCTGGGTGCTGGTGGTATCATTTGAGGTGGGAGGAACCGCGTGGAGTCTCCCTGACAGAAGTATTACTACCACTGTCAGCATTGAGCTGGAGAGGAGGAGAGAGCTGGGAGGAGATTGGGGCTGTGTTCTCTCTCCCCTACAGGTTCTTGTGGTGCAAGAAAAAATGTGGGGAGATTTGTTCTGGAGGGGGAATCTGGGGGGTGCCAGAGGTAAGATATGTTCTAGGAAGCGAATTTTGTGGGGGGGGGGGATTAGTCCTGGCACTGCATGTAACACTAAAATTAGTTATGTTATGTTATCACATTTGCATCTAGGGCTCTTTCTTAAAGTGGGGCTATTTCTATAAGTGGGAGCACTTCTGACTCTGCACTCATCATTATCTGATTGTCTCATCTGAAAATCTATTCTCTCATTCCACAGGTATGTGCTAACTGAAACATCTCCACCCAAAAACTGAAACACTGCTGTCTGCTTTTCTTATGTCTATTTAATAATTGCTGGTATGTGATTTTTGCTTAACCATCTATAGACCTGTCCACATTACAATGCTTTGTTATCTCCCTTGTCTTACCCATAATTATGGCCCATTAACTTTATTGCCCTCTTGCTAGTCTGTTTCTGAAGTAAGAATTTTGCCCTGTTAACCAGCCAACCTTTATTACCTGCTGATTGATAATTGAAATCCACCCACTCCCCACCCCTATCAGTATAAATATAAGCTTCTTTTGGGGGAAGCATTTGCAGGGGGCACATTTGCAACTGGGGCACTTTCTCAAAGTGGGGCTATTTCTAGAAGTGGGAGCACTTCTGACTCTGCACTTCAGCAAATGCACAAAGTGAAGGGACACAAGAAAATACTTTGAAAAACAGCACACAGACATCAGGTGACCTTGTTTACCCCTTCAGCTCTTTTTCCTTGTAACATGCACTCTCTATCACTCCTTTTGACAGCTCTTTCCTCTATCCTTAAACTTTCTCTCCTTCACCCCTCCTCTCCCCCCCATAGTATATATATATATATATATATATATATATATATATATCACCCTCACTTCTGTCCTCTCCTTATTACTGAACCCATCAACTCCTGCTAATTCTAAATCCACACACACTAAAAATCTCCAAGACCCTGGGGCATGTACCTTCATATAAATTCATATAAATCCCACTCCCATATTACCTCCCTCACCCTCCTGCTTCTCCTAATCTCTGAAGATAGATCTCCCAACCCCAGACCTCCATCATTTAACTGTACCCCATGCACCCATCACCCTGCACCCTCTGACAGCAGTCACAATCAACGCAATTTAGTTCCCATTTCTATACTTCCCAAGACCAGACTCACTTTCTCTTGTGCCCTTTGGAACTCTCGCTCTGTCTGCAACAAACTCACCTCTCTCCATGACCTCTTTATCGCCAACTCATTTAACCTGCTCACCATTACCGAAACCTGGCTCCACAAATCCAACACTGCGTCTTCTGATGCCCTATCCCATGGTGGTCTTCTCTGGACTCACTCCCCCATATCCAGTGGACGTAAGAGAGGAGGTGTCGGAATCCTTCTAGCCCCACATAGCACCTTTCAGGTACTTCAGCCACCTCCCTCTCTGTCACTCTCCTCTTTCGAAGTACACTGCATTCATCTTTTCACTCCAGTTTCTCTAAAGATAGCTGTGATCTACAGGCCCCCTGGACCAGTATCAACCTTTCTTGATGACTTCTCTACCCTACTTTCTTTCTTCTGAAATCCCCACAATCATTCTTGGGGACTTCAACATCCCTATTAATACTAACACTCCTGCCACTTCCAAACTTCTCAGCCTAACCTCCTCCTTTGACCTGAAGCAGTGGATACATGCTTCTACTCACTCCGAAGGCAATACCCTTGACCTCGTTTTATCTCACCATTGCACTCCATGCAACCTCTCTAACTATCCATTCCCTCTCTATGATCACCACCTTTTTACTCTCTCCCTCTCCTTCACCCCCTCTCCCTCCAACCGCCTAAAAGTTACCCACAGAAACCTACGTCATCTCAAACCTTCTCTTCTCTACTCTGCTATAGTCAACCTCTACGATAAAATCTCACCCCTATCCTGCACCAACCTAGCCACTTCTGTCTACAACGCTTCACTTCCAGCCTCACTGGACTCACTGGCACCCCTCACTACACACAGAATCAAGCCCCAACCCCTTCAACCTTGGCAAACAGATGATACTAGAAGTCTAAAACAAACATAGCCATGCTCATGAGCGCCTGTGGCATAAGACTAATGCCCCGTACACACAGTCGGACTTTGTTCGGACATTCCAACAACAAAATCCTAGGATTTTTTCCGACGGATGTTGGCTCAAACTTGTCTTGCATACACACAGTCACACAAAGTTGTCAGAAAATTCGATCATTCTGAACGTGGTGACGTAAAACACGTACGTCGGGACTATAAATGGGGCAGTGGCCAATAGCTTTCATCTCTTTATTTATTCTGAGCATGCGTGGCACTTTGTCCGTCGGATTTGTGTACACACGATCGGAATTTCCGACAACGGATTTTGTTGTCGAAAAATTTTATAGCCTGCTCTCAAACGTTGTGTGTCGGAAAATCCGATGGAAAATGTGTGATGGAGCCTACACATGGTCAGAAGTTCCGACAACAAGGTCCTATCACACATTTTCCATCGGAAAATCCGACTGTGTGTACGGGGCATTAGTCTCAGAAAGATTTCAACCAATATAAATCTGCCCCCCAAAAACACAATTCCAGTCTCCTCACTGCCAAGCAGACCTATTTTATCACTCTCATTAGCAACTTATCATCCCATCACCCACCAACTCACTCACTGCCCAGGAGATCAAGCTAAGATGTCGGAATATTCTTTCAGGAGTTTTGTGGGAATTATGTCGTTCGGTGATGTACTGTCTCTGAGGCTTCTGATGATGTTTTTGCTGGTGTCAGTGGTGATTGGGATCAGTGAAAAATTTGGTGCTTGTGTGATGATCGTATCAATTTTTTCTTTTTGCTTTGGTTGAATGAGGTTGGTTGTTTTTTTCTGTTGAATTGTCTTCCGGATGTTGTTGATTTTGTCGATAAAAAAATCCGAAAACTCAGAATTCTTGGGTTTCGTTTCCTGGGGGCTCTAGGCAGGTAGGGTTCATAGTCTTGGTGACTATTGTGAAGAGTACCCGAGGGCGGTTTAAAGCTGTTGGGATGGTGTTTGAGAAATGTTCCTTTTTTGCACCTGAGCTCTGGGTGACCTTCCCCCGGCACTGCATATGTCCATATTAGTTGTTTGTACCCGTAGCAGATCCCAGAAACAATAATGCATATTTCATTTTTTCATCCTACCTAAAAACATACCGACACTGACTGACACTGATACTGAATTACTAAATGTTTTTTATCCTACCTAAAACACACTGACCCAGACCTTTGAAGCTGGTGTTGGATCCTGACTTTTGACTCTGACCATGACCTGACACCGACCTAGATTGGTGAGATGGGTGGGTACAGAGTCTTATAGACAAACTGGGCCTTCTGGGGAGCAACTGTATCTATTTTTGACCTAGACCTTTTGAAGAAAGCCTGAGAAAACCAGAGATGGTGGTCCTCCTTTATCACTGGTTACACTAATTGAGCCTGTCTACATATATGCAGTTCCTGGATATGAGTGATATCTGTGTCCAGCATACTATGGGGATGATTTACTAAAACTGGAAAGAGAAAATTCAGGTGCAGCTCTTCATGGCAGCAATCAATCAGCTTCTAACTTTAGCGTGTTCAATAAAGCTTTGACATTAAAAAAAACATGGACGCCGATTGGTTTCTATGTAGAGCTGCACCAGATTTTGCACTCGCCAGTTGTAGTAAACCAACCTCCATGTGTCTTTTTGGAGATCAGGGTGAATCTCTATGAGTACAAAGTGTACATGTATACACCATTACTCTCTGAAATAAAAGTAAAAAATAAAAACTCTGAAAGGTGTTGATATACATAGGAGGATGCATGTCAAACCCATCATGCTTTAATAGTACTATTGTTGCCCTGAGTGCAGAAATTCAAGGCTTTAGGAGGAAGTCATGAAATGGAGAGGTTTCCCCATGGGGTTTTATTGCCAGCAAAAATGTGTTCAAAAAAGTTTTCTTTCTTTGAGTATATAGATTTTATTAGTTAAAATTACAAAAAGAGGACATCAATGTGTGAAAACATGAACTCTGAACATGAAGCTAAAACATGTACATGATAATACAGCCGTGTGGGTACACATAGAAAATCATGGCATGATATAAAGGTTATGATCATACTATGAACCCCAAGGCGTTTCGACCTTATCAATAGAGGTCCTCTTCTGGGGGAAAAAAAGAGGGAGGAACAGTGAGATCATTTAGAAAAACAATACTAAGAGGAAGCCATTGGAGATGGAATATTCTATATTGTATCTTTCAATTAAAAAAAAAAATATATATATATATATAGCTCTCCCACAAAATGACACAAAGATGGTATTTAACACCGTATAGAATTGTCAAGTTTATATATCTAGCCAAATCATTTTATGTTTTCCTTTATTTCTATGCCATACTTAAAATGTGTATAACATAATAACAGTTGTAAGACAGTTCTATGTATAATATTATACTGTAAAGCTTCTGGAAATATGTGATATGTATCCATGTATTATATTCTTTTATTCTTTTTTCTTTCTTTCTGAAAACTCAATAAATATATTTAACAAAAAATTGCCAAGTTTAACCCTTCCATATCTCCACTGTGCTGGAGGAACTGTTCCCGAGCAGGCACTATTTTCCATATACTATGGTCATGTGGCAATCTAGCAAAATTTTGGTCTAAGTCTTTTTCAATTTAACACCAAGTAACAGGCCTATCTATACAACTTTCTCCATCATTGGCCCTCATAAACGTAGGCATTGAAGAATTACCACCCCCTCTGAGACAATTTACTACTCATCTATTCCTAGCAGCTAAACTAGTAATACTTGGAGATCTCCAGATCCACCAAAGGTAACTGATGCTGTACGCACCCTCTCTACACATTATACATATGAGAGTATGATAGCATCAGTAAATGGGAAAAATACAGAGTTTCTTAAAAATTAAAAACCTTGGTCAGATTGGTAAAAAATCCAACAAGTCACTATAAGAGCGTAAATAAAACAATCTCTTCTAAAGCGATGAATCCTGTCCTCAAAGAAGTTATATACACCTTTCCAGATAATGTTCCTGTGTAGCTGAACCCTTCAAAGGGCTTTCTTCAATTTCCTTGTTTCCCTTTCCTCATGTTTCATTATGTTTCATCTCTTTCATTTATTACTACCTTATAAAATATGTTTTATATGTTCTTAGTGAATTGCTGTCCATAACATTCAGTTTTGTATAGCCTAACAAACAGTAAGATGGTATTGGTCATTATTTGCTATAAACCGTAATGAATAGAGTTAAAAGTAAAGCTGCGTACACACGGGCGGACTTCTCGACCGGACTGGTCCGACGGACTTTCAACGGACTTTTGACGGACTTCCGACTGACTTTTTAACGAACGGACTTGCCTACACACGATCACACCAAAGTCCGATGGATTCGTACGTGATGACGTACACTGGACGTAAAATAAGGAAGTGATAGCCAGTAGCCAATAGCTGCCCAAGCGACATTTTTGTCCATCGGACTAGCACACAGACGAGCAGATTTCTGGGTCCGGCGGAGTCCCAGCGTAAAGATTTGAAGCATGTTCCAAATCTAAAGTCCATCAGATTTTCGACTGGAAAAGTCCGCTGAAGGTCCGATGAAGCCCACACACGATCGGATTGTCCGCCACACTCGGTCCGTCGGACCAGTCTGCTCGAAAAGTCCGACCGTGTGTAAGCTGCATTAGGGTTGATCATGTTGTCCTTCCCTCGGGGCACAGTTTTTTTTCCCAGATGGGGTGTCTCGAGGAGTCGGACAATTCCCTTCACCCAATGTTTAATGCATAAAACTTGCTTACGGTTCATTTATATTAGTCATGGATGTACAGTATTTGTATTTATACATGTAGTACTATTTACTATGTCTTGTTATATGGCAGTCAATGCACATTTTTCGTGTATCATTGAAAATTTTGAATGAAAATTATTGAAATAAAAATATCTATATAATTAAACAGACCGGCATGTTTCAGAGAATATTGTGACCCCCTACTTCAGAACTAAAGTCAAGGAATTAAAGTTTGATAGACATACTTAAGAATGGGAGTTGTATGTGATATACAAGACAGAGTACATTGTGTGCACCTGTATGGAAGTTGTCAAGAAAAAAGTTTTTTTGAATCTACTCACGTGTCATTCCACGGGAGGCATACAGGAGGACCAGGAGGACGAGGAGAGACATTCGGTCTCTCATCCTGGAATCTACGTTGCCTATCACTCCTTTCTGAACACAGATTGCTCCCAACGACGTCTGTTCACAAAATGATTTTCAGCTTCACTAAAGAGGTGAACATTCCTACAGTGCCTTTTTTCGCACTTAATGTTTTTTTTGTTTTTGCTTCCTCGTTCTTTGTATGTACAGGCAAAACAAAGTCATATCATGTGGAACATCCTGTATTGTCACTCAGAAATACTTGAACTTGGGAAAGTAACATAAGTTCTGCAATTTTTCTTTATCATTTTTTTAACCACTGGACCTCCAGATGTGTTTACCCTCTTCATGACCAGGCCACTTTTTGATATTCAGCACTGCGCTACTTTAACTGTCAATTGCTCGTTCAAGGATCACTGCACCTGCATGAAATTTGAATCATTTTTTTTTCCACACGAATAGAGATTTCTTTTGGTGGTATTTGATCACCACTGGGTTTTTTATTTTGTATTATATAAAGGAATATTTGGAGAAAAGAAAGTTTTTTTCTACCTTCTGTTATAAAACATATCCAATAAAATCAAATGTCTTCATAAATTTAGACCAAAATGTATTCTGCTACATATCTTTGGTAAAAAAAAAAAAAAAAAAAAATCCCAATAAGTGTATATTAATTGTTTTTTTGTGAAAATGTTAACATCTACAACCTATGCTACAGTATATACAGTATCTCACAAAAGTGAGTACACCCCTCACATTTGTGTAAATCTTTTCTTCTATCTTTTCATGTGACAACACTGAAGAAATGACACTTTGCTACAATGTAAAGTAGTGAGTGTACAGCTTGTATAACAGTGTAAATTTGCTGTCCCCTCAAAATAACTCAACACACAGCCATTAATGTCTAAACCGCTGGCAACAAAAGTCAGTACACCCCTAAGTGAAAATGTCCAAATTGGGACCAATTAGCCATTTTCCCTCCCTGGTGTCATGTGACTCGTTAGTGTTACAAGGTCTCAGGTGTGAATGGGGAGCAGGTGTGTTAAATTTGGTGTTATCGCTCTCACTCTCTCATACTGGTCACTGGACGTTCAACATGGCACCTCATGGCAAAGAACTCTCTGAGGATCTGAAAAAAAAAGAATTGTTGCTCTACATAAAGATGGTCTAGGCTATAAGAAGATTGCCAAGACCCTGAAACTGAGCTGCAGCACGGTGGCCAAGACCATACAGCAGTTTAACAGGACAGGTTCCAATCAGAGCATGCTTCACAATGGTCGACCAAAGAAGCTGAATGCACGTGCTCAGCATCATATCCAGAGGCTGTCTTTGGGAAATAGATGTATGAGTGCTGCCAGCAGACCATACGCCGCACACTGCATCAAATTGGTCTGCATGGCTGTGGTCCCAGAAGGAAGCCTCTTCTAAAGATGATGCACAAGAAAGCCCACAAACAGTTTGCTGAAGACAAGCAGACTAAGGACATGGATTACTGGAACCATGTCCTGTGGTCTGATGAGACCAAGTCAAACTTATTTGGTTCAGATGGTGACAAGTGCGTGTGGCGGCAACCAGGTGAGGAGTACAAAGACAAGTGTGTCTTGGCTACAGTCAAGCATGGTGGTGGGAGTGTCATGGTCTGGGGCTGCATGAGTGCTGCCGGAACTGGGGAGCTACAGATCATTGAGGGGACCATGAATGCCAACATGTACTGTGACATACTGAAGCAGGGCATGATCCCCTCCCTTCAGAGACTGGGCCGCAGGGCAGTATTCCAACATGATAACCACCCCAAACACACCTCCAAGACCACCACTGCCTTGCTAAAGAAGCTGAGGGTAAAGGTGATGGACTGCCCAAGCATGTCTCCAGACCTAAACCCTATTGAGCATCTGTGGGACATCCTCAAACGGAAGGTGGAGGAGTGCAAGGTCTCTAACATCCACCAGCTCCGTGATGTCTTCATGGAGGAGTGGAAGAGGACTCAATTGGCAACCTGTGAAGCTCTGGTGATCTCCATGCCCAAGACGGTTAACCTCCCTGGCGGTATGATTATTTCAGATTTTTGAGTCTCAAAGCGCTCCAATATGTTGCATAGAAATTTGGTGTTTTATATTGTAGGTCTGTAATTCTTAGAAAAAACACACTTAAATGTGTCCAAACAAGAGGCTAGTAGACATCCCGGGTATGATGAAGTTTGAAACACAAAATCATAAATTATAATATAATAAATAAATATAAATAATTATAAAAAATAATAATATAATAATATTAAAATAAATTTCCCCACGATTCACTATCGCTCAATTCTGCAAGTGTTCTAATTTACTATAGCTGTTTTCTAGCTGGTCTAAAGCCACTTTTGACATAAAGGGACACTTTTTGGTTGCTATGGACAATCTCCAGTTTCCAGGCAGAAAGAACAGTATATATCATATAAAACTGCATGCAGGGCATTGGACAAAGCACTGGGGACAAGAGGGTTGTGAAATAATTTCATACATTACTGTAATCGGTATGATTACAGTGTACTGTATGTGTTATGTATTTTCACTTTTTTGAATTTGCCGCCAGGCTCCTCCCCCATGCGTTGCCATGCTCGCAGGGAACGGAGCCCGACACAGAGAGGCTTCGGGAGGAGGACAGAGCCTGCGGACACAGCGGGGGGACATTGCAGGATCCTGAGGACAAGGTAAGTATACCGCACCAGGATCCTAAAATGTAATCCTGAGTGTGGCTCGAGGGTTACCGCTAATAGTGCTGAAATTTAACCCCGAGCCACATTCGGGAATACCACCAAGGAGGTTAAGGCAGTGCTGAAAAATAATGGTGGTGACACAAAATATTGGGCCCAGTTTGGAGATTTTCACTTAGGGGTGTACTGACTTTTGTTGCCAGCGGTTTAGACATTAATGGCTGTGTGTTGAGGTATTTTGAGGGGACAGCAAATTTACACTGTTATACAAGCTGTACACTCACTACTTTACATTGTAGACAAGTGTCATTTCTTCAGTGTTGTCACATGAAAAGATAGAAGAAAATATTTACAAAAATGTGAGGGGTGTACTCACTTTTGTGAGATACTGTATATACTGGAAATCACACAGCATTTAAGCAACTCTGACTTTCTGATGGCACCTTTCTTGAGGTTCTAAAATGGCAGGAGAGTCAAAAACATCCCTCAACTGACTCCTTTTGTGGAAAGTAGACACCCCAAGCTATTTGCTGAGAGGTTATGACTAAGCGAAGTTAATTTGTAAAACGCGTCAACTCCTGCTGTGGTTCGTCTGTACCCGTGTTGTCATTAATTGTTCATTACTACAATAAAGAAATTAATATATCTTGTCCTGGAGTGCGGTCAGTACTTTTTTGTTTGGAATTTTCCCAGATCGCGGACAGGACCTGCACCCGGTTCATCAGAGGAAGAGTCTCACCTGGATCTGTGTAACCTTGCCTTCTCTACAGACTATTTTCTGAGATGCATTCTGAGTCCATGGAAGATTTTATTTTTTGCCACGAGTGGAAAAGACAAAAAAAATGCTTCTTAGAAGACTTTTTGGCAGTCTAGCCACATACAGGGGCACGAAAACCCAATAAGCATCGACAGGCTTTCAAGGGACGTTAATTGTGCATTGGATTTTCTGACTACCTTTCACATTTTCGGAGGCCCTTAAATTCCAGGAGAGTATAAACAAATGACCCCTTTTTGGAAAGTAGACACCCCAAGGTGTTTGGTAAGAGGCATGTGGAGTCTTTGGAAGAAAATATATTTTGCCACAGGTTTTTGGAAAATTATTATTTTTTTTTTTTTTTTTAAGTTACGCAAAGTTGTCACTTTACTGAGATATTTCTTACACATGTCATGGGTATACATTGGCATTACACCACAGAATACATTCTGCTACTTCTCCTGAGTATGTGGATACCACATGTGTGATACTTTTTGGGAGCTGGATATGGGAGCCCAAAATCCAAAGGCTTTTGGTCACAGCTCCATTTCCTTCTGCATTGGATACAGTATATCTATCTTCATCACTTCGAAGATTTGCTCAGGTTTACTGTGCTGAGATGTTATCCAAACCATTTTGCATTACAAATGGTACTAAACAGGGCTGTCCTCTCTCCCCCATAATATTCAGTCTTTTAATGGAACCGTTAGCACAAAGTATTAGATCCTAATGCCGCGTACACACGGCCGGACTTGCCAACAGGCTAAACTCCATCGTCATCTCCGACGGAAAGATTTAGAACATGTTCTATATCTGAGTCCATCGGAAATGCCGACAGAAAAAGTCAGATCGGGCATACACACGGTCGGAATGTCCAACTGAAAGTTCCCATCAGACTTTTTCTGTCGAGAAGTCCGGCCGTGTGTACGCGGCATAAGAAGAAACAATGGGTTTTTTAATAGGCCAAGGAATTACAAAATGAATCTATTTGCAAATTATGATATTTTTATGTTAATATGCCCCGATTTTACCCTGGCTGTGGTACAGCAAACACTATCCAGGTTTTACTCATACATCATGTACCATACTATGAAGTAAACAAGACAAAATCATATATCTCTGATTTGGGACTGCACCTCTCTATCAAATGTATTTTACAGGCACATTACTCTTATGTTTGGGCTGAGAAAGCCATAACATATTTAGGAGTAAAATTGTCCCAATCTGTGACTACCTTGTTTTGGGTAAATTCTATTCCCTTACACAATGACTTTAGGCACTTATGCGGATTTATGCTCTCTTGGTCGGGAAGACTAGTTACATTTAAAATGCTTAAGCTACCTCAACTGTTCTACTTATTGGGATCATTACCTATCCCAGTATCTCCCTCATATTTCAAAACCTTGCAATTAATACTAAGACACTATGTGTGGCAGGGCTGGAAATTGAGGAGTTTGGGTGTTGAGTTTTTGAAATGACTGAAATTGAGGAGTCTTGGTGTTGAGTTATTCACTTTAAGGTCATCACAGAGGACAAGGGGACATGCTTTACGCCTAGAGGAAAAAAAGATTTCATCTTCAAATAGGTTTCTTCACAGTAAGAGCTGTAAAAATTGTGGAATAGACTCCAGAGGTGGTTCTTGCCAATTCAGTAGAGTAGATTGCTTTAAAAAAGGTCTGGATTCTTCCTAAATGTACAGAATATAACTGGGTAGCGACATTTATAGGAAAAGTTGATCCAGGGAAAATCTGATTGCCTCTCGGGGGGGACCAGGAAGGAATTTTTCCCCTGTTGTAGCAAATTGGATCATACTTTGCTAGAGTTTTTCGCTTTTCTCTGGATCAACTGTGGGTGAAGGATTGTGTATATGGGGTTGTATTTATTTTTTATTTTGTTGTTGAACTAGATGGACTTGTGTCTTTTTTCAACTTTACGAATTAATTAACTAACTAACTAGGCATATTAAGCTGATCAGACACAGATTGGTAGGTGGAGTAGGTTATGGTAAAATGAGAAATCCTTTAAGTTCTTACATTTCAGAGGCATAGGTTATGTACACGTAAGGGACTACTACTATGACACATTATTAGTGCAACTTAAAGCTTGGTTTTCTTAGTCGCCTCAATATTTATGGGGTAAATAGAATCACTACAAGTCCCAGGTGGAGCTTTATATAATGGGTTACTTAGCATAAAATAGGGAAAGTCTTAAAGTCTTCCTTCTCTCCCCTATGATATCTGCTTTGATTGAAGCTTTTCAACACTTTCAACAAGGGGATCCACCCAACTTCTTCTCCAATACCCTTCACCATTTATTAAATTGTTATTCCCAGATATCTATCTTCAAATCTGGCTTGCAATGGGAGTCAGATATGTGGCTGATTTATATTCCCATAACCTCTTTAAGTCATTCGCTACTTTGTAAGGAGAATATAATCTCCCGATCAAAGAATACGGTAGATATTTTCAGATAATGCATTGCCACCTTCATAATTCACATTTACAGAAAACTATCCATAGACGAGCATGGCAATTCTATAAGAAGGACAATACGATCCTACAGTATGAGGTATTTCTCTTTGCTTCAAGACAATTCTACATTCATTAAAGTGATTGTAAATGATCACCTTGTAAAACAACCCATTCAGTTTAAAATAGAAATGAAAGACAAAACATTTGGGTATATACAGTATATATAACCACTTGCTTACCTGGGCACTTTCATCCCCTTCCTGCCCAGACCAATTTTCAGCTTTCAGCGCTCCCACAATTTGAATGACAATTGTGCGGTCATGCAACACTGTACACATATGACATTTTTATCATTTTTTTTACATAAATAAAGCTTTCTTTTGGTGGTATGTAATCACCACTGGGTTTTTTTTTTTTTTGCTAAACAAACAAAAAAAGACAGAAAAAAAACATGTTTTATCGTTTGTTATAACATTTTGCAAACAGGTAATTTTTCTCCTTAATTGATATGCACTGATGAGGCTGTTTTGGTGGGCACTGATAGGCGCTGATGAGGCTGCACTGATGGGCCAAGATGGGCTACACTAATAGACACAGATAAGGTGGCACTGATGGGCATTAAAAGGTGGCACTGATAGGTGGCATTGATGGGCACTGATGGGCACTGGAAGGTGGCACTGATAGGCAGCACTGGTGATGAGGCACTGATTGGTGACATTGATAGGTAGACCTGTGGGCACTGATAGGTGTACTCGGAGCAGTGATAGGTGGCACTGTGGGCACTGGTAGGTGGGGTTGGTGGGCACTGGTAGGTGGCACTGTTGTGCACTGGTAGGTGGCACTGGCAGGTGGCAATGGTGGGCACAATAAACTCTGTGTCTGCTCTCCTTGATCAGGACCGATGTCCCCCGACAGCCGCCTGTGATCTGATTTTTTTTTCCTCACGCTATCAGTAATGGAACCTTAGTAATGGCCGGAATTTTAGTTGTGCACTCCACAAATCTGCCCTTTGTGGAAGAGTGACAAGAAGAAAGACATTAGTGAAAGAAAATCATAAGAAGTCCTGTTTGCAGTTTGCGAGAAGCCATGTGGAGGACACAGCAAACATGTGGAAGAAGGTGCTCTGGTCAGATGAGACCAAAACTTAACTTTTTGGCCTAAAAGTAAAACGCTATGTGTGGGGGAAAACTAACACTGCACATCACCCTGAACACACCATCCCCACCGTAAAACATGGTGGTGGCAGCATCATGTGGTGGGGATGCTTTTCTTCAGCAGGGACAGGCGGGCCTGTGCTGGCCATCGGGACTACCGGGAGTTTCCCGGTGGGCCGATTGGCAGCGGGCCACTACACTTCTCTGACTGTCAGTGTCTCTCTCTGAATCTCCATTGTCATTAACGCCGGGCGGCTCCGCTCCTGCACTCGGCGGGCGGCGCCGGCGTCACACAAACACAGGCATCATCACGCAGCTGCCACTATTCACTCCCCCAGGTACTCCCCCTAACAATATAGCCTTGGGCGGCCTCTTTGTCCCGACGCTGTGACGTCACTCACGGCCGGAGGGTGGAGGCGACCCGGGGACATAGGAGGAGGCGGAGCCAGGGCGTAGCATTGCAAGCAAGCCTGCAAGACTGCAACCAAGAGGAGCCGAGGCCGAGCCAGTGCCGCTGTGGAGGAGGATTCGGAATTTCTTGCAGTAGGCAGCAAGTACAGAGTACAGTGACAGACAGTCAGACCAAGTCTATAGTGTGATTCAACATTCAAGTAAGCACTAATAACTTTACTAATAATAATAGTAAGTAACTGAATATGCAGCATGGCGGGGGGAGGGGTAAATCTGTACTGTAAATGTACTGCCACTGGTCATGGTTAAATTATTCATCAGTTACCATGGCCAGTGGCATTAAATTAATAATTGACCAGTGGCATTAAATTAATAATTGACCAGTGGCATTAAATTAATATTAATTTAATTCCACTGATCAATTATTAATTTAATTCCACTGATCAATTATTAATTTAATGCCACTGGTCAATTATTAATTTAATGCCACTGGTCAATTATTAATTTAATGCCACTGGCCACGGTATCTGATGAATAATTTAATGCCACTGGTCAATTATTAATTTAATGCCACTGGTCAATTATTAATTTAATGCCACTGGTCAATTATTAATTTAATGCTACTGGTCAATTATTAATTTAATGCCACTGGTCAATTATTAATTTAATGCCACTGGCCACGGTATCTGATGAATAATTTAATGCTACTGGTCAATTATTAATTTAATGCCACTGGTCAATTATTAATTTAATGCTACTGGTAAATTATTAATTTAATGCCACTGGTCAATTATTAATTTAATGCCACTGGCCACGGTAACTGATGAATAATTTAATGCCACTGGTCATGGTAATTGATGGATAATTTAATGCCACTGGTCACGATAACTGATTAGTAATTTAATGTCACTGGTCACGGTAATTGATGAATAATTTATTGCCACTGGACACGATGGTGTGTTTGCAAAATTAAAGTGGGCCAGTCTGGATGAAGTCCAGGGCCAAATTTTTGTCCGAGTCCAGCCCTGGGGACAGGGAATCTGGTAAGAGTTGATGGGAAGATGGATTGAGCCAAATACAGGACAGTCTTAGAAGAAAACCTGTTAGGGTCTGCAAAAGACTTGAGACTGGGGTGGAGGTTCACCTTCCAGCAGGACAACGACCCGAAACATACAGCCAGAGCTACAATGGAATGGTTTAGATCAAAGCATATTCATGTGTTAGAATGGTCCAGTCACAGTACAGACCTAAATCACATTCAAAATCTGTGGCAAGACTCTAAAATTGCTGTTCACAGACGCTCTCCATCCAATTTGACGGAGCTTGAGATATTTTGCAAAGATTAATGGGCAAAAATGTCCCTCTCTAGATGTGCAAAGCTGGTAGATACCTCCCCAAAAAGACTTGAAGCTGTAAAAGCAGAGAAAGGAGGTTCTATAAAGTACTGACTCAGGGGGGCGCCATACAAATGCCCCCCACACTTTTCACATATTTATTTGTATCATTTATCATTTTCCTTCCACTTCACAATTATGTGCCACTTTGTGTTGGTCTATCACATAAAATTCCAATAAAATACATTTATGTTTTTCATTCTAACATGACAAAATGTGGAACATTTGGGGGGGGGGGTATGAATACTTTTTCAAGGCACTGTACATTGCGCTTAAGGTATGGAAAGCAGGCAAATAGAAAAAATACTTTTACTTTCCAATAATACAGATAAAGAGATAAAGATATGTATGTAACATTTATGACATTCATGAGGGCTGGCTGAGCTCACTGAACCAAATATGTTTTCATAGCAAAGTAATTGAATGCAGCCAAGCAGGTAATACAGAGAGAAATTTCCTCCTGCTGAAGGCTAAAATACGTTCATAGATATAATGAGTTTTCACTATTGTGATCACTTCTGAACACAGAGGTATATCAGTAGTTTTCTCAGCAGTTTTATCTCAGCAGTTTTTCAATGCCTCACAATAATGAGTCTATAGTAGCTGCTAAAAGGATGTGAGTAATAAAATGATTGAAAGGATGAGGAATGATTTTAATACCAATATACTGTATAAATACTGTATACTGTATATCACTACCCCGCTTAAAGATGCTCAATGGTTGCCCTGACCTTTGCAAGTTTCCTGACACCTCTGACACTCTGGGTTCAGACATTTCAGAAGTAGTAGATATAGTCCATGGACACAGACTAGGACACAGTGAACCAAATGAGTACTTAAACTGATTGAAAAGTCTCGTAAATACCAAACATGTTATACTTACCTGCTCTGTTCAGTGGATTTGCACAGGGCAGCCCCGATCCTCCTCTTCTCTGCTGCTCCTGGCCCCTCCCTCCTGTTGAGTGCCCCCTCAGCAAGCAGCTTGCTATGGGGGCACCCGAGCTGAGCTGGTATCCGTGTGTCCATTCAGACACAGAGCTGTGGTTCAGCCCCACCCCCTCTCTCTCCTGATTGGCTAACTGACTTTGATTGACAGCAGCGGGAGCCAATGGCACCGCTGCTGTGTCTCAGCCAATCAGGAGGGACAGCCCCAGATGGCCGAGTGACTTGTGGACATCGCTAGAATGAAATGGGGCTCAGGTAAGTATTAGGTGGGCTTCTGAACACAGAAGGCTTTTTATTTTAATGTATAGAATGCACCTTCTACCTTCACAATCACTTTAAGGTTTGACAGTTATTAGCATTAACAGAAAATCATTTGAATGAAGATAAAGGCTATGGTTATGCTCTCTTTATTGAAGAACGAGTAAACTGTTAATTTAGTCCTCTGTAGAACAATAGGGCAGCAAGTATGGACCAATCAAGGTCTATAGTAGAGATTGGCTTAACACCCCCTATTTGGGTCGCAGCAGAACTCCCGAACAGGGGGAGAGTTCTAACCCAAATGGCAAACTCCATTGAAGTCTATGAGACCCAAACTTGATTATTCAAAAGTCCCCATTTTGAAGGCTTATATGCAAGTTATTGGCCATAAAAGGGTATGTGGGGGGGCGCATGCGTGGCGTGAAGCTGGACGGTCACTAGTGTTCGGAGCTCCAAGCACAGCAGGACTTCCACACCTTCCATGGGGCTATTAAGCCGTGATTTCGTTCTTTCTGACACCCGCACCCCTTGGGGAATGACTGGTGCATGCCGACATCCAGGTCCCGTCACAGGAAACCAGCGCAAAGGTCCTTAACCAACTACCTTCTCTGGGTCCGGGAGCAGATCAGGTCGCCACATGCACAAGACACAGCACACAGCCCTGCAGCCTCTCCTGCATCCGCATCAGGTGAAAGTACCCAGTCCAGCTCACAGAAGTGGACTTAGAAGATAGCTTAGCGGCTATGTACTCCAAACTAGCAGATAGGTTCCAGACAGAACTTTTTAGATCCACCAACACTTTGCAGCATGAGCTGGCAGCTTTAGGGGGCAGAACAGATCTCCTGGAAATGAAACACGATGAGCTTCAGCTGGCATAAACTGATCTCTGCAGGGACCATGAGTCCCTCACAGATTCTGTATCTCAGCTCCAGGCCCACTTGGAAGATTTAGATAACAGAAACAGACGCAATAACCTGAGAGTGAGGGGGATCCCTGAGTCAGTTACTGATTTACTCCCAGCGGTACAAAGACCGTTTCAGTCCCTGAGTCCAGAATCACCGGTGGCTGCTTTCTCGTGTGACAGGATCCATAGAGCTCTCCATCCCAAGCCACCTGAAGATAAACCACCAAGAGACATTGTACTGTGTCCTAAGGACTATCTAATAATTGCAGAGAAAGGAGGGTCCACAAATTAGTGACTCAGGGGGGCGCTATACAAATGCCCCCCACACTTTTCACATATTGACTTGTATCATTTATCATTTTCTTTCCACTTCACAATTATGTGCCACTTTGTGTTGGTCTATCACATAAAATTGCAATAAAATACATTTATGTTTTTTGTTGTAACATGACAAAATGTGGAACATTTTGGGGGGGGGGTGTTATGAATACTTTTTCAAGGCACTGTACATTGTGCTTAAAGTATGGAAGACAGGCAGATAGAAAAAACACTTATACTTTACAATAGTACAGATAAAGAGATAATGATATGTATGTAACATTCATGACATTCATGAGGGCCGGCTGAGCTCACTGAACCAAATATGTTTTCATAGCAAAGTAATTGAATGCAGCCAAGCAGGTAATACAGAGAGAAATTTCCTCCTGCTGGAGGCTAAAATACATTCATAGATACAATGAGTTTTCACTATCGTGATCACTTCTGAACACAGAGGTATATCAGTAGTTTTCTCAGCAGTTTTACCTCAGCAGTTTTTCAATGCCTCACAATAATGAGTCTATAGTAGCTGCTAATAGGATGTGAGTAATAAAATGTTTGAAAGAACGAGGAATGATTTCAATACCAATATACTGTAAAAACACTGTAGATCACTACATCAAATGATTTACTTAAACTGATTGAAAAGTCTCGTAAATACCAAACATGTTATACTTACCTGCTCTGTTCAGTGGTTTTGCACAGGGCAGCCCTGATCCTCCTCTTCTCAGGCCCCTCTTTGCTGCTCCTGGCCCCTCAGGTAAGTAGATGGGGCTCAGGTAAGTATTAGGGGGGCTGAGGTGGGCTTCTGAACACAGAAGGCTTTTTACCTTAATGCATAGAGTGCACCTTCTGCCTTTACAATCACTTTAAGGTTTGGCAGTTATTAGCATTAATAGAAAATCATTTGAACGAAGATGAAGGCTATGGTTATGCTCTCTTTATTGAAGAACAAGTAAACTGTTAATTTGGTCCTCTGTAGAACAATAGGGCAGCAAGTATGAACCAATCAAGGTCTATAGTAGAGATTGGCCAAACACTCCCCTGTTCGGTTCGCAGCAGAACTCACGAACAGGGGGAAAGTTCTAACCTGAACGGCAAACCCCATTAAAGTCTATGGGACCCAAACTTGATTAATCAAAAGTCCCCATTTTGAAGGCTTATATGCAAGTTATTGGCCATAGAAGGGTATGTGGGGGGGCGCATGCGCGGCGCGAAGCTGGGCGGTCACTAGTGTTTGGAGCTCCGAGCGCAGCAGGGACTTCCGCACCTTCCCTGGGGCTATTAAGCCGCAATTTCGTTCTTTCTGACACCCGCACCCCTTGGGGAATGACTGGTGCATGCAGACATCCAGGTCCCGTTGCAGGAAACCAGCGCAAAGGTCCTTAACCAACTAGCTTCTCCAGGTCTGGGAGCAGACCAGGCCGCCACATGCACAGGCCGCAGCACACAGCCCTGCAGCCTCTCCTGTACACGCATCAGGTGAAAGTAAGTACCCGTCCAGCTCACAGAAGTGGACTTAGAAGATAGTTTAGTGGCTATGTACTTCAAACTAGCAGATAGGTTCCAGACAAAACTTTTTAGATCCACCAACACTTTGCAGCAGCTGGCAGCTTTAGGGGGCAGAACAGACCTCCTGGAAATGAAACACGATGAGCTTCAGCTGGCATAAACTAATCTCCGCAGGGACCATGAGTCCCTCACAGATTCTGTATCTCAGCTCCAGGTCCACTTGGAAGATTTAGATAACAGAAACAGACGCAATAACCTGAGAGTGAGGGGGATCCCTGAGTCGGTTACACCTATTGGTACAAAGACTGTTTCAGTCCCTGAGGCGAGAATCACCGGTGGCTGCTTTCTCGTGTGACAGGATCCATAGAGCTCTCCGTCCCAAGTCACCTGAAGATAAACCACCAAGAGACATTGTACTGTGTCTTAAGGACTATCTAATAAAGTCGGAGATTCACAGGGCCTCCCGTAATACCCCCAACATCCTGTTGGATGGGACCAAGATACAGATACACTCAGATATTTCTCCCGCCACACTTGATAAGCACCTCAAGATGAAAGAGATCACCACGGTTCTCCAATCTGTGAGAATTCTCTACAGATGGGGATTCCCCTTCAAACTCCAGGTCCCCCACAAGAGAATGACGTACAACATCACTACTTTCCCGGAGGGTAAAGAGCTCCTTGTCAAGCTGGGCCTACTGGCACAAGAGAATCTACCCAGGATGCCTTCCACTCCTCGCCGTCAGCCGTCTGGGCAACACCCTTACCACAAAGGGAGTGCAGAAGACAAAAACATGACTTCAGAGACCCGCTGAACTAACTCAATTGAATTCTCCTTGATGCAGATCCGAATCCTATTTGGAAAGGTACCCGGCTGGTCGGCATGATATCAGATCCTGAAGATACTGAAGAGGGGACAGACAGCTTTTTTTTTTTCCAGTTTTTCTTTTCCCCTCACACCTACTTGCTGAGTTTTTTTTCCATAGAGTTGATAAGAGGTTTGGACATTACTGTCCTTTTTTACATACAGTTTCTTCTGTCGGTAAGGCCTCTCTCCTCCCAACTCCATTTGACTTTGGACTCATGTTCTTTTTTTCTTCTTTTCTTTTTTTCATTTTTTTTTCTTTATATGTTGCCTTGAATTTAGTCCTTAAGAGTACAGCTTTACCAATATACCAATATAGAGGTAGATTGTTTAGCGGGATTACTAACACATTGTTGATGGAGGGGGTGTCCACCCACAATGGTGGGGGCCCAAAGCAGACCACTTCCTGGGACCTTACCCCATCAGAGTGCACTTTGTTACTCACACAGACATATAATAGGTATTAAGGTTATTTCCCATAATATTAGGGGCTTTAACTCCCCCAAGAAAAGGAAAAAGGCTTTTCAAACATATAAACATCTAGGGGCAGACATATTGCTCCTCCAGGAGACTCATTTCTCAGAGTCTAACCACCCAACCTATTTTGATAGGTCTGATAGACAGGGATATTTCACGACATTTGGGTCTCGATCTCAAGGAGTGGCAATATTTCTTAGGAATACGGTAATGTTGATGTATATATAAAGACCCATCAAGTAGATTTATTATTATAAAAGGTACATTACAGGGCAAGGAAGTTACTATTGCAAATGTATATGCACCTAATGACGCACAAGCCTCTTTTTTTATATCGTTCTTTCAGGTTCTAGACAAATTTACCTCCCCTCATCTTTTGATTGGTGGTGACTTCAATCTTGTTGCTCATTCCGTTCTGGACAGAAGCCGAGTTGTGAGTACAGCGAATACCTTCACTAAAACCCTGACCTTACTGCTCAATTCACACCAATTCCTAGACCCATGGAGGGTCCACAATGTGGGAGCTAGAGAATAAACTTTTTACTCACACACCATGACAGCTATACTGTTCCCCAATACTGCTCGCAGACTCCACCGCAGCGGGTATAAACCACTGTCCATGGTCAGACCATCATGTGGTTTCCCTTGATATCTCACACAGTAACAAGAGAAAAACTCACCCAAGCTCTACAACTATATAGTACAGTTGGTGTGTAGAGTAGTCGGTGCTCTGGCTAATTAAGCTCACAAAAGATCCATAGAAAGTACAAGCCGGCAACTCGACTGCTTCTCCATAGAAAATATTTATTTACACATTACAGCAATAACATCATCCAAAAATGCTGACACATTTCGGCCTTAGGCCTTCATCAATTGCTGTAATGCTTAAATAAATATTTTCTATGGAGAAGCAGTCGAGTTGCCGGCCTGTACTTTCTATGGATCTTTTGTGAGCTGATATAACCAGGTATACAAGCGACCTTGATAAATTATAACTCCTTCATAGCCAAAATCATTCCCCCAACCTGTTAAGGCAAATTAATACAAAAAGGATGGATTGGACAGTATTCTTTTGGAACAGACTGAGAAATCCCTGCGATGGTCTAGGGCTAAATACTTATTGCACAGTAACTTGGCTTCTGCCATGTTCGCAAAAAGCTAAACCAGTCTATTCAACCTCCCACAAACTTAGAAATGCTACTGGAAATGCTATTTCCCTCCCCAAGAAGGTGCTCAAGATCTTCTCAAAATTCTACCAAGATCTCCTCTCCCCTCCCACATCCCTGCCTTGCTCCTCATCTAAGACCTGGTTGAACAATTTACCTCTCCCTTCACTTACACAGGAACAGCTGCAGGTGTTAAATGCCCACTGTACGGAGGCAGAAATTGGTTCCATAATAGAATCTCTAAAATCCTACAAAACCCCTGGTCCAGATGGCTTTTCAGCCCCATATTACAAGAAATTTCAGAGCCAATTAACTCCCTGGCTAAAATCCCTCTTCAACCACACCCTTAAAGGACATGTCTCCCTGGATGACATGCTCCTGGCCAATATGCCCCTGATCCCAAGCCAAACAAGAACCACGCTCTCCCACAGAATTATAGACCGATTTTGGTTATTAATAATGACTTGAAAATCTTTGGCCGCCTCTTAGCAGATAGACTCTCTACCATTATAACATCACTGGTCTCCCCAGACCAAACGGGATTTATCCCAACTAGGCAAATCAGTGACAACGTCCAGCTAGCCTCAAATATCATACAAGACGCTGACCTTTTCTCATTTAAAGTTTTAATGCTAAGCCTCGATATCCATAAATTGTTTGATAGCATCCTATGGCCCTATCTTGAACTAATTCTTCAGAAATTTGGCTTCCATGGTGCCCTTGTGCATGGCTTTCGGGCACTTTACCATCACCCTAGTTCCCGAATCAAACTTCCAGGTTGCAACACAGATTACTTCACCCTGGGCAGAGGAACAAGGCAGGGATGCCCTTTATCACCTCTCTTATTTGCATTGGCCATAGAGCTCCTGGCTCGTTCTATCAGTTTAGACTCTAACATCAGAGGATATTTGAAGGGGGATCAGGAGTTTAAACTCAGTATGTACGCCAATGATGTCCTTTTATTCCTATCAGGTAGTTTCCCTGCCCAACCTAATTTTGTCTCTACGCATCTCCCAGGACATTTCTGGTCTGTGGGTTAGTCTTTCTAAATGCACTGCACTTCTAATTAACTTCCCATCAGCCTTGATTTCCAGTTCCAAGTTTGGTTTTACCTGGGGGGGGTGTTATCTTACCTGGGCATTAGACTGGCCCCATTCCTCCATAAAATGTATCACGCAAATTAACCCCAGGCGTTCTCCTGAATTAGACAATTATTGCACAATTGGGCTCCATATCATATCCAATTTCTGGGCAGGGTCCAGGCTGTCAAGATATGAAAAGAAAGAGGAAATGGGGCAGAGGGGGCAATTGGGACTTTGTGTGAAACACAACACTGGGGCAGAATGAGTCATTAAATGTAAATAAAAGTAAATAAAATAAATATTTATTGATACCCCATGAGAGCATAGTGCAACCAATCATCATCTGCACTCTGGCACATCTAGTTTTAAACTTTACAGGCTTCTTTCTATACCCGAGGTAATTCACCGCTGTTTTTTGATGGTCCTGGTGAGTTGCTTTTTTCTCACTCTTTCAAATTTCCTGCACTGCTCTATTTTGCTCACACCTGGGGGCTTGTTCACATACCCTCTCATTCATTTCTTCACCATATTCTTGCACTCTTTTTTCCACTCTGTGGTTTCTCATGATAGTATCCATTTTGCTCACCATTACATATTATTATATATTACAGCTACCCTTCGGGTTCATAGTCTACACCATAGTTCTGAAAGGGGAATTTTCTTGCTATCTAATTTTATACGTGGTCCCTGGTTTGCCCCGCCTTGCTGCCGTTTGGTTACCTCCTCAGGTCCCGGGGGGATGCTATTCTCATCCCCTGGTGCCTTCCGCCATCATTAACATCACTACATACGCCCTACTACCATTATACTATATACCCATAGGCAAGATTGTTAGGACCAGAGTTTCTGCACCCTCTCTTCCTGTTGTAATTAAATACCACTAATTACCAATCTATAATATATTATAGGTATCACAGTTAGCTTCTTCTGATGAGTGGACAAACTTCCATGAAACGCGTTGAGCATACATATTTGATGTCATGTCACAGCAACCATGTACCTACCATGGGTTTTCAATATTTGAGTCATTCATTTAATTTTTCTATAATTCTGATTATGTATGTACTTGTTGGGTGTAGTGTTGATGCTACTATCATTGATCATGTGCTACAGTGTTTAATATGCTACTATTTTACTATAATGTGATGAACTATCATGTTTGATTTACTCTGTACCATACTTATTGAACTAAATGTTTGTATCATTGATTGCTCTCATGGGGTATTAATACATTTTTATTTTATTTACTTTTATTTACATTTAATGACTCTTTCTGCCCCAGTGTTGTGTTTCACACAAAGTCCCAATTGCCCCGTCTTCCCCCATTTCCCCTTTCTTTTCATATTAATAGGGGTGGAGACCTATGCACTGGATGGTCATGGTCTCATCTAAAGTCCCAACAATTCTCTCTTTTTTCAGGCTGTCAAGATGTCAATCCTCACAAAACTTTTATTTAACTTTAGGGCCCTCCCCTTATATGTCTCTCGTCAGACAATAGAGCTAATACAGAGGGACATTAACACATATATTTGGCAAGGTAAGAAGCCCTGCCTAGGCAGGAAGATGGTGTATAGACCAAGAGCCATTAGAAGGATGGGTTTTCTAAATCTTTGGCTATATTACCTATCGGCCAGGTTGATGCAGTTGGAACAATGGCATGCCCCCATGCCCATATCCCCTGGCTCCACTTCGAGCACATTTCTATTGATCCCTACTTCTTACCAGGTATATTATGGTCATGCTCAATACGTTCCAAAGACCCACTACACAAAGTTCACAAAGTTCACAAAGTTTTAACCCATACCTGGTCCTCTTACTGGGAATACATTGTTTGAATTGCAGCCAGCCAGAAAAGGGGAAAAGGGATCCATCTACACAAATGTTTTTGTCTGGGACATACATTTTAGCAAATTGCTTGGGAAAATAATTTATTAAGTGGTGTATTTTATATAATTTATCGTGGTTGGGATGATCTCAGGAAGGGCATTGCGAGTTATCATTAAAATGTAGGAAGCACATAATCCTGTCATAGCGTGTCCTGGACATGACAACAGAATAAATGTGGTAGATTGGGTGGGTGAACCAGTAGGCATGCACTTTGTTATTCTTTGTAAGCCCCATATTGAATGTAAGGCCCAAAAAACAATTTTAGCTCATCTACTGTGAGATGTCACCAATAAAACATACGGGCATAGGAAGTATTGGGGTTGGAGGCAATAAATTGCTCTGCAAGGAGATTTGTTTGGTCCATGATATACTGCAGCAAATCTTGTGGGAAAAAAAACAAATAAAAATAATCTAATTGAGAAAAATCATTAGTGTTGGGCTGCACACCTAGCTGGGCAGTAAGAGGGGGGATTGTAGCTGATCCTGAGCTGGAAGGCAGCCATAAGGGGTTTGCCAGGGCATCGGGAAGGTAGGTTTGGGCCCAGATACTTCAGGTTTGGTGTGTTATTCCAGTGCTGGTCCTGGGCTCTTCTTTCTGGGGTCTAGCTCCATTTGTGTTGGTGCCGTTGGGGTGTATGGCACTGCTGGTGGTAAGCAGGTCTTTTGATCTTGTTGTTATCCTTATTCTTTTAGGAGGGAATGTTTCCCCCTCTGATTTGGTCCCCTATTCACTACTCTCTACTGGCTCGAATTCTAAACCAGAATCGGATGATGAGAGCTCCCCACTGCTCTCATCATCAGACATAGTAAGAATTGTATATGCCTCCTCAGGTGTAAAAAATCTTTTGGACATGGTGGCTGGTACTGATGGCGTGTGTGACAGATCACTGATGGTGGTACTGAGGGGCTGTGTGACAGATCACTGATGGTGGTACTGAGGGGCTGTGTGACAGATCACTGATGGCCTGTGAGAGAGATCACTGATGGCGGTACTGATGGCCTGTGAGACAGATCACCGATGGCCTGTGAGACAGATCACTGATGGCCTGTGAGACAGATCACTGAAGGCCTGACTGATGGGCTATGTGACAAGTCACTGATGGCCATACTGATGGGCTGTGTGACAGATCACTGATGGTGGTACTGATGGCGGTACTGATGGCCTGTGAGACAAATCTGAGACAGAACTGATGGCGGTACAGATGGCCTTTATGACCGATTACTGTTGATGGTACTGATAGGCTGTGTGACTGATCACTGATGGCCTGTGAGACAGATCACTGTTGGCGGTACTGATGGCCTATGTGACAGGTAACTGATGGCCATACTGATGGGCTGTGTGACAGATCACTGATGGTGGTACTGGTGGTGGTACTTATGGCCTGTGTGACTGATCACTGATGGTGGAACTGATAGGCTGTGTGACAGATCACTGATGGCCTGTGTGACAGATCACTGTTGGCGGTACTGATGGCCTATGTGACAGGTAACTGATGGCCATACTGATGGGCTGTATGACAGATCACTGATGGTGGTACTGGTGGTGGTACTGATGGCCTGTGTGACAGATCATTGATGGTGGTACTGATAGGCTGTGTGACAGGTCACTGATGGTGGTACTGATGGGCTGTGTGACATTTCACTGATGGTGGTACTGATGGCGGTACTGATGGCCTGTGTGACAGGTCACTAATGGGATACTGATGGCCTGTGCGACAGGTCACTGAAGGCAGTACTGATGGCGGTACGGATGGTGGTACTGATGGGCTGTGTAACAGGTCACTGAAAGCGGTACTGATGGGCTGTGTGACAGATGCCTGGTGACAGGTTCTCTTTATTAGGGAGGTGTGTGGTGCACAGTAATGTGTAAGACAGTAAAGTAAAGTCGCAATCACTCACAGATCCCTCCTCACACTATCGGTGTGTGAGAAGAAGAAGCCGGGCTCGTTGTTAACGGCTCTACTGTTTACAGTTGTGTCCGGCTGTGATTGGAAACATGATAGGGACACATGATATGGCACCCAGTCAGGATAACAGATCCACCGCTCGGCCATCAATAGGCTATAGGCCAGGCAGGATTTGGTTAATGGGAACCAATAAAATGTATATTGTTTTGAAAATAATGGTAATGGTGTAGTGGTTGCCTTTAAATGGTAACTGGTAATGGTAATAATGGTAATGGTGTAGTGGTTGCCTTTAAATGGTAACTGGTAATGGTAATAATGGTAATGGTGTAGTGGTTGCTTTTAAAGTCCCACTCACCTATGGGGGTTTCTGTTTTTCCAATATGTTTTTACCTGGGATGTCCGCAACAGACACCTGGTTTTTGATTAGTGGAGATAATTTTCTATTTCACCATTATTTACACATTTTTTTCCAAATTAAACATTTTCTATTGGTCATTTATTTAATAATTTTTCAGATTTTGACAAAAGTAAAAATATCCCAACAAATGTGATTCACAATTAACTTTATATGTTTTAAACAGAAACATATTACTTTTTATTATACGCAATTTATATAGCGCCAACAGTTTACGCAGCGCTTTACAATGTAGAGGGGAGAGAGCACAATTACAGTACAGTTCAATACAAAAGGTACAGGAGGGCCCAGCTCGTAGAGCTTACATTCTAAAGTCAGGGGGTGGAGGTACAAAAGGTAATAGCTGCAGAGAATGATTTGATGGGGGTGGCTCGGGGACAGTTGTTAGGTGGGTGTGGAATAGGCTTCTCTGAATAAATGAGTTTTCAGGGATCTCCTAAAGGTGGACAGGGTAGGGGCTGATCGGACATACTGAGGCAGGGAGTTCCAGAGGATGGGAGAGGCTCTGGAGAAGTCATGAAGGTGGACAGGTTAGGGGCTGATCAGATATACCGGGGCAGGGAATTCCAGAGGATGGGAGAGGCTCTGGAGAAGTCCTGAAGGCGAGCATGGGAGGAGGTAACAAGGGAGATAGAGAATAGGAGGTCCTGGGAGGAGCGGAGGGGGCGATTTGGGTGATATCTTCAGATGAGGTTGGTGATGTAGATGGGGGAGGTGTTGTGGATGGCCTTGTATGTTGTGGTTAGTATTTTGAATTTTACACAGTGGGGTAAGGGAAGCCAGTGAAGAGATTGGCAGAGAGGAGCAGCAGTCACGGATCGATTAGTGAGGTGTATTAGTCTAGCAGCAGCATTCATAATAGACTGAAGTGGGGATAGCCTGTGTAAAGGTAGGCCATTAAGGAGAGAGTTGCAGTAGTCGAGGCGGGAAATAATCAAGGATTGAATAAGTTGCTTTGTGGTATCATTAGTCAGGAAGGGTGGAATTCTGGAGATGTTGTGGAGGTTAAGGCAGCAGGATTTATCCAGTGATTGGATGTGGGGGCTGAAGGAGAGGTCAGAGTCAAGGATTACACCCAGGACCCTGGCATGTGTGGAGGGACCAATGGTTGTGCTGTTGATATTAATGGTGAAGTCACATGGGGGGGACCATGAAGGAGGAAATATAACAAGCTCAGTTTTAGAAACATTAAGTTTGAGGAAGTGGTGTGACATCCATACCGATATGTCATTTAGTAAGTTTGAGATCCGTGAGGAGATCGAGGGGGTGAGTTGAGGAGTGAATTTTTTATGAAAAGTGACATGACTCTAAAGCCTGACAAACCCAATACAACGTCAGCAGGAGAGTAAACTTTCCTCCTATCACTCCATTCTTTAGTATCGTATACTTTATTATAGTTTTCTGCATTGTTTGGGTTAATATCTGAACTTTTTACACCTTTAGCGTCTCACTTTTAAACTTTCCTTTTCAAACTTGAATTGTTTAGTTCAGTTACTTAATTATCAGTAGAGAAACGTTGTGTCTCTCTGAAGGATACATGAATTTAGCTGTTGATTTATTTTCTGTAGAAATTTATTGGAGGAAAGTTTTAGATTAATCTCAGATGAAATCAGAGCCAATGAGGACTCCTGCGTGCTCAGGAGACTTTGGGAGAAATGTATGTATTATAAATATATGTATGTGTGGATAATACAACTACATTATGATTCAACATGCCTTTCTATTATATTTACTTTATTTTGTTCAAATCAGACCTTCTTCCATTAAACTGAGCTTTCCAGAGGAGACTCTGGAATCAAAGGCAAAATCTTGAAAGCAGCTGAAAAAAGGAACTTCAGCATTTAACTGTTCCCTTTCCCTTTCCCTTTCCTTTCCCTTTCCTTTCGTTAATCTTTGTGGGGGATCATTGAGAGGTATAAGTAATACTTTTTCCTGATTTTTTGAGTTGCAAATATTACTAAATAATTCTTAAAGTATTAAAAAAAAAATATTGCTTAAAAGTTTTCTATAGCACTCCTTAACTGCAATTTACCTTACCTTGAATGCAATAGCAGACTGGTGATTCTGGGCTTTCCTCTTAATTTGCTGTAGTAAGATCTGTGATCACTACCATTGGTATCTCTATGAACTTTCCTTTTTTTTAGCAACACGGACTCTTTATACTTGTGTATGCACCTATTGATTGGTGCTTACAATATATACACTTTCTGCATTTTTTTGATGGTTCACTTATGTTTATATATTCTTGCATTTAAGTTTGTAAGTTTTTATTTGTTTATGTGTAATTCAACACATTTCATTGGGATCACACTTTTTATGTATGTGTGGGTGACTTGCTGTAATAAGGGTCATACATTTACTCATATTTAGTTTCACAGGTATTTTCATCAGCATTGGTATACCCTTATATTTATACATGAGTTCACATATTACACTCTTTACAAGATTTGTGCGACTTTAGGTGTTTGCCCAGTCGCATTGTAGCAGATTGATATATATTTTATTATATATATTTTTGTATGAAGTCTTGGAGTGTCACTTCAGGCTGTTTTCTGCTGCACATGATTTTATTCACTTTTTCATTTTCACACATTTAGCGCCACACTTTTACTTCACATTTCACTGCACAATTTGTCTGATCTACTAGTACCCCCAGATTTTCTCCATCCTAAATTCCCCCCAGTGGTTCTCCTCCTAACAAGTAACTTGCATTGGCGTTTTTAGCCCCCAACTGCATTACTTTACATTTTTTAATAATAAACCTCATTTGCCATGTAGTTGCTCAGCTTATTATTTTTTGAGGTCCTCTTGTAAAGTTCCTATAGCTTGCTTTGAAGTTATTTGCCTACTTAGCTTTGTGTCATCAGCAAGCACTGAGATTGAGCTTTTTATACAAACCTCTATATCATTTTTGAAAAAATTAGACAGAATTGTTCCCAGGACAGAGCCATGGGGTACCCCGCATACAACTCCAGACTATTCTGAGTACTCGCTATTTACCACCACCCTCTGGACACGCCCCTGTAACCAGTTTTCTATCCGAGTACAAACCCTATGGTCCATGCCTACAGACCACAGTTTGTGAATTAAGCGCCTATGGGGAAACAGCTCAAATGCTTTTGCAAAATCAATATTAACCACATGTTTATGGGGACAAGGACCTCATCCCCACAACCCTGGCCGGTGGTTGTGGGGGTCTGCGGGCAGGGGCTTATCAGAATCTGGAAGCCCCCTTTAACAAGGGGACCCCCAGATCCCGGCCCTCCCCCCTGCGTGAAATGGTAAGGGGGTACATGTACCCATACCATTTCACCAAAAAAGTGTCAAAAATGTTAAAAATGACAAGAGACAGTTTTTGACAATTCCTTTATTTAAATGCTTCTTCTTTCTTCTATCTTCTATCTTCCTTCGGTTTCTTCCTCCGTCTTCTTCTTCTGGTTCTTCTGGTTCTTCCTCTGATGTTCTCGTCCGGCATCTTCCTCCGCGGCGTCTTCTTCCCTTCTTCTTCTCAGGCCGCTCCGTATCCATCATGGAAGGCTCCCGCTGTGTGACGCTTCTCGTCTTCTGACGGTTCTTAAATAACGGAGGGCGGGGCCACCGGGTGACCCCGCCCCCCTCTAACGCACGGGGACTTGACGGGGACTTCCCTGTGGCATTTCCCGTGACGTCAGAGGGGGGCGGAGTCTCCTGTTACGTAATCCATGTCCCCTGGGGCAGGACCCAGGTCCCCAAACACTTTTTTATGACAATAACTTGCATATAAGCCTTTAAAAATAGCACTTTTGATTATTCATTTTTGTGTCCCATAGACTTTAAAAAATGAATAATCAAAACAATCAGAATGAATTTTTTTCCTGTTCCCATGTTCTGGTGCGAACCGAACAGGGGGGTGTTTGGCTCATCCCTAATATTGATAATAGACATGGAGACATTGGCCATAGTGATTTGTCAGGACTAAGGGTGTCTTTTCTTAGCATTGATTTATACACTTGTAAAGTAACCCTTTTGCGAGATCTGGCTCACACGCCTCATTGCTATCATCATAACAGTAATGTATGAAGGTGCATAATCAGTTTTTACTAGCCTCCTTCACTGACTGCAGTAAATGGAAGGAGATTTTCATTATTACCATTACTTATTATTATTGACATGTATTTATGGACGGTATTCTGAGGCTGATAGGAAGACTGTTCTCACAAAGGCCGTTTAGGTTTCCATAAAGGTGTTTAAACTTTTAGGTTTGAGGCTTTTTCATTTTCGACTAATAAAGATGACCGTTTCCAGAGTGCAGCAGTCCGGGATTTCCTTGCTATCAAGGACTAAGGATGAGCCTGATTTTCGAGTCGATCGTAAGTTCTACTCAAACATCGGGTGTTCGCCTGTTTGCCGAACAGCAACACTATGTGGTGTTCGCGGCAAATTCGAAAGCCACCAGAACACTGTTAAAGTCTATGGGACACGAACATGAAAAATCAAAAGTGCTCATTTTAAAGGCTGATATGCAAGTTATTGTCATAAAAAGTGTTTGGGGACCTGGGTCCTGCCCCAGGAGACATGTATCAATACAAAATTTTTTTTGTAAAACAGCTGTTTTTTTGGGAGCAGTGATTTTTTTAATGCTTAAAGTGAAACAATAAAAATGAAATATTCCTTTAAATATCATGCCTGGGGGGTGTCTATAGTATGCCTGTAAAGTGGCACATTTTTCCTGTGTTTAGGACAATACCACAGCAAAATGACATTTCTAAAGGGAAAATTGTCATTTAAAACTGATCGCGGCTGTAATGAATTGTCCGGTCTCGGCAATATAGATAAAACTCATTGAAAAAAGGAGCATAGGATCCCCCCCAGTCCATTACCAGGCCCTCTGGGTCTGGTATGAATATTAAGGGGAGCCCCGAACCAAAATTGAAAAAAAAAATGCGCGGGGGTTCCCCTAAAATCCATACCCGACCCTTCAAGTCTGGTATGGATTTTAAGGGGAACTCTGTGCCAGAATTAAAAAATGGTGTAGGGGCCCCCCAAAATCCATATCAGACCCTTATCTGACCCCGCCCCCTCTGATGCCACGGGGGCTTCCCGTTTACGTCACCAGGTGGCCCTGCCCTCAGTTATATAAGAACTGTCACAGAGAAGACAAGTCAGTCAGTGGGAGCCTCCCATGGTTTGGTTGCGGCTTTTTTTTTCTTTTTTGATCCGTCGGGCGGCGTGAATTTACATTGTGGGATGTTTTTATTTTTTATTTTTTTAATAATGGACTTGTCCCAAGCTGTATTTTGCCTTTTTTTTTCCATTTTGACACTTTTTTTGTGAAATGGTAGGGGTACGATGTACCTCATTACCAATTCACAGGTGAAGAATATGGGTGTCCTCTTGTTAAAGGGGGCTTCCAGATTCTGATAAGCCCCCTGCCAGCATACCCCCCACAGCCACCGGGCAAGGGTTGTGGGGATGAGGCCCTTGTCCCCATCAACATGGGGACAAGATGCTTTGGGGTCAGACCCCAAAGTACCCTCCCCATGTTGAGGGCATGTGGCCGGGTACAGTTCAGGAGGGGGGCTCTCTTGTCCCCCCTCTTTTTCCATGGCCTGCCAGGTTGTGTGCTCAGTTAAGGGTCTGGTATGGATTTTGGGGGGGCCGCTACATCAATTTTTTTTATTTGAGCGCAGTGTTCCCCTTAAAATAATGGGCGGCACAGTGGTGTAATGGGTAGCACTTTCACCTAGCATTAAGAAGGGTCGCTGGTTCGGATCCCAACCACGACACTACCTGCCTGGAGTTTGCATGTTCTCCCTGTGCCTTCATGGGTTTCCTCCCACACTCAAAAGACATGCTGGTAGGTTAATTGGATCCTGTCTAAATTGTCCCTAGTATGTATAAATGTGAGTTAAGGACCTTAGATTGTAAGCTCCTTGAGGGTAGGGACTGATGTGAATGTACAATGTATATGTAAAGCGCTGCGTAAATTGACGGCGCTATATATAAGTACCTGAAATAAAATAAAAAAAATAAAAAAATCCATATCAGACTCGAAGGGCCTGGTATGGATTTTAGCGGGACCCCCACGCAATTTTTTTTTTAAATTTTGGTTCGGGGTTCCCCTTAATTTTCATACCAGACCCAAAGGGCCTGGTAATGGACTGGGGGGACCCCTAGTTTTATCTATATATCTGAGACCCAACAATTCATTACAGCCGTGATCAGTTTTAAATGACAATTTTTCCTTTAGAAATGTCATTTTGCTGTGGTACTGTTCTAAACATGGGAAAAATGCACCACTTTACAGGCAGGCTATAGACAACCCCAGGCACAATATTTAAAGGAATATTTCATTTTTATTGTTTCACTTTAAGCATTAAAAAAATCACTGCTCCCAAAAAAACTTCAGTTTTTAAAAAAAATGTTTGCATTGATATATGTCCCCTGGGGTAGGACCCGGGTCCCCAAACACTTTTTATGACAATAACTTACATATAAGCCTTTAAATTAACACTTTTGATTATTCATGTTAGTTTCCCATAGACTTTAACGGTGTCAGTGTGGTCTGCCGAATTTTTTGCATGTTCGCATGTTGTGCTGGGAACTGAACCGGAGGCTCATCCCTAGTCAGGACTCTCATGGGGATCATGAGTGGAGACTGCAACCACAAATGTGCGCTTTTTGCGGACGTATTGCTATTATTTTTTACCTCCCCACATACCACCCTGCAGAATTTATTCTCTCTACTGGACCGACTCGGCCGGATTTCAGGCCTATTGGTCAACTGTGCCAAATCGGAGGCCTGAGCATTAATTTACCGAATACAGTGCAAAGAGCAAAAAAAAGGAGGAGGGGGAGCTATGTAGCAACCCGGGTGGGACTTTAAATGAGGCGCGCATAGAGTGCGCCTCCATTCCTAATACACGACAATGATTAAAAAGGGGAATTTGTGGGATTTTAATTGAGGTTCCAGACGTGGTGAAAAAGTATTTGAAAATAATCACATGTTTATTAACATGGAAAGTATATACATATGGGTCATAGGATTGCGCATGGGTACAAAATACAGCATGAGTGTAAGAGACATAAAATCATATCGACTTGGAAACACATGACAATATGGCAGTGCATATATCTAACATGGTACATCAAGGATGCGACATAGTGTCAACTTACAAATACATGGCAATAATAGAGATCAATGAGCAATTCCCATGAGTCCATATATATATAGCACATTGGTGGAAGCGGCATAATACATAAAATAGCAAGATGACAATAGGTGAGGACATGGTTGTTCAAACTTGGTTGATTGTTGGTGGTGATGTATACATCAAGGATTGCGACACTATGTCGCATCCTTGATGTACCATGTTAGATATATGCACTGCCATATTGTCATGTGTTTCCAAGTCGATATGATTTTATGTCTCTTACACTCATGCTGTATTTTGGACCCAGGCGCAATCCTATGACCCATATGTATATACTTTCCATGTTAATAAACATGTGATTTTTTTCAAATACTTTTTCACCACGTCTGGAACCTCAATTAAAGTCCCACAAATTCCCCTTTTTAATCATTGTTCAATACAGTGCAAAGAAGCCTTCGGGCCCAGTACCCCTTTCAGTGGCAGACTACACATCTTTCTTACCTCTGGATTAAATTGACCCCCAAAACTCATTGCTCTATGAAGCAAACTATCCGGAGTTGTTTCATAAATTGTTGGAGGATGCGTGGACTAGGTCCGATGCTACCCTATCCTGGATATCCTGGATGGGCAAAATTGTATTTGTGAAGATGATGGTATTGCCTAAAATACAATATAACTTTAGAACCCTACCTTTCCAGGTACCAATAGAGGCATTGCGGCAGTTCCAGACCAAAATTTTCTTTTTTTCCTGGGTCGTTAAGGGCAGCAGGCTGGCTTGGACCACAATGTCTAAGGACCTGGGGGGTCTGGGGGTTCCAGATTTCCAAAAATACTACATTACAGCCCAATTTACACAGCCATTAGACTTGGTGCTTTGGATCCCTTCAAAACATAGAATGCCTGAACGTCTCTTCAAAATGTATCTGGATTCGCCCCCTCCTGCTTCAGGGGCTCTGGTCAGGTTGGCTCTGCCCTTCTTATATGGTGGACGTGCCCTAATGTCCATTGTTTCTGGATAAGGGTTTATTGCTTAATCAATTTGGTCACTATGGTTTACATTACTAAAGACCTTGGAGAATATCCCAAGGTCCACACAGACTCTAATTTATTATATGTTCTTGACGCTCAAAATATCCATCGCTACTGCTTGGAAAAGTCCAGTGAAGGATTTAGCTTTAATGAAGCGAAAACTAACCTGATCATGCTCCATGAAAAACTGGTCAGTGTCTTATGAGACAAAGAACCCATTCTTGAAAAAGTGTGGATCCCTTGGCTTTCTTACCTGCAGATGCCGAACACTTGGGATTGATATTGTATCGGTGCTGGGTTGGACTCCTGGACAGTTGTGGTTTTGCTTCTTTGCTCTTTTTTTAGACTTACCTCCTTTTCTTTTTCTAACTCACTTCTTTTTATTTCCTTACAAGATAGGCCCTCTAGTCGGACCTTTTTGTCTCGACTTTGGGATTTCTGTCCAGGTCTTGTATGTAATGATATCCCTCAAAGGATATGTTGTTGCTGCTACACTTGATTTCTCTAAGTATATATTCATTTTTTTTTTTTTTTGGAGTAGCATAAAGATTTTAGTGTTGGATGACACAATGGTCACTATGTTTGTTATAATTCCATTATTATGTCTATAGCTTGCCTTGGTGGTTGGGTGGGTAGTTGCTGTCCTGCTTGACCCCTCCACCGAAGGTACAAAGTTGGCCTGATGTAAGGCCCATAGGCTGTTTGGTGCATTAGTGGACTATAAACAAATATGTTTCTCAATATCAGTCTTCTTATAACTGACCACTATGTCTCAGTTCCTAATGTCCATTGGAAGATCTCCATGGATTTATGTCATAATTCCTTACCCTTAAAACATGCTATCATTGATGACTTGTTGTTTACTGTTTATGTCGACAGAGCAATTGTGCATTCTTTTGTATTACATTATAACATTTTATTGAAATTCTGAAAATTGAATAAAAGGATTGAAACAGAAAATATCGTACTTTTCGCTCTATAAGACGCACCTGGCCATAAGACGCACATAGGTTTTAGAGGAGGAAAACAAGAAAAACATATTCTGAACCAAATGATCTACTAAAATATTTACCAGTGCCCATAAAATGCAGCTATGTCCTGTTCCATAAAATTCAGCCAGACCTGTGTCATACCTGTGTCATACAATGCAGCCTGACCTGTGCCTGGCGAGGACGTCATCACATCCGACAGAGCAGCCCAAGCCGATGCCACTCCATTCAGCCTGCTCTGTCCTCTGTCTGTGATAGGCAAAGCCGAGTGACAGGTGACAGGCTCAGGATGACAGGATCGCCTGACGCTTGCGGGAGATGGCTGCACGGTATTCTAACATTGTGGCAGTGGCGGCTGGGGGGGGTGTTCCCATTTTTTTTTGGGGGGGGTGCTTTTTACGGAGCGAAAATATGGTACATATCATACAATGTTGTTGATAGTAACAAGAATTTGTTACATGTTTTTACATGATCAAATTTTTTTGAATTTGGTTGAATAATTCCTCTGTTGCATATTATAGACCTACAGTACATTGAAAAAGTATTCACACCCCTTGAAATTTTCCCCATTTTGTCATGTTGCATCCAAAAAGGTAAATGTATTTTATTGGGATTTTATTTGATAGACCAACTCAAAGTGGCACATAATTTTGAAGTGGAAGGAAAATGATAAATGTTTTACAAATAAATATGTGAAAAGTGGGGGGGGGGCATTTGTATTCAGCCCCTCAATACTTTGTAGAACCCCCTTTCACTGCAATTACAGCTGCAAGTCTTTTTGGGGATGTCTCTACCAGCTTTGCACATCTAGAAAGGGACATTTTTGCCCATTCTTCGCAAAATAGAAGGGTTAACACGCTGGCCCAAGCCATCTCATACTATGCTGGTTTTACTGTTCAATTGAACCTTTTTTATTTTTATCATTGATATTCATTCGTTTGGATATTATTTATTTTAATAAATTCCATCATTGGATTTACGCTATGTGAAGGTCTTCTCTCTTTTTTATGCCTTGAATATACACCCACATTTGGAGGAGACATACTTGGAGAGCTACATTTAACATTGCCTGCTGTTGGTGAGTTCCATCCATCTTCATAATCGGTGGCCTCTCTGGATTTCCATCAGACTACAGACGAGGCGATCGCATGGCTCATCCCGGCAGCCTGACTCCATATCTCCGTTTTCATACCTGATAGATCCACCACCGTACGTGAGTTGGGTCCACTACTTCTGGTAAGAGTACCCCCCTTTTTTCCTAATTTCCTTGGAAGGTGAAGGCACTCCCAGGTGCATCTATCCATTGTCCATATGTCTATTTAAGAGACTGTCTAACATCTCTAGCAGCAGTGGGTTTTCAGTCGTTGCTGCTGACTTTGGATGTTTCATGGACTATCGTGAGTCTGCTTTCACCTAAATTTGAAGTTAGTATTGTGTTTGTCCTTTTGCTATATGCCTATGGTTATACATAGGTCTGTTTTTTATTTATATATGATAGTGCGTTTTATTCCACAGCAGGTCACTATTACCACTATTCTTATGTAATCACATTTAAGTTTCATTACATATAAGTTTATTTTTGAGCACTTATAAAATACTGAGGTCAAATTCAGTCCCAATATCACAGTACCCTTGCTATTAGCAATTTTCACTAGAACTTCTGTGCGACTTACCATCGCATGAGGTCTTTTATATTTACCCTGTACTCTCCACTACGAGAAACTGATCATTTTATATATTCTCAGATTACATAACCCCTCTCATAAGGTGTGTCATGTTCACTTATTCTTAGCACTACACTTTTATTTACACATTTGTTCACAATTAGTCTTATTGTTGTGTTGGCTGCTCAAATTTGGGGTTGGCGCAGTATTTCATTACATTTTATTCAAAATAGCTGAAGCTCTGTCAGATTGGATGGAGAGCGTCTGTGAACAGCAATTTTCAAGTTTTGCCACAGATTTTCAGTTGGATTTAGGTCTGGACTGTGACTGGGCCATTCTAACACATGAATATGCATTGATCTAAACCAGGAATATGCAATTAGTGGACCTCCAGCTGTTGCAAAACTACAAGTCCCATCATACTTTTGCCTCTGGGTGTCATGCTTGTGGCTGTCAGAGTCTCGCTATGACTCATGGTACTTGTAGTTCTGCAACAGCTGGAGGTTGGCTAATTGCATATCCCTGATCTAAACCATTCCATTGTAGCTCTGGCTGTATGTTTAGGGTCGTTGTCCTGCTGGAAGGTGAACCTCCGCCCCAGTCTCAAGTCTTTTGTAGACTCTAACAGGTTTTCTTCTAAGACTGTCCTGTATTTGGCTGCATCCATCTTCCCATCAACTCTGACCAGCTTCCCTGTCCCTGCTGAAGAAAAGCATCCCCACCACATGATGCTGCCACCACCATGTTTCACGGTGGGGATGGTGTGTTCAGGGTGCTGTGCAGTGTTAGTTTTCCCCCACACATAGCGTTTTGCTTTTAGGCCATAAAGTTGAATTTTGGTCTCATCTGACCAGATCACCTTCTTCCACATGTTTGCCGTGTCCTCCACATGGCTTCTCACTAACTGCAAACAGGACTTCTTATGACTTTCTTTCACCAATGTCTTTCTTCTTGTCACTCTTCCATAAAGGGCAGATTTGTGGAGAACACGACTAATAGTTGTCCTGTGGACAGATTCTCCCACCTGAGCTGTGGATCTCTGCAGCTCCTCCAGAGTTACCATGGACCTCTTGGCTCTTCTCTAATGAATGCTCTCCTTGCCCGGCCGGTCAGTTTAAGTGGACGGCCATGTCTTGCTAGGTTTGCAGTTGTGCCATACTCTTTCCATTTTCTGATGATGGATTGAACAGAGCTCCGTGAGATGTTCAAAGCTTGAGAGATTTTTTTAAAACCTAACCCTGCTTTATGCTTCTCCACAACTTTATCCCTGACCTGTCTTGTGTGTTCCTTGGCCTTCATGATGCTGTTTGTTCACTAAGGTTCTCTAACAAACCACTGAGGGCTTCACAGAGAAGTTGTTTTTATACCCAGATTAAATTACACACAGGTTGACTCTATTTACTAATTAGATGGCTTCTGAAGGCAATTGGTTCCACTAGATTTTAGTTAGGGGTATCAGAGTAAAGGGGGCTGCATACAAATCCCCCCCCCACTCTTTTCACATATTTATTTGTAAAAAATGTTGAAAAACATTTATTATTTTCCTTCCACTTTACAATTATGTGCCACTTTGTGTTGGTCTATCACATAAAATCCCAATAAAATACATTTACGTTTTTGATTTTAAGATGACAAAATGTGGAAAAATTCAAGGGGTGTGAATACTTTTTCAAGGCACTGTAAATAAAACCTTTCAATGAATTTCAGAGGTGCATTGTGATTTATGTGTGTTTTCTTTATTTTTTATTTACATATCTTACCAAGAAAATAAGATTCAAGAATATTGCAATGAGAAATCAGACAATTTTGGAAGTGTTCATCTTCTCTGGATTGTCTGACCTTCAAGCTCTTCATCTTCCTCTTTTTCTCTTCTTCCTTCTTATCTACCTTCTGAAATTAATCTGGAATTTTCTGATGATTGTCCTCACAATCACAATTTTGAAATTGTGTATCAAGTTATCCCATAAGTTGCAGGAAAAAAGGTTAATTTTATACAATTTATTGCCACACAATTTCCTTTTTTTTAATAATAAATACATATTAGTAAAAAGATTTCAATGGGAAATCAGACAATAATAAATGAATTATTCCTCTCCGGATTGTCTGATATTCCAGCTCTTCAGGCCCCTCTCTTTCTCTTCTTCCTTCTCATCTACCTTCTGACATTATTCTGGAATTTTCTGATCATTGTCCTCATAGTCACCGACTCTCGCCTCCATGTTCCCATGTATTTCTTCCTTGGGAACCTGGCCAGTTTGGACCTCTGCTGTTCTTCAGTCACCGTCCCACGAATGTTATTTGACCTTCACACTAAGACAAGAAAGATTACCACAACAGCTTGTATAACACAAGTCTTCTTCTTTATGTTTTTAGTCGATACTGAGATTTTTCTGTTGACTGCCATGTCCTATGATCGATATAATGCTGTTTGTCAGCCGTTACGTTACACACAGATCATGAGTTCAAAAGTATGTGGTCAGTTGGTCTCCATTGTATGGTGCTTTGCTTTGACTAATTCTTTAGTTCACACACTTTGTGGATTCAATTTAACATTTTGCGGATCAGATATTATAGAAAGCTTCTTCTGTGACCTTCCCCAGTTGCTTCAAATCTCCTGCAGTGACATCTTCATCAACATTCTACTCATCTTTCTCCTTGGTGCCATCCTTGGAGGTGGCTCTCTGATACTGACCATCCTTTCTTATGTCTATATATTCAGAACTGTCCTGAAAATGCAAATTAAAGATAAAATGAGTAAAGTTTTCTCTACGTGTACGTCTCACCTGACAGTGGTCTTTTTATTTTATTGCTCCGCTATGTTTAATTATTTTCGGCCAAGTCCCAACCAACATTTTGCTGGTGACAAAGTGTTGGCCGTCTTTTACGCAATGATTATTCCTCTCCTCAATCCTCTGATTTACAGCCTGAGGAACCAGGACTTGAGAGCAGCAATTCACAATGGTTTTAGAAGGATTGTCTCCACCGTAATAGAAAATTCATCTACATTAAATCCTCATTTGTAGAAATTATCTAGACACAGAAGTACAGTATCTTTATATCTGACCTGTTTCTATAATTCATTGAAAAGCTGTTTTTATACCCAGCTGTAGAAATGATTTTATTTTTTGTTGTAAGAATTGTGATTATTAAGTGGAGTATCTTTCGTATAAGAGCTGGGTAGGACAGCTACGGTAGATTATTATACAAAACAAGTTTCCCAGGAAAAAGAAAGATCTGGGAACTGTTTGAGTGTCATTGTGGTAAATAGGCTTTCCATTTTCCAAAAGTGAGTAGAAGACACATTAGTAAAGCCCCTATATATACAATTTCCCCATTAGAAAATATCTACAATCACTTTCAGAATTTGAACCATGTATCTGACAATTCTGCGAGAGATCGGGGATCCTGTGTACATATACTGATAAGAAAACATAGAGGAGAGATCGGGGATCCTGTGTACATGTAGTAATAAGATAACAGAGGAGAGATCGGGGATCCTGTGTACATGTACTGATAAGATAACAGAGGAGAGATCGGGGATCCTGTGTACATGTACTGATAAGATAACATAGAGGAGAGATCGGGGATCCTGTGTACATGTACTGATAAGATAACATAGAGGAGAGATCGGGGATCCTGTGTACATGTACTGATAAGATAACATAGAGGAGAGATCGGGGATCCCGTGTACATGTAGTAATAAGATAACACAGAGGAGAGATCAGGGATCCTGTGTACATGTACTGATAGGATAACATAGAGGAGAGATCGGGGATCCTGTGTACATATACTGATAAGATAACATAGAGGAGAGATCGGGGATCCTGTGTACATGTACTGATAAGATAACATAGAGGAGAGATCGGGGATCCTGTGTACATGTAGTAATAAGATAACATAGAGGAGATATCAGGAGCAGCTGAAAAAAACACCCAATTGCTCCTAAACGTTTGCTTAGCAGCAGCAGTGTACGTGAGGCCTAATAGGTATAATGTCTCTTTTTATTTTTTTAACTATGAAAAGGAAATTAATCACTTACCTGTACAATAGGTTAACGAGCAAGCTGTTCCTGGAGTTTCGATTAATTTGTACACATAGTATCCCAGGGGACAAGCCTTAACCTGGATGGTTGATGTCCAGTAGCAGCAGCTTCCATTCCAGTTAGCACAAGCCGTGCGATTCACAATGCCGTCTGTAATGACCGGATGTGTTCCATTCATCCACACTGGAGCATGTGTATTACATCTATATATGGGTACACAGGTTTCTGGTATACCAACACCTCCACTACCAACAAACCGATACCATCCCATCATGGAACTATCACAGTTCGGGGTTGAGTATGAGGATAGTGTGTAGTTTACGCTTCTCCAGGGATCATTGAGCACAATGTGGGTTTCACAAGGATCATAGCAGGAATAGGAGCCAAGGAAATAGGTACACTCAGATCCTAGGTCACAAAAAAAAAGAAATCAATAAACAGACTGGAACCAATACCATCCATCCTAATACCTGCTCCTGTCTCTGACTTCACAAATGCTGCTTCCCTGTCTATCTGATTACTGGCTTCCAATTATCAAAATACAAACTTCTAACTACAACCTGCAATGTCGGCTTCAATCTGACTCCTCAATACTTTCTCCTGCTAATTTCCACATAGCAGTGTATAGTGTGGTCCAACACATCTGCATTCTGTAGTCTGCTCTCTATGAACCCCGAAGCACTCAGCTCTGAGAGTTTCCAGTTAAGGAGTTGTCATTCCCCGGCTGCTGGGACCAGGGAATGGCAGTGATCTATTCTGCAACATTATGGTGGGCACATTGGCCACTTTTGACACATTTTTAAAACCATTGACAATTATACAGCAATCAGTGCTATAAAAATGCACTGATTACTGTGTAAATGTCACTGGCAGGGAAGGGGTTAACACAAGGGGGTGATCAAGGGGTTAACTCTGTTCTAACTGTGGGGGGGATGGGACTGTCTAGGAGGAGAGAGAGATCACTGTTCATACATAGTATGAACACACGATCTGTCTCCTCTCCCTTGAAAGAACCGTGATCTGTGTGTTTACACATGCAAATCCCTGTTCTCGCTCTGTCATGAGTGATCGTGGGTGCCCGGCGGTCATCGCAACCAGAAGAATTTGCCCCTTAATGACCGGGCCATTTATTGTGATACCGCACTGCATTGCTTTAACGGACAATTGCGTAGTTGTGCGATGTTGGTTACAGTGTAGCATGACCGCACAATTTTCATTCAAAGTGTGACAGCGCTGGAAGCTGAAAAATAGCCTGGGCAAGAAGGGGGTGTAAGTGCCCGGTATTGAGGTGGTTAACCACTTGCTTACTGGGCACTTAAACCCCTCTCCTGCTCAGACCAATTTTCAGCTTTCAGCGCTGACGCACTTTGAATGACAATTGCGCGGTCATACAACACTGTACCCAAATGAAATTTTTATCTTTTTTTTCACACAAATAGAGCTTTCTTTTGGTGGTATTTAATCACAGCTGGGATTCTTATTTTTTGCTAAACAAACAAAAAAAGATGGAAAATTTTGAAAAAAAAATCATGTTTCATAGTTTGTTATAAAATTTTGCAAACAGGTCATTTTTCTCCTTCATTAATGTACGCTGATGAGGCGGCACTGGTGGGCACTGATTGGCTGCACTTATAGGCACAGATAAGGCAGCACTGATAGGCACAGATAAGGCAGCACAAATAGGCACATATAAGGCGGCACTGATGAGGTGGCACTAATGGGCCCTGGTAGGTGGCACTGATGGGCACTGAAGGGCACTGATAGGTGTCACTGATAGGTAGAACTGATAGATGGCACTGATGGGCACTAAAAGGTGGCACTGATAGATGGCACTGATGGGCACTGATGGGCACTTGTAGGTGGCACTAATGAGCACTGGTAGGTGACACTGATAGGCAGCACTGGTGATGAGGCACTGATTGCTAACATTGATAGGTAGAACTGTGGGCACTGGTAGGTGGGGCTGGTGGTCATTGGTAGGTGGCACTGTGGGCACTGGTAGGTGTGCCTGGTGGTCATTGGTAGGTGGCACTGTTGTGCAATGGTAGGTGGCACTGGCAGGTGGCACTGGTGGGCACAGATGACTCTGCGGCTGCTATCCTTGATCAGGACCGATGTGACTTTGACAGCCACCAGTAATCGGCTTTTTTTTTCTCCTCACGCTATTAGCGTGAGAAGAAAAAATAGACGTTTACCGGCTCTGTTTACATGACATAATCAGCTGTCATTGGCTGACAGCTGATCACGTGGTAAGGGGTCGGGATCGACTCCTTACTCCGATCTGTGATCAGTCGAGTCTCATAGACTTGCTGATCACAGAGCATGCCGCGCGCGCCCTGCAGGGTTAGCGCAGGCCGTTGGGGCACGGGAGGACATCAAAAAACGTACTCCTGGCAGAGTAGGTCCGCGCTGTAGCCGTCATTCGGCTATAGTGTGGATCCGAAGAAGTTAAAGCATCACATAATTTTTTTAAATATGGAAAATACACACAAACCTAGAAGTAAAAGAGGAGTATTAACCACTTGCCGACCGGCCGCAGTACATATAGTGCGGCAGGTCGGCTCTATTGTGTGAAACGACGTACCTGTATGTCATTTTGGTCAATAGCCAGTGGGAGCGTGCTGATTGGCCAGAGGGGGAGCCAATCAGCAGTTCCTGTGGACGCAATGTTCGCCGGCCACCCGCGATCGCTCCCCATTGTGATAGAATGGTGGTCTGCTGATGTAAACAGGGCAGACCGCCATTCTGTCAGAGATGAACTTAGTGGTCTTGTTTTCCTGCTAATCAGGAACACGGATCTCTGTGTTCATCTAGTGAGTCCATCCCCCACACAGTTAGAAAGCAGCCTCTAGGGACAAATGTAACCCTTGGATCCGGGTGTTAACCCCCTTCCCTGCCAGTGTTATTAATACAGTGACAGTGCGATGTTGTACGCAAATAAAATTCATGTTTTCTTTTGGTGGTATTTGATCGCCTCTGCGGTTTTTATTTTATATAGTCTTTCACATGTTTGCTTAACCCTTTGTGGACCGCCCCAATGTACTGTGTATGGGCAGCCTGTGCAAGCAAAGCAACGTAATGGTACATCGCTGCCTGCTTCCGAGGTTCAGGGACCCACCAGCACCCACTGTGATTGTACACAGCGGGAGTCTGTCAGCAGATCCCCACCAATGGTTCAAGGTCAGGACCTCCTGATCAGCTGTGTCCAATCACACCCCAGAGCCCTGTTTTGACAATCAACACAGAAAGATTGCTCCCTCTGTACAGAGCTCTGTTTCCTAATTTCTGCAAATCAGTAACATGATACCCTTATCACATGCGGTAAAGCTTAGTGAATTGACCCCAGTGTGCCTCTTTCCGCCTCATTTGTTCCTCATTCTGATTTATATAGTCTGATTTATATAGTTGTATATAGAATGCACTTTTTATCTTTCAAAAAGTGTTTCCCGGTGCTAAACCTTTCATCCAATTTCTAAATTGCTGCACCTGTAAATTTCAAAAGCCAACATAATGAAAAAGTAATTGTAAAAAAAAAAAAGATTGTGTGGGTTTATCTAATATTTTTTTTTTGATAATTCTCATTTAATGGGGCATGCCAGGGTGTGTGTCCTATGCCTATATACTTTTGCTAATAGGCGTATCTTCTTCGCATATCAAAAAGTTGGGAAGTACGTTTATGGATTGCGGTAACATGTGGTAAAACCACAACACGCGGTAACCCATGAACAGCAGTGAATTGGGTTGTAATGCCTTTTATTCTGAATGCACAAGCCACTATTCCACCGGTTGGAACACCTCTGCAATGTGGACCTCCACAGCTCATATTCCTTCCTGGGCTCATATTCCCCTATGGGTGCTATCACCACATTGGACTTTTAATAAATGACATCACACCTCAAGTCACTTATCTGATGCATTCCTTAGTTTTCCTATAACACAAGATAGCAATATGTAAACACTTACCGGTGGTTGTAGAGCTGTTGGTGGTCTCTGGAAAAGGAAAGAAGGGATCAGTCTTATAATACAATATAATTCAATTCTTTCCACTTTTATATTTCTTTTCCAATAATTTTAGTGAGTTTTAACACAAAAATACAGTAAAGAATATCACTGATGTGAAATCAGTTAAAGGGTACAATGTATCATCGCGAATACTAAGAACATGACAGGGAACATGAAAATGTCTTGAAGAGCCAAGAGGAGAGGGAAATACAATAATGAAAGAAAATGACAGCAACCATTACATAAACACATAAATGTTGAGATGTCAAAGGAATAAGAAAGTAGGATTAGGTGTGCAATAAAGTATAATATAATATAAAGCTCCTGATCTAAGTATGAAGAGTTACAAAAACTTAGTGGGGCAACAGTAGGGGTGTGGAGCAAGGACTTCTATTTATGAGCATTGATAATCTAAGGTATATTGGTCTGGTGACACTTAGAAAGTGCAGCGGAGGTGATATCAGGTATATTGATTGGAGTTAGGGACATTTGACAGAAGAATGAGTGTAGAGGTTCTCCATCTCACAGGTATCAGGATCAGAAAAAAATAATAGTTAACTAGGATCTTACGGTAGGGTTAAGGATTCTTACATAGTAGGTGAGGTTGAAAAAAGACCCATCAAGTCCAACCCATGTGTGTGATTATATGTCAGTATTACATTGTATATCCCTGTATGTTGTGGTCGTGCAGATGATTTTAAAGTTTTTTTGAAGTTATCAATGCCCCCACGCTGAAACCACCTCCTGTGGAAGGGAATTCCACATCTTAACCTTACAGTAAAGAACCCTCTACATAGTTTAAGGTTGAACTGCTTTTCTTCTAATTTTAATGAATGGCCGCGTGTCTTATTAAATTCCCTTACGCAGAAAAGTTTTATCCCTATTGTGGGGTCACCAGTACGGTATTTATAAATTGAAATCATATCCCCTCTCAAGTGTCTCTGCTCTAGAGAAAACAAGTTCAGTGATCGCAACCTTTCCTCATAATTAATATCCTCCAGACCCTTTATTAGCTTTGTTGCCCTTTTTTATACTTGCTCCATTTCCAGTACATCCTTCTTGAGGACTGGTGCCCAGAACTGGACAGCATACCCCAGGTGCGGCCGGACCAGAGTCTTGTAGAGCGGGAGAATTATTGTATTATCTCTGGAGTTGATCTCCTTTTTAATGCCAATATTCTGTTTGCTTTGTTAGCAGCAGCTTGGTTCTTGCTTCTTTAAAAAAAGTGGGGTGAAAGGCCCGGGGTGAAGTCAAGATTGTGTCTCAAGGGTCTAAGAGGTCCTGGGAAAGAAGATAAGCTTAGATTTCTACATGTAAGGTAATAGCAGTAGAGGGATTGTCCTACTATAGGATGGTCTTTGAGTCTTCTGTGTGTCTTGCTGGGAGCCTGGGGAGCACTTGGAGTGGGATTGGTGAACCTGCCTCTTCAGGTGTGTCCCAGGCTTGACTGTAGCCACAGACAATTAAGAGGAAGACGCCATCCTTCACTCAAGCCTACTGAACTTCAGAGGGTGCAAGAGGACCAAATCTTATAGGACAGACTGCAGATTTAATAGATCACAATGGAGGTATCTCAAAGTTACTTTTGCCTTAAAATAATTCCAGAGCAAGCTGTTAAGATGCAAACGAGAAGATCTGGACAGCCGCACTCCAGGAAGTAATAATCCAAGTTTCTTTATTTTAAAATCAGGAACACATCAGATACAGGACATCATAGACAGAGTGTACAGATCATAGGCTAACGCATTTCACACTTGTCCAAGTGCTTACTCATAGCTCAAGCTGTTAAGATGGCTGGAAAGTCTCTTTTAAAGGTGCGTCCAACCAGTCTCTTCTAGTTGGGGCCAGGGGCCTAAGTGAAGTAAATGATTGTACCTTCCCTCTGGAGGGTTTGGTCAACAATCACTAAAGACCAGTGGGTCCAGAAGACAGGTGGGTAGACAATGGAGAACAGATCTCAGAAGAGAAAATGTTTGCAAAATTTTTATACTGCTACAAGGCCATCAAGCCAGTGATGCCGATAACATAGAATCATCTGGGGGCCGTTCTCCCCAGTTTTTATAGTACCTAAGGCAGGTGCCTCCTGACCTGTTTCAGTTTGAAGGAATGGAATGTGTTCATATACATCAAGAGGTTCAAGATGGAGTCCATGCAGACAGTCACACTTACAGTTAAGCAGGAGGACCAGTTGAAATCATTCGACCGGACAACTCATACTTCCATGTACAGATCAATGCCGAACACCAGAGGCTTGTAAGATTTGCGGTGGCCAGAGGTCACTTCCAGTTGTCTGCCTTTTACAGAATTGGCACAGCCCCAGGAATTTTTTTGAAGTTCTTGTTGGCAGTGGTGGTACCTTGAGCCAGGTGGCACATGAGGGCATTTCAATTTGCCTTCTTTAGCCTATGAGCTAGGGCTGTCTATGGATCAGAAAATCTTTGTGCCTATACAAATTCAAATTCAACAAGAACTGATATTTTGGACATTGCCACTGCGCTTCTTTGGGAGGCATGCCTCTCAGCCCAGGAGATAGGATGATTCTGAAGCCTTATGCCAGTCTCTAGGGCTGGGGAGACCACAATTTGAAGAAACAAATGCAAGACTATTGGAGAACGGTGAAGCACAGACTCCCTAAGTATCTTGAATGGAAGAAAGCCTTTTTCTAGCATTGCAAGCCTTTCAAGATTTTCAAGGGGTTGACAACAAGACAGTAGTAGCCTACATTGCCTAGAAAGGGGACACCAAAAGTCTTTTACTTGTTGCATCTTGTAAACAAACTTTTCGTGGGGCAGAGAATCAATTAGTCAGTTAAGGTTGGTCTTCTTGCCAGGAAAGCAAAGCCAATTATTGGTTCGGTTAGGCAGAATATTTTTTTTCAACAAGTGCCTCACACCAATATTGGCCCTATGGGGCATTCCAGCAGTAGCTCTCAGGGAGACCTCACTGAAAATGCAGGTTCTGATATTTGCAACAGGATACCAATGCAAAGACTCTGTCATACAAGAGGTTCACAGTGCCATGGAATTCTCTGTTTGATCTTTGTCTCTGGTCAAATAAAATCCTTTATGGCAAGGTCAGTAACAGCTCCCCAATCCAATAAGACTACTTTTAATAGCCTGGCTATGGAATAGGCTACACTAAAGGTCCAGGGATTCTCATCTGAGGTTGTTAAGACCCCGGTGACCAGAAGATCATCCATGAACGCTACATAGAAGAGGATATGAAAGAAGTCTGTTTTATCTGCTCAGCAAAAGCTTTCTCTCCTGTGTTCCCTGCTCTATCCAAAATCCTTGACATTTTACAGTCAGCGCTAAAGGTTGGTCTGGCATACAAATCCATTTAAGGTACAGATCGCTACCTTATCTTTTCACAGGCTGCAGATGAGTGCAAGAGACAGTGACCAGATGCTTCTTCCAGATGATGATCTATATGACCTTGAGGGAAATCCTGGTTCCCTCTGTGGGACTTGGGCTTGGATCTGAGAGCACACTTTGCTCCAATAGGTTTCATTTCCATTAAAGTACCTCACAATAAAACTAGTTCTGAGAGAACTACTTCAGACAGATATTGAAGATTGCAACACTTTCCTGCAAGGGCCCTTTGGTGTTTTTTTTTTCCTTTTTACCAGAGATAGGGATACTATATCTATCTCCAACGTTCAATTTTAAAGTGGTATCCAATTTTGGAGGAACTACTTCCCAGTTTTTCCTGGAGTTTTCACATGAGAGGCACCTAGTGCACAGCAGGAAGACTTCAGTTTTCTTACACATGGGCGAGTTACTAACAGTGTACTTGGTCAAAAGTGGAAAGTGCACAATCTTTTCATTTAGTTATCAGGCCCTCAAGAGTCATCCACTCTTGGGTTACCAGAGTGATTAGATTGGCATGCAGGAAGCATGCTTTTTTACTCTGAAACAATTGCAAGCCTATTTGACCAGAGGGGTGGCAGCTTTTGGGGCAGTTATGCCAGGATTGCTTGGAAGATATAGGTAAGGGCTAGCTTGAAGGTCTGGTGCAGTCTTCATTCAACCTTACAAACTAAATATGTGACCAGAAAGTTTGGGACAAGAGAGATCAATTCTTTATTAGGCAGCTTTTCTGTGATTGTCAGTGTCTCTTTTTATTTGTTCTCTCCCACCCTATATTGGCTTTGGTATATCCCGTTATGTGCTAACGGAGGATGGGCCAGGAAAATGGAAAATTGTTATCACTTACCGTAATTTTCCTTTCCTGGCCTATCCTCACGTCAGCACAAGACTCCCTCCCTAGTGACCTGTCACAGGCTAAGTTATCGAACATCTTAGCTGAGGGAGGGGCTGTCTTTTATATACAGCTTGGAACATTTGGTCATTGGAGGCTCCAAAGGAGATGTTAACCCGTTATGTGCTGATGTGAGGATAGGCCAGGAAAGGAAAATTACGGTAAGTGATAACAATTTTCTGTTGTTATTTCACGTGTAAAATTTTGAGATTAGTAGAGCAGCACACATTAACTTTGTTTATATTTAATTTATGAATTTTGTGCATGCAGCAACCCACAGATTATTATTTGATTCATTCATTAGGTTTATTCTTAGAATTTGAGATTTATTAATTGGTAGTACAGGAGTTATTCACCAATACAAATGCAAAACACTGACGTGAAGTGTAATTACAAAGGAGGACTTAAATACCCTCCCAGCAGCCAGCATCAGGTGGTGACTGATTAATGTGATCTGCTGGCTGTTGTGAGGCACCTGCTGGTGGACAGATAGACAAACTGCAACCTTCTGCTGTAGGAAACACAGTGCCACCAGCAAGTGATCCAGGTCCTGATAATGGGTGTTATAAATAAATCATCTGCCCAGGGCATCAAATACTCTAGGTATGCCACATTCACTTTTACTTTATTTAAAACTTTCTACAAGTTATTGATTACGCTAATATATAGAGTTGTACATTTAATAACTTTTAGCGGGGGTGGGGGTTCTATCCAAAAAGAAGTAAAATGCTGGGCATTAAGTGCAGTGATTTGTCTACATTTAGTTACACTAAAGCCAACAAAAACACTGAAAACTCAGTCTGCAAATTCAGTTCATCTTGATTTGCTGCCTCCAGATGTTCTGCAACCTGGAGGACTTTAAACCTTAAGAGGTATAATGACTCTTTTTTTTTTAAACAACGAAAAGGAAATGAGTCACTTACCTGTACAATAGGTCAATGAGCAAACTGATCCTGGAGTTCCAATTACTTTGTACACATAGTATCCCAGGGGACAAGTCTTAACCTGGATGGTTGATGTCCAGTAGCAGCAGTTTCCAAGCCAGTTAGCACAAGCCGTGCGATTCACGATGCCGTCTGTAATAACCGGATGTGTTCCATTCATCCACACTGGAGCGTCCGTATTACAACTATATATGGGTACACAGTATTCTGGTATACGAACACCTCCACTACTATTAAACTGATACCATCCGTTCATGGAACTATCACAGTTTGAGGTGGAGGGTAGTGTGTTGTCTGTGCTTCTCCAGGGCTCATTGAGCACAGTGCGGTTCACACAAGGATCATAGCAGGAATAGGAGCCAAGGGAATCGGTACACTCAAATCCTAGGTCACAAAAAAACAAATAAAAATCAATAAACAGACTGGAACCAATACCATCCATCATAATACCTGCTCCTGTCTCTGACTTCACAAATTCTGCTTCTCTGTCTGATTACTGGCTTCCAATTATCAAAATACAAACTTCTAACTACAACCTGCAATGTTGGCTCCAATCTGACTCCTCAATACTTTCTCCTCCTAGTTTCCACTTACACTGTGGAATCAAATAGAATAAAAAAAAAAGAAAACCTGTTTCACTTCAGCTTGTAAAAGAGCATTGCGAGCAGCAAGCTTTGACAAAGCATTTGCAGAGCTTTCAGAAAGATTTTTTTAAGTGTTTAAAGTACCATTCAGCTCCAGTTTGCTAATATTGAAAACAGATCCACTTTTAAGCAAGCTGCTAGCAGGCTTCAGCACTTCTTGAAGCTTGGTAAAAGCCTGCTGAAGCCTGCTAACAGCTTGCTTAAAGCGGTGTTTCAGCTAAAAAAAAATTTTTAAAAGTCAGCAGCTACAAACACTGTAGCTGCTGACTTTTAATAAGCACACCTACCTTTCCAGGGTGCCTGCGATGTCGGCCTCCCAAGGCCGATATGTCCATCGGATCCGCCATTCAAACTAAGGGAAACAGGCAGTTGAGCCTTGCGGCTTGACTGCCTGTTTCCTTCTGTGCATGCGCGAGTTGGGCGGCGCTTTGTGAATGGCTGGCTGTGTTGTGGGACACACACAGGCCCCAGAAGACAACGCAAGGAGGAGAAGAATGAAGACTACCGGGGAATAGAAAGTGGCAGATTAGTACGATCTGCCTAGCAACAGCCATTTCTGGTAAGTACATTTTTTTTTCCCATTTTTTTTCCACATTTTTAGGAGCCTTTTAATGTAATTTTTTTAGGGTGGACCTCCACTTTAAATTGGCAACCAACACTCCCATTAGGATAAGATATTTTTATCATTTTTTTGTTTCACACAAATAGAGCTTTCTTTTGGTGGTATTTAAAGAGGTTGTATTCCTCTCTTTACACGTTATACCTATAGGTAAACCTAGAACAAGGCTTACCGATAGGTACCGCCCCCCTCTGACAACACAGAGAAAGCCACAGGGAAGTCCTGTGAATTCCCCGTGCATCAGAGGAGGGTGGGTTCACGGGGAATTCACAGGACTTCCCTGTGGCTTTCCCCGTGCTGTCAGAGGGGGGCAGTCTCTATAGGTATGCCTTGTTCTAGGTTTACCCATAGGTATAACGCCCTCCATTATATAAGAAATGTCAGAAGAAGCCAAGCGTCAAAAGGCTGAAGACTCCCACTGAGGTGGATCGTGCAGACGGAGTGGAAGAAGAAGCCTGGAGGAAGATGCGGGACAAGAAGAGCAGACCCCCACAACCACTGGCCAAGGGTTGTGGGGATGAGGCCCTTCTCCCCATTAATATGGGGACAAGGTGCTTTGGGGGGCTACCTCAAAGCACCCTCCCAATGTTGAGGGCATTTGGCCTGGTACGGTTCAGGAGGGGGGCACTCTCTCATCCCCCCTCTTTTCCTGCAGTCTGCCAGGTTGCGTGCTCGGATAAGGGTCTGGTATGGATTTCTGAGGGAACCCCATGCCATTTTTTTAATTTTGGCATGGGGTTCCCCTTAAAATCCATACCAGACCTGAAGGGTCTGGTATGGATTTTGAGGGGGACCCCCATGCCATTTTTTTTTAAATTGTGGTGCGGGGTTCCCCTTAATACCCATACCAGACCTGAAGGGCCTAGTATGGAATTTAGGGGGACCCCCACGCATTTTTTTTAAATTTTGGGTCGGGGTTCTCCTGTGGGGAATTCCCATGCCGTTTTTATCAATGAACTTTTATGTGTATTGTCGGACCGACAATTCACTAATAGCCGTGAGTAGTTTTAAATTACTTTTTTTACTTTTAAATGTCATTTTGCTGTCAGACTGTTCTAAACATGGGAAACATGCGCCCCTTTACAGGCATACTATAGAAAGCCCCCAGGTACGAAATTTAAAGGAATATTACACTTTTATTGTTTCACTTTAAGCATTATTAAAATCACTGCTCCCGAAAAAACGGCCGTTTTTAAAAACATGTCCCCTGGGGCAGGACCCGGGTCCCCAAACACTTTTTATGACAATAACTTGCATATAAGCCTTTAAAATTAGCACTTTTGATTATTCATGTTCTATAGACTTTAACGATATTCGCGTGTTCAAACACATTTTTTGCCTGTTCGCAAGTTCTGCTGCGAACCGAACCGGGGGGGTGTTCGGCTCATCCCTACTCGCTAGTAGCAAATTGAGCCCTGCTCTATCTCTATTCCAACAACGCACTCCAAAAAGGCTCCTTTGGGAAGGAACCTTTTATAGTGTGGGGTGGGACGATGAGCACTGAGCCATGATTGGGCAAAGTCATCATGACTTTGTCCAATCATGGCTTTGGCAGTGGTCAGGTGCTTTGCTTTAGCCAATCAGGGCCCTAGAATGCACTGCATGGCTCCCTGCAAATTCAGGTTTTCGCCAAATGGCAAAAGGTCCAAAAGGCCTGGTATTGATTTGATTGTTTTTTTTTTAACATGTTTCTATTGCCAGCAATTTAAATGTAATTTTTCTTTCTTTCTAGATGTCAGTTTTGCTGCAGCTGGTTCTATACATGGCACAGATGTGTCACTGTACAGGCAGACTAAGGGTACACCCCAGGCACTATATTTAATGGAATTTTTCATTTTTTATTGTTTCCCTTTAAGCATTATTAAAATCACTGCTCCTGGAAAAATGTTGCATTGATACATATTCCCCAGGGCAGTACCCAGGCCACCATACCCTTTTTATGGCTAATTACTTGCATATAAGCCTTTAATATGGGCACTTTTGATTTTTCAAGTTCCGGTCCGAAAGACTGTAATAGGGTCCACGATTTAGGTCCAAGCTTTTGTGATGTTTGAGAGTTCTGGCACAAACCAAACATAGTGGTGTATAGTCCATCTCTAATCACAGTCCCATTCTAAGTCGCTGATCACCATCATTAGTCGTATAAACAAAACATTCCAATCTATCCCACGGTTTATAGTAGTGGCGGTCCGTCAATAAGGTGCACCTGGGCCCCGCCCCCCCAAAGCTAGACATATGAAAAAAAAGTGGTCCTTTAAGAGTGTCTGGTCACTGGACACTGAGCTGTCTATTAGAAACTTGACTTCAGGTAATTGCAGCTGAAAAGCTTCATTGGGAGGTGTTTCAAGTGTAAACAGGGGGCAGGCCATGCGTCCTGTTTACACCCCAAGTCTCCTTTGATTGATTCGTTCCACTTGTTGCTTTTTGTGATTGGTGGGACTAGAGGACGGTAGGCGGTACTTTTCGTGGAACTGTCACTTCCAGTTTCTCACTACTTACTCGGAGAGCATGGCCTGGATGGGTACTCGGGTAAGCTAACTTTGCTAAGCAGGCTGAAGGAGTCCTGTCCTGACTGTGGGATCAGACGAGGGCTGAGTGTCTGGGTGAGGGGATCTGATGGCGCTGCTGCTGGGAGAGCAGGACAACTTGGGGAAGAGACAGATCGGAGGACATGCCAGGACACACCAGACATTACCTTCTTATCTTTATCATCTTCCCACTGACCATTGAACAATGAAGAGGAAGAAAGGTAGGTGCGGGCTGTGTACAGGGAATGGAGGGTGTCTGGACTGACAGACATGGGAGCGGGTTGTGCTGTCTGTGTGGACATTTGCTTCCCATGCTGCTGTCAAAGTGAATTCTCTGTACAGTCTTTTACAGTCTTCCACAGTCCCAACTTTCTGAAATGGGAATAAGGGACACCTATTAGCAAAAGTATGTAGGCATAGGACACACCCTCTTCCACGCCCCCCTAAAGGAGAATTGTACAAAAAAAGATTGGTTAAACCCACAAGTGCTTTTTTACCACTACTATTCCATTATATTGGCTTGTAATATTTACAGATGCAGCCATTTAGAAATTGGATGAAAGGTTTAGCACTGGGAAACACTTTTTGATAGATAAATAGTGCATTTTATATACAACTATACAGATCAGACCAAAATGAGGGGCAAATGAGGAGCAATGAGGGACAGAGGGACTGGATTGGATTGTTCCAAATCAGGGACAGTCCCTCCAAATCAGGGACAGTTGGGAGCTATGCATAGTTCTGCTCAGACTTTAGCCCCCTCTGATGTGAATACTACTTCCTGAGTCCTGTGTAGCCTGCAAAGTGATTTGTGACACTTTTAATGGCTTTGCGTCTGATGATGATCTATTCCTATAATAAAAAGTGTGTTGTGAGCACGCCACGTAAGGTTGCCACCTGTCCGTTGACACGTTTCAGCCTATAAGTGCTGGGTTTCAGAGCCCATCAGTGCTGCCCATCAGTGCCACCCATCAATGCCCATCAGCGCTCGTAAGTGCCACCCATCAGTGCCATCTATCCGTGCCTCCTATCAGTGCCCACCAGTGCCACCTATCAGTGCCGTCTATCAGTACTCATCAGTGCCATATATCAGTGCCACCTCTCAGTGCCCATAAGTGTGGCATATTAGTGCCTCCTCATCAGTGCCACCTAATTAGTGCCCATAAGTGCCACCTCATCAGTGCCCATCAGTGAAGGAGGAAAATTACTTATTTGAAAAATTTACTGACAGAAACTAAGAAAAACTTTTTTTTTAATTTTCTGTCTTTTTTTGCAAAAAATTAAAAACCCAGCAGTGATTAAATACCACCAAAAGAAAGCTCTGTTTGTGTGAAGAAAATGATAAAAATGTCACATGGTTACAGTGTTGCATGACTGTGTAATTGTCATTCAAAATGTGACAGTGCTACAAGCTGAAAAATGGCCTGGGCAGGAAGGGGGTGAAAGTGCCCGGTAATGAGGTGGATAAGGAGATGTTGATCTATGATGATGAGATGATGGCAAAATTATTGGACAGAGGAACCAACTTTGACAAAATCTGGACTTCCAGGGTCAAAGATCTCCATCTGGACTTCCTAATCAAGCATTTCAACCAATCTACATTTCACAAATGTCTACTGAAATTTTACTTTGTCAGATGCTGTGTGGGGAATGTCTCCAGTGTGTTACAGGTACCCCAAAACTCACTAACCTCCCACCCCTTCTTTCTATATATTCTTTCATCTCTTTCTGTCTTTTCATGAGAACGGGTCAGTGAGCTCTATATCTCACCATAATATCTTTATACTAATACGCTCAAGGATCCATTACTGTGTTTATATGAGGGAGAATTCCTGACTCATCCTATACTTAGTCTAATTAGCTGTGGCATGGGATAAAGGACATGTTATGCTTTTTATCTGCTTCTGGGCTGCCCCATGTAAATGTACAGGGCGGCCCTTCAGTGCAAAATCATGTACCTGTATGTCATTTTCATTCCCGGGTCTGGGGCACACATGTGCGCCACAGGTGGTCCGCTCCTGCTGTGATTGTACACAGTAGGAGCCAATCAGCAGGTCCAGTGGACCCGATGTTCACCAGCAGCCGTCGATTGTTCCCGAGAGAGGCAGATTGGAGGTCTGCCTATGTAAACAAGACAGATCGCCATTCTGTGAAAGGGAAAGTCAAAGCCCCCCCCCACACACAGTTAGCAAGCACTCCCTTGGAACAAATTGAATCCTTTGATCACCCCTGATGTTAACCCCTTCCCTGCCAGTGTCATTAGTACACTGACAGTGCAAATTTTTTAGCACTGATCACTGTATTAGTGTTACTGTGTCAGGCCTGAGCTCAGCCCTTCCTTCTCTGAGCTGGCCGCTCAGATGTCGGCTAATTGCCAGCTCCCATCTCTCTCTACAGTTACCCAGCTGTTGTTGATTCTGCTCATCAGTCCTGCCTACTTAAAGTCATCCAGCTCACTCGATCTCTGCCTTCGCCTTTGTCAACATCACAGAGACTTTCTCCTGCATTCCTGTTGAAGACTTGCTTGCCCGACATTCCTTCTGGCTCCTCATCCTGTTTGCTGACTACTATGTTTATCTCTGGCCCTCTGACATTTGCTTGGCTGACTACCTGATCCGGTTACTGAACTCTGGCTTGTTTTGACTATGCTTACTCTGTTTACCTTATTATTATTAAACAAGTGTGATTTAACTATACTTCTGTCTCGGTCTGATTCATGGTTTCATGGTTCCTGATAGTAGGTGAAGGCCATAAATTCAGAAGATACAGTCAATCCACTTGTTGGTAATATTTTTTACAGGCTGGATGAGCAAGATCACTGCATGGAGCAGTTTGCCTTAGCATTAAAAAGGCTCCTGAGTCACATGGCTCACCGGGAAACTCCCACTGTGGTTGCTCCGGTACAACCTGAGTTGCAAGTCATCCCTGCTGCTGCGCCAGTCTCTGTGCAGGTACCCACCTTGAGTATTACCTCTATAAGAGGTATGTCTGGTTCCGCTCTGCTTCCCCAGCGATTTGGGGGCGTTCCAGTTCAATGGAGAGGGTTTCTCAACCAGGTTGAGATTTACTTTGAGATGCTGCCCCAGGCGTTTCCAACGGACAGAAGCAAAGTAGGTTTCATTAATATTTGCTTTATGAGAGAGCCTTGGCCTGGGCAAACCCTCTATGGGAGACGCAAAAACCTGTTGTCTTGAGTTACCCTGACTTTGTGGCCTCCTTCAAGAGGGTATTTGACGTTCCCGCATGCTTCGCTTCTGCTGCCAAGTGCCTCATGTCCATCAAACAGAGTACGAGAACTGCTGCCGACTATGCCATTGAATTCTATACTCTGGCAGCAGAGGTTGCTTGGAACAATGAGGCCCTCGTGGCTGCTTTTTCTCATGGTCTCTCTGATTCCATCAAGAATGAGATAGCAGCCCGAGATATACCCACTGAGCTGGAGAGGTTGATCACGTTTGCCATCCTCATTGACTCCAGACTCAGAGAAAGACTCTATATTAAGGAGCGCTTGCGTAAGCCTTCTGTATGTTTGCCTCCAAGCTTTGCAGTCCCACCCGTGCCTCCCTCACCTCCCATACCTCCTGGTACCGAGTGTGTCAGTGAAGATGAACCCATGCACTTGGGCTTCACGCGTCTCTGCGGATGAGAGAGCCTTTAGGAGTAGGGAGAGATTGTGCCTTTATTGTGGCCAGGTAGGTCACTTTTTGAAGTCGTGTCCTACCCATCCAGGGAATGCCCGAACCTTGAGGTCCTGTCATGGACAGACCTTAGGTGGCATTGTTTCGTCCCCAGTTATCCAGAAGGATAAGCCCCTGGTTTTGGTCATCCTTTCTTGGGCTGAGTCGTCCATCGAGATACAGGCTCTAATCGTCTCTGGGGCTGCAGGCCTGTTCATTGATGCTGCCTTTGTATCAAAGCACTCCATTCAGTTGCAGCTGGGTGACACTCCACTTGCCATTGAGGCTCTTGACGGGAGATCTCTACAGCCTGCCCATGTGACTCATGAGATGGTTCTGTTGTCCATGGCCATAGGGGCTCTTCACCATGAGATAATCCAATTCCAAGTTATTTCCTCACCTAAGTTTCCGCTGGTTATTGGTTATCCTTGGTTACAGAGGCACAAACCCTCTTTTGATTGGCTCCATGCTGAGGTTCTCTCCTGGTCACCACAATGCAGTGAGACCTGCTTCCAGAAGGTAGCCAAGGTCCTGTGCACCTCTTCACTCTCCGCATTGCCAGAGGAGTACCGCGATTTTAGCAATGTCTTCGACAAAGGTCAAGCCAGTAGTTTGCCTCCCCCCAGGCCTTATGATTGTGCAATTGACCTTCAACCTGGTGCCATATCCCCTCGTGACCGGGTTTACCTTTTGTTGGTCTTTGAGGATAAGGCCATGGAGGAGTATGTTGCAGGCGCACTTTCTCGAGGTTTCATCTTCAAATCCTCGTCTCCTGCTGGTGCTGGTTTCTTCTTTGCAAAGAAGAAGAGTGGTGAACTGAGACCTTGTATTGATTATAGGGGTCTCAATTGTTTCACGATTAAGAATGCCTACCCGATTCCGTTGATTACAGAGTTATTTGACCGCCTCAAGGGAGCAATGGTTTTCACAAAGCTTGATTTGAGAGGGGCATACAATCTCGTGAGGATTAAGGAGGGCGATAAGTGGAAAACTGCGTTTAATACCAGAACAGGCCATTATGAGTACCTCGTAATGCCTTTTGGCCTTTGTAACGCCCTGGCAGTTTTCCAGGAATTTATTGACAATGTCCTCTGAGATTTGTTGCAGTTATGTGTGGTGGTTTATCTCGATGATATCCTCATATTTTCTCATAAGTCCCTGGAGAGCCACCACACAGATGTCTGTTGTGTGCTACAGAAACTGAGAAAAAACTATTTCTATTGTAAACTGGAGAAGTGCGAGTTCCATCGTGAACAGATTAAATTCCTGTGCAATGACATTTCCACTGCTGGTTTTTCGATGGACCCAGAGAAACTTTCGGCAGTCCTTCAGTGGCCCGTGGGTTTACGTCCTCTGCAGCGTTTCCTGGGCTTTGCCGACTATTATCAGAAGTTTATTTGTAACTTCTCATCTCTGGTCAAGCCCCTGACTGATATGACCAGAAAAGACGGTAACCCACAGAGTTGGTCTCCGGAGTCTATTAAGGCCTTTGAGAGTCTCAAGGCTGCCTTTGTTTTTGCTCCTGTGTTGGCACATCCTGATCCTACGCTGCCTTTTATCCTAGAAGTGGATGCTTCTGAGACTGGAGTTGGCACCCTTCTGTCTCAACGTCCTAACTCTGAGAGTTCTATGCATCTGTGTGGCTACTTTTCCAAGAAATTGTCACCAGCAGAGTGCAATTATGAGATTGGTGACAGAGAGCTGTTGGCAATCATTTTAGCCCTGAAAGAATGGAGACATGTCCTTGAAGATACCACTGTGTCGGTTTTCATTCTTACTGACCATAAGAATCTCACATTCTTGTCTGAGGCAATGCTCCTCTCTCCCAGAAGGGCGCGATGGGCTCTTTTCTTGTCGAGTTTTAATTACATTGTCTCATTCTTACCCGGTACTAACAATGTAAGGGCTGACCCCTTGTCACAACAATTTTCCTCCACCTCCAAGTTGGAGTCGGTTCCGGTTCCTGTGATTCCTCCTGATCGTATCCTGGCTACAGTTTGCACCAGTCTTACTTCTCCTTTGGGTGACAAAATTCTTTATTTTGTCACCCAAAGGAGAAGTAAGACTGGTGAAACATTAATAGCAGTAATGCCCTGTACACACGGTCGGACATTGATCGGACATTCCGACAACAAAATCCATGGATTCCTTCCAACAGTTGTTGTCTCAAACTTGTCTTGCATACACACGGTCATACAAAGTTGTTGGTAAATCTGATCGTTCTGAACGCGGTGACGTAAAACACATACGTCGGGTCTATAAACGGGGCAGTAGCCAATAGCTTTCGTCTGACCATGCATGGCACTTTGTGCATCGGATTTGTGTACACACGATCGGAATTTTCGACAACGGATTTTGTTGACGGAAAATTTTATAGCAAGCTCTCAAACTTTGTGTAGGAAATTCCTATGGAAAATGTGTGATGGAGCCCACACACGGTCGGAATTTCCGACAACAAGGTCCTATCACACATTTTCCATCGGAAAATCCGATCGTGTGTACGGGGCATAAGACTGCTATAGCAGTAATACTGGTAAAACATTATTAGCAGGCGCTATACAGAACATGTGCATGTAATACTCTGTGGCTTTACATCAGGGAATACTTCCATCAATATAGATGTCTCTCATAACAAAAAAATGTGCACACATAGCGTAATTCCGTGATAAAATGTATCACCCTTCAATCCAACCTCCCTTACAATTGTACAAAACTTTAAAGCATGTTAAAATTGCAATACTGTCTTTCTTGCTTGTCTATCTCTCACCACTCCACGGAACTTTACATTGAGCGATGTACCCGGGTTGAGATGACCGCTGACAGACAGTGTATGTAACTGCATGGTCACGCATAGATGCGTTTTTTCATCACTTCCTCAGAGGGCGTCCTCTGATGAAGTGATTAAATACCACCAAAAGAAAGCTCTATTTGTGGGAAAAAGGACATCAATTTTATTTGGGTAAAGTGTCGCACGACCGTGCAACTGTCAGGCAAAGTAATGCATTGCCGTATCGGAAAAAATGGCCTGGTCATGGAAGGGGTAAAACCTTCTGAAGCTGAAGTGGTTAAAGTGAAATAATTCACAATTATGGATTGCGGTAACATGTGATAAAACCACAACATGCAAAAACACATGAACAGCTCATATTCCTCCCTGGGCTCATATTCCCCTATGGGTGTTATCACCACATTTGGCTTAATAAATGACAAAAGTTACCTATCTGACACATTCCTTAATTTTCCTATAACACAAGATAGTAATAATTAAACACTTACCGATGGTTGTAGAGCTGCTGGTGGTCTCTGGAAAAGGAAAGATGGGATCAGTCATTTCATTATATTGTATTCTATTTCTTTATATTATATTGTACTTTATATTCTCCAGCATTGTTTGATAGGGATCTTTCACACGGACATTGATAACAGGCAATTGTGTTGCCTTTTGCTTCTCAGCTGCATGTCAACACCACTCAAATCTGATAAAACAGGGAGTGGATGGAGGAGTACACACTGCACTATTAATGTTGCTTCGTGTCATGGCGACCAGAAATAACGCTTCCTGCAGAGTTCATCAGGCGTTGACATTTTGCAACCCTCTCCATTCTGTGCTATGTCATTTACATCATATTTAAGCTGCAGTTGCAAAGTGTCAGAGTAATCACTTCCCATTTTAGCCTTGTAAAAGAAAGAAAAAAGAATCTCACAGAATTTAGAGAGCATCAACTGCCATGACTTGAATGCTCATTAATGCTATAGGTGCATTAATGCGTGTTAAACAGTGCTTTAAAATGCAGTGCCTGTGTGAAAAAGCCCTAATATCTTCCGGAACATTTCTACTGCTATAGTGCCTTATTATAAAACATGTAACCAGGGCCGGGACTATAGGTGGGCAGGAGGGGTGGCTGCCCTGGGTGCTGGTGGTATCATTTGAGGTGGGAGGAACCGCGTGGAGTCTCCCTGACAGAAGTATTACTACCACTGTCAGCATTGAGCTGGAGAGGAGGAGAGAGCTGGGAGGAGATTGGGGCTGTGTTCTCTCTCCCCTACAGGTTCTTGTGGTGCAAGAAAAAATGTGGGGAGATTTGTTCTGGAGGGGGAATCTGGGGGGTGCCAGAGGTAAGATATGTTCTAGGAAGCGAATTTTGTGGGGGGGGGGGATTAGTCCTGGCACTGCATGTAACACTAAAATTAGTTATGTTATGTTATCACATTTGCATCTAGGGCTCTTTCTTAAAGTGGGGCTATTTCTATAAGTGGGAGCACTTCTGACTCTGCACTCATCATTATCTGATTGTCTCATCTGAAAATCTATTCTCTCATTCCACAGGTATGTGCTAACTGAAACATCTCCACCCAAAAACTGAAACACTGCTGTCTGCTTTTCTTATGTCTATTTAATAATTGCTGGTATGTGATTTTTGCTTAACCATCTATAGACCTGTCCACATTACAATGCTTTGTTATCTCCCTTGTCTTACCCATAATTATGGCCCATTAACTTTATTGCCCTCTTGCTAGTCTGTTTCTGAAGTAAGAATTTTGCCCTGTTAACCAGCCAACCTTTATTACCTGCTGATTGATAATTGAAATCCACCCACTCCCCACCCCTATCAGTATAAATATAAGCTTCTTTTGGGGGAAGCATTTGCAGGGGGCACATTTGCAACTGGGGCACTTTCTCAAAGTGGGGCTATTTCTAGAAGTGGGAGCACTTCTGACTCTGCACTTCAGCAAATGCACAAAGTGAAGGGACACAAGAAAATACTTTGAAAAACAGCACACAGACATCAGGTGACCTTGTTTACCCCTTCAGCTCTTTTTCCTTGTAACATGCACTCTCTATCACTCCTTTTGACAGCTCTTTCCTCTATCCTTAAACTTTCTCTCCTTCACCCCTCCTCTCCCCCCCATAGTATATATATATATATATATATATATATATATATATATCACCCTCACTTCTGTCCTCTCCTTATTACTGAACCCATCAACTCCTGCTAATTCTAAATCCACACACACTAAAAATCTCCAAGACCCTGGGGCATGTACCTTCATATAAATTCATATAAATCCCACTCCCATATTACCTCCCTCACCCTCCTGCTTCTCCTAATCTCTGAAGATAGATCTCCCAACCCCAGACCTCCATCATTTAACTGTACCCCATGCACCCATCACCCTGCACCCTCTGACAGCAGTCACAATCAACGCAATTTAGTTCCCATTTCTATACTTCCCAAGACCAGACTCACTTTCTCTTGTGCCCTTTGGAACTCTCGCTCTGTCTGCAACAAACTCACCTCTCTCCATGACCTCTTTATCGCCAACTCATTTAACCTGCTCACCATTACCGAAACCTGGCTCCACAAATCCAACACTGCGTCTTCTGATGCCCTATCCCATGGTGGTCTTCTCTGGACTCACTCCCCCATATCCAGTGGACGTAAGAGAGGAGGTGTCGGAATCCTTCTAGCCCCACATAGCACCTTTCAGGTACTTCAGCCACCTCCCTCTCTGTCACTCTCCTCTTTCGAAGTACACTGCATTCATCTTTTCACTCCAGTTTCTCTAAAGATAGCTGTGATCTACAGGCCCCCTGGACCAGTATCAACCTTTCTTGATGACTTCTCTACCCTACTTTCTTTCTTCTGAAATCCCCACAATCATTCTTGGGGACTTCAACATCCCTATTAATACTAACACTCCTGCCACTTCCAAACTTCTCAGCCTAACCTCCTCCTTTGACCTGAAGCAGTGGATACATGCTTCTACTCACTCCGAAGGCAATACCCTTGACCTCGTTTTATCTCACCATTGCACTCCATGCAACCTCTCTAACTATCCATTCCCTCTCTATGATCACCACCTTTTTACTCTCTCCCTCTCCTTCACCCCCTCTCCCTCCAACCGCCTAAAAGTTACCCACAGAAACCTACGTCATCTCAAACCTTCTCTTCTCTACTCTGCTATAGTCAACCTCTACGATAAAATCTCACCCCTATCCTGCACCAACCTAGCCACTTCTGTCTACAACGCTTCACTTCCAGCCTCACTGGACTCACTGGCACCCCTCACTACACACAGAATCAAGCCCCAACCCCTTCAACCTTGGCAAACAGATGATACTAGAAGTCTAAAACAAACATAGCCATGCTCATGAGCGCCTGTGGCATAAGACTAATGCCCCGTACACACAGTCGGACTTTGTTCGGACATTCCAACAACAAAATCCTAGGATTTTTTCCGACGGATGTTGGCTCAAACTTGTCTTGCATACACACAGTCACACAAAGTTGTCAGAAAATTCGATCATTCTGAACGTGGTGACGTAAAACACGTACGTCGGGACTATAAATGGGGCAGTGGCCAATAGCTTTCATCTCTTTATTTATTCTGAGCATGCGTGGCACTTTGTCCGTCGGATTTGTGTACACACGATCGGAATTTCCGACAACGGATTTTGTTGTCGAAAAATTTTATAGCCTGCTCTCAAACGTTGTGTGTCGGAAAATCCGATGGAAAATGTGTGATGGAGCCTACACATGGTCAGAAGTTCCGACAACAAGGTCCTATCACACATTTTCCATCGGAAAATCCGACTGTGTGTACGGGGCATTAGTCTCAGAAAGATTTCAACCAATATAAATCTGCCCCCCAAAAACACAATTCCAGTCTCCTCACTGCCAAGCAGACCTATTTTATCACTCTCATTAGCAACTTATCATCCCATCACCCACCAACTCACTCACTGCCCAGGAGATCAAGCTAAGATGTCGGAATATTCTTTCAGGAGTTTTGTGGGAATTATGTCGTTCGGTGATGTACTGTCTCTGAGGCTTCTGATGATGTTTTTGCTGGTGTCAGTGGTGATTGGGATCAGTGAAAAATTTGGTGCTTGTGTGATGATCGTATCAATTTTTTCTTTTTGCTTTGGTTGAATGAGGTTGGTTGTTTTTTTCTGTTGAATTGTCTTCCGGATGTTGTTGATTTTGTCGATAAAAAAATCCGAAAACTCAGAATTCTTGGGTTTCGTTTCCTGGGGGCTCTAGGCAGGTAGGGTTCATAGTCTTGGTGACTATTGTGAAGAGTACCCGAGGGCGGTTTAAAGCTGTTGGGATGGTGTTTGAGAAATGTTCCTTTTTTGCACCTGAGCTCTGGGTGACCTTCCCCCGGCACTGCATATGTCCATATTAGTTGTTTGTACCCGTAGCAGATCCCAGAAACAATAATGCATATTTCATTTTTTCATCCTACCTAAAAACATACCGACACTGACTGACACTGATACTGAATTACTAAATGTTTTTTATCCTACCTAAAACACACTGACCCAGACCTTTGAAGCTGGTGTTGGATCCTGACTTTTGACTCTGACCATGACCTGACACCGACCTAGATTGGTGAGATGGGTGGGTACAGAGTCTTATAGACAAACTGGGCCTTCTGGGGAGCAACTGTATCTATTTTTGACCTAGACCTTTTGAAGAAAGCCTGAGAAAACCAGAGATGGTGGTCCTCCTTTATCACTGGTTACACTAATTGAGCCTGTCTACATATATGCAGTTCCTGGATATGAGTGATATCTGTGTCCAGCATACTATGGGGATGATTTACTAAAACTGGAAAGAGAAAATTCAGGTGCAGCTCTTCATGGCAGCAATCAATCAGCTTCTAACTTTAGCGTGTTCAATAAAGCTTTGACATTAAAAAAAACATGGACGCCGATTGGTTTCTATGTAGAGCTGCACCAGATTTTGCACTCGCCAGTTGTAGTAAACCAACCTCCATGTGTCTTTTTGGAGATCAGGGTGAATCTCTATGAGTACAAAGTGTACATGTATACACCATTACTCTCTGAAATAAAAGTAAAAAATAAAAACTCTGAAAGGTGTTGATATACATAGGAGGATGCATGTCAAACCCATCATGCTTTAATAGTACTATTGTTGCCCTGAGTGCAGAAATTCAAGGCTTTAGGAGGAAGTCATGAAATGGAGAGGTTTCCCCATGGGGTTTTATTGCCAGCAAAAATGTGTTCAAAAAAGTTTTCTTTCTTTGAGTATATAGATTTTATTAGTTAAAATTACAAAAAGAGGACATCAATGTGTGAAAACATGAACTCTGAACATGAAGCTAAAACATGTACATGATAATACAGCCGTGTGGGTACACATAGAAAATCATGGCATGATATAAAGGTTATGATCATACTATGAACCCCAAGGCGTTTCGACCTTATCAATAGAGGTCCTCTTCTGGGGGAAAAAAAGAGGGAGGAACAGTGAGATCATTTAGAAAAACAATACTAAGAGGAAGCCATTGGAGATGGAATATTCTATATTGTATCTTTCAATTAAAAAAAAAAATATATATATATATATAGCTCTCCCACAAAATGACACAAAGATGGTATTTAACACCGTATAGAATTGTCAAGTTTATATATCTAGCCAAATCATTTTATGTTTTCCTTTATTTCTATGCCATACTTAAAATGTGTATAACATAATAACAGTTGTAAGACAGTTCTATGTATAATATTATACTGTAAAGCTTCTGGAAATATGTGATATGTATCCATGTATTATATTCTTTTATTCTTTTTTCTTTCTTTCTGAAAACTCAATAAATATATTTAACAAAAAATTGCCAAGTTTAACCCTTCCATATCTCCACTGTGCTGGAGGAACTGTTCCCGAGCAGGCACTATTTTCCATATACTATGGTCATGTGGCAATCTAGCAAAATTTTGGTCTAAGTCTTTTTCAATTTAACACCAAGTAACAGGCCTATCTATACAACTTTCTCCATCATTGGCCCTCATAAACGTAGGCATTGAAGAATTACCACCCCCTCTGAGACAATTTACTACTCATCTATTCCTAGCAGCTAAACTAGTAATACTTGGAGATCTCCAGATCCACCAAAGGTAACTGATGCTGTACGCACCCTCTCTACACATTATACATATGAGAGTATGATAGCATCAGTAAATGGGAAAAATACAGAGTTTCTTAAAAATTAAAAACCTTGGTCAGATTGGTAAAAAATCCAACAAGTCACTATAAGAGCGTAAATAAAACAATCTCTTCTAAAGCGATGAATCCTGTCCTCAAAGAAGTTATATACACCTTTCCAGATAATGTTCCTGTGTAGCTGAACCCTTCAAAGGGCTTTCTTCAATTTCCTTGTTTCCCTTTCCTCATGTTTCATTATGTTTCATCTCTTTCATTTATTACTACCTTATAAAATATGTTTTATATGTTCTTAGTGAATTGCTGTCCATAACATTCAGTTTTGTATAGCCTAACAAACAGTAAGATGGTATTGGTCATTATTTGCTATAAACCGTAATGAATAGAGTTAAAAGTAAAGCTGCGTACACACGGGCGGACTTCTCGACCGGACTGGTCCGACGGACTTTCAACGGACTTTTGACGGACTTCCGACTGACTTTTTAACGAACGGACTTGCCTACACACGATCACACCAAAGTCCGATGGATTCGTACGTGATGACGTACACTGGACGTAAAATAAGGAAGTGATAGCCAGTAGCCAATAGCTGCCCAAGCGACATTTTTGTCCATCGGACTAGCACACAGACGAGCAGATTTCTGGGTCCGGCGGAGTCCCAGCGTAAAGATTTGAAGCATGTTCCAAATCTAAAGTCCATCAGATTTTCGACTGGAAAAGTCCGCTGAAGGTCCGATGAAGCCCACACACGATCGGATTGTCCGCCACACTCGGTCCGTCGGACCAGTCTGCTCGAAAAGTCCGACCGTGTGTAAGCTGCATTAGGGTTGATCATGTTGTCCTTCCCTCGGGGCACAGTTTTTTTTCCCAGATGGGGTGTCTCGAGGAGTCGGACAATTCCCTTCACCCAATGTTTAATGCATAAAACTTGCTTACGGTTCATTTATATTAGTCATGGATGTACAGTATTTGTATTTATACATGTAGTACTATTTACTATGTCTTGTTATATGGCAGTCAATGCACATTTTTCGTGTATCATTGAAAATTTTGAATGAAAATTATTGAAATAAAAATATCTATATAATTAAACAGACCGGCATGTTTCAGAGAATATTGTGACCCCCTACTTCAGAACTAAAGTCAAGGAATTAAAGTTTGATAGACATACTTAAGAATGGGAGTTGTATGTGATATACAAGACAGAGTACATTGTGTGCACCTGTATGGAAGTTGTCAAGAAAAAAGTTTTTTTGAATCTACTCACGTGTCATTCCACGGGAGGCATACAGGAGGACCAGGAGGACGAGGAGAGACATTCGGTCTCTCATCCTGGAATCTACGTTGCCTATCACTCCTTTCTGAACACAGATTGCTCCCAACGACGTCTGTTCACAAAATGATTTTCAGCTTCACTAAAGAGGTGAACATTCCTACAGTGCCTTTTTTCGCACTTAATGTTTTTTTTGTTTTTGCTTCCTCGTTCTTTGTATGTACAGGCAAAACAAAGTCATATCATGTGGAACATCCTGTATTGTCACTCAGAAATACTTGAACTTGGGAAAGTAACATAAGTTCTGCAATTTTTCTTTATCATTTTTTTAACCACTGGACCTCCAGATGTGTTTACCCTCTTCATGACCAGGCCACTTTTTGATATTCAGCACTGCGCTACTTTAACTGTCAATTGCTCGTTCAAGGATCACTGCACCTGCATGAAATTTGAATCATTTTTTTTTCCACACGAATAGAGATTTCTTTTGGTGGTATTTGATCACCACTGGGTTTTTTATTTTGTATTATATAAAGGAATATTTGGAGAAAAGAAAGTTTTTTTCTACCTTCTGTTATAAAACATATCCAATAAAATCAAATGTCTTCATAAATTTAGACCAAAATGTATTCTGCTACATATCTTTGGTAAAAAAAAAAAAAAAAAAAAATCCCAATAAGTGTATATTAATTGTTTTTTTGTGAAAATGTTAACATCTACAACCTATGCTACAGTATATACAGTATCTCACAAAAGTGAGTACACCCCTCACATTTGTGTAAATCTTTTCTTCTATCTTTTCATGTGACAACACTGAAGAAATGACACTTTGCTACAATGTAAAGTAGTGAGTGTACAGCTTGTATAACAGTGTAAATTTGCTGTCCCCTCAAAATAACTCAACACACAGCCATTAATGTCTAAACCGCTGGCAACAAAAGTCAGTACACCCCTAAGTGAAAATGTCCAAATTGGGACCAATTAGCCATTTTCCCTCCCTGGTGTCATGTGACTCGTTAGTGTTACAAGGTCTCAGGTGTGAATGGGGAGCAGGTGTGTTAAATTTGGTGTTATCGCTCTCACTCTCTCATACTGGTCACTGGACGTTCAACATGGCACCTCATGGCAAAGAACTCTCTGAGGATCTGAAAAAAAAAGAATTGTTGCTCTACATAAAGATGGTCTAGGCTATAAGAAGATTGCCAAGACCCTGAAACTGAGCTGCAGCACGGTGGCCAAGACCATACAGCAGTTTAACAGGACAGGTTCCAATCAGAGCATGCTTCACAATGGTCGACCAAAGAAGCTGAATGCACGTGCTCAGCATCATATCCAGAGGCTGTCTTTGGGAAATAGATGTATGAGTGCTGCCAGCAGACCATACGCCGCACACTGCATCAAATTGGTCTGCATGGCTGTGGTCCCAGAAGGAAGCCTCTTCTAAAGATGATGCACAAGAAAGCCCACAAACAGTTTGCTGAAGACAAGCAGACTAAGGACATGGATTACTGGAACCATGTCCTGTGGTCTGATGAGACCAAGTCAAACTTATTTGGTTCAGATGGTGACAAGTGCGTGTGGCGGCAACCAGGTGAGGAGTACAAAGACAAGTGTGTCTTGGCTACAGTCAAGCATGGTGGTGGGAGTGTCATGGTCTGGGGCTGCATGAGTGCTGCCGGAACTGGGGAGCTACAGATCATTGAGGGGACCATGAATGCCAACATGTACTGTGACATACTGAAGCAGGGCATGATCCCCTCCCTTCAGAGACTGGGCCGCAGGGCAGTATTCCAACATGATAACCACCCCAAACACACCTCCAAGACCACCACTGCCTTGCTAAAGAAGCTGAGGGTAAAGGTGATGGACTGCCCAAGCATGTCTCCAGACCTAAACCCTATTGAGCATCTGTGGGACATCCTCAAACGGAAGGTGGAGGAGTGCAAGGTCTCTAACATCCACCAGCTCCGTGATGTCTTCATGGAGGAGTGGAAGAGGACTCAATTGGCAACCTGTGAAGCTCTGGTGATCTCCATGCCCAAGACGGTTAACCTCCCTGGCGGTATGATTATTTCAGATTTTTGAGTCTCAAAGCGCTCCAATATGTTGCATAGAAATTTGGTGTTTTATATTGTAGGTCTGTAATTCTTAGAAAAAACACACTTAAATGTGTCCAAACAAGAGGCTAGTAGACATCCCGGGTATGATGAAGTTTGAAACACAAAATCATAAATTATAATATAATAAATAAATATAAATAATTATAAAAAATAATAATATAATAATATTAAAATAAATTTCCCCACGATTCACTATCGCTCAATTCTGCAAGTGTTCTAATTTACTATAGCTGTTTTCTAGCTGGTCTAAAGCCACTTTTGACATAAAGGGACACTTTTTGGTTGCTATGGACAATCTCCAGTTTCCAGGCAGAAAGAACAGTATATATCATATAAAACTGCATGCAGGGCATTGGACAAAGCACTGGGGACAAGAGGGTTGTGAAATAATTTCATACATTACTGTAATCGGTATGATTACAGTGTACTGTATGTGTTATGTATTTTCACTTTTTTGAATTTGCCGCCAGGCTCCTCCCCCATGCGTTGCCATGCTCGCAGGGAACGGAGCCCGACACAGAGAGGCTTCGGGAGGAGGACAGAGCCTGCGGACACAGCGGGGGGACATTGCAGGATCCTGAGGACAAGGTAAGTATACCGCACCAGGATCCTAAAATGTAATCCTGAGTGTGGCTCGAGGGTTACCGCTAATAGTGCTGAAATTTAACCCCGAGCCACATTCGGGAATACCACCAAGGAGGTTAAGGCAGTGCTGAAAAATAATGGTGGTGACACAAAATATTGGGCCCAGTTTGGAGATTTTCACTTAGGGGTGTACTGACTTTTGTTGCCAGCGGTTTAGACATTAATGGCTGTGTGTTGAGGTATTTTGAGGGGACAGCAAATTTACACTGTTATACAAGCTGTACACTCACTACTTTACATTGTAGACAAGTGTCATTTCTTCAGTGTTGTCACATGAAAAGATAGAAGAAAATATTTACAAAAATGTGAGGGGTGTACTCACTTTTGTGAGATACTGTATATACTGGAAATCACACAGCATTTAAGCAACTCTGACTTTCTGATGGCACCTTTCTTGAGGTTCTAAAATGGCAGGAGAGTCAAAAACATCCCTCAACTGACTCCTTTTGTGGAAAGTAGACACCCCAAGCTATTTGCTGAGAGGTTATGACTAAGCGAAGTTAATTTGTAAAACGCGTCAACTCCTGCTGTGGTTCGTCTGTACCCGTGTTGTCATTAATTGTTCATTACTACAATAAAGAAATTAATATATCTTGTCCTGGAGTGCGGTCAGTACTTTTTTGTTTGGAATTTTCCCAGATCGCGGACAGGACCTGCACCCGGTTCATCAGAGGAAGAGTCTCACCTGGATCTGTGTAACCTTGCCTTCTCTACAGACTATTTTCTGAGATGCATTCTGAGTCCATGGAAGATTTTATTTTTTGCCACGAGTGGAAAAGACAAAAAAAATGCTTCTTAGAAGACTTTTTGGCAGTCTAGCCACATACAGGGGCACGAAAACCCAATAAGCATCGACAGGCTTTCAAGGGACGTTAATTGTGCATTGGATTTTCTGACTACCTTTCACATTTTCGGAGGCCCTTAAATTCCAGGAGAGTATAAACAAATGACCCCTTTTTGGAAAGTAGACACCCCAAGGTGTTTGGTAAGAGGCATGTGGAGTCTTTGGAAGAAAATATATTTTGCCACAGGTTTTTGGAAAATTATTATTTTTTTTTTTTTTTTTAAGTTACGCAAAGTTGTCACTTTACTGAGATATTTCTTACACATGTCATGGGTATACATTGGCATTACACCACAGAATACATTCTGCTACTTCTCCTGAGTATGTGGATACCACATGTGTGATACTTTTTGGGAGCTGGATATGGGAGCCCAAAATCCAAAGGCTTTTGGTCACAGCTCCATTTCCTTCTGCATTGGATACAGTATATCTATCTTCATCACTTCGAAGATTTGCTCAGGTTTACTGTGCTGAGATGTTATCCAAACCATTTTGCATTACAAATGGTACTAAACAGGGCTGTCCTCTCTCCCCCATAATATTCAGTCTTTTAATGGAACCGTTAGCACAAAGTATTAGATCCTAATGCCGCGTACACACGGCCGGACTTGCCAACAGGCTAAACTCCATCGTCATCTCCGACGGAAAGATTTAGAACATGTTCTATATCTGAGTCCATCGGAAATGCCGACAGAAAAAGTCAGATCGGGCATACACACGGTCGGAATGTCCAACTGAAAGTTCCCATCAGACTTTTTCTGTCGAGAAGTCCGGCCGTGTGTACGCGGCATAAGAAGAAACAATGGGTTTTTTAATAGGCCAAGGAATTACAAAATGAATCTATTTGCAAATTATGATATTTTTATGTTAATATGCCCCGATTTTACCCTGGCTGTGGTACAGCAAACACTATCCAGGTTTTACTCATACATCATGTACCATACTATGAAGTAAACAAGACAAAATCATATATCTCTGATTTGGGACTGCACCTCTCTATCAAATGTATTTTACAGGCACATTACTCTTATGTTTGGGCTGAGAAAGCCATAACATATTTAGGAGTAAAATTGTCCCAATCTGTGACTACCTTGTTTTGGGTAAATTCTATTCCCTTACACAATGACTTTAGGCACTTATGCGGATTTATGCTCTCTTGGTCGGGAAGACTAGTTACATTTAAAATGCTTAAGCTACCTCAACTGTTCTACTTATTGGGATCATTACCTATCCCAGTATCTCCCTCATATTTCAAAACCTTGCAATTAATACTAAGACACTATGTGTGGCAGGGCTGGAAATTGAGGAGTTTGGGTGTTGAGTTTTTGAAATGACTGAAATTGAGGAGTCTTGGTGTTGAGTTATTCACTTTAAGGTCATCACAGAGGACAAGGGGACATGCTTTACGCCTAGAGGAAAAAAAGATTTCATCTTCAAATAGGTTTCTTCACAGTAAGAGCTGTAAAAATTGTGGAATAGACTCCAGAGGTGGTTCTTGCCAATTCAGTAGAGTAGATTGCTTTAAAAAAGGTCTGGATTCTTCCTAAATGTACAGAATATAACTGGGTAGCGACATTTATAGGAAAAGTTGATCCAGGGAAAATCTGATTGCCTCTCGGGGGGGACCAGGAAGGAATTTTTCCCCTGTTGTAGCAAATTGGATCATACTTTGCTAGAGTTTTTCGCTTTTCTCTGGATCAACTGTGGGTGAAGGATTGTGTATATGGGGTTGTATTTATTTTTTATTTTGTTGTTGAACTAGATGGACTTGTGTCTTTTTTCAACTTTACGAATTAATTAACTAACTAACTAGGCATATTAAGCTGATCAGACACAGATTGGTAGGTGGAGTAGGTTATGGTAAAATGAGAAATCCTTTAAGTTCTTACATTTCAGAGGCATAGGTTATGTACACGTAAGGGACTACTACTATGACACATTATTAGTGCAACTTAAAGCTTGGTTTTCTTAGTCGCCTCAATATTTATGGGGTAAATAGAATCACTACAAGTCCCAGGTGGAGCTTTATATAATGGGTTACTTAGCATAAAATAGGGAAAGTCTTAAAGTCTTCCTTCTCTCCCCTATGATATCTGCTTTGATTGAAGCTTTTCAACACTTTCAACAAGGGGATCCACCCAACTTCTTCTCCAATACCCTTCACCATTTATTAAATTGTTATTCCCAGATATCTATCTTCAAATCTGGCTTGCAATGGGAGTCAGATATGTGGCTGATTTATATTCCCATAACCTCTTTAAGTCATTCGCTACTTTGTAAGGAGAATATAATCTCCCGATCAAAGAATACGGTAGATATTTTCAGATAATGCATTGCCACCTTCATAATTCACATTTACAGAAAACTATCCATAGACGAGCATGGCAATTCTATAAGAAGGACAATACGATCCTACAGTATGAGGTATTTCTCTTTGCTTCAAGACAATTCTACATTCATTAAAGTGATTGTAAATGATCACCTTGTAAAACAACCCATTCAGTTTAAAATAGAAATGAAAGACAAAACATTTGGGTATATACAGTATATATAACCACTTGCTTACCTGGGCACTTTCATCCCCTTCCTGCCCAGACCAATTTTCAGCTTTCAGCGCTCCCACAATTTGAATGACAATTGTGCGGTCATGCAACACTGTACACATATGACATTTTTATCATTTTTTTTACATAAATAAAGCTTTCTTTTGGTGGTATGTAATCACCACTGGGTTTTTTTTTTTTTTGCTAAACAAACAAAAAAAGACAGAAAAAAAACATGTTTTATCGTTTGTTATAACATTTTGCAAACAGGTAATTTTTCTCCTTAATTGATATGCACTGATGAGGCTGTTTTGGTGGGCACTGATAGGCGCTGATGAGGCTGCACTGATGGGCCAAGATGGGCTACACTAATAGACACAGATAAGGTGGCACTGATGGGCATTAAAAGGTGGCACTGATAGGTGGCATTGATGGGCACTGATGGGCACTGGAAGGTGGCACTGATAGGCAGCACTGGTGATGAGGCACTGATTGGTGACATTGATAGGTAGACCTGTGGGCACTGATAGGTGTACTCGGAGCAGTGATAGGTGGCACTGTGGGCACTGGTAGGTGGGGTTGGTGGGCACTGGTAGGTGGCACTGTTGTGCACTGGTAGGTGGCACTGGCAGGTGGCAATGGTGGGCACAATAAACTCTGTGTCTGCTCTCCTTGATCAGGACCGATGTCCCCCGACAGCCGCCTGTGATCTGATTTTTTTTTCCTCACGCTATCAGTAATGGAACCTTAGTAATGGCCGGAATTTTAGTTGTGCACTCCACAAATCTGCCCTTTGTGGAAGAGTGACAAGAAGAAAGACATTAGTGAAAGAAAATCATAAGAAGTCCTGTTTGCAGTTTGCGAGAAGCCATGTGGAGGACACAGCAAACATGTGGAAGAAGGTGCTCTGGTCAGATGAGACCAAAACTTAACTTTTTGGCCTAAAAGTAAAACGCTATGTGTGGGGGAAAACTAACACTGCACATCACCCTGAACACACCATCCCCACCGTAAAACATGGTGGTGGCAGCATCATGTGGTGGGGATGCTTTTCTTCAGCAGGGACAGGCGGGCCTGTGCTGGCCATCGGGACTACCGGGAGTTTCCCGGTGGGCCGATTGGCAGCGGGCCACTACACTTCTCTGACTGTCAGTGTCTCTCTCTGAATCTCCATTGTCATTAACGCCGGGCGGCTCCGCTCCTGCACTCGGCGGGCGGCGCCGGCGTCACACAAACACAGGCATCATCACGCAGCTGCCACTATTCACTCCCCCAGGTACTCCCCCTAACAATATAGCCTTGGGCGGCCTCTTTGTCCCGACGCTGTGACGTCACTCACGGCCGGAGGGTGGAGGCGACCCGGGGACATAGGAGGAGGCGGAGCCAGGGCGTAGCATTGCAAGCAAGCCTGCAAGACTGCAACCAAGAGGAGCCGAGGCCGAGCCAGTGCCGCTGTGGAGGAGGATTCGGAATTTCTTGCAGTAGGCAGCAAGTACAGAGTACAGTGACAGACAGTCAGACCAAGTCTATAGTGTGATTCAACATTCAAGTAAGCACTAATAACTTTACTAATAATAATAGTAAGTAACTGAATATGCAGCATGGCGGGGGGAGGGGTAAATCTGTACTGTAAATGTACTGCCACTGGTCATGGTTAAATTATTCATCAGTTACCATGGCCAGTGGCATTAAATTAATAATTGACCAGTGGCATTAAATTAATAATTGACCAGTGGCATTAAATTAATATTAATTTAATTCCACTGATCAATTATTAATTTAATTCCACTGATCAATTATTAATTTAATGCCACTGGTCAATTATTAATTTAATGCCACTGGTCAATTATTAATTTAATGCCACTGGCCACGGTATCTGATGAATAATTTAATGCCACTGGTCAATTATTAATTTAATGCCACTGGTCAATTATTAATTTAATGCCACTGGTCAATTATTAATTTAATGCTACTGGTCAATTATTAATTTAATGCCACTGGTCAATTATTAATTTAATGCCACTGGCCACGGTATCTGATGAATAATTTAATGCTACTGGTCAATTATTAATTTAATGCCACTGGTCAATTATTAATTTAATGCTACTGGTAAATTATTAATTTAATGCCACTGGTCAATTATTAATTTAATGCCACTGGCCACGGTAACTGATGAATAATTTAATGCCACTGGTCATGGTAATTGATGGATAATTTAATGCCACTGGTCACGATAACTGATTAGTAATTTAATGTCACTGGTCACGGTAATTGATGAATAATTTATTGCCACTGGACACGATGGTGTGTTTGCAAAATTAAAGTGGGCCAGTCTGGATGAAGTCCAGGGCCAAATTTTTGTCCGAGTCCAGCCCTGGGGACAGGGAATCTGGTAAGAGTTGATGGGAAGATGGATTGAGCCAAATACAGGACAGTCTTAGAAGAAAACCTGTTAGGGTCTGCAAAAGACTTGAGACTGGGGTGGAGGTTCACCTTCCAGCAGGACAACGACCCGAAACATACAGCCAGAGCTACAATGGAATGGTTTAGATCAAAGCATATTCATGTGTTAGAATGGTCCAGTCACAGTACAGACCTAAATCACATTCAAAATCTGTGGCAAGACTCTAAAATTGCTGTTCACAGACGCTCTCCATCCAATTTGACGGAGCTTGAGATATTTTGCAAAGATTAATGGGCAAAAATGTCCCTCTCTAGATGTGCAAAGCTGGTAGATACCTCCCCAAAAAGACTTGAAGCTGTAAAAGCAGAGAAAGGAGGTTCTATAAAGTACTGACTCAGGGGGGCGCCATACAAATGCCCCCCACACTTTTCACATATTTATTTGTATCATTTATCATTTTCCTTCCACTTCACAATTATGTGCCACTTTGTGTTGGTCTATCACATAAAATTCCAATAAAATACATTTATGTTTTTCATTCTAACATGACAAAATGTGGAACATTTGGGGGGGGGGGTATGAATACTTTTTCAAGGCACTGTACATTGCGCTTAAGGTATGGAAAGCAGGCAAATAGAAAAAATACTTTTACTTTCCAATAATACAGATAAAGAGATAAAGATATGTATGTAACATTTATGACATTCATGAGGGCTGGCTGAGCTCACTGAACCAAATATGTTTTCATAGCAAAGTAATTGAATGCAGCCAAGCAGGTAATACAGAGAGAAATTTCCTCCTGCTGAAGGCTAAAATACGTTCATAGATATAATGAGTTTTCACTATTGTGATCACTTCTGAACACAGAGGTATATCAGTAGTTTTCTCAGCAGTTTTATCTCAGCAGTTTTTCAATGCCTCACAATAATGAGTCTATAGTAGCTGCTAAAAGGATGTGAGTAATAAAATGATTGAAAGGATGAGGAATGATTTTAATACCAATATACTGTATAAATACTGTATACTGTATATCACTACCCCGCTTAAAGATGCTCAATGGTTGCCCTGACCTTTGCAAGTTTCCTGACACCTCTGACACTCTGGGTTCAGACATTTCAGAAGTAGTAGATATAGTCCATGGACACAGACTAGGACACAGTGAACCAAATGAGTACTTAAACTGATTGAAAAGTCTCGTAAATACCAAACATGTTATACTTACCTGCTCTGTTCAGTGGATTTGCACAGGGCAGCCCCGATCCTCCTCTTCTCTGCTGCTCCTGGCCCCTCCCTCCTGTTGAGTGCCCCCTCAGCAAGCAGCTTGCTATGGGGGCACCCGAGCTGAGCTGGTATCCGTGTGTCCATTCAGACACAGAGCTGTGGTTCAGCCCCACCCCCTCTCTCTCCTGATTGGCTAACTGACTTTGATTGACAGCAGCGGGAGCCAATGGCACCGCTGCTGTGTCTCAGCCAATCAGGAGGGACAGCCCCAGATGGCCGAGTGACTTGTGGACATCGCTAGAATGAAATGGGGCTCAGGTAAGTATTAGGTGGGCTTCTGAACACAGAAGGCTTTTTATTTTAATGTATAGAATGCACCTTCTACCTTCACAATCACTTTAAGGTTTGACAGTTATTAGCATTAACAGAAAATCATTTGAATGAAGATAAAGGCTATGGTTATGCTCTCTTTATTGAAGAACGAGTAAACTGTTAATTTAGTCCTCTGTAGAACAATAGGGCAGCAAGTATGGACCAATCAAGGTCTATAGTAGAGATTGGCTTAACACCCCCTATTTGGGTCGCAGCAGAACTCCCGAACAGGGGGAGAGTTCTAACCCAAATGGCAAACTCCATTGAAGTCTATGAGACCCAAACTTGATTATTCAAAAGTCCCCATTTTGAAGGCTTATATGCAAGTTATTGGCCATAAAAGGGTATGTGGGGGGGCGCATGCGTGGCGTGAAGCTGGACGGTCACTAGTGTTCGGAGCTCCAAGCACAGCAGGACTTCCACACCTTCCATGGGGCTATTAAGCCGTGATTTCGTTCTTTCTGACACCCGCACCCCTTGGGGAATGACTGGTGCATGCCGACATCCAGGTCCCGTCACAGGAAACCAGCGCAAAGGTCCTTAACCAACTACCTTCTCTGGGTCCGGGAGCAGATCAGGTCGCCACATGCACAAGACACAGCACACAGCCCTGCAGCCTCTCCTGCATCCGCATCAGGTGAAAGTACCCAGTCCAGCTCACAGAAGTGGACTTAGAAGATAGCTTAGCGGCTATGTACTCCAAACTAGCAGATAGGTTCCAGACAGAACTTTTTAGATCCACCAACACTTTGCAGCATGAGCTGGCAGCTTTAGGGGGCAGAACAGATCTCCTGGAAATGAAACACGATGAGCTTCAGCTGGCATAAACTGATCTCTGCAGGGACCATGAGTCCCTCACAGATTCTGTATCTCAGCTCCAGGCCCACTTGGAAGATTTAGATAACAGAAACAGACGCAATAACCTGAGAGTGAGGGGGATCCCTGAGTCAGTTACTGATTTACTCCCAGCGGTACAAAGACCGTTTCAGTCCCTGAGTCCAGAATCACCGGTGGCTGCTTTCTCGTGTGACAGGATCCATAGAGCTCTCCATCCCAAGCCACCTGAAGATAAACCACCAAGAGACATTGTACTGTGTCCTAAGGACTATCTAATAATTGCAGAGAAAGGAGGGTCCACAAATTAGTGACTCAGGGGGGCGCTATACAAATGCCCCCCACACTTTTCACATATTGACTTGTATCATTTATCATTTTCTTTCCACTTCACAATTATGTGCCACTTTGTGTTGGTCTATCACATAAAATTGCAATAAAATACATTTATGTTTTTTGTTGTAACATGACAAAATGTGGAACATTTTGGGGGGGGGGTGTTATGAATACTTTTTCAAGGCACTGTACATTGTGCTTAAAGTATGGAAGACAGGCAGATAGAAAAAACACTTATACTTTACAATAGTACAGATAAAGAGATAATGATATGTATGTAACATTCATGACATTCATGAGGGCCGGCTGAGCTCACTGAACCAAATATGTTTTCATAGCAAAGTAATTGAATGCAGCCAAGCAGGTAATACAGAGAGAAATTTCCTCCTGCTGGAGGCTAAAATACATTCATAGATACAATGAGTTTTCACTATCGTGATCACTTCTGAACACAGAGGTATATCAGTAGTTTTCTCAGCAGTTTTACCTCAGCAGTTTTTCAATGCCTCACAATAATGAGTCTATAGTAGCTGCTAATAGGATGTGAGTAATAAAATGTTTGAAAGAACGAGGAATGATTTCAATACCAATATACTGTAAAAACACTGTAGATCACTACATCAAATGATTTACTTAAACTGATTGAAAAGTCTCGTAAATACCAAACATGTTATACTTACCTGCTCTGTTCAGTGGTTTTGCACAGGGCAGCCCTGATCCTCCTCTTCTCAGGCCCCTCTTTGCTGCTCCTGGCCCCTCAGGTAAGTAGATGGGGCTCAGGTAAGTATTAGGGGGGCTGAGGTGGGCTTCTGAACACAGAAGGCTTTTTACCTTAATGCATAGAGTGCACCTTCTGCCTTTACAATCACTTTAAGGTTTGGCAGTTATTAGCATTAATAGAAAATCATTTGAACGAAGATGAAGGCTATGGTTATGCTCTCTTTATTGAAGAACAAGTAAACTGTTAATTTGGTCCTCTGTAGAACAATAGGGCAGCAAGTATGAACCAATCAAGGTCTATAGTAGAGATTGGCCAAACACTCCCCTGTTCGGTTCGCAGCAGAACTCACGAACAGGGGGAAAGTTCTAACCTGAACGGCAAACCCCATTAAAGTCTATGGGACCCAAACTTGATTAATCAAAAGTCCCCATTTTGAAGGCTTATATGCAAGTTATTGGCCATAGAAGGGTATGTGGGGGGGCGCATGCGCGGCGCGAAGCTGGGCGGTCACTAGTGTTTGGAGCTCCGAGCGCAGCAGGGACTTCCGCACCTTCCCTGGGGCTATTAAGCCGCAATTTCGTTCTTTCTGACACCCGCACCCCTTGGGGAATGACTGGTGCATGCAGACATCCAGGTCCCGTTGCAGGAAACCAGCGCAAAGGTCCTTAACCAACTAGCTTCTCCAGGTCTGGGAGCAGACCAGGCCGCCACATGCACAGGCCGCAGCACACAGCCCTGCAGCCTCTCCTGTACACGCATCAGGTGAAAGTAAGTACCCGTCCAGCTCACAGAAGTGGACTTAGAAGATAGTTTAGTGGCTATGTACTTCAAACTAGCAGATAGGTTCCAGACAAAACTTTTTAGATCCACCAACACTTTGCAGCAGCTGGCAGCTTTAGGGGGCAGAACAGACCTCCTGGAAATGAAACACGATGAGCTTCAGCTGGCATAAACTAATCTCCGCAGGGACCATGAGTCCCTCACAGATTCTGTATCTCAGCTCCAGGTCCACTTGGAAGATTTAGATAACAGAAACAGACGCAATAACCTGAGAGTGAGGGGGATCCCTGAGTCGGTTACACCTATTGGTACAAAGACTGTTTCAGTCCCTGAGGCGAGAATCACCGGTGGCTGCTTTCTCGTGTGACAGGATCCATAGAGCTCTCCGTCCCAAGTCACCTGAAGATAAACCACCAAGAGACATTGTACTGTGTCTTAAGGACTATCTAATAAAGTCGGAGATTCACAGGGCCTCCCGTAATACCCCCAACATCCTGTTGGATGGGACCAAGATACAGATACACTCAGATATTTCTCCCGCCACACTTGATAAGCACCTCAAGATGAAAGAGATCACCACGGTTCTCCAATCTGTGAGAATTCTCTACAGATGGGGATTCCCCTTCAAACTCCAGGTCCCCCACAAGAGAATGACGTACAACATCACTACTTTCCCGGAGGGTAAAGAGCTCCTTGTCAAGCTGGGCCTACTGGCACAAGAGAATCTACCCAGGATGCCTTCCACTCCTCGCCGTCAGCCGTCTGGGCAACACCCTTACCACAAAGGGAGTGCAGAAGACAAAAACATGACTTCAGAGACCCGCTGAACTAACTCAATTGAATTCTCCTTGATGCAGATCCGAATCCTATTTGGAAAGGTACCCGGCTGGTCGGCATGATATCAGATCCTGAAGATACTGAAGAGGGGACAGACAGCTTTTTTTTTTTCCAGTTTTTCTTTTCCCCTCACACCTACTTGCTGAGTTTTTTTTCCATAGAGTTGATAAGAGGTTTGGACATTACTGTCCTTTTTTACATACAGTTTCTTCTGTCGGTAAGGCCTCTCTCCTCCCAACTCCATTTGACTTTGGACTCATGTTCTTTTTTTCTTCTTTTCTTTTTTTCATTTTTTTTTCTTTATATGTTGCCTTGAATTTAGTCCTTAAGAGTACAGCTTTACCAATATACCAATATAGAGGTAGATTGTTTAGCGGGATTACTAACACATTGTTGATGGAGGGGGTGTCCACCCACAATGGTGGGGGCCCAAAGCAGACCACTTCCTGGGACCTTACCCCATCAGAGTGCACTTTGTTACTCACACAGACATATAATAGGTATTAAGGTTATTTCCCATAATATTAGGGGCTTTAACTCCCCCAAGAAAAGGAAAAAGGCTTTTCAAACATATAAACATCTAGGGGCAGACATATTGCTCCTCCAGGAGACTCATTTCTCAGAGTCTAACCACCCAACCTATTTTGATAGGTCTGATAGACAGGGATATTTCACGACATTTGGGTCTCGATCTCAAGGAGTGGCAATATTTCTTAGGAATACGGTAATGTTGATGTATATATAAAGACCCATCAAGTAGATTTATTATTATAAAAGGTACATTACAGGGCAAGGAAGTTACTATTGCAAATGTATATGCACCTAATGACGCACAAGCCTCTTTTTTTATATCGTTCTTTCAGGTTCTAGACAAATTTACCTCCCCTCATCTTTTGATTGGTGGTGACTTCAATCTTGTTGCTCATTCCGTTCTGGACAGAAGCCGAGTTGTGAGTACAGCGAATACCTTCACTAAAACCCTGACCTTACTGCTCAATTCACACCAATTCCTAGACCCATGGAGGGTCCACAATGTGGGAGCTAGAGAATAAACTTTTTACTCACACACCATGACAGCTATACTGTTCCCCAATACTGCTCGCAGACTCCACCGCAGCGGGTATAAACCACTGTCCATGGTCAGACCATCATGTGGTTTCCCTTGATATCTCACACAGTAACAAGAGAAAAACTCACCCAAGCTCTACAACTATATAGTACAGTTGGTGTGTAGAGTAGTCGGTGCTCTGGCTAATTAAGCTCACAAAAGATCCATAGAAAGTACAAGCCGGCAACTCGACTGCTTCTCCATAGAAAATATTTATTTACACATTACAGCAATAACATCATCCAAAAATGCTGACACATTTCGGCCTTAGGCCTTCATCAATTGCTGTAATGCTTAAATAAATATTTTCTATGGAGAAGCAGTCGAGTTGCCGGCCTGTACTTTCTATGGATCTTTTGTGAGCTGATATAACCAGGTATACAAGCGACCTTGATAAATTATAACTCCTTCATAGCCAAAATCATTCCCCCAACCTGTTAAGGCAAATTAATACAAAAAGGATGGATTGGACAGTATTCTTTTGGAACAGACTGAGAAATCCCTGCGATGGTCTAGGGCTAAATACTTATTGCACAGTAACTTGGCTTCTGCCATGTTCGCAAAAAGCTAAACCAGTCTATTCAACCTCCCACAAACTTAGAAATGCTACTGGAAATGCTATTTCCCTCCCCAAGAAGGTGCTCAAGATCTTCTCAAAATTCTACCAAGATCTCCTCTCCCCTCCCACATCCCTGCCTTGCTCCTCATCTAAGACCTGGTTGAACAATTTACCTCTCCCTTCACTTACACAGGAACAGCTGCAGGTGTTAAATGCCCACTGTACGGAGGCAGAAATTGGTTCCATAATAGAATCTCTAAAATCCTACAAAACCCCTGGTCCAGATGGCTTTTCAGCCCCATATTACAAGAAATTTCAGAGCCAATTAACTCCCTGGCTAAAATCCCTCTTCAACCACACCCTTAAAGGACATGTCTCCCTGGATGACATGCTCCTGGCCAATATGCCCCTGATCCCAAGCCAAACAAGAACCACGCTCTCCCACAGAATTATAGACCGATTTTGGTTATTAATAATGACTTGAAAATCTTTGGCCGCCTCTTAGCAGATAGACTCTCTACCATTATAACATCACTGGTCTCCCCAGACCAAACGGGATTTATCCCAACTAGGCAAATCAGTGACAACGTCCAGCTAGCCTCAAATATCATACAAGACGCTGACCTTTTCTCATTTAAAGTTTTAATGCTAAGCCTCGATATCCATAAATTGTTTGATAGCATCCTATGGCCCTATCTTGAACTAATTCTTCAGAAATTTGGCTTCCATGGTGCCCTTGTGCATGGCTTTCGGGCACTTTACCATCACCCTAGTTCCCGAATCAAACTTCCAGGTTGCAACACAGATTACTTCACCCTGGGCAGAGGAACAAGGCAGGGATGCCCTTTATCACCTCTCTTATTTGCATTGGCCATAGAGCTCCTGGCTCGTTCTATCAGTTTAGACTCTAACATCAGAGGATATTTGAAGGGGGATCAGGAGTTTAAACTCAGTATGTACGCCAATGATGTCCTTTTATTCCTATCAGGTAGTTTCCCTGCCCAACCTAATTTTGTCTCTACGCATCTCCCAGGACATTTCTGGTCTGTGGGTTAGTCTTTCTAAATGCACTGCACTTCTAATTAACTTCCCATCAGCCTTGATTTCCAGTTCCAAGTTTGGTTTTACCTGGGGGGGGTGTTATCTTACCTGGGCATTAGACTGGCCCCATTCCTCCATAAAATGTATCACGCAAATTAACCCCAGGCGTTCTCCTGAATTAGACAATTATTGCACAATTGGGCTCCATATCATATCCAATTTCTGGGCAGGGTCCAGGCTGTCAAGATATGAAAAGAAAGAGGAAATGGGGCAGAGGGGGCAATTGGGACTTTGTGTGAAACACAACACTGGGGCAGAATGAGTCATTAAATGTAAATAAAAGTAAATAAAATAAATATTTATTGATACCCCATGAGAGCATAGTGCAACCAATCATCATCTGCACTCTGGCACATCTAGTTTTAAACTTTACAGGCTTCTTTCTATACCCGAGGTAATTCACCGCTGTTTTTTGATGGTCCTGGTGAGTTGCTTTTTTCTCACTCTTTCAAATTTCCTGCACTGCTCTATTTTGCTCACACCTGGGGGCTTGTTCACATACCCTCTCATTCATTTCTTCACCATATTCTTGCACTCTTTTTTCCACTCTGTGGTTTCTCATGATAGTATCCATTTTGCTCACCATTACATATTATTATATATTACAGCTACCCTTCGGGTTCATAGTCTACACCATAGTTCTGAAAGGGGAATTTTCTTGCTATCTAATTTTATACGTGGTCCCTGGTTTGCCCCGCCTTGCTGCCGTTTGGTTACCTCCTCAGGTCCCGGGGGGATGCTATTCTCATCCCCTGGTGCCTTCCGCCATCATTAACATCACTACATACGCCCTACTACCATTATACTATATACCCATAGGCAAGATTGTTAGGACCAGAGTTTCTGCACCCTCTCTTCCTGTTGTAATTAAATACCACTAATTACCAATCTATAATATATTATAGGTATCACAGTTAGCTTCTTCTGATGAGTGGACAAACTTCCATGAAACGCGTTGAGCATACATATTTGATGTCATGTCACAGCAACCATGTACCTACCATGGGTTTTCAATATTTGAGTCATTCATTTAATTTTTCTATAATTCTGATTATGTATGTACTTGTTGGGTGTAGTGTTGATGCTACTATCATTGATCATGTGCTACAGTGTTTAATATGCTACTATTTTACTATAATGTGATGAACTATCATGTTTGATTTACTCTGTACCATACTTATTGAACTAAATGTTTGTATCATTGATTGCTCTCATGGGGTATTAATACATTTTTATTTTATTTACTTTTATTTACATTTAATGACTCTTTCTGCCCCAGTGTTGTGTTTCACACAAAGTCCCAATTGCCCCGTCTTCCCCCATTTCCCCTTTCTTTTCATATTAATAGGGGTGGAGACCTATGCACTGGATGGTCATGGTCTCATCTAAAGTCCCAACAATTCTCTCTTTTTTCAGGCTGTCAAGATGTCAATCCTCACAAAACTTTTATTTAACTTTAGGGCCCTCCCCTTATATGTCTCTCGTCAGACAATAGAGCTAATACAGAGGGACATTAACACATATATTTGGCAAGGTAAGAAGCCCTGCCTAGGCAGGAAGATGGTGTATAGACCAAGAGCCATTAGAAGGATGGGTTTTCTAAATCTTTGGCTATATTACCTATCGGCCAGGTTGATGCAGTTGGAACAATGGCATGCCCCCATGCCCATATCCCCTGGCTCCACTTCGAGCACATTTCTATTGATCCCTACTTCTTACCAGGTATATTATGGTCATGCTCAATACGTTCCAAAGACCCACTACACAAAGTTCACAAAGTTCACAAAGTTTTAACCCATACCTGGTCCTCTTACTGGGAATACATTGTTTGAATTGCAGCCAGCCAGAAAAGGGGAAAAGGGATCCATCTACACAAATGTTTTTGTCTGGGACATACATTTTAGCAAATTGCTTGGGAAAATAATTTATTAAGTGGTGTATTTTATATAATTTATCGTGGTTGGGATGATCTCAGGAAGGGCATTGCGAGTTATCATTAAAATGTAGGAAGCACATAATCCTGTCATAGCGTGTCCTGGACATGACAACAGAATAAATGTGGTAGATTGGGTGGGTGAACCAGTAGGCATGCACTTTGTTATTCTTTGTAAGCCCCATATTGAATGTAAGGCCCAAAAAACAATTTTAGCTCATCTACTGTGAGATGTCACCAATAAAACATACGGGCATAGGAAGTATTGGGGTTGGAGGCAATAAATTGCTCTGCAAGGAGATTTGTTTGGTCCATGATATACTGCAGCAAATCTTGTGGGAAAAAAAACAAATAAAAATAATCTAATTGAGAAAAATCATTAGTGTTGGGCTGCACACCTAGCTGGGCAGTAAGAGGGGGGATTGTAGCTGATCCTGAGCTGGAAGGCAGCCATAAGGGGTTTGCCAGGGCATCGGGAAGGTAGGTTTGGGCCCAGATACTTCAGGTTTGGTGTGTTATTCCAGTGCTGGTCCTGGGCTCTTCTTTCTGGGGTCTAGCTCCATTTGTGTTGGTGCCGTTGGGGTGTATGGCACTGCTGGTGGTAAGCAGGTCTTTTGATCTTGTTGTTATCCTTATTCTTTTAGGAGGGAATGTTTCCCCCTCTGATTTGGTCCCCTATTCACTACTCTCTACTGGCTCGAATTCTAAACCAGAATCGGATGATGAGAGCTCCCCACTGCTCTCATCATCAGACATAGTAAGAATTGTATATGCCTCCTCAGGTGTAAAAAATCTTTTGGACATGGTGGCTGGTACTGATGGCGTGTGTGACAGATCACTGATGGTGGTACTGAGGGGCTGTGTGACAGATCACTGATGGTGGTACTGAGGGGCTGTGTGACAGATCACTGATGGCCTGTGAGAGAGATCACTGATGGCGGTACTGATGGCCTGTGAGACAGATCACCGATGGCCTGTGAGACAGATCACTGATGGCCTGTGAGACAGATCACTGAAGGCCTGACTGATGGGCTATGTGACAAGTCACTGATGGCCATACTGATGGGCTGTGTGACAGATCACTGATGGTGGTACTGATGGCGGTACTGATGGCCTGTGAGACAAATCTGAGACAGAACTGATGGCGGTACAGATGGCCTTTATGACCGATTACTGTTGATGGTACTGATAGGCTGTGTGACTGATCACTGATGGCCTGTGAGACAGATCACTGTTGGCGGTACTGATGGCCTATGTGACAGGTAACTGATGGCCATACTGATGGGCTGTGTGACAGATCACTGATGGTGGTACTGGTGGTGGTACTTATGGCCTGTGTGACTGATCACTGATGGTGGAACTGATAGGCTGTGTGACAGATCACTGATGGCCTGTGTGACAGATCACTGTTGGCGGTACTGATGGCCTATGTGACAGGTAACTGATGGCCATACTGATGGGCTGTATGACAGATCACTGATGGTGGTACTGGTGGTGGTACTGATGGCCTGTGTGACAGATCATTGATGGTGGTACTGATAGGCTGTGTGACAGGTCACTGATGGTGGTACTGATGGGCTGTGTGACATTTCACTGATGGTGGTACTGATGGCGGTACTGATGGCCTGTGTGACAGGTCACTAATGGGATACTGATGGCCTGTGCGACAGGTCACTGAAGGCAGTACTGATGGCGGTACGGATGGTGGTACTGATGGGCTGTGTAACAGGTCACTGAAAGCGGTACTGATGGGCTGTGTGACAGATGCCTGGTGACAGGTTCTCTTTATTAGGGAGGTGTGTGGTGCACAGTAATGTGTAAGACAGTAAAGTAAAGTCGCAATCACTCACAGATCCCTCCTCACACTATCGGTGTGTGAGAAGAAGAAGCCGGGCTCGTTGTTAACGGCTCTACTGTTTACAGTTGTGTCCGGCTGTGATTGGAAACATGATAGGGACACATGATATGGCACCCAGTCAGGATAACAGATCCACCGCTCGGCCATCAATAGGCTATAGGCCAGGCAGGATTTGGTTAATGGGAACCAATAAAATGTATATTGTTTTGAAAATAATGGTAATGGTGTAGTGGTTGCCTTTAAATGGTAACTGGTAATGGTAATAATGGTAATGGTGTAGTGGTTGCCTTTAAATGGTAACTGGTAATGGTAATAATGGTAATGGTGTAGTGGTTGCTTTTAAAGTCCCACTCACCTATGGGGGTTTCTGTTTTTCCAATATGTTTTTACCTGGGATGTCCGCAACAGACACCTGGTTTTTGATTAGTGGAGATAATTTTCTATTTCACCATTATTTACACATTTTTTTCCAAATTAAACATTTTCTATTGGTCATTTATTTAATAATTTTTCAGATTTTGACAAAAGTAAAAATATCCCAACAAATGTGATTCACAATTAACTTTATATGTTTTAAACAGAAACATATTACTTTTTATTATACGCAATTTATATAGCGCCAACAGTTTACGCAGCGCTTTACAATGTAGAGGGGAGAGAGCACAATTACAGTACAGTTCAATACAAAAGGTACAGGAGGGCCCAGCTCGTAGAGCTTACATTCTAAAGTCAGGGGGTGGAGGTACAAAAGGTAATAGCTGCAGAGAATGATTTGATGGGGGTGGCTCGGGGACAGTTGTTAGGTGGGTGTGGAATAGGCTTCTCTGAATAAATGAGTTTTCAGGGATCTCCTAAAGGTGGACAGGGTAGGGGCTGATCGGACATACTGAGGCAGGGAGTTCCAGAGGATGGGAGAGGCTCTGGAGAAGTCATGAAGGTGGACAGGTTAGGGGCTGATCAGATATACCGGGGCAGGGAATTCCAGAGGATGGGAGAGGCTCTGGAGAAGTCCTGAAGGCGAGCATGGGAGGAGGTAACAAGGGAGATAGAGAATAGGAGGTCCTGGGAGGAGCGGAGGGGGCGATTTGGGTGATATCTTCAGATGAGGTTGGTGATGTAGATGGGGGAGGTGTTGTGGATGGCCTTGTATGTTGTGGTTAGTATTTTGAATTTTACACAGTGGGGTAAGGGAAGCCAGTGAAGAGATTGGCAGAGAGGAGCAGCAGTCACGGATCGATTAGTGAGGTGTATTAGTCTAGCAGCAGCATTCATAATAGACTGAAGTGGGGATAGCCTGTGTAAAGGTAGGCCATTAAGGAGAGAGTTGCAGTAGTCGAGGCGGGAAATAATCAAGGATTGAATAAGTTGCTTTGTGGTATCATTAGTCAGGAAGGGTGGAATTCTGGAGATGTTGTGGAGGTTAAGGCAGCAGGATTTATCCAGTGATTGGATGTGGGGGCTGAAGGAGAGGTCAGAGTCAAGGATTACACCCAGGACCCTGGCATGTGTGGAGGGACCAATGGTTGTGCTGTTGATATTAATGGTGAAGTCACATGGGGGGGACCATGAAGGAGGAAATATAACAAGCTCAGTTTTAGAAACATTAAGTTTGAGGAAGTGGTGTGACATCCATACCGATATGTCATTTAGTAAGTTTGAGATCCGTGAGGAGATCGAGGGGGTGAGTTGAGGAGTGAATTTTTTATGAAAAGTGACATGACTCTAAAGCCTGACAAACCCAATACAACGTCAGCAGGAGAGTAAACTTTCCTCCTATCACTCCATTCTTTAGTATCGTATACTTTATTATAGTTTTCTGCATTGTTTGGGTTAATATCTGAACTTTTTACACCTTTAGCGTCTCACTTTTAAACTTTCCTTTTCAAACTTGAATTGTTTAGTTCAGTTACTTAATTATCAGTAGAGAAACGTTGTGTCTCTCTGAAGGATACATGAATTTAGCTGTTGATTTATTTTCTGTAGAAATTTATTGGAGGAAAGTTTTAGATTAATCTCAGATGAAATCAGAGCCAATGAGGACTCCTGCGTGCTCAGGAGACTTTGGGAGAAATGTATGTATTATAAATATATGTATGTGTGGATAATACAACTACATTATGATTCAACATGCCTTTCTATTATATTTACTTTATTTTGTTCAAATCAGACCTTCTTCCATTAAACTGAGCTTTCCAGAGGAGACTCTGGAATCAAAGGCAAAATCTTGAAAGCAGCTGAAAAAAGGAACTTCAGCATTTAACTGTTCCCTTTCCCTTTCCCTTTCCTTTCCCTTTCCTTTCGTTAATCTTTGTGGGGGATCATTGAGAGGTATAAGTAATACTTTTTCCTGATTTTTTGAGTTGCAAATATTACTAAATAATTCTTAAAGTATTAAAAAAAAAATATTGCTTAAAAGTTTTCTATAGCACTCCTTAACTGCAATTTACCTTACCTTGAATGCAATAGCAGACTGGTGATTCTGGGCTTTCCTCTTAATTTGCTGTAGTAAGATCTGTGATCACTACCATTGGTATCTCTATGAACTTTCCTTTTTTTTAGCAACACGGACTCTTTATACTTGTGTATGCACCTATTGATTGGTGCTTACAATATATACACTTTCTGCATTTTTTTGATGGTTCACTTATGTTTATATATTCTTGCATTTAAGTTTGTAAGTTTTTATTTGTTTATGTGTAATTCAACACATTTCATTGGGATCACACTTTTTATGTATGTGTGGGTGACTTGCTGTAATAAGGGTCATACATTTACTCATATTTAGTTTCACAGGTATTTTCATCAGCATTGGTATACCCTTATATTTATACATGAGTTCACATATTACACTCTTTACAAGATTTGTGCGACTTTAGGTGTTTGCCCAGTCGCATTGTAGCAGATTGATATATATTTTATTATATATATTTTTGTATGAAGTCTTGGAGTGTCACTTCAGGCTGTTTTCTGCTGCACATGATTTTATTCACTTTTTCATTTTCACACATTTAGCGCCACACTTTTACTTCACATTTCACTGCACAATTTGTCTGATCTACTAGTACCCCCAGATTTTCTCCATCCTAAATTCCCCCCAGTGGTTCTCCTCCTAACAAGTAACTTGCATTGGCGTTTTTAGCCCCCAACTGCATTACTTTACATTTTTTAATAATAAACCTCATTTGCCATGTAGTTGCTCAGCTTATTATTTTTTGAGGTCCTCTTGTAAAGTTCCTATAGCTTGCTTTGAAGTTATTTGCCTACTTAGCTTTGTGTCATCAGCAAGCACTGAGATTGAGCTTTTTATACAAACCTCTATATCATTTTTGAAAAAATTAGACAGAATTGTTCCCAGGACAGAGCCATGGGGTACCCCGCATACAACTCCAGACTATTCTGAGTACTCGCTATTTACCACCACCCTCTGGACACGCCCCTGTAACCAGTTTTCTATCCGAGTACAAACCCTATGGTCCATGCCTACAGACCACAGTTTGTGAATTAAGCGCCTATGGGGAAACAGCTCAAATGCTTTTGCAAAATCAATATTAACCACATGTTTATGGGGACAAGGACCTCATCCCCACAACCCTGGCCGGTGGTTGTGGGGGTCTGCGGGCAGGGGCTTATCAGAATCTGGAAGCCCCCTTTAACAAGGGGACCCCCAGATCCCGGCCCTCCCCCCTGCGTGAAATGGTAAGGGGGTACATGTACCCATACCATTTCACCAAAAAAGTGTCAAAAATGTTAAAAATGACAAGAGACAGTTTTTGACAATTCCTTTATTTAAATGCTTCTTCTTTCTTCTATCTTCTATCTTCCTTCGGTTTCTTCCTCCGTCTTCTTCTTCTGGTTCTTCTGGTTCTTCCTCTGATGTTCTCGTCCGGCATCTTCCTCCGCGGCGTCTTCTTCCCTTCTTCTTCTCAGGCCGCTCCGTATCCATCATGGAAGGCTCCCGCTGTGTGACGCTTCTCGTCTTCTGACGGTTCTTAAATAACGGAGGGCGGGGCCACCGGGTGACCCCGCCCCCCTCTAACGCACGGGGACTTGACGGGGACTTCCCTGTGGCATTTCCCGTGACGTCAGAGGGGGGCGGAGTCTCCTGTTACGTAATCCATGTCCCCTGGGGCAGGACCCAGGTCCCCAAACACTTTTTTATGACAATAACTTGCATATAAGCCTTTAAAAATAGCACTTTTGATTATTCATTTTTGTGTCCCATAGACTTTAAAAAATGAATAATCAAAACAATCAGAATGAATTTTTTTCCTGTTCCCATGTTCTGGTGCGAACCGAACAGGGGGGTGTTTGGCTCATCCCTAATATTGATAATAGACATGGAGACATTGGCCATAGTGATTTGTCAGGACTAAGGGTGTCTTTTCTTAGCATTGATTTATACACTTGTAAAGTAACCCTTTTGCGAGATCTGGCTCACACGCCTCATTGCTATCATCATAACAGTAATGTATGAAGGTGCATAATCAGTTTTTACTAGCCTCCTTCACTGACTGCAGTAAATGGAAGGAGATTTTCATTATTACCATTACTTATTATTATTGACATGTATTTATGGACGGTATTCTGAGGCTGATAGGAAGACTGTTCTCACAAAGGCCGTTTAGGTTTCCATAAAGGTGTTTAAACTTTTAGGTTTGAGGCTTTTTCATTTTCGACTAATAAAGATGACCGTTTCCAGAGTGCAGCAGTCCGGGATTTCCTTGCTATCAAGGACTAAGGATGAGCCTGATTTTCGAGTCGATCGTAAGTTCTACTCAAACATCGGGTGTTCGCCTGTTTGCCGAACAGCAACACTATGTGGTGTTCGCGGCAAATTCGAAAGCCACCAGAACACTGTTAAAGTCTATGGGACACGAACATGAAAAATCAAAAGTGCTCATTTTAAAGGCTGATATGCAAGTTATTGTCATAAAAAGTGTTTGGGGACCTGGGTCCTGCCCCAGGAGACATGTATCAATACAAAATTTTTTTTGTAAAACAGCTGTTTTTTTGGGAGCAGTGATTTTTTTAATGCTTAAAGTGAAACAATAAAAATGAAATATTCCTTTAAATATCATGCCTGGGGGGTGTCTATAGTATGCCTGTAAAGTGGCACATTTTTCCTGTGTTTAGGACAATACCACAGCAAAATGACATTTCTAAAGGGAAAATTGTCATTTAAAACTGATCGCGGCTGTAATGAATTGTCCGGTCTCGGCAATATAGATAAAACTCATTGAAAAAAGGAGCATAGGATCCCCCCCAGTCCATTACCAGGCCCTCTGGGTCTGGTATGAATATTAAGGGGAGCCCCGAACCAAAATTGAAAAAAAAAATGCGCGGGGGTTCCCCTAAAATCCATACCCGACCCTTCAAGTCTGGTATGGATTTTAAGGGGAACTCTGTGCCAGAATTAAAAAATGGTGTAGGGGCCCCCCAAAATCCATATCAGACCCTTATCTGACCCCGCCCCCTCTGATGCCACGGGGGCTTCCCGTTTACGTCACCAGGTGGCCCTGCCCTCAGTTATATAAGAACTGTCACAGAGAAGACAAGTCAGTCAGTGGGAGCCTCCCATGGTTTGGTTGCGGCTTTTTTTTTCTTTTTTGATCCGTCGGGCGGCGTGAATTTACATTGTGGGATGTTTTTATTTTTTATTTTTTTAATAATGGACTTGTCCCAAGCTGTATTTTGCCTTTTTTTTTCCATTTTGACACTTTTTTTGTGAAATGGTAGGGGTACGATGTACCTCATTACCAATTCACAGGTGAAGAATATGGGTGTCCTCTTGTTAAAGGGGGCTTCCAGATTCTGATAAGCCCCCTGCCAGCATACCCCCCACAGCCACCGGGCAAGGGTTGTGGGGATGAGGCCCTTGTCCCCATCAACATGGGGACAAGATGCTTTGGGGTCAGACCCCAAAGTACCCTCCCCATGTTGAGGGCATGTGGCCGGGTACAGTTCAGGAGGGGGGCTCTCTTGTCCCCCCTCTTTTTCCATGGCCTGCCAGGTTGTGTGCTCAGTTAAGGGTCTGGTATGGATTTTGGGGGGGCCGCTACATCAATTTTTTTTATTTGAGCGCAGTGTTCCCCTTAAAATAATGGGCGGCACAGTGGTGTAATGGGTAGCACTTTCACCTAGCATTAAGAAGGGTCGCTGGTTCGGATCCCAACCACGACACTACCTGCCTGGAGTTTGCATGTTCTCCCTGTGCCTTCATGGGTTTCCTCCCACACTCAAAAGACATGCTGGTAGGTTAATTGGATCCTGTCTAAATTGTCCCTAGTATGTATAAATGTGAGTTAAGGACCTTAGATTGTAAGCTCCTTGAGGGTAGGGACTGATGTGAATGTACAATGTATATGTAAAGCGCTGCGTAAATTGACGGCGCTATATATAAGTACCTGAAATAAAATAAAAAAAATAAAAAAATCCATATCAGACTCGAAGGGCCTGGTATGGATTTTAGCGGGACCCCCACGCAATTTTTTTTTTAAATTTTGGTTCGGGGTTCCCCTTAATTTTCATACCAGACCCAAAGGGCCTGGTAATGGACTGGGGGGACCCCTAGTTTTATCTATATATCTGAGACCCAACAATTCATTACAGCCGTGATCAGTTTTAAATGACAATTTTTCCTTTAGAAATGTCATTTTGCTGTGGTACTGTTCTAAACATGGGAAAAATGCACCACTTTACAGGCAGGCTATAGACAACCCCAGGCACAATATTTAAAGGAATATTTCATTTTTATTGTTTCACTTTAAGCATTAAAAAAATCACTGCTCCCAAAAAAACTTCAGTTTTTAAAAAAAATGTTTGCATTGATATATGTCCCCTGGGGTAGGACCCGGGTCCCCAAACACTTTTTATGACAATAACTTACATATAAGCCTTTAAATTAACACTTTTGATTATTCATGTTAGTTTCCCATAGACTTTAACGGTGTCAGTGTGGTCTGCCGAATTTTTTGCATGTTCGCATGTTGTGCTGGGAACTGAACCGGAGGCTCATCCCTAGTCAGGACTCTCATGGGGATCATGAGTGGAGACTGCAACCACAAATGTGCGCTTTTTGCGGACGTATTGCTATTATTTTTTACCTCCCCACATACCACCCTGCAGAATTTATTCTCTCTACTGGACCGACTCGGCCGGATTTCAGGCCTATTGGTCAACTGTGCCAAATCGGAGGCCTGAGCATTAATTTACCGAATACAGTGCAAAGAGCAAAAAAAAGGAGGAGGGGGAGCTATGTAGCAACCCGGGTGGGACTTTAAATGAGGCGCGCATAGAGTGCGCCTCCATTCCTAATACACGACAATGATTAAAAAGGGGAATTTGTGGGATTTTAATTGAGGTTCCAGACGTGGTGAAAAAGTATTTGAAAATAATCACATGTTTATTAACATGGAAAGTATATACATATGGGTCATAGGATTGCGCATGGGTACAAAATACAGCATGAGTGTAAGAGACATAAAATCATATCGACTTGGAAACACATGACAATATGGCAGTGCATATATCTAACATGGTACATCAAGGATGCGACATAGTGTCAACTTACAAATACATGGCAATAATAGAGATCAATGAGCAATTCCCATGAGTCCATATATATATAGCACATTGGTGGAAGCGGCATAATACATAAAATAGCAAGATGACAATAGGTGAGGACATGGTTGTTCAAACTTGGTTGATTGTTGGTGGTGATGTATACATCAAGGATTGCGACACTATGTCGCATCCTTGATGTACCATGTTAGATATATGCACTGCCATATTGTCATGTGTTTCCAAGTCGATATGATTTTATGTCTCTTACACTCATGCTGTATTTTGGACCCAGGCGCAATCCTATGACCCATATGTATATACTTTCCATGTTAATAAACATGTGATTTTTTTCAAATACTTTTTCACCACGTCTGGAACCTCAATTAAAGTCCCACAAATTCCCCTTTTTAATCATTGTTCAATACAGTGCAAAGAAGCCTTCGGGCCCAGTACCCCTTTCAGTGGCAGACTACACATCTTTCTTACCTCTGGATTAAATTGACCCCCAAAACTCATTGCTCTATGAAGCAAACTATCCGGAGTTGTTTCATAAATTGTTGGAGGATGCGTGGACTAGGTCCGATGCTACCCTATCCTGGATATCCTGGATGGGCAAAATTGTATTTGTGAAGATGATGGTATTGCCTAAAATACAATATAACTTTAGAACCCTACCTTTCCAGGTACCAATAGAGGCATTGCGGCAGTTCCAGACCAAAATTTTCTTTTTTTCCTGGGTCGTTAAGGGCAGCAGGCTGGCTTGGACCACAATGTCTAAGGACCTGGGGGGTCTGGGGGTTCCAGATTTCCAAAAATACTACATTACAGCCCAATTTACACAGCCATTAGACTTGGTGCTTTGGATCCCTTCAAAACATAGAATGCCTGAACGTCTCTTCAAAATGTATCTGGATTCGCCCCCTCCTGCTTCAGGGGCTCTGGTCAGGTTGGCTCTGCCCTTCTTATATGGTGGACGTGCCCTAATGTCCATTGTTTCTGGATAAGGGTTTATTGCTTAATCAATTTGGTCACTATGGTTTACATTACTAAAGACCTTGGAGAATATCCCAAGGTCCACACAGACTCTAATTTATTATATGTTCTTGACGCTCAAAATATCCATCGCTACTGCTTGGAAAAGTCCAGTGAAGGATTTAGCTTTAATGAAGCGAAAACTAACCTGATCATGCTCCATGAAAAACTGGTCAGTGTCTTATGAGACAAAGAACCCATTCTTGAAAAAGTGTGGATCCCTTGGCTTTCTTACCTGCAGATGCCGAACACTTGGGATTGATATTGTATCGGTGCTGGGTTGGACTCCTGGACAGTTGTGGTTTTGCTTCTTTGCTCTTTTTTTAGACTTACCTCCTTTTCTTTTTCTAACTCACTTCTTTTTATTTCCTTACAAGATAGGCCCTCTAGTCGGACCTTTTTGTCTCGACTTTGGGATTTCTGTCCAGGTCTTGTATGTAATGATATCCCTCAAAGGATATGTTGTTGCTGCTACACTTGATTTCTCTAAGTATATATTCATTTTTTTTTTTTTTTGGAGTAGCATAAAGATTTTAGTGTTGGATGACACAATGGTCACTATGTTTGTTATAATTCCATTATTATGTCTATAGCTTGCCTTGGTGGTTGGGTGGGTAGTTGCTGTCCTGCTTGACCCCTCCACCGAAGGTACAAAGTTGGCCTGATGTAAGGCCCATAGGCTGTTTGGTGCATTAGTGGACTATAAACAAATATGTTTCTCAATATCAGTCTTCTTATAACTGACCACTATGTCTCAGTTCCTAATGTCCATTGGAAGATCTCCATGGATTTATGTCATAATTCCTTACCCTTAAAACATGCTATCATTGATGACTTGTTGTTTACTGTTTATGTCGACAGAGCAATTGTGCATTCTTTTGTATTACATTATAACATTTTATTGAAATTCTGAAAATTGAATAAAAGGATTGAAACAGAAAATATCGTACTTTTCGCTCTATAAGACGCACCTGGCCATAAGACGCACATAGGTTTTAGAGGAGGAAAACAAGAAAAACATATTCTGAACCAAATGATCTACTAAAATATTTACCAGTGCCCATAAAATGCAGCTATGTCCTGTTCCATAAAATTCAGCCAGACCTGTGTCATACCTGTGTCATACAATGCAGCCTGACCTGTGCCTGGCGAGGACGTCATCACATCCGACAGAGCAGCCCAAGCCGATGCCACTCCATTCAGCCTGCTCTGTCCTCTGTCTGTGATAGGCAAAGCCGAGTGACAGGTGACAGGCTCAGGATGACAGGATCGCCTGACGCTTGCGGGAGATGGCTGCACGGTATTCTAACATTGTGGCAGTGGCGGCTGGGGGGGGTGTTCCCATTTTTTTTTGGGGGGGGTGCTTTTTACGGAGCGAAAATATGGTACATATCATACAATGTTGTTGATAGTAACAAGAATTTGTTACATGTTTTTACATGATCAAATTTTTTTGAATTTGGTTGAATAATTCCTCTGTTGCATATTATAGACCTACAGTACATTGAAAAAGTATTCACACCCCTTGAAATTTTCCCCATTTTGTCATGTTGCATCCAAAAAGGTAAATGTATTTTATTGGGATTTTATTTGATAGACCAACTCAAAGTGGCACATAATTTTGAAGTGGAAGGAAAATGATAAATGTTTTACAAATAAATATGTGAAAAGTGGGGGGGGGGCATTTGTATTCAGCCCCTCAATACTTTGTAGAACCCCCTTTCACTGCAATTACAGCTGCAAGTCTTTTTGGGGATGTCTCTACCAGCTTTGCACATCTAGAAAGGGACATTTTTGCCCATTCTTCGCAAAATAGAAGGGTTAACACGCTGGCCCAAGCCATCTCATACTATGCTGGTTTTACTGTTCAATTGAACCTTTTTTATTTTTATCATTGATATTCATTCGTTTGGATATTATTTATTTTAATAAATTCCATCATTGGATTTACGCTATGTGAAGGTCTTCTCTCTTTTTTATGCCTTGAATATACACCCACATTTGGAGGAGACATACTTGGAGAGCTACATTTAACATTGCCTGCTGTTGGTGAGTTCCATCCATCTTCATAATCGGTGGCCTCTCTGGATTTCCATCAGACTACAGACGAGGCGATCGCATGGCTCATCCCGGCAGCCTGACTCCATATCTCCGTTTTCATACCTGATAGATCCACCACCGTACGTGAGTTGGGTCCACTACTTCTGGTAAGAGTACCCCCCTTTTTTCCTAATTTCCTTGGAAGGTGAAGGCACTCCCAGGTGCATCTATCCATTGTCCATATGTCTATTTAAGAGACTGTCTAACATCTCTAGCAGCAGTGGGTTTTCAGTCGTTGCTGCTGACTTTGGATGTTTCATGGACTATCGTGAGTCTGCTTTCACCTAAATTTGAAGTTAGTATTGTGTTTGTCCTTTTGCTATATGCCTATGGTTATACATAGGTCTGTTTTTTATTTATATATGATAGTGCGTTTTATTCCACAGCAGGTCACTATTACCACTATTCTTATGTAATCACATTTAAGTTTCATTACATATAAGTTTATTTTTGAGCACTTATAAAATACTGAGGTCAAATTCAGTCCCAATATCACAGTACCCTTGCTATTAGCAATTTTCACTAGAACTTCTGTGCGACTTACCATCGCATGAGGTCTTTTATATTTACCCTGTACTCTCCACTACGAGAAACTGATCATTTTATATATTCTCAGATTACATAACCCCTCTCATAAGGTGTGTCATGTTCACTTATTCTTAGCACTACACTTTTATTTACACATTTGTTCACAATTAGTCTTATTGTTGTGTTGGCTGCTCAAATTTGGGGTTGGCGCAGTATTTCATTACATTTTATTCAAAATAGCTGAAGCTCTGTCAGATTGGATGGAGAGCGTCTGTGAACAGCAATTTTCAAGTTTTGCCACAGATTTTCAGTTGGATTTAGGTCTGGACTGTGACTGGGCCATTCTAACACATGAATATGCATTGATCTAAACCAGGAATATGCAATTAGTGGACCTCCAGCTGTTGCAAAACTACAAGTCCCATCATACTTTTGCCTCTGGGTGTCATGCTTGTGGCTGTCAGAGTCTCGCTATGACTCATGGTACTTGTAGTTCTGCAACAGCTGGAGGTTGGCTAATTGCATATCCCTGATCTAAACCATTCCATTGTAGCTCTGGCTGTATGTTTAGGGTCGTTGTCCTGCTGGAAGGTGAACCTCCGCCCCAGTCTCAAGTCTTTTGTAGACTCTAACAGGTTTTCTTCTAAGACTGTCCTGTATTTGGCTGCATCCATCTTCCCATCAACTCTGACCAGCTTCCCTGTCCCTGCTGAAGAAAAGCATCCCCACCACATGATGCTGCCACCACCATGTTTCACGGTGGGGATGGTGTGTTCAGGGTGCTGTGCAGTGTTAGTTTTCCCCCACACATAGCGTTTTGCTTTTAGGCCATAAAGTTGAATTTTGGTCTCATCTGACCAGATCACCTTCTTCCACATGTTTGCCGTGTCCTCCACATGGCTTCTCACTAACTGCAAACAGGACTTCTTATGACTTTCTTTCACCAATGTCTTTCTTCTTGTCACTCTTCCATAAAGGGCAGATTTGTGGAGAACACGACTAATAGTTGTCCTGTGGACAGATTCTCCCACCTGAGCTGTGGATCTCTGCAGCTCCTCCAGAGTTACCATGGACCTCTTGGCTCTTCTCTAATGAATGCTCTCCTTGCCCGGCCGGTCAGTTTAAGTGGACGGCCATGTCTTGCTAGGTTTGCAGTTGTGCCATACTCTTTCCATTTTCTGATGATGGATTGAACAGAGCTCCGTGAGATGTTCAAAGCTTGAGAGATTTTTTTAAAACCTAACCCTGCTTTATGCTTCTCCACAACTTTATCCCTGACCTGTCTTGTGTGTTCCTTGGCCTTCATGATGCTGTTTGTTCACTAAGGTTCTCTAACAAACCACTGAGGGCTTCACAGAGAAGTTGTTTTTATACCCAGATTAAATTACACACAGGTTGACTCTATTTACTAATTAGATGGCTTCTGAAGGCAATTGGTTCCACTAGATTTTAGTTAGGGGTATCAGAGTAAAGGGGGCTGCATACAAATCCCCCCCCCACTCTTTTCACATATTTATTTGTAAAAAATGTTGAAAAACATTTATTATTTTCCTTCCACTTTACAATTATGTGCCACTTTGTGTTGGTCTATCACATAAAATCCCAATAAAATACATTTACGTTTTTGATTTTAAGATGACAAAATGTGGAAAAATTCAAGGGGTGTGAATACTTTTTCAAGGCACTGTAAATAAAACCTTTCAATGAATTTCAGAGGTGCATTGTGATTTATGTGTGTTTTCTTTATTTTTTATTTACATATCTTACCAAGAAAATAAGATTCAAGAATATTGCAATGAGAAATCAGACAATTTTGGAAGTGTTCATCTTCTCTGGATTGTCTGACCTTCAAGCTCTTCATCTTCCTCTTTTTCTCTTCTTCCTTCTTATCTACCTTCTGAAATTAATCTGGAATTTTCTGATGATTGTCCTCACAATCACAATTTTGAAATTGTGTATCAAGTTATCCCATAAGTTGCAGGAAAAAAGGTTAATTTTATACAATTTATTGCCACACAATTTCCTTTTTTTTAATAATAAATACATATTAGTAAAAAGATTTCAATGGGAAATCAGACAATAATAAATGAATTATTCCTCTCCGGATTGTCTGATATTCCAGCTCTTCAGGCCCCTCTCTTTCTCTTCTTCCTTCTCATCTACCTTCTGACATTATTCTGGAATTTTCTGATCATTGTCCTCATAGTCACCGACTCTCGCCTCCATGTTCCCATGTATTTCTTCCTTGGGAACCTGGCCAGTTTGGACCTCTGCTGTTCTTCAGTCACCGTCCCACGAATGTTATTTGACCTTCACACTAAGACAAGAAAGATTACCACAACAGCTTGTATAACACAAGTCTTCTTCTTTATGTTTTTAGTCGATACTGAGATTTTTCTGTTGACTGCCATGTCCTATGATCGATATAATGCTGTTTGTCAGCCGTTACGTTACACACAGATCATGAGTTCAAAAGTATGTGGTCAGTTGGTCTCCATTGTATGGTGCTTTGCTTTGACTAATTCTTTAGTTCACACACTTTGTGGATTCAATTTAACATTTTGCGGATCAGATATTATAGAAAGCTTCTTCTGTGACCTTCCCCAGTTGCTTCAAATCTCCTGCAGTGACATCTTCATCAACATTCTACTCATCTTTCTCCTTGGTGCCATCCTTGGAGGTGGCTCTCTGATACTGACCATCCTTTCTTATGTCTATATATTCAGAACTGTCCTGAAAATGCAAATTAAAGATAAAATGAGTAAAGTTTTCTCTACGTGTACGTCTCACCTGACAGTGGTCTTTTTATTTTATTGCTCCGCTATGTTTAATTATTTTCGGCCAAGTCCCAACCAACATTTTGCTGGTGACAAAGTGTTGGCCGTCTTTTACGCAATGATTATTCCTCTCCTCAATCCTCTGATTTACAGCCTGAGGAACCAGGACTTGAGAGCAGCAATTCACAATGGTTTTAGAAGGATTGTCTCCACCGTAATAGAAAATTCATCTACATTAAATCCTCATTTGTAGAAATTATCTAGACACAGAAGTACAGTATCTTTATATCTGACCTGTTTCTATAATTCATTGAAAAGCTGTTTTTATACCCAGCTGTAGAAATGATTTTATTTTTTGTTGTAAGAATTGTGATTATTAAGTGGAGTATCTTTCGTATAAGAGCTGGGTAGGACAGCTACGGTAGATTATTATACAAAACAAGTTTCCCAGGAAAAAGAAAGATCTGGGAACTGTTTGAGTGTCATTGTGGTAAATAGGCTTTCCATTTTCCAAAAGTGAGTAGAAGACACATTAGTAAAGCCCCTATATATACAATTTCCCCATTAGAAAATATCTACAATCACTTTCAGAATTTGAACCATGTATCTGACAATTCTGCTTTTCTTGTATTGTTAATTATATTTGGTTGTGTGTTAATATCAAACAGTTTGAAGACTCATTCTTTTACCTCAAAACATGTAAGGAACACATCAGCCAACCTCACACTTTGTCACATATTAGAAACACAAAGGTTCTATAATTTCTTTGCTGTGGTATCAGTACAGCCACCCGCTGATGTAAACACATTTGTATTGTTTCTTTGATACATTTATGGAATGGAGCCCCAACAAATGTCCTCTGAATACTTTTGTCTTTACATTTTACTCTGAGTTTTTAAAGAAATAAAATGCCACCCTACCATACTAAACAAAAAAAAAGATATACATTGTAAATATCCATTTGCTACATACTTGTATTTTATTTATAAAAAAGGGAACACAAGAGGGCATCAGACTTTCTACTTTCTACTTTTATAAACACATAACAATAAATCTTTAATAAAAAGTCCATATAAAAAAGTCCATGAAGGCCATAAATGTATGCAGCTAAAACAACTTAAGTGGCAGCTCCCCATAGAGTGAAGAATACTCTGCAAGAAACAACAAAGGGAACACCAGGGGTGGCGCCAGACTAATGCCCCGTACACACGGTCAGATTTTCCGATGGAAAATGTCCGATCAGAGCGCGTTGTCGGAAATTCCGACCGTGTGTGGGCTCCATCGGACATTTTCCATCGGATTTTCCGACACACAAAGTTGGAGAGCAGGAGATAACATTTTCCGACAACAAAATCCGTTGTCGGAAATTCCGATCGTGTGTACACAAATCCGACGGACAAAGTGCCACGCATGCTCAGAATAAATAAAGAGATGAAAGCTATTGGCCACTGCCCCATTTATAGTCCCAACGTAAGTGTTTTACGTCACCGCGTTCAGAACGATCAACTTTTCCGACTACTTTGTGTGACCGTGTGTATGCAAGACAAGTTTGAGCCAACATCCGTTGGAAAAAATCCATGGATTTTGTTGTTGGAATGTCCGAACAAAGTCCGACTGTGTGTACGCCCTATTAGTGTAGCAGATAAGTAACTGGATTTATTAAAAAGCCAAATGGCAATTTACATTGAGGTAAAGTAGAAAGGCATATTAAGGTCTGTAGACGGTGTTTGAAGGTTCCCTGAGGTCATCAATACAAATCCTGAAGGTAAAATGTTCCTGTGCCTTGTGTGTTTTCAAGGAGGAAAAGAAGGAGACTCAACAGGAAGTGAGCTGGAGGTAGCAGTAAGCAATGTGGAATGCAGGGACCACCTGTAGGGTCTGAGAAAGAAGTGTATTCTTTGAAATACGCCATCTGATTGGTCGATGGCACCCCTGCCAGATGCTGATGTCACTTCCGGTCCAGGGGTCCCTGCACTCCATGCTGGTTACAGCTACCTCCAGCTAACATCCTGCTGAGTCTCCTGCTGTTCCTCCTTGAGCACACCAGGCACAGGATCAGTTTACCTTCAGAACTTGAATTGATGACCTCGGGGAACCTTCCAACACCTGCCACAGACATTAAAGTGTTTGTTAGCCCAGCATTTCATATTCCTGATATGTGGCTGCTGCACCATGTACTTGAATGAAAAAATCTCCTGTTCTCTTTGTATTACTTGCTTTGTGTGAAATCCCTGGTGTTCCTGCCAGTCCCTCTGCTTTCCTATTATCTTATTATAAACTCACGCCACTAAGCTGGAGAACACAGAGTGGTCAACTCTCTAGCTATGCTGGGAACTCAGCCTGCTCTCCTCCAATGATCAGACTTTTCATGACACGCCCCTCCCCTGCACAGCCATTCACTAGAAAGTTTGATGTAATGCTGTGTCTCCTCCCTCAGCCCTTATGCAACTGAGAATGAGAGAGGGAATGTGATAATTTATAAAAAAAAGGGAAAAAAAAGGTACCGTATTTATAATCTCTATTTTTTTATTTTTATATCTATACACAAATGTTTTGCTTTTCATTTCAATTTTAAACTAATTGGGTTGTTTACAAGGTGATTGTTTACATATACTTTAATATGACTTTCTACTTTACCTCGATGTATAGTGGGTATAGAAAAGAATTACCCTCCTTCAAAAAAATCACATTTTGTTGATTTGCTGCCTGAAATGAAGACAGACACAGTTTTTGTTTTATTCAGCTGTATTCACTCTATTGTGGGGACACCAGTACAGTATTTGTAAATTGAAATCATATCCCCTCTCAGGCGTCTCTTCTCCAGAGAGTTCAGTGCTCGTAACCTTTCCTCATAACTAATGTCCTCCAGACATGGTGGAGAGAGAATCACAGAACATGCCTCTGCTCACCATGAGGCCTCTGAAGCATACCACCAGCACTCCGAGAAAATAAGATTTTTACAAGCTAAAGTGACCGACCTGGAGGATCGCTCCAGGAGAAACAACATAAAGTTCAGAGGTATCCCTGAGACCGTCAAATCTCCAGATCCAATCCATTACATTCAATAATTGTTTCTCAAGCTCATTCCCCAACTATCGCAAGCTGATAACGCTATTGACCACGCTCACAGGATTGCTAAACCGAACTACCTACCAGAAACAGTTCTGCGAGATGTACTGACGCATATTAATTTCGTCCAAGTGAAGGAAAGTATCATGTCTGCAGCCCGCACTACCACTCCCCTGCCAGACCTTTACTCCTCCATTTCACTTTACACAGATATATCGGTGGACACCGCACAGAAACAAAGAGAATTTGCCCAAGTCACTGCAGTCCTCCGAAATCGCAACATCGCATACAAATGGGGCTTTCCCTCTAAATTGGTGGTGACATTCCAAAACCAACCTCTGCTACCATGAAGTAACCTGGAAGAAATAAGGCAGGCCCCATACACCATAACAGCTGAAATGAGAAATCACCCCTTCTCTTTAAGCACACTGTGTACTATCTCTTGGACATGCATATGAATCCCCCACACACTGGGAGAGGCAGCTATGGCTCTTGATGTCATTCCTCAGGAAGCCATAGGGAAGGGGTAATCAAGCTAGGTATGAGAGGCAGCACAGCCCATAGACTTCAGTATGGAAGAATGGGAAAGTAGCATCCAGGGTGTAGGGTGGTATTTCAAAAGCCTCCCGGAGGCTCTATAATTGAGGAAGCAGTTCCAGCCCTGATGGCCTACATCCACATAGGGTCTTATTCTATGGGTTTATAAAGAGAGAGAGAGTGCTGAGACCTAAAGATTTGAGTAGATTGGATGGTGAGGTTTCAGATGTGCTGCAATGGGAAAGGCAGCAACAAGACTGCTATGGAGCCTGCAACAAAAAGGACTCACCTTCAAGAGAAAGCAGCAGCACTGATCAGCAGGCAGCATGCTCACCAACTTAGGATGATGCCCCACACTACCAAGCTACAGTACTGGCCTTTTCCATGTGCCAGACAAAGAATGGGCCTGTGGTGATCTGCATCATTTGCCTGCAGAAAAAAAACACCCTGGGCTTCACTTAGGGATGACTGTCCTAATCTCATACATGAATCACCACCAGAAGATGTAGTATGAGCAGCAGTAGTAGAAAAGCTCAAATTGCTAAACATCCATCCCTTTTTCTCCTTATCAAGTCCATTATGCCCACTCCTAGTTCCCAGAATCTCTTTATTAAGCTGTCCTTGCGTCTCAGACTGCAAGTTGCAACCAGTCCTCTTTTAGTAAAGAGATGTCAGGGTATCCATGGTTAAGGCAGCCACCGTCAAGCCCTGACCATTCTGTGTTCTTATCTCCTTTCCGATTTATACCTCTGAGCTCCCTCAATTTCAAAAGTACTGCATTTAATGCCTAAAGTGCAAGAGGCCCCTCACTCCACCACTTCCACATTCAACAGCTGTAAACCTTTAGAGGCTGAAGCTGGTACCTCATCAGCTTGTAAATAGGGATAAGCTATATGTTCAGTCTGAACTTAACCAACTGCTGTCACCCAAACTTCACTTACAGTGTGTGCTACATTTCTTGGGCAAAAATAACCAGAATCAGTCTACAACCCAAATCATATTAATTGGTTTGTGTGAAGTTATTAAATCGACAAACTATGGTGTGTATATATATATATATATTTGAAAATTGATCTTATTTCTTGAGACCCCAAAATGCCAGGACAGTACAAATACCCCCCAAATGATCCCTTTTTTGGAAAGTAGGCAATCGAAGATATTTAGTAAAAGGCATGGCAAGTTTTTTTGAAGTTGTAATTTTTTTAATTTTTTGTCACAATTTTTTGGAAAACAAAGAAATAAAATATTTTTTTCACACTTTTTTTATACCAGTGCAGTGCAGCCTCATCATATGACTGTTTTGTTGGTGATCAGGAATACTGACTGCTGACAGTATGTAAAAAAAAAATGAAATAACTTTTTATTCATGTTTTTAAACAATTTTTGATATGATTATTGACATGAGAAGACACACACATCCACACAGGTTAAACGGGATGGACTGGTGACTTTTTTCAACTTTATCAACTATATGTAACCCCATTGTTTCTCCTTGTAGTTATTTCATTTCCAGAAACATCTTCTGGAAACTTTGTAATCATTTTTTTTTTAACAAAGAAGCAAATCATCCTACAAAAGGTATTCTAGAGATAGCTCTAAAAATTCTATATACAGGGGGGTGCAAGCAGCATGGGATGGAGCAGCCGCTTCTAAAGAGAGCTCCAGTCCTCACAGGGCTTTCAGCCACAACTTCGGGGTCATAAATCTCTGTAATCGGATCAAAATACAGCCATCCCCGCACATGAGCTTCTGTGCATGCCTAATTTCGCGGAAGAAGAGATGTGGGAGCCACCAGAAGTCTCTAACTCACTATCTCCTCAGGTCACAGGAACGGGGCAGCATGGCTAAAAATGGCGCCAGCTCCCTGCCCACTTCATCCGCCTCCCCTTCTCCTGCAAAAGACCAGCAGCAGCAGAACACAGCGTCTTCTAAGAACTGTGAGTACATTCCCCTGTCAAAAGCAGATCTGGACATCAGTTTAGACAGTTTATATACTAAACTGCTCACTAAATTTCAAGCTGAGATCCAAAAATGCACAAGTACCCTGTCCCAAGAAATAGCAGCAATAGGCACACGCACAGACTTGCTCGAAAATAAGCATGATGAGCTAGCAATCGCATTAAGACCCCTTTCACACCGAGGGCGTTTTGCAGGCGCTATAGCATTAAAAATAGCGCCTGCAATCCGCCCTCAAACAGCTGCAGCATTGTCTTCAGTGTTAAAGTGCTTTCACACCGGAGCGCTGTGCTGGCAGGACGGGAAAAAAAGTCCTGCCAGCAGCTTCTTTGGAGCGGTGAAGGAGCGGTATGTTTACCACTCCTCCACCGCTGCTCCCCATTGAAATCAATGGGGCAGCGCTGGGATACCGCAGGCAAAACGCTGCTATTGCGGCGCATTGCGGGCGGTTTTAACCCTTTCTCGGCCGCTAACGGGGGGTAAAAGCGCCCCACTAGCGGCCGAAATGCGCCGCTAATCCGATGGTAAAATGCCGGTATAAATAGCGGCGTTTTACCGCCGACGCTATGGGCGGCCCGGTGTGAAAGGGCTCTTAACGATCTCTCAAGCGAGCATGAAACACTTTCCTCTGCACATGTGGAAGATTTGGACAACAGGAACAGAAGGAGTAATCTTAGAATAAGAGGAGCCCCAGCATCTATCACAGATTTAATCGCATACTCCACAAAATTATTCCAGTTTCTTTTGCCAGATTAAGTCCATGTCTTCCACTCCCTTGGGTGTACTCTTTCAGTATTGCCAGATCAAGACCCCTTAACCTTTAAGTGCCGAAACCGAATTTATCGTGCACTGAGGGCTAAACCGCCTCCTGACAAACCTCCCAGGGATATTGTATTATGTATGAAGGACTTTCTGGTCAAAGAAGAAATAATGCGTGCAGAACGTGGCATCGGAAAAATCACTTTGGATGGAGTTCAATTGCAGGTCCATCCAGACATCCCACAAGCAACACTTGACAGACGCAGAAAAATGAAGGAGATCACAACTGTTCTATCCACAGCAAGGATCCAGTACAGATGGGCATTCCCCTTCAAACTAATAACCCCTCATAATGGTACCACTTATGTGCCACCACCATTCTTGAAGGTCAAGACATTCTGATAAAACTGGGTCTTATGGATCCCAACAACCTTTCATGTACTCCAACTACGCCTCGTTCAGCTCCCATCTAGAACACCCCTGCCTCACGAGGAGATAGACGCAGAAGAAGACATGAAGCCGCTCACTGGAACTGAAATGAAATATGCAGCTCTTGTGAAAGATGACCAAAAGACCTTTCTTCTTCTCCCCTTTAGTTTCCTTTCTGCTTTTTTATTTTGGTGTTTTTTTATTTTTTATTTTAAATGTTTGGTTTTTTTTCACCCAGATTTATTTGAGAAGTTCAGGCAGTTATAAACATGCTCTCAAATTACCAGAATATATGCTAACTGCATTATCAGCCCTATAAACTAACAGAGTAAAGTAAGACTATACAGTTAAAATGGCTAAATTCTACTAAATATTGTAGACACACTGACATCTACTGCTGTAGCATGGCACCACCAACTTTTTTCCTTAAAGTGGATGTAAACCCCCCAAATTTTTTTTATGTCATAATGTAGAGTATAGGATTTCCTATCATTTGAGCCCAGTCTTGCCACAAAGAGTTAATCCAGCTCTGAGCAATCCTCTTTTATTGTTCAGTGAGATAAATCTTGACAAACAGAGAAAAACGTTGTCAAATCCTCCCCCTTGCTGTGAGTGACAGGTGATTTACATCTCGTGCACTAGCCCAATGCCGCGTACACACGGTCGGACTTTTCATCTACAAAAGTCCGACAGCCTGTCCGACAGACTTTCGACGGACTTTTGACGGACTTTTGGCGGACTTGCGGCAGACTTTCTTACGAACGGACTTGCCTACATACGATCACACACAAGTCCGACGGATTCGTACGTGATGACGTACACCAGACTAAAATAAGGAAGTTGATAGCCAGTAGCCAATAGCTGCCCTAGCGTGGGTTTTTGCCCGTCGTACTAGCACACAGACGAGCGGATTTCTGGGTCCGGCGTAGTTACGACGTAAAGATTTGAAGCATGTTTCAAATCTAAAGTCCGTCAGATTTGCGGCTGGAAAAGGCCACTGAAAGTCCGCTAAAAGTCCGGGGAAGCCCACACACGATCGGATTGTCAGCCAGCTTTAGTCCGTCGGCGTCCGTCGGAATTTTGTAGATGAAAAGTCTGACCGTGTGTACGCGGCATTAGAGACATGCATTATTTTTTAATTCCCTCCCCCATTCCTTTCTTCTGCCTCTCTGCCTCTTAGTGGCAGCTCTTAAGAAAAATTAAATCTCTTAAGAAAAATTCAGCCCCTGGTCCATACGGTTTCTCCTCGTTCTACTATAGACAATATCACCAACTTCTAATACCAAATTTAACAAAATTATACAACAACATTTTAAAAGGAGATCAATTCCCAGAAGAAATGTTACTCACCAACAAGTCCCTCATCCCAAAACCAAATAAAGAGCATACATTGCCCCAAAACTATAGACCAATCTCGGCAATAAATAACGATCTTAAGATATTTAGTAGACTCTTAGCCAATAGATTAGCCTCAATAATCCCCTCCCTGATTTCCCCTTATCAATCAGGATTCATACAAGGCAGACAAATTACTGACAATATAAGATTAGTTACAAACATAACTCAAGAAGCAAATATTAACTCCTGATCAGTCCTATTACTAAGCTTAGATATCAATAATGCCCTGTACACACGGTCGGACATTGATCGGACATTCATGGATTTTTTTCCGACGGATGTTGGCTCGAACTTGTCTTGCATACACACGGTCACACAAAGTTGTCGGAAAATCCGATCGTTCTGAACGTGGTGACGTAAAACACGTACATCGGGACTATAAATGGGGTAGTAGCCAATAGCTTTTGTTTCTTAATTTATTTTGAGCATGCGTGGCACTTTGTGTGTCGGATTTGTGTACACACGATCGGAATTTCTGACAACAAGCAAGCTCTCAAACTTTGTGTGTCGGAAATTCCTATGGAAAATGTGTGATGGAGCCCACACACGGTCGGAATTTCCGACAACAGGGTCCTATCACACATTTTCCATCGGAAAATCCTATCGTGTGTACAGGGCATAAGGCTTTTGATAGTGTTTCCTGGAATTTCCTTGATATAGTGCTGAAGAAATATGGTTTCAAAGGAGAATTTGCTCACGCCTATCATGCTCTTTATCACAACCCATCCACTAGGATAAGATTGCCAGGCTGTAATTCAGACTTTTTCAGGGTGTGCAGGGGTACACGTCAAGGTTGCCCCCTTTCCCCATTACTATTCGCTCTAGCGTTTGAACCCTTAGCAACAGCTATCCTATTACACCCTAACATCAAAAGTTATTCAACAAATAACAACACCTATAAATTAAGCATGTATGCAGATGACATGATTTTATTCCTCACACAACCAAACATAGCTTTACCAAACCTATTACATACCCTCATAGGCGTGCGCACAGGGTGTGCCAGGTGTGCCTGGGCACACCCTAATCGCCTTGTGTGGTGCATATTCCCCCCTATTTAGACCACTGATATTTCATCCCCCAAAAAAATGTTACAAAAGAAAATAATTTTTGGAAAAATAAAATAAAAAAAATTACACTGTCCACTGCCCTACTGACACCATCAGTACATATACACATGCATATGTATTTGAGCTTTGGGGTGCACACCCTAATGCAAGAGGTTGCGCACACCTATTACATACCCTTAATACATTTTCTTCTTTATCAGGATTACCGGTGAATGTCTCCAAATCTATCGGTAATAAACATTCCACCATCCCATTTGGACTCCCTACACTCCTCTTTCAATTTCTCCTGGTCGATGGAGTCTCTCCCATACTTGGGCATCTTTCTCATCCCAAACATCAATGACCTATCATCAAAAAACTACGTACCCTTACTACAAAAACTAAGATTGTCGCTTAAAATGTGGAAATCCTTCAAAATATCATTTTTAGGCAGAATCACAGCAATTAAAATGACAATCCTACCAAAGATATTATACCTATTTAGGGAACTCCCAATTATGGCGTGTACACACGGGCAGACTTTTCGGCATCAAAGGTCCGGCGGTCTTTCCGATGGACTTTCAACAGACTTTTGACGGACTTCTGACGGACTTTCGAACGAACGGACTTGCCTATACACGATCACACCAAAGTCCGACGGATTCGTACGTGATGATGTACGACCGGACTAAAATAAGGAAGTTGATAGCCAGTAGCCAATAGCTGCCCTAGCGTCGGTTTTCGTCCGTCGGACAAGCATACAGATGAAAGGATTTTTCGACCCGACTCGAATCCATCGGAAGGATTTGAAACATGTTTTAAATCTAAAGTCTGTCTGATTTTCAACCGAAAAAGTCCGCTGCAGGTCTGATGAAGCCCACACATGGCTGGATTGTCCCACGGATTCATTTCGTCGGACCAGTCTGGTCGATAAGTCCGCCCGTGTACACGGCATTAGACTAAATAAAATAATGATTACTAAATTCCAAACAGAGATTAATAAGTTCATATGGTTAGATTCTCACCCACGTCTATCAAGACTGGGATTGTATAAATCACAAAAGTGCGGTGGATTGGGCCTCCCAGATTTTTGGGTATACTATTTATCCGCCAGATGGTCTCAAATGGCACTATGGCATATTCTCAACCTTAAGATACCATGGGCTAGGTTCGAGAGGGATTCCATTCTACCATATTCCATCTTGGGCATATTATGGGGAAACAAGATTTCGAACCACACCATTGACACTCTTGACCAAATAGTTTCACAATCATACCAACTATGGAAATTATACAATAAAAAAATACAATCTTATATCTAAATCTCCCCCACATGCCTCTTTTGTAGGCGATCCAAAATTCTACCAAAATACTGGTGATTTCACATGGTGGACTAATAACAACCTGATATCCCTTTGTAATTTTATAGAAAACAACAACTTCACCTCATTCTCGACACTGAAATCCAGACACCGAATTCCCAACACGGAGTTTCATAAATTCCTTCAGATTAGACACTTCTTTAACACATATTTCCAAACAACAAATTCACATCCACCCTCATTCTTTGAGAACATATGTCTAAAATCACCAAGAAGATCTGGTCTGATATCAGAAATATACTCAAATTTAAGTAACAACAGAGAACTCCCCTATATGCTCAAGTGGGAGCAGGGAGGAGACTTCTGTTTTTCTGTTGAAAACTGGGACAAATGCATCAACAACTTACATAAATGTACTAGATCAATCACAATTAAAGAGACTGCATTCAAATTATTCACCAGATGGTACTATAACCCGGTTAAACGTCATGCCATTTTCCCCACAACCCCTCAGATATGCTTCAGGGGCTGCAACTCCATGGGTTCATTTTCTCACATTTTTTGGAATTGTGAGAAGATTACACATACAGGGGGTCCCCGGGTTACGAACAAGATAGGGACTGTAGGTTTGTTCTTAAGTCGAATTTTTTTGTAAGTCAGAACAGTACCTTTTTTAAGTGCAAATCTAGTCTCAGAGACAGGATGTAAACCCAAATCAACAGAGAAAGGCAACCGGATGGCAGGGGCGGCATGATTAGTTCAAATATGTTTTGTTTCTTTTATTTTTTTACTTTTTTATCACTTTTTTTAATTTTTATTTATTTGTAGCTTGTCGTTTACTTTTTTTTTAAATTTTTGTATAATTTTCTTATTTTTAATATTATTTTTCTTATTCTTTACTTTTTTTAATTACTTTTTTATTTTATTAATGTAAATATTACTGTATTTCTTGTTTTTATTTTATTTTTATTTTTTTTTATCAATTTTTTTTTCACTTAACTTTATTGCTATCACACAGGAGGAAACAATTCCCTTTGTGATAGCAATTGGAGGTGACAGATTCTCTTTATTGACCCTGTCACCTCCAAAACAGGAGTCCAGGAGCACAGCTGAGCACAGCTCTCCCCTCTCACTATTTTCATGGCGGCAGCGACAGGAGACAGCAGAGAGGAGTACACTGTATGGCACAGCAGGGAGATGGATGGTGAAAGCAGCCATCAGAGGCCAGGCAGGCTGGCCGGCCGCGGTGCACCTTCACGGGGCAGCGGCACAGGAAAGACCAGGGATCCTGGAGGCTTCGTTAGCCCACACTAGGCCAGACAAGGCCCCGGCCACGACGGGTAGTTTTAGCGGCCTAGCAGGCCACCGGACCGTACCAGGCCTGTGGATGGGCAGGCAGGATGATGAAGGGGGCCCACAGCCAAGCCAGGAGCGAAGGAAAGGCTCACTCCAGCAAGGAGAGGAAGATTCGGCCAGCAGTGACGTCATTCGGGCCCCGTTCATAAGTAGGAGTTGTTCGCAACTCGGATGTTCGTAAGTCGGGGACCCCCTGTATATGGAAACAATTAGAAAAATTTGCATCTAAAATGTCAAATAGTAGTATAAACCTAACTCTATACAACTGTCTCCTATTTGCTCCTATCATTGGGCTTCCCACCCATAATGTAAGGCTAATCCACACAATTTGTGTAGCAATTCACTGGTTGATGGCATTCCACTGGAAATCACCATCAGTTCCTCTAGCACATTTGAAAATTAGAATTAACTATATTAATTTTACAGGAAAAAAATATTTCACACACAACAGAATACTAATCATTTATATAATACAAAATGGGACCCTTGGTTTAAACATTCCAAACTCTTTTTCAATCCTGAATGATATTACTAGTCACAAAAGACAGAAGAGTATTATATGTTGTGTTCATGTATAACAAGCATAATGGTTATAGTTAATGCGTTAATAGACTAAAACAAAGTATATCTACCTTAATACACAATATACTCTGATTTTCCTTGTATGCAAGTTGCTTGTATTGTATTTATCTAGTTATAGGACAACTCTTTTTGTACCACCTTTTTGTACCCAATAAAAATAGTTTGTAAACAAAAAAAAAAAAAAATTCTATATACAGTATACACAGTAGTACAGAGTTCTCTTTGTTTTGGAAATTACAACAATAATTGGCACCAATCTAAAAGAAAATGAATCTAATATTTTCGATCAAGGGCACATGGATGATCAACTTTCACCAAAAGCTCAATACATTTTTGTAATAATTTTTTCATTTTTTTATTGCACTGATTTTTCATACTTTGATAATTTTCCAATTTCAGCCTTTTTTCAATTTTACTTCAGCACCAAAACTTTCCATTTAAAACTTAAAAAAATGTATAAATCAATAAAATGGAGGAACTTTTATCAACATAAGAGATTCAGCCATGCTCTGTTGTGTGTAGAGATTCATTTGATCCGTGTTTTAAATTATTCTCAGATGATTACAGAGCCAGTGTTCACCCCTGTGTGCTCCGGAGATGTCAGGGGAAATCTCTGTATTATAAATCTATCCACTAAAAGCAAAAAAAAGGACACTGTGACTAAAATGTCTCAGAATGATCCTCTCATGTTACTGTATCTATCCTCCGCAACATTTTCCTCCTATCAGATCAGCTACTATTGAACCCACCCTTGTAGATTAGAGTCCTCCACAGCTCAACTTGTACCGCTGCCGGGAAAATCTGAAACAACATCTGAGAAGAGGCTGAAACCAAGAAACATTTCACCAGCTGGTCATTTCTGCCTGTCCACGCTTATTTTTTTTTTCTTTTTATGTCTATTTTACAGGTACTATAGCTTGCAAATAATGTTATCATTTAGAAATATTAGCTCAGTCGTATTGATATTATATATATATATATTATATTGTTTATTTTTGTTTTTGCTCCTCCTCAGATATTGCTTATGAGATTATCACATACGGTATCGCACAAAAGTAAGTACACCCCTCACATTTTTGTAAATCTTTTCTTCTATCTTTTCATGTGACAACACTGAAGAAATGACACTTTGCTACAATGTAAAGTAGTGAGTGTACAGCTTGTATAACAGTGTAAATTTGCTGTCCCCTGAAAATAATTCAACACACAGCCATTAATGTCTAAACCGCTGGCAACAAAAGTCAGTACACCCCTAAGTGAAAATGTTCAAATTGGGCCCAAAATTATTTCCCAGCACTGCCTTAACCCTCTTGGGCATGGAGTTCACCAGAGCTTCACAGGTTGTCACTGGAGTCCTCTTCCCCTCCTCCATGACGACATCACCGAGCTGGTGGATGTTAGAGACCTTGTGCTCCTCCACCTTCTATTTGAGGATGACCCACAGATGCTCAATAGGGTTTAGGTCTGGAGACATGCTTGGCCAGTCCATCACCTTTACCCTCAGCTTCTTTAGCAAGGCAGTGGTCATCTTGGAGGTGTGTTTGGGGACATTATCATGTTGGAATACTGCCCTGTGGCCCAGTCTCTAAAGGGAGGCTTGCAGGCTTTCTTGTGCATCATCTTTAGAAGAGGCTTCCTTCTGGGACGACAGCCATGCAGACCAATTTGATGCACTGTGAAGCATATAGTCTGAGCACTGACAGGCTGACCCCCCATCCCTTCAACCTCTGCAGCAATGCTGGCAGCACTCATACGTCTATTTCCCAAAGACAACCTCTGGATATGATGCTGAGCACGTGCACACAACTTCTTTGGTGGACCATGGTGAGGCCTGTTCTGAGTGGAACCTGTCCTGTTATACCGCTGTATGGTTTTGGCCACCGTGCTGCAGCTCAGTTTCAAGGTCTTGGAAATCTTCTTATAGCCTAGGCCATCTTTATTTAGAGCAACAATTCTTTTTTTCAGATTCTCAGAGAGTTCTTTGCCATGAGGGGCCATGTTGAACTTTCAGTGACCAGTATGAGACTGTGAGAGCGATAACACCAATATTACCTAGGGGAGGGAAAATGGCTAATTGGGCCCAATTTGGACATTTTCACTTAGGGGTGTACTCACTTTTGTTGCCAGCGGTTTAGACATTAATGGCTGTGAGTTGAGGTATTTTGAGGGGACAGCAAATTTACACTGTTATACAAGCTGTACACTCACTACTTTACATTGTAGCAAAGTGTCATTTCTTCAGTGTTGTCACATGAAAAGATAGCAGAAAAGATTTACAAAAATGTGAGGGGTGTACTTACTTTAACTGATATTTTTGTATATGCAATCTTATTGGCTCATGTTCTCTCTCACTACCTAAAATTATGTTTTTTTGTCTTTTTAGTACATGCAATCTGTCACATTTTTAAATCAGGCCCAAGCTGATCATTGAATATTACACCGTTGTCATTCTTTACACGCATTTTATCTGTAAAATATTGTAAGTGAGTAGAAGTTAAATGATTTGTGTTAGGGCTTTTACATAGCTCAGTTAACTGCTTGACGTCCGACTCACATATGAGTACGGCGGCAGAGCTGCTCTCCTATGCTGGATCTCATACCTAGTATGTTGTCCAGCACTTCCGGGTAGGGGGCGTGCTGCTGGCGTGCTTGCTGTGCTGTGATTAGTCACAGCACAAGCTGATCAGCAGGTGCTGGCCAATGAATGATCTCCGGCACCTGCTGATGGGTGAGGAGGAAGATAGGACAGAGCTCCAAACAATGCAGAGTGCTGTCCTGCCTGTGTGGAAATGATGAGTTTTAATTCCCTGAAAAGCAGGGAATAAAATCCACCACAACTCTTAGTAAAACCACAACATAGTACACACATAAACACTTATTAGACACACATTTAACCCTTTGATCACCCTAGATGTTTAACCTCTTGCCAGCCAATGTCATTATTACAGTGACAGTGCATATTTTTAGCACTGATCACTGTATTAGTGTCACTGGTTCCCACAAAGTGCCAAAGGTGTCAGTTAGTGACATCTCTACTGTTGGCCAAACAAGAGTGATAGGGTGGCATTACATGATTTTTCAGAGGTGTCCTGGATGCACACACTTATAGCATTTCATAGTCCACACGGAATGGTCCACATAACCAGATGGTCACAAGTCAGAGGAGCACACACACGACATGCCTCTAGCAACTGGATCACTGCCCCATATACCCATGAGGAGAGGATATCAGGCAACTGCCGGGAGGCACCACCTGGTCCCTGGGTGACCAAAAAGTGAGGCTGACCTCCCTTGTTGTAAAACAAGGGGGTCAACAACATCCTGTGAGTGCGGACCTTTATAAGAGCACGTGATGACATAACATTACAAGAGGGCACTATTCCGGTGTTAAAGTGATTGTAAAGTCACATTTTTTTATTAAATATCAAAAATGTTATACCTACCTTCTCTGTGCAGTGTATTTACACAGGGCAGCCAGGATCCTCTTCTTCTTGGGTCCCTCTTTGCTTCTCTTGGTCCCTCCCTCCTGTTGAGTGCCCCAAAATCTTCCGGAGGTCAAGTAATTAATTAATCTTGCTAGTGAAGGAAAACTTAAACATTGGGCAGGGCCAGTTGGCTCTGGGCTATGTTATTGAACATATCAATCCCTTAGATTGGATGGAGAATGTATAAACAAATCCTTACATCGTTTTTATTTTTTTTGCACATCTTCATACTAGCTCCCCCTTCATTTCATTTAGAGGCAGAACTGACACTCACAATTCCCTAATGAAGATCCCAAATAAATGCTTTGCTCAAAACCCCAGCACTTCTATGGTTTAGGGTGGACCAGGTCTCTGCTCTGCATCTGACATATGACATTGATGTTTATTCCACCAGACTGGCTTACTGGCAGTCCCCACCCATGCCTACACTACGTTGACGCATTTCACCCATAGTGTGCCTAATTATAGTGGTGGTTACCTCAACAATTAAGCCCGATAGGGGCGAAACAAGTCAGTAGGGTGTGCCCACAGGCAGGGACCTCAAGCAAGCCAGTCTGGTGGAATAAACATCAATGAAGGGACATCATCAGTCTGCACAAATTATTGAAATATTACTCACAATTTACTGTAGTAAGGTCTCACTTTTGTAGCTTTATGAGCTCTGTGTCAAGAAACATGGAAGTGTGCTAATCTTCAAGAGAGAAATAACTGTCACATAATTAAAGCAAATCAATAGACTGACAAAAAAAAGTTTGTTTTCGCTTCAGTTTTTTTTTTTTTACATTTTTAAGGTCATTTGTTTTGATAGGAATTCGTAAATTCATAAATTTGTAAATTCAAATATTCGTAAATTCATTAATTCAAAAATTCGTAAATTCATAAATTCAAAGATTTGTAAATTTGTAAATTCGGAAATTCGAAAATCCAAAAATTTGAAAATCCACAAATAAGAAAGAAAATCTAAAAAAATTTAAAGAAAGAAAATCTGAAAATGCTAAAGAATAAACTAACTAATAATAACTAACTATTAAATTATGGGTATTTTCGTTCAAATTTGGCTGTTAGTGAACGTAACGAATATGAATTTATCCGAAGTTACGAATTATCTAAAATCTAAACAAATGGAATGGAACAAATTAATATTAATTAATAATAATAAAACGTTTTTTTATTAATATTATTATTGTTATTTATTTTTATTAATTAGTTACGTCCCATTCGTTTAGATACGGCATTCGTTATTTCGGATAATTCGTAACTTTGGATAAATTCGTATTCGTTACGTTCACTAACAGCCAACACCTTTAATTTAATAGTTAGTTATTATTTCAGATTTTCAAATTTCCGGGTTTTCGGATATTCAAATTTCCAATTTACGAATTTACAAATTTTTTGAATTTACAAATTTTCGAATAATCTAATTTACCAATTTAACACATTTTCGAATATTCTAATTTACGCGTATTCTGAAAAATTTGTTAAACGGGTTTTCGTTAATTCTGATGTTTCCAAATTAACTAATTTGTCAAAATTTGTTAAAAAACGAATTCGGAATGAAACGAATTTCACATGTCTACAAATCAATAACTATTATAAATATATAATACGGGGCCCTGATCTTCAGTGTGATATAGCATGGAAATAAATATGTTATTTAGTGATAGATGAAAAATTGTTTTGTCTTTTGTTTCCTATGATGCAGGAACAACTGTTGTCTTTTTAATGACGTACAATCTGAATAGGATGCCGATTCTCCTGCATCCAGCAGTAAATTTATTGTTTCAGACAACAGATGAGATATTCGGTTTGGTTTACTAAAGACAAATAAGCAAAAAGGGAAAAAGAAAGTTATTACAGATTAGTGAAACAATTTATGTCCCATCCAAAACTCAAACCACCTGCTATTCTGGTGTCAAGAATAAATATTCAATAATCTTTACGTGTCAAATCTCTTAATCATTTTAATATTTAATACCACATTTTTTTTAAATTAGGTCAAGTAATTCTGTGAGCTGAAGCAAATTGTTGAAAATAAAACACACAATTATTACCAACATATATTATATACATTAAATATAAAGAGTTAAAAACATAGTAATGAGAAATCAGACAATTGTAAAAGATCTAATTCTCTCCCCATTGTCTGACCTCCCGACTCTTCGGCTCCCTCTGTTTCTCTTCTTCCTCTTCATCTACTTACTGACATTAACCTGGAATTTGCTGATCATTGTCCTCATAGTCACCGACTCTCACCTCCATGTTCCTATGTATTTCTTCCTTGGGAACCTGGCCAGTTTGGACCTCTGTTTTTCCTCGGTCACTGTCCCACGAATGTTATTTGACCTTCATACCGAGAGGAGAAAGATTACCATGACAGCTTGCATAACCCAAGTCTTCTTCTTTACAATTTTTGGCATCTCTGATGCTCTTCTTTTGGCTGTCATGTCCTATGACCGATACACTGCTATTTGTAAGCCATTACATTACATACAGATCATGAGTTGGAAAGTGTGTGTACTGTTGATGTCCGTTGTGTGGTGTCTCGGTTTTTTCACTGCTTTCATCCATACATTTTACCTCTTAAAATTAACATTTTGTGCTTCAAACATTATAGAAGGTTTCTTCTGTGACCCTCCCCAGTTGTTTCTGATCTCCTGCAGTGACACCTTCATCAACATTCTGCTCATCTTTGTCGTAGGTGGCTCCATTGGAGTTGCGACTCTAATACTGACCTTCGTGTCCTATGTCTTTATATTCAAAACTGCTCTTAAAATGAAAGTTAAGGGCAAAAGAAGTAAAGTTTTTTCTACTTGCACCTCTCATCTGATGGTGGTCTCTATGTTTTATGGCTCTGGTTTTTTAAATTATTTTCAGCCAAGTGTTCATGTTCATGATCATGTTCTTGGTGCCAACGTGGCTCCCGTCTTTTTCCCAGTGATTGTACCTCTCCTCAATCCTCTAATTTACAGTCTAAGGAACCAGGATTTCAGAATGACATTCCAAAATGTTTTAAGGAAGATTGTCCATACATTGAATTAATCTAAAAAAAAAAAAAAGCTTCATTCCTAAATACTAATGAAAAGAAAAGAAGCGCCACCAAAGTGCAGCATTAAAAACATTGGATTTATTGACACAAGATTAAAAACACTTGTCTGTGAGGAGGGCATCCACCACTCACTCATTCCTGCTCATTGCAGTTGTCCAAAATGCCGGAGGGGATGGGGCATGGATGCCCTGTGTGACCAGGAAGTTCACATTGACCAGAATGGACCACAGGGTGGAAGTGATGTCACTGGGAAAATGGATGAGGAATTGATAGGCTACACGCTCGGTGCTATCTGCTCCTTCAAGAGGCCTGGGGTGGTATTGCAATTTGAGACCTTATATAGACAGGGGGGATACTACATGGAAAACAGCAGCTAAGGGACTACAGGTGGCAGCGGTTACATGAATGCACAAAAATGACAACAAAAAAGACTAGAAAGTTCAGGTAAATGCAAAGAAACTGATAAAAATTAAGCTAAACATAAGGTTATAGGTCACGATAGGCTTAGTAATGTTGTAAGGCCCAAATGGCTAATAACTACATACACATTGTACTTACTCAGACCAAAAACGAAAATTCGGCCGTGAGAGCAAACGATAGTGCCATCATGTAATGACCGATAAATCGTTCAATGGACATAAATGAATCTGTTTTTTGTTCGTTTTTTACATATACCTAGTGCAAACAGTTTGGACAGGAAACACGTTACCTTTCAATTAATCGTTCATTCAGGAGGAAATTTCCAAACTTGTCCTTCATTTTTTCAGCTAAAAAACGTCCCGACCGATTACCGATTTGTACCCATTAACTGGCCAAAAAACTAACGGTCTAAATGACCGGATTTCGAACAATTTTGTATGGCCAGCATAACTAATAAACTAACTATTAAATTATAGGTATTGGAATTTCCTTTCAAATTTGGCTGTTGGTAAACATAACTAATTTATGCAAAGTTACGAATTATCCAAAATAACAAATGTAGCATCTAAACAAATGGAACGCAACAAAATAATAATACCAATAAATAATAATAATAAAAGTTTTTTTAATATTATTATTATTATTATTATTATTATTATTATTATTAATATTATTATTAGTTTGTTATGTACCATTTGTTTAGATGCGTCATTCGTTATTCCGAATAATTCGTAACTTTTGATAAATTAGTATTTGTTACGTTCACTAACAGCCAAATTTGAAAGGAAATTCCAATACCTATAATTTAATAGTTAGTTTGTAGTTTGTATGGATAGGCGACAGTGTCAGAGAAGTGGCACCAACATCCCTGAAAATATATGTAAACAAGGGAATGGTTTTTGGTGGGATTTTAAGCAGTAAAAATACTAACAAAACACCAGAATGTAAAAAAATATAACAAAATTTATTATACAGAAGACAAATTTAAAAGTATTGGCTGTACATATAATACGCAGATATGAATACACTTCTAGTCAAATGATGGAAAGAGTGGTCACTCAACAATAACATGGAGCAACTTGTCCTGACATGTTTCCCGACATGTTTCTCCTCTTAGGGCTTCCTCAGGGGATGAAAAGTAGATGTGATACTGCATAGAACAGAGTACAGTTAAAGACAATACAAAATTATAATACATCAGAAATAAAGAATAGTAAAGTATGAGGAGGACAGAGATAGTCAACTGTAAGCACCACATCCCATAATTAAATGATAAGCAAAAACTCAAGGCTGTAAGGCCTAGAGAAGAGTGGGGAGGGGAGGGATCTTCCCCAGGGACTTTTAAGGTGCTATTTAATAAACAGTATATAATAAAAAATTCTGTACGATCATATAGAGTAAAATTAATATTTATTGATATTGAATCACATTAAAATATTCATGTCATACTTCAGGAGTGAGACATGTAGATAAGAACATTATAACATGAACATTGTCACCCAAAGGAATTTCTCGATTATATCACAATTGGATCATGCAACAAAAAGCAACTACTCAAAAGATGCCAAAACAATCTGCCGTTCTCGACATGTTTCGCTCTAGATGTGAGCTTCTTCAGGAGTTTAAAGGCAGTAATTGTGACGGACTCTAAATGATAGGAAAATAAACAAAAATCAATACATACATTTAAATGTGGAATAGAGAGCATCAAATTTCTTCCCTCGAATATGCACAAATTCCATTATCAAAATAGAGATAAATACAGAGAATTTAGATATAGGCATATAGGCATATAGGTTTCAAAATTGAACACTTTGATCAAGTATAAATGAACAATCAATCAAAATTTGTACATCTTACCAGGCTGTAGCACATTAATCTCTCATAAATATTTCAATGGATCGGTAATGTTACTGCTAGTTTCAAACCGGAAAGTTCTCATATATGAGGGATATCCATGCCATACTGTGACCACAGGGGAACATAAAGTGTTATGAAGCGGCCCTTTAAAAAGGGAAAATACATTCAAAATTTACCAAAAAATGGAAAGGGGAAAGGGGAGGGGGGGGGGGAGGGGGGGGCTGGGGGGGAAAACACAATCAAACTCTTTAGTGGTATAGTTTCTATGTTTTCAAAGGGATATATACCCTGAAAGTAGAACCAATTTGGGATATATTACCTGATACATAAGAGTATATCGGCAAATAATGTCATATAAATGGAAGTGGCATCATAAATGAGTAAAAATGGTGAAAGACTTCCACTGATAGCTGCAGGGATAAACGATCACCAGCAGAAATATTTTCTAAGTATAGAAGAGAAAAACAACGGAGGATCAATGGAGGATTCAAAGTGTAACTGAATGTCAGCTGATGACAGTGTCACACAGGGAAAACTTACTTTACAGGTGATGGTCCGGCATACAGACTGAGGAAAGCATCCCGCTACCTCTGTAGGATTGCACCGGTGACGGAGCTGTGGGCGGTGTGTAGCCGCCTTTATATACCCCCATCACGGCGGCGTCCGTTCTCGCCGCCGTGATGCGGACGCTCAATAGGGCCGGTCACGTTGGGACGTGGGGAAACGCAGTGACGTCAGATCTGACGTCATCGGCGTGTGTAAGGGTTACTGCGCATGTCTGCGCGGTTCAGGAGCCCGTGGGACATGAAGGCGCAAGAGGCGCCATTTTAGTTAAGGGAAACAGAGAGGTAACAACCGAATAGGGTATAGATTAAGGCTTAATGCCTAATTTAATTTTCAAAAGTGATAGAAAAGTAATTATATGTATTCCCTATATGTTTTTAATAGAGGCTCATGTTTATGCCACTAGGTCGGTATCAAAACCCATATTAGACGTGATCTGGCTCAAATTTAAGGGCCACCAGCCATAGGGACGATTGGTTTAACATCCCAGTGGTGGGTGCCCGGGGCGTCCGTGTGGTCCAAACTGACAAAGATAATCCCAATATGAGAATATTTCCGGCGAACAATTTAAGATAGTAGACAAAAACTGTTGAGTATAAAAAGCCTGGAAAACTTCATGAAATGAAGTTTGCAGCTACAGCCTGTAAGATATAATACAGTTAAAACAGTGGAAATTCAATGACAGAAAATATAACATACATAGAGATAGAGATGTTATGGTCATATTATAACTATTATTAGGTAAATTCTATGGCTCAAACATGTAAATGGTGCCATAGCATAGCATGAAAATACTGGGTATAATGAATGACCAAAAAGTAAAAAGAAGGGGAAAGAAGGAGAAGGAGGGGGGGAAAAAAAGAACCAACGCAAAGATAATACATGGCAGAAGATGCGAGCCTCATCCAGGTTAAGAGATTAAGGGTATTGTCATTATTTAAATAAATGGCTTGAAGCTAAACGCATCATTCATGCCAGGGTGTTGAAGAGCTGACAGTTTGTGTATCCAGCGTGCCTCTTTTTGTAGGAGGAGCCTGTCATAGTCTCCTCCTCTAACACCAGGGGGAATATGTTCTAGAGCAAAGAAATGTAAGCAGTTAGCGTCAAAATTATGTTGTAGGCCTACATGTCGGCTGATAGGGGTCTCCATTCTTTTTTTCTTTTTTTCTGTATGAGGGAAACATGATCCCTAATTCGACAGAAAAAGGGCCTCTTAGTTTTCCCGATATAAAACATTTTACATTCGCATAGCATAATGTACACTATACCAATTGATTGACACGTTACTGCAAATTTTGGTTTGAAACACTCCCCATTGGGCAACAAAAGGCTGCGAGTAGCTAAAATAAATCTGCAGTAGGAACAACAGTGGCAGGGTCTGCTGCCTTTGTCAGCATCTTTGATTTTGACAACGTGATTTTCATAGTGGCTCTGTACCAATGAGTCCCTCAGGGATCGACTTCGTCTGAAAGTGATCTCCGGGTATGAGTTAAGATGTTTAGCCACTTTTTTGTCTCCCATTAACAAATACCAATATTTGTTGAGAATGTCACGTATTTGTCTATGTTGACTGGAGTAAGTAGTGATGAGTCTGACGCCGGGATTAGCTTTTTTAGGTCTAGTGTTGTGTAAGAGAGAAACTCTATTTTGATTTTTAGCTCTTAGATATGCTTTTTTAAGGCACTTTTTGCTATATCCCCGGTTTAGGAAGCGTAAACGTAAACATTTAGCTTCCTTTTCAAAGTCAGACTCATCACTACAGTTGCGTTTAGCTCGCAAGTATTGCCCGTAGGGCACACTTGTAATCAGAGGAGTTGGATGAGAACTGCTGGCATGCAGTAGAGAATTACCTGCTGAGGGTTTCCGGTATAGGGTTGTTCTGATACTGCCGTCAGATTTAACTGTGATTTGAGTATCCAAGAAAGTCAGACTAGATTGACTAAATTCAACCGTGAATCTAAGATTGTACCTGTTAGTTTTTAGGCTTTCCAAAAAGGACAAAAGAAAATCTTTGGGGCCTATCCATATGAAAAAAATGTCGTCAATAAACCTCCTCCATAGGGGGATTAATTCCATATATTGTTGCATGTCATCACGGGAAAATAATTCCCGTTCCCACCCCCCCAGATACAGGTTGGCATAGGAGGGGGCGCATTTGGTCCCCATAGCCACCCCCTGTATCTGGAGGTAGTGGGATCCCCCAAACAGGAAGATGTTGTTGGAGAGGATGAACATTAACAAATTCAGGATGAATTCATTATATTGAGACGATGTCTCATGATTTTGAAAGAGAAAATCTTTGACGACCTCTACTCCCTGCTGGTGGGGGATAGAATTATATAAGGCCTCCACGTCGAGGGCTACCAGCCACGAGCCCACGGGGAGGAAAATCCCATCGAGGGCGCGTAGCAGGTCATTGGTGTCCTGAAGATAGGACACCAGACCCTCGACGTGGGGCCTGAGAAAGTCATCAATTAATTGGCTAGCTGTTTCGGTGAGACTGCCATTTCCAGAGACAATCGGGCGGCCTGGGGGTTTAGTCTGACTTTTATGAATTTTAGGGAGAGCGTATAGTGTAGGTGTACGTGGGGATGTAACATTCAAAAACTCCCAGGTAGATTTGTTGATAAGACCACTGCGGTAGGCCGAGCCTATTAGATGTTGGTAACGGTTAATGGTTAACGTAACATGAGTAGGTGATACCTTGCGGTACCACTCACGATTTTGAATAATAGCTAGTACCATGGACTCATATTGTCCCCTGTCCATCACCACCAAGTTGCCGCCCTTATCGGCAGGCTTAATTATAATGCTTTGATTTAGTTGTAAAGATTTTAAAGCCTTGATTTGGGAAGAAGTCAAATTGGCTTCGGAGGTGTTTTTCCATCTAGTTTCCATAATTTCTTTGGTGACTTGGTTAGTGAATGCCCATACGTTCGGATTACCTTGAAGGGCAGGAAATTTGGAAGATTTGGGTTTGTAATTACGAGGTACGGTATTGGACAGGGGACACCGGTGGGCCAATGGAGGTGGGGGAGGAGGCGGGGGACCAACAGCCGTCTCGAGGGCGAGAGCCTCTAGCAGGTCTGTTTCATTGATCCCCCCCTCCTCCCACAGCTCCATTAGGTCCTCCATGGCCTTGATATCATTAATGGACATATCCTTCCAAAGAGGATTGTCCAGAGACGAACCCTGAATTGATGGAGGTGGTCTATCATAAAGGATTTTAAACATAAGTTTTCTCGAAAATAAATTGAGATCTTTAATTAATTCAAAAGGGTCTACCCTTTGTGTAGGGCAAAAGGTAAGGCCCAATTTTAACACAGAAATTTGTTCTGCCGACAGAGGACAGGAAGAAATATTGATCACCTCGAGTTGAGTTTCTGGGGTTTGGGATTCCCCGAATCTGGGTTCATGATTCTCTTGGTATCGGGCATCAATTGTGTGAAAATTGGGGCTGGACGAAAATCCTGTTGCGAGGAAAAAGTGTTAACGTTACTTACCGAGGTGCTCGGACCGATAGTGAGTGCACAGGTGGTTGTGCAAGTGTTAGAAAGAGATTCAGAATGTGTCGGTGCGCTGGTGAGTGAGCTTTTATTCGCACCCGCTCGAGTGACCATGGGTGTCTTAGGGTTAAACGTGCGTCTAGCTGTGCCTGTGGGTGCATTTTCTTTGAACTGTTTGGAGTTCAATGAATCCTGAGTTCTGGTGAGCCGCGTGAATTCTTGTGCCTGTAATGAGGAAATGGAAGAGACGGATGAATCAGAGTCACTAGGTTCACTATTCGCCTGTCTGGTTTGACGTGTCTGGTTATTACGTTTTTTCTTCTTATAATTGTTTTGGGACCAATTATAGGCTTGTTTGTTGTCATAAGCTAGTTTGTCTCTAATATATTTTTTTTCTTTCGTTTTTAAAATCTCTGTTACATAGGTTTCTAGATTACCCTTGAGTTCATTTTCACGTGTAGGAAAAAGACTATCTGAAATAATTGCTGGATTGTCATGGTATAGTTTCTCAATTTCCTTATCCACAAGGGACAGCTCGGCAGAGTAATGCTTGCATAGAAGCTCCATCATTTTGCTGGAGCAACTTTGCAAATTATCCTCCCATTCAGATTTAAATTCTGGCTCTAATTGGGTGATGGTGGGGAAGATCTGAATTCTTAAACCCCATGGAGTGATATTCTCCTCAATGTATTTAAGGAAGTACCATCTATTCCAAAATAGTCTTGATTTTTTCTCGAGCATGCGTTGCAGCCTCGAAAAAAAAACGTTCCATAGACAAGCCTCCACTGGAGGTATTTTGTGATTTATGGATATGATCCATCAAGCCATCAAAGGCCTGTCCACAATAATTAGCCATTATACAAAGCCAATGAATCTAGACAAAATCAACCCCAATGTAGCAGGTAGAGAGAGACTTAGCTTAAAAACAAACACTAAATTGAGTATTGTCTGATAGTGATAAACAAAAATAAGGCCTTACAGCCTTGAGTTTTTGCTTATCAGAAATAAAGAATGATGATGAATATGCTGTTGTTCGCCCAGCAGCCACTGGGCTGAACTACAGGGACACATATGCTACTGCAGGACACCAGCTTTAGAGACAAGTGTCGACCTGTGCAGGTAGTTTATGTCCCTGGATATTGAGTTAATTGCAAAACCTAGTTTTCTGGTACATGAATACCCCTCCATTTTAAAGTGCTGTATCCATAAAGCTGTATTGTAACATACTTGCCATAATTGTTTTTTAACAATTTTTTTAATTGTCTTTAAATAAAACTTGTTATATTATACCTTGAGATGACTATTTCTTATAAATCTATTTTTTCTGCACCCTAAAAATCCCATAAAATCCTCCTATATCTGTTTCAATTTCAGTCCATCTATTGGGAGCAGCTTGACTAGACCAAGAACCAACGGTACGTAAATATGTGGCATAATAATAGTACTTTATAATATTGGGGGCTCACAAACCGCCTGGAGTTTGAGGGGAGAAAATTACAGATCTAGCAATTTGCTGGGCTTTATTATGCCAGATAAATTTTAGGGACCAGCAGTGTATGACTTTGAGCTGAGGTAGGGGTATAGGGATAGTTAAGGTTTCAAAAAGATATAATAGTTTAGGTAGAATGGACATTTTTAGCACGTTGTTCCTCCCCAGCCATGAAATAGGGTAGGTATCCCATTGTTTCAACATGTTTTGGATTTCTTCAAAGAGAGGGGTGTAGTTGGCATTATATAGGGTGACGTAGGTGGGTGTCAGGTTCACTCCCAAATACTTGAGGGAGTGGGTACACCATTTATAGGGATATGTTTGTTTCAGGGTGGCTAGGAGGTCAGGTGGGAGAAGAATGGGAAAAGCTTCAGTCTTGGAAGTATGAACTTTATATTCCGAGAGGGAACCAAAAAGGGATAACAGATTATGTAAAGAAGGAAGTTAAGATTAAAAGAATATCATCAGCAAAGAGAGAAAGCTTTAATTCAATCTGCTTTATCAACACTCCTCTTATGTCTGGGTGGGGGCGTGTATGGCTGCGGCCAATGGTTCCAAGCAAAAAAGACAAAAAGGAGAGGTGATAGGGGACACCCCCGTCTGGTACCATTAGACATTAAAAAAGGTTGTAAAAAAAAAAAAGCTGATAACTGTACTTGAGAAGTGAGATTGAAGTACAAAATCTTCAGGGCCTCCAAAAAAGGACCCTCAAACCTATAACGGGAGAGGGTGGCAAACATAAAAGCCCAAGAAAGCCTGTCCAAAGCTTTTTGTGCGTCCAACGCTCAGTATAAGATATGATTATTACTTCCGTATATAATGACTTATGTGTCCTTCTTGTACTCATAGTATATGAACATTAATGTACTGAACTTAATATGTAAAATGTATTTTTTGTTTGCTTTTCCATTATGACTTGGTGATATACCGAAACATGTACCTGTGCAATGTGTGTAACAACTGTTTAAATGTTTAAATGCTTAAATGTTTAAATATTTGACTGTTAAAACTTTATAAAAATTTTAAAAAACTATTGAATGAAAAAAAAGATTATTTACGGATGACCCCCACTGACGTCATGGGGAATGCCACAGGGAAGTCACCGCCAAGTCCCCGTGCGTCAGAGGGGGGGCGGGGTCACCGAGTGGCCCTGCCCTCCATTATTTAAGACGAGAAGCGTCACACAGCGGGAGCCTCCCATGGATGCGGAGCGGTCCGAGAACGAAGAAGGGAAGAAGACGCCGCAGAGGAAGATGCCGGATGAGAACACCGGAGGAAGAACCAGAAGTATCAGAAGAATATGGGGGAAGAAACCGAAGATAGATGAAAGAAGATAGAAGAAAGAAGATAGAAGAAAAAAGATGGAAAGAAGAAGCATTTAAATAAAGGAATTGTGAAAAACTGTCTCTTGTCATTTTTAACATTTTTGACAGTTTTTTTGTGAAATGGTAGGGGTACTTTTGTACCCCCTTACCATTTCACACAGGGGGAGGGCCAGGATCTGGGGGTCCCCTTGTTAAAGGGGGCTTCCAGATTCCGATAAGCCCCCCCGCAGACCCCCACAACCACCGGCCAAGGGTTGTGGGGATGAGGCCGTTGTCCTCATCAACATGGGGACAAGGTGCTTTGGGGGGACCTCAAAGCACCTCCCAATGTTGAGGGCATGTGGCCTGGTACGGTTCAGGAGGGGGGCGCTCTATTGTCCCCCTCTTTTCCTGCAGCCTGCCAGGTTGTGTGCTCAGATAAGGGTCTGGTATGGATTTTTGGGGGGACCCCACGCCAATTTTTTTAAAAATTTTGGCACGGGGTTCCCCTTAAAATCCATACCAGACCTGAAGGGCTTGGTATGGAATTTAGGGGGACCCCCACGCCAGTTTTTTTTTTTATTTTGGTTCGGGGTTCCCTGTGGGGAATTCCCATGCCGTTTTTATCAATGAAATTGTATGTGTATTGTCAGACCAACAATGCAATAGCCGCGAGTATTTTTAAATTACTTTTTTTCCTTTGAAATGTCAACACGGGAAACATGCACCCCTTTACAGGCATACTATAGACACCCCCCGAGGTACGAAATTTAAAGGAATATTATACTTTTATTGTTTCACTTTAAGCATTATTAAAATCACTGCTCCCGAAAAAATGTCCATTTTTAAAACTTTTTTTTGCATTGATCCATGTCCCCTGGGGCAGGACCCAGGTCCCCAAACACTTTTTATGAGACTACCATGCATATAAGCCTTTAAAATTAGCACTTTTGATTTCTAACGTTCGAGTCCCATAGACGCAAAGTTTTGGTCTGTTCACAAGTTCTGGTGCGAACCGAGTCACAAGGTACCCCAATATTTCCTTGGTTGGCCTCACCACTTCTATTAATGATTACTGCTGTCCCTTTTGTTGGGTTTTGCGCTCATTTTTATGGTTTATGGTTTGAGTCCATCTCTCCCTCTCCATGGCTGCAGTTTTAGCACTGTAACCCCAGGGATTCCTCTGGTGGCATTTTTTGTTGAAGTCACATACTATAACAGTTTTTCTTACTTGATTTGTTTGTGCTAGACTGTTTGAAACAGTTATTTAAGTGGGCTTATTCATCCCCATTCTCAACAATATATTAGTAGCTTTTCTGTAGGCCACCGATATCCTCCCGAGGTACTAGTTATTTTTCATGATTGTGTGAAGATGTCATCTCTATTATTTTCCCTAAATACTATGTTTTAACCCAGCTAAGGCATGGTTATTCCCTGGGGAAAGTGGGATAGGGAGAGGGGGAGAGGCCTGAGGAGAGAGAGGGGACAAATCTAAAAAGCAAAAATAACAAAAAAGAGAAAGAAAACCACCCAGAACACCCCCCGCCTCCAACAACCCCCACTCATCCATCTCCTACGCAGCACACAATAATCAGAAAAAACGGAGAGAAAGTCCGAATTACTGCACTACAGCAAAACCCAGAATAAGAAAATAAATAAAACAATATACACAATAATACAGATACAAAGTCTCCAAACATTCATAACATTTTAAACAAATGATATGTTCAAAACAATGAATGAATCAAAGAAATATAATGATATTATTAGGCCCAATGAACTAGTGAAGAGGCTTGGAAGGATATATCCTTGGCGTATAGCATAGAAAGGCAGCGCACCACCCGTGCAGACAAAGGATGTATATAATCCTGATAGAAAATCCCCCTCGTGATAATAGTAAATCACGCTGACGCAAAAAGTGTAAATACACCACCACATAAAGTGCACGCTTACCAGCTTGCACAAGCTGAATCACTTGTGGCTAATACCTAGCCAGAGCCTTTTATCTCTAGGGGTGGCAAGCAAATGCAAAATCGGACCAGATAAAAATACCAACACACTGGCAAACCAGATGGTCATATCCTTCCACAGGGCTCAATGATCCAAAATACTACCATGGATGCTGTGCTCATAGCAACCCAAAAAAAGAAATTCTCACCATAGTGTAAAACCAAACTAGGCATTTAATAGATACAACTGTAATACACTTACATCTAGGTCAAGTACAAAAGCATGGATAAAAAAATGTCTGGCTCGATGCAAATGCCCGTCCTTCCTGGATGTTGAACAGCACGGTGTTTCATCACAATCTGACATCTTATTTATAGAGGCTTCAGAATGTGTCCCTCTATCAATATCAAATTTGTTATGGCTTGAACCCAAAGACTGTTCTAAAATACATAATCCCATAACTAAACACTTTTTATCTCTCTAGGATAAAATAAAAATAAAATATCTATTACAATCTCCACACAATCCCCTCCTATCTTTTATCAGAAATCCGGCCTTCTATCCAGCATGGATCTAACCGAAATCATTTAAAGCTTGGACAACTTCAGGTATTCAGACACTACACGATTTTGTTGCATCTAAATCATTTCTTCCATTCCCAACGCTTAGAGAAAATTATGATCTACCAAACTCTGAAATATTTAGATATCCCCAAATCAAAAACTTCTTTACACCTTTCCTAAATGTGGAAATACCCTTGTCTCAAGTATCCATTTTTGAATCAATCTGTAATAAAGACCCATTTGCTAAAGGAATAATTTCATCACTTTATAATCAACTATTTGGAGTCACACATTTTGACAAACCTACTTACGTTCAGGAATAGGAGGAGGATCTGGGGCGAACTTTAGAGGACATAGAATGGTCAAGTTTATGGCTCACATCTAAATCATCTTCACCCAATGTTATGGCATTGGAAGCAAACTATAAAGTTCTAACCCGATGGTACCTTGTACCTGCCAGAGTGGCTAAATATTTACCTAATACCTCAGCTCTTTGTTTTTGAGGCTGTCCAGACATAGGTACACATTTACATATATGGTGGACGTGCCCCTTAATCCAAATTTTCTGGAAGGAAATTTTTGTGATTGCATCTAAAATATTCAAAAGGGTAATACAACCAGACCCATTCATAGCTGTGCTTAACTTGAAACCGGAATGGTTAATATTTTCTCAATACAAACTTATGGTTCAACCAGTAACGGTAAAGCAAACAGTGGCCAAGGCATGGAGATCCCATATATTAGTACTGGCCGAAACAATTCAAAGAATAAATAACACAATGCCTCATGCCAAGATGGTAGCCATCGACCATAACCAAACCCCAAAATTTGAAAAATGATGGCATCCTTGGATAAAACATCAATTTCTGTCAAATTTCAATGACTCTGTCCTTTTGCCATGGTAGCGGATTAATTGACTTATTGAAACATCCATTTCTAAGCTTCATGGAGAAGCCAATGGACGATAAACTGATGAGTGGATCGACCTTGTGGACTATATCTTTGTCTTTCTATCCTTTCTCTTCCTTTTCTTTACTTTCCCCCACCTTATGATCAAAGCTCTTTATCAGAATACATCCAATCCGTACACATATAACTATCAGTTAATATTTATAGGTGGCATAGATTTCTCAAATATCTCCAAAAGAAATTGATGTATTACTTTCCACCTTTATTTTAGGTTTTGTGTACCTGATTTTTAATATTTGAAAATTTCATGTTAAATATTTAAATAAATTCTAATGTATAACAAGGAGCTTACTTTATATATCCTTGTAAACGTACTTCATACATCTTTATATTACTGTATGTTCAATAAACCTTTTTTGACAAGGAAAAACAGGATGCAGCTGTGGAGGGAAGCAGAGTCCGGTCCGACACCTTGCGAGTCTGTATGATACTCAGCGTGCGTCTCGGCGTGTGTCCCAGCTGTATGCAGGAACAGAGGACTTGTGTACTGCGTGTTGAGGAAATTTGACGTCAGGCTCGACACGCAGTACACAAGTCCTCTGTTCCTGCATACAGCAGGGAGCCTACCCTCATCCCCAGGGGATGTCCCTATTGGCAGTAAGGAGGCAGAGATGGCCTGATATGATTACTCCTGGTCTGTGCGTCTTTTTTTTTCTTTCCAGTGAGTCATCGTAATTGATGATGGATTTACAATGAAGGACTTTTTGGGGATTTTTTTTTTTTTAATAAGGGACTTGTCAAATGTTTTTATTACAAGGTGACTTTTTTTTTAATGAATAGAGGTACTATTTAACATACTTATTATTAAAGGGAGTTTCCAGATTCTAATAAACCCACAGGCCCCCACAGCCACTGGTGGATTTGGATTCAGACATATTGGGACTGGCATTCATATTTGTTCTTCTCACTTATTATTTACTATGACAAAATATTTGTTTGTATGATTGTTGATTGTCACAATAAGTGCAACAATAATCAGATGGAAACTTGGCCATTTTTTCTATGGAAGGAGGCTTTTTTTAGCTCCATCAGAAATAGGCTTGGTCCTGCTCCACATGGAAGCAGAGGACATGATTCAACCACCTTTAAAATCAAAACAAGGCTTGGATTGTTTCATTTACATGCATGGCCTTCTTCTCTTGAATGGAGTATACATTAGCATGGTGAAGAACATGACGTCCGCACAACCGATGACATCAGACATGACAAAACATGTAGGGTGGAGCGTAGGCTCATGATGTCACCACAAATGCTGTTATTAGGAAGTGGCCAGCTTCTTTCCTGGGATCGGTATTTTTAATAACCACTTGTACATTTTAACATTGTGAGTGGTTAGATATATTTTTTAACAATATATACATACAGTTTTACACAATATGAGTTTCCCCGATTCTCTTTTATGGTATGGTGGACTATTTGGGTTTACTGAATGGGATACCATGAAGATTTTGTATAGAGATTTGGAGGTGATACCAGGTCCCCCACAGACGATGTTATAACCTACATGCCCATGTGACTCTTGTTCTGGTAAGAATCCTCTTAATCTTAGGTAATGGTGCACTTTAGTGTTGCACGCATCTGGATATATCAACATTGGTGAATTTGGATTCAGACATATTGGAACTGTTATTCATATTTTTTCTTCTCACTTTTTATTTACTATGGCACAATATTTGTTTGTATGATTTTTGAGTGTCACAATAAGCACAGAAATGTGAATTTATATATTTCACATTACCATGTCGTTCTTTTACAGCAGGGATTTTTGACCCTATATTGCATCCATCATCCCATGATTTTTCACTTTTAAGAAGATTACGTATCTGGAGAAGACCAGCCACCATCTTTACCACATTCTTCCAGAGAGCTCATTTCCTCCTAAGTGGCAGCCTCCCTGGTAAGACCTGGACATTACTTACACCCAGCATCTGTCATATCCTTTGGGAAGTCATCTATTGTAATTTTGTATTCACATTTTATATAATTCTGTCCATTCCTTCCAGTTTTTTTAACTTCTTGACCATTGGAAGGTTTTACCCTCTTTTTGACTTGAGCATTTTTTGCTATTCAGCACTGCGCAGCTTTAACTGGCAATTGCTCGGTCATGTAGCACTGTATGAAAATAAAATTTTTAACATTTTCTTTCACAGAACTAGAGCTTTCTTTTGGTGCTATATAATCACCACTGGGCGTTTTATTTTTACTATATAAATCAAAAAGTATCAAAAATTTAGTAAAACAAAACAAGTTTTACTTTGTGTCTGTTATATATTTTTGCCAGCAAAGAATCTTCATAAATTGAGACCATAATGTATTCTGCTACATTTCTTTGGTAAAAAAACAAAACAAAATCAGTCTACAACCCAAATCATATTAATTGGTTTGTGCAAAATTATTAAATCTAGTATTAGGAAGTGGCCGTATCAATTCCCAAGATCGGTATTTTTATTAACCACTTGTAAATTTTAACCTTATGAGTGGTTAGATATTATTTTTAAAATTAAAATAAAAGGAAACATACAGTTTTCCCCGATTCTCTTTTATGGTATGGTGGACTATTCTGGATTACTAGATGGGATACCATGATGATCTTGTATGGAGTTTTAAAGGTGATACCAGGTCCCCTACAGACGATTTATTACAGCAACCTACATGCCCATATGACTCTTGCTCAGGTAAGAGTCCTCTTAATCTTAGATGGTGGTGCACTTTAGCATTGAAAGCATCTGGATATACATCTTTCTCTTATCATCACATTGGTGGATTTGGATTCAGACATATCAGGACTGTTATTCATATTTTTTCTTCTCACTTTTTATTTACTATGACATAGTATTTGTTATGATTTTTGATTGTCACAATAAGCGCGGCAATGTGAATTAATATATCTTACATGACCACATCACTCTGTTACAACAGGGCTTTTTTACACTACATTGCGTCCATCATCAGATGATTTCTCACTTTTAAGAAGATTAAGTATCTGGAGAAGCCCAGCTGGTGGTATATTTTTTTGGGTGATGACAAACAATCCAAAAGCCTCCACCCCCCCGGTCAGTCGGTCACCAGCCCCGCACTTACCCCATCTAGGTCACGGGCAGCACTTTCTCCAGGCGGTGGGTGGCATCTCCTCCTCCTGGTGCTTCACAGAGACTTCCCCTGCATCTCCTCCCTCCTCCTCAGCAGCCAATAGGATCGCTTCTCCTCTCGGCCAATCGGATATAAATGGGTCCACTTCCGGATTGGCCAGGAGGAGAATTATAAAAGACAATAGCAAATATTAATTTGCTATTGTCACACAACGGGGTGGGCTGGGGGCGCAGTGCTCTGTGCCCCGAGCACACCCCTTTTTTGAAGTCTGTTAGGGCCTCTGGCTCTAATCATGTGCTTTAAAAAAAAAACATTGGAATCCATGCGTCCGCATGTAGATTAGGGAATCCAGATGCATGGATTAGGGGGGCTGCACCCCTGCACCCTGCATTACGGGCCACCCTGCCAACTACCATCTTTACCACATGTTGCCAGCGAGCTCATTTCCTCCTAAGTGGCAGCCTCCCTGGTAAGACCCGGACATTACTTACACTCAGCATCTGTCATATCCTTTGGGAATTCATCTATTGTAATTGTGTATTCACATTGTATGTTATTCTTTTCATTCTTTCCAGTTCTTTTTAACCTCTTGACCACCAGAAGGTTTTACCCTCTTCTTGACTAGAACATTTTTTGCTATTCAGCAGCACTGCACTGCCTTAACTGGCAATTGCTCTGTCATGCAACGCTGTACAAAAATTACATTTTTAAGATTTTCTTTCACAGAACTAGAGCTTTCCTTTGGTGCTATATAATCACCATTGGGCTTTTTATTTTTACTATATAAATGAAAAAGTATCGCAATTTTTGAAAAAAAAAGTTTTACTTTGTTTCTGTTATACATTTGTGCCAACAAATATACTTCATAATTTGAGGCCAAAATGTATTCTGCTACATTTCTTTGGTAACAATAACCAAAATCAGTCTACAACCCAAATCATATTAATTGGTTTGTGTTAAGTTATTACATTGATGAACTATGGTATATATATAAATGATCCCTTTTTTGGAAAGTAGACAATCCAAGATATTTAGTAAAAGGCATGGCAAGTTTTTAAGTTGTAATTTTTTCTCACAATTTTTTGGAAAACAAAGAAATGAAATATTTTTTCACACTTTTTTTTCATACCAGTGCAGTACAGCCTCATCATATGACTGTTTTGGTGGTGATCAGGAATACTGACTGCTGACATTATGTAAAAAAAAATTTTAATAACTTTCTATTCATGTTTTTAAACATTTTTTGATATGATTATTGACATGAGAACACACACACACATCCAAACAGGTTGAACGGGATGGACTGGTGACTTTATTCAACTTTACCAACTATATGTAACCCCATTGTTTCTCCTTGTAGTTATTTCATTTCCAGAAACATCTTCTGGAAACTTTGTAATCATTTTTTTTTAACAAAGAAGCAAATCATCCTACAAAAGGTATTCTAGAGATAGCTCTAAAAATTCTATATACAGTACAAAAAGTTCACTTTTTTTGGAAATTACGATAGTTGACACCAATCTTAAAAGAAAATGAATCTAATATTTTTAATCAAGGGCAGATGGATGATCAACTTTTACCAAAAGCTCAATTCATTTTTTTAATAATTTTTTCATGTTTTTTTTTTTATTGTACTGATTTTTCATACTTTGACAATTTTCCAATTTTAGCCTTTTTTCAATTTTTCTTCAGCACCAAAATTTTCCATTTAAAAGTTCAAAAATGTGGACTTGCCCATATATAGTTATTTTTTAGGTGGAAGTGAAGGACATATTGAACTCTATCACTTCCGCCTCTCTACCCGTCTCAATGTCTGTTTGTCTATTGGGTTTGATAGAGACTATCTTTCCAACAGTGTCTGACCGAGTGTTTGCCAATATATCATTATTCTATACAAGAAATGCTATTGCGTTGCATTGGAAGAAACCTCGTCCCCCCGCGCTCCCATATTGGAAGCAATTGGTAAATAATAACCTTCCATTGTTTAGAGATACTTGTATGAATAGGGGGTGCCCTAGTAAGTACGATAAAGTGTGGGCAAAGTGGCTGGACAAGCCGTATACAGTATAGAACGCCTATGGGGGCTACTGTGTATAATGAGTGCGTTCCCATATGAGAAATGTTTGGGGCTATTGGCAAAAGAAGGAATTCGTGCATACTTTAGTTTTATACTTTTTTTTATTTATATATTTTTTTTATTTTTCTTCCTACAATTTTTCTTCCCTTTTTGATTAATAATCCTTATATCAGATTTTGGAAATTGTATTATTATATCTTCGGTTCAATGTGTATGATGGTTTGTTGTGTCTTTTTATGTTTTGTTTGTAATTAAGAAATTTAATAAAAAGATTTATAAAAAAAGAAAACTTCAAAAATGTATAAATCAATAAACTGGAGAAACTTTTATCAACAAAAGAGATTCATTAATTTCAGCCATGCTCCGTTGTGTGTAGAGATTCATTTGCTTGATGATCCGTGTTTTAAATTATTCTCAGATGATTACAGAGCCAATGTTCACCCCTGTGTGCTCCGGAGATGTCAGGGGAAATTTCCTGTATTATAAATCTATCCACTAAAAGCAAATACATTTACACTGTGACTAAAATGTCACAGAATGATCCTCTCATGTTACTGTAACTATCCTCCGCAACATTTTCTTCTCATCAGATCAGCTACTATTGAACCCACCCTTGTAGATTAGAGTCCTCCACACCTCAACTTGTAACGCTGCCGGGAAAATCTGAAACTACATCTGGGAAGAGGCTGAAACCAAAAAACATTTCACAAGTTGGTGATTTCTGCCTGTCCACGCTTCTTTTTTTTTTCTTTTTGTGTCTATTTTACAGGTACTGTAGCTTGAAAATAATGTTATCATTTAGAAACATTAGCTCAGTCATCTTATTGATATTATATATATTGTATTGTTTATTTTTGTTTTTGCTCTTCCTCAGATATTGCTTATGAGGTTATCACATACGGTATCGCACAAAAATCAGTACGCCCCTACATTTTTTTTACATTTTCTTCTATCTTTTCATGTGACAACACTGAAGAAATGACACTTGTCTACAATGTAAAGTAGTGAGTGTACAGCTTGTATAACAGTGTAAATTTGCTGTCCCCTCAAAATAACTCAACACACAGCCAATAATGTCTAAACCGCTGGCAATAAAGGTGAGTACACCCCTAAGTGAAAATATCCAAACTGGGCCCAAAGTGTCAAAATTTTGTATGGCCTCCATTATTTTCCAGCACTGCCTTAACCCTCTTGGGAATGGAGTTCATCAGAGCTTCACAGGTTGTCACTGGAGTCCTCTTCCCCTCCTCCATGACATCACGGAGCTGGTGGATGTTAGAGACCTTGCGCTCCTCCACCTTCTGTTTGAAGATGCCCCACAGATGCTCAATAGGGTTTAGGTCTGGAGACATGCTTGGCCAGTCCATCACCTTTACCCTCAGCTTCTTTAGCAAGGCAGTGGTCATCTTGGAGGTGTGTTTGGGGTCATTATGTTGGAATACTGCCCTGCGGCTCAGTCTCTGAAGGGAGGGGATCATGCTCTGCTTCAGTATGTCACAGTACATGTTGGCATTCATGGTTCCCTCAATGAACTGTAGCTCTCCAGTGCCGGCAGCACTCATGCAGCCCCAGACCATGACACTCCCACCACCATGCTTGACTGTAGGCAAGACACACTTGTCTTTGTCCTCCTCACCTGGTTGCCGCCACACACGCTTGACAACATCTGAACCAAATACGTTTATCTTGGTCTCATCAGACCACAGGACATTGTTTCCAGTAATTCAGGTCCTTAGTCTGCTTGTCTTCAGCAAACTGTTTGTGGGCTTTCTTGTGCATCATCTTTAGAAGAGGCTTCCTTCTGGGACGACAGCCATGCAGACCAATTTGATGCAGTGTGTGGCGTATGGTCTGAGCACTGACAGGCTGACCCCCCACCCCTACAACCTCTGCAGCAATGCTGGCAGCACTCATACGTCTATTTCCCAAAGACAACCTCTGGATATGACGCTGAGCACGTGACCTCAACTTCTTTGGTCGACCATGGCGAGGCCTGTTCTGAGTGGAACCTGTCCTGTTATACCGCTGTATGGTTTTGGCCACCGTGCTGCGGCTCAGTTTCAGGGTCTTGGAAATGTTCTTATAGCCTAGGCCATCTTTATGTAGAGCAACAATTCTTTTTTTCAGATTCTCAGAGAGTTCTTTGCCACGAGGTGCCATGTTGAACTCCCCTGATTGGCTAACTGGCTTTGATTGACAGCCACAAGAGCCATTGGTGCCGCTGCTGTGTCTTGGCCAATCAGGAGGGAGAGTCCCAGACGACGAGGGACATCACTGGACAGAGAAGGGCCCCAGGTAATTATTAGGGGGTGTTAAGGGTGGCTGCTACACACAGAAGTCTTTTTATTTTAATTCACAGTATACACCTTCTGCCTTTAAGACCACAAGCAATTTCACCCATAGTGTGCTTAATCATAGAGATGGTTACCTCAACAATTAAGCCCAATAGGGGTGAAACAAGTCAGTGGGGTGTGCCCACAGGCAGGGACCTCCAGCAAGCCAGTCTGGTGGGATAAACATCAATGAAGGGACATCATCAGTCTGCACAATTTATTACAATATTTCTCACAATTTGCTGTAGTAAGGTCTAACTTTTGTAGCTTTATGAGCTCTGTGTCAAGAAAGATGGAAGTGTGCTAATCTGCAAGAGAAAAATAACTGTCACATAATTAAAGCAAATCTATAGACTGATGAAGAAAAAGTGTTTGTTTTTATTACATTCAGTTTTTTTTACGTTTTTCAGGATCATTTGTTATGATCGGAATTCGTAAATTCGTAAATTTGTAAATTCGAACATTCATAAATTCATAGATTCAAGAATTCGTAGATTAAAAAATTTGTAAATTTGTAAATTCGGAAATTCGGAAATCCAAAAATTAGAAAATCCGAAAATAAGAGAGAAAATCTGAAAATTTGAAAGAAAGAAAATCCAAAAAATGTAAAGAATAAACTAACTAACTAACTAACTAACTAACTAACTAACTAACTAACTAACTAACTAACTAACTAACTAACTAACTAACTAACTAACTAATAATAACTAATTATTAAATTATAGGTATTGGAATTTTCTTTCAAATTTGGCTGCTAGTACTAGTGAGCGTAATAACAAATTTATCCGAAGTTACGAATTATCCAAAATCGAAACAAATGAAATGGAAGAAATTAACAATAAATAATAATAATAAAAAGTTTATTATTATTATTATTATTATTATTATTATTATTATTTATTTTTATTAATTTGTTATGTCCTATTCGTTTAGATTCGGCATTCGTTATTTCAGATGATTCGTAACTTTGGATAAATTTGTATTCATTACATTCACTAACAGCCAAATTTGAAAGGAGATTCCAACACCTTTAATTTAATAGTTAGTTATTATTTCAGATTTTCAAATTTCCGGGTTTTCGAATATTCAAATTTTCAATTTACGAATTTACAAATTTTTTGAATTTACAAATTTTCAAATATTCTAATTTACCAATTTAACACATTTTCGAATATTCTAATTTACGCATATTCAGAAAAATTTGTTAAACGGGTTTTCGTTAATTCTGATGTTTCCAAATTAACTAATTTGCCAAAATTAGTTAAAAAACTAATTCTGAATGAAACAAATTGCACATGTCTACAAATCAATAACTATTATAAATATATAATACGGGAACCTGATCTTCAGTGTGATATAGCATGGAAATAAATATGTTATTTAGTGATAGATGTAAAATTGTTTTGTTTTTTGTTTCCTATGATGCAGGAACACTTTTTGATGACGTACAATCTGAATAGGAAGCTGATTCTCCTGCATCCAGCAGTAAATTTGATGTTTCAGACAATAGATGAGATATTTGGTTTGGTTTATTAAAGACAAATAAGCAAAAAGGGAAAAAAGAAAGTTATTACAGATTAGTGAAACAATTTATGTCCCATCCAAAACTCAAATCACCTGCTATTCTAGTGTCAAGAATAAATATTCGATAAGCTTTACGTGCCAAATCTCATTTTAATACTTAATACCACATTTTTTAATTAGGTCATGTAATTCTGTGAGCTGAAACAAATTGTTGACGATAAAACACACAATTATTACCAACATATATTATATACATTAAATATAAAGAGTTAAAAACATAGTAATGAGAAATCAGACAATTGTAAAGGATCTAATTCTCTCCGGATTGACTGACCTCCCGACTCTTCGGCTACCTCTGTTTCTCTTCTTCCTCTTCATCTACTTACTGACATTAACCTGGAATTTGCTGATCATTGTCCTCATAGTCACCGACTCTCACCTCCATGTTCCTATGTATTTCTTCCTTGGGAACCTGGCCAGTTTGGACCTCTGTTTTTCCTCGGTAACTCTCCCACGAATGTTATTTGACCTTCATACTGACAGAAAAAGGATTTCCATAGCAGCTTGCATAACCCAAGTCTTCTTCTTTACAATTTTTGGCATCTCTGATGCTCTTCTTTTGGCTGTCATGTCCTATGACCGATATACCGCCATTTGTAAGCCATTACATTACATACGGATCATGAGTTGGAAAGTGTGTGTACTGTTGATGTCTATTGTGTGGTGTCTCGGTTTTTTCAGTGCTTTCATCCATACATTTTACGTCCTAAAATTAAAATTTTGTGCTTCAAACATTATAGAAGGTTTCTTCTGTGACCTTCCCCAATTGTTTCTGATCTCCTGCAGTGACACCTTCATCAACATTCTGCTCATCTTTGTCGTAGGTGGCTCCGTTGGATTTGCGACTCTAATACTGACCTTCCTGTCCTATGTCTTTATATTCAAAACTGCCCTTAAAATGAAAGTTAAGGGCAAAAGAAGTAAAGTTTTTTCTACTTGCACCTCTCATCTGACAGTGGTCTCTATTTTTTATGGCTCTGCTTTTTTAAATTATTTTCAGCCAAGTGGTAGTCATGTTCTTGGTGCCAACGTGGCTCCCGTCCTTTTCCCAGTGATTGTTCCTCTCCTCAATCCTCTAATTTACAGTCTAAGGAACCAGGATTTCAGAACGACATTCCAAAATGTTTTAAGGAAGATTGTCCATACATTGAATTCATCTAAAAAAAATGCTTTATTCCTAAATACTAATGAAAAGAAAAGAAGCGCCACCTAAGTGCAGCATTAAAAACATTGGATTTATTAACGCAAGATTAACCACTTAAGGTCCAGCCTTGTTTTGAGATTTTGGTGTTTACATGTTTAAAACTAGAAAATTACTTAGAACCCCCAAAAATTATATATTGTTTTTTTTTTCTAACACCCTAGAGAATAAAATGGCAGTCATTGCAATACTTTTTTTTCGCACCGTATTTGCATAGTGGACTTTTTTTTGAAAAAAATTGTCTTTTCTGAATAAAAAAATAAAACAGTAAAGTTAGCCCAATTTTTTTTATATTGTGAAAGATAATGTTACGCCAAGTAAATTGATACCCAACATGTCACTCTTAAAAATTGCGCCCTCTCATGGAATGGCGTCAAACTTTTACCCTCAAAAATCTCCATAGGCGACGTTTAAAAAATTCTACAGGTTGCATGTTTTGAGTTACAGAGGAGGTCTAGGGCTAGAATTATTGCTATCGCTCTACCAGTCATGGCGATACCTCACATGTGTGGTTTGACCACCGTTTTCATATGCGGGCGCTACTCACGTATGCATTCGCTTCTGCACATGAGCTCGTCGGGACAGGGTTTTTTTTTAAAAAAAAATTCTTATTTATACTTGATTTTATTTATTTTTACACTGTTTTTTAGAGAATGAAAAAAAATTGGGTCACTTTTATTCCTATTACAAGGAATGTAAACATCCCTTGTAAAAGAAAAAAGCATGACAGGTCCTCTTAAAGTGGAGGGCCACCCTGAAAAAAAAAATCACCAAAAATCTTAAAAAAATAAAAAAAAAACATTTGAAAAAAAAAAAATTAAACTTACCTAAACCCTTGTTGCTAGGCAGTCTTCCTAATCTGCCTCTTCCTCTGCCGCAGTTTGTTCTGCTCCTCGGTGAGCAGCCCCGTTGTCTTCTGGGAACTGTGTGTGTTCCCAGAACACCACGGGGCCATTCACAGAATGGAGCGCTGCGCCGCTCATGCGTGCTCTGTAGGAAACTGGCAGTGAAGCCGCAAGGCTCCACTGCCTGTTTCCCTTACTTAGGTTGGCGGTGGCGGGACCCGAGAGCCGAGGGATGGGTCGACCTCGGGCAGGCCGACATCGCGGGCACCCAGGACAGGTAAGTACTTATTTAAAGTCAGCAGCTACAGTGTTAGTAGCTGCTGACTTTAAAAAAAAATTTTTGGGACGGAATCCCGATTTAAATATGAGATCTGGGGGGTCAAAAAGTACTCAGATCTCATATTTGAACTTAAATGCAATAAAAAAAAAATTGTCATTTGAAAAAATGACTTTGAAAAAATGTGCCTTTAAGACGTATGGGCGGGGGTGACGTTTTGACGTCGCTTCCGCCCTGCAGTGTCATGGAGACAGGTGAGGGCCACCTTCCCCTCACTCGTCTCCATGCACAGCAAGTGAGAGGACGTGATCACCTCCGCCACTGTCGACGGCTCCGGTAAGCGGTGGAGGGCACCGGATCGCGGTGGGAGGGGGGGGCCCCTCTCCCGCCCCCGATAAAAGTGATCTTGCGGTGAATCCTCCGCGAAGACCACTTTTATCTTGTAGCCAGCCGAATACGGGGATACCGGGGCTATGGCAGCTAGCTGCTGCCATAACAACGATATCCGTCCCTAAAGTAGGGACGTACATCGGCGTGCGGCGGTCGGCAAGTGGTTAAAAACACTTGTCTGTGAGGAGGGCACCCACCACTCGCTCATTCCTGCTCATTCCAGTTGTTCAAAATGCCGGAGGGGATGGGGCATGGATGCCCTGTGCAACCAGGAAGTTCACGTTGACCAGCATGGACCACAGGGTGGAAGTGACGTCACCAGGAAAATGGCTGGAGAATTGATAGGCTACACGCTCGGTGCTATCTGCTCCTTCAAGAGGCCTGGGGTGGTATTGCAATTTGAGACCTTATATAGACAGGGGGAATACTACATGGAAAACAGCAGCTAAGGGACTGCAGGTGGAAGCGGTTACATGAATGCACAAAAATGATAACAAAATAGACTAGAAGGTATAGTAAATACAAAGAAACGGATAAAAAATGAGGTTATAAGTCACGCTGGGCTAGTAATGTTGTAAGGCCAAAATGGCTAATAACTACATACACATTGTACTTACTCAGACCAAAAACGAAAAAACGAAAAGTCTGAAAAGAGATACTATGATTTCATATGAGACACCACCTACTATTTTTTTTGTTTATTATTAAAATTTTTTTGTTTTTGTTTAATTTTTTCTATTCTTTTTCTCTCTTTTCTCCTTATGATTACCATTTAATAATTATAACTTTAATGAATATTAAGGTTAAATAAAATATTTATATTATAATAAAAATATGTTGGACCATAAAAAAAAAAAAGGAAAATTTGGCCGTGAGAACAAACGATAGTGCCATCATGTAATGACCGATAAATCGTTCAATGGACATAAATTAATCTGTTTTTTTGTTCGTTTTTTTTACATATACCTAGTGCAAACAGTTTGGCCAGGAAACACGTTACCTTTCAATGAATCGTTCATTCAGCAGGAAATTTCCAAACTCGTCTTTCGTTTGTTCGGCTCAAAAACGTCCCGACTAATTACCGATTTGTACCCATTAACTGGCCGAAAGATAAACGGTCTAAATGACCGGATTTCGAACAATTCTTCGTATAGTTTATGGCCGGCATAGCTAATACACTTAATATTAAATTATAGGTATTGGAATTTCCTTTCAAATTTGGCTGTTGGTGTACGTAACTAATTTATCCAAATTTACGAATTATCCCCCCAAAAAAAGTAGCATCTAAACAAATGGAACATAACAAAATAATAATAATAATAATAAAAGTTTTTTATTATATTATTATTATTATTATTATTATTATTAATTTGTTATGTTCCATTTGTTTAGATGCATCATTCGTTATTTCGAATAATTTGTTACTTCGGATAAATTAGTATTTGTTACGTTGACTAACAGCCAAATTTGAAAGGAAATTCCAATACCTATAATTTAATAGTTAGTTTGTAGTTTGTATGGATAGGCGACAGTGTCAGAGAAGTGGCACCAACATCCCTGAATATATATGTAAACAAGGGAATGGTTTTTGGTGGGATTGTAAGGGTGCCAAGCAGTAAAATTACTAACAATACACCAGAATTTAAAAAATATAACAAAATTTATTATACAGAAGACAAATTTAAAAGTATTGGCTGTACACATAATACGCAGATATGAATACACATCTAGTCAAATGATGGAAAGAGTGGTCACTCAACAATAACATGGAGCGGCTTGTCCCGACATGTTTCGCCTCTTAGGGCTTCCTCAGGGGATATTTGAAAAGTAGATGTAATACTGCATAGAACAGAGTACAGTTAAAGACAATACAAAATTATAATACATCAGAAATAAAGAATGATGATGAATATGCTGTTGTCCGCCCAGCAGCCACTGAACTGAACTACAGGGACACATATGCTACTGCAGGACACCAGCTTTAGAGACAAGTGCCGACCTGTGCAGGTAGTTTATGTCCCTGGATATTGAGTTCATTGCAAAACCTAGTTTTTTGGTCCATGAATACCCCCTATGGTCACCTATAGCTCTTGGTTTCCTTGATGCTGGCAGACTTTTTGACCCATATAGTGTTTTGACTAAAGTACACTGTATTTCAAGAGACTAGGAAGGCTTGTACCTCTAATAGACGGCATCCCCTGAAAAAGCCCGGGATATGGGCGAAACATGTTGGGAACTCCATTCTAAAGTGCTGTATCCATAAAACTGTATTGTAACGTACTTGCCATAATTGTTTTTTAACAAATTTTTAAGGTTGTCTTTAAATAAAACTTTTTATACTATACCTTGAGATTACTATTTCATATATATATATATATATATATATATATATATATATATATATATATATATATATACTGTATATATATTTTTTGCACCTAAAAAAATCCCATAAAATCCTCCTATATCTGTTTCAATTTCAGTCCATCTATTGGGAGCAGCTTGACTAGATCAAGAACCAACGGTACGTAAATATGTGGCATAATAGTACTTTAAAATATCGGGGGCTCACAAACCCCCTTGAGTTCGAGGGGAGAAAATTACAGATCTAGCAATTCAGTGGGTTTTATTATGCCAGATAAATTTTAGGGACCAGCAGTGTATGACTTTGACCTGAGTTAGGGGTATAGGGATAGGTAAGGTTTCAAAAAGATATAATAGTTTAGGTAGAATGGACATTTTTAGCACGTTGTTCCTCCCCAGCCATGAAATAGGGTAGGTATCCCATTGTTTCAACATGTTTTGGATTTCTTCAAAGAGAGGGGTGTAGTTGGCATTATATAGGGTGATGTAGGTGGGTGTCAGGTTCACTCCCAAATACTTGAGGGAGTGGGTACACCATCTATAGGGATATGTTTGTTTCAGGGTGGCTAGGAGGTCAGGTGGGAGAAGAATGGGAAGAGCTTCGGTCTTGGAAGTATGAACCTTATATTCCGAGAGGGAACCAAAAAGTGATAACAGATTATGTAAAGTAGGAAGTTAAGATTAAAAGAATATCATCAGCAAAGAGAGAAAGCTTTTATTCAATCTGCTTCATCAACACTCCTCTTATGTCTGGGTGGGGGTGCGCATGGCTGCGGCCAATGGTTCCAAGCAAAAAGACAAAAAAGGAGAGGTGATAGGGGACACCCCCGTCTGGTACCATTAGACATTAAAAAAGGTTGTAAAAAAAAAAAAAAGCTGATAACTGTACTTGAGAAGTGAGATTGAAGTACAAAATCTTCAGGGCCTCCAAAAAAGGACCCTCAAACCCATAACGGGAGAGGGTGGCAAACATAAAAGCCCAAGAAAGCCTGTCCAAAGCATTTTTGTGCGTCCAACGCTCAGTATAAGATTTGATTATTACTTCCATATATAATGACTTATGTGTCCTCCTTGTACTCATAGTATATGAACATGAATGTACTGAACTTAATATGTTAAATTAATTTTTTGTTTGCTTTTCCATTATGACTTGGTGATATACTGAAACATGTACCTGTGCAATGTGTGTAACAACTGTTTAAATATTTAAATGCTTAAATGTTTAAATATTCGACTGTTAAAACTTTTAAAAACTCAATAAAAAACTATTGAACGAAAAAAAAAACATATGATTATTACAGTAGATGATCTATAGATTTTAATAAACTGCATGTACTAGATTTATGTGATCTTATTTTGTTTCCATATGGAAGATCTTACCATTTACCATACTATGGGCCTGCCATGTTGCATTACTGTTTTCACCATACATGGTTTTTAACATGTGACTGCATATTTACTCATTGCATTATGTTATGCTGTGATGCTTTTTGACAATAAAGGTATCCTTTTCAAAACCGACTTATCATTAAAGCCACTCCCACCCACTTCATTTAAAGTCCCGAAAATCCCCCCTCTTTGCTACGATATAGGGATGGAGACACGTGTTCCAGCATGTTTCACTCAAAGTCCCACATGTTTCCTCTTTTATAAAGCAATGTTTCATATAAAGCCAGCCATACATGGGTTGAATTCCGAACAAATTTTCTTTAGAAAATCTTAATGATAAATTTTGCATTCATATTTCGCACCATTAGTGGGCCGCAGCACCGGCTGATTTTTCTGCAGCCATCAAATTTGAGTGAATGGGCATGTTGGAATTTTTTTTTGAAAAATTAACAATTTCTTCTCAATGGACAATGGTGAGAGAAATATAATCAAAAAAGAAATGCTCATGAGCTGTGACCTGGAAAGAAATGAAGATTCCTTGCCACAAAATGTATTTTCTGCAGCAATATGAGATGAAACTGAAGGCTTTGTGCGTGGATATAAACTGAGGTCTCAACCGCTTGAATGTACCCCATGCCCTTCCCCTTAGGGCTCAGCATTCTCCTACCTATAATATGGAGAATGGGAAACTTTCCTGTGTGGGGTCATCATGTCACAAGGTACCCCGATATTTCCTTGGTTGGCCTCACCACTCCTATTAATGATCACTGCTGTCCCTTTTATTGGGTTTTGCGCTCATTTTTACAACCGTGGTTTGAGTCCATCTGTCCCTCTCCATGGCTGCAGTTTTAGCACGGTAACCCCAGGGATTCCTCTGGTGGCATTTTCTGTTGAAGTCGCATACTATAACAGTATTTCTTACTTGATTTGTTTGTGCTAGACTGTTGAAACAGTTACTTAAGTGGGCTTATTCATCCCCATTCTCAACAATATATTAGTAGCTTTTCTGTAGGCCACCGATATCGTCCCGAGGTACTAGTTATTTTTCATGATTGTTTAAAGATGTCATCTCTATTATTTTCCCTAAATACTAAGCTAAGGCAGGGTTAATCCCTGGGGAAAGTGGGATAGGAAGAGGATGAGGGGCCTGAGAAGAGAGATGGGACAAATCTAAAAGCACACAATAATCAGAAAAAAAGGAAAGAAAGTCTGAATTGCTGCACTACAGAAAAACCCATAATAATAATAAAAAAAAAATATACACAATTATACAGATACAAAGTCTCCAAACATTCATAACATTTTAAACAAATGATATGTTCAAAACAATGAATGAATCAAAGAAATATAATGATATTTTTAGTCCCAAGGAACTAGTGAAGAGGCTTGGAAGGATATATCCTTGCCGTATAGCAAAGAAAGGCAGCGCACCACCCGTGCAGACAAAGGATGTATGTAATCCTGATAGAAAGTCCTCCTCGTGATGATAGTAAATCACACTGACGCACAAAGTGTAAATACACCACCACATAAAGTGCACGCTTACCAGCTTTCACAAGCTGAGTCGCTTGTGGCTAATACCCAGCCAGGGCCTTTATCTCCAAGGATGGTGTCAGGTCACCTGAGTCCAGGTGACAGATGCACCCCGTTGGGGTCTGGAGTGCACCGCAAGGTAGTGGACCCTACGGCTGACTGCTGCGGATGGAGCTCTAGGATATACAGGAGAGCAGGTACCCTGTAGTACCTACACGGATGACCCTGGGAGCTAGAGCATGAGATTTCCCAGGGCGCGGAGTCTAAGAGCCAGTGGGTGCTCACCAGAACCCACTAGTGGTGGGGATGGATTTAGCTGCCGTCTGGCTCCAGGTCGCGACCCCTAGGGCCTCCCAGCTCATGCTCACGGTAGACTACAGGGAGGTAGAGTGGAAGCAGCAGACAGTGACAACAAAGGATAGTCAGGAGATAGCCAAAAGGTCAGGGCAACAAGCAGGTAAGGTTAGACAGGAGAAAGCCAAAGATCGGGGTAACAAGCAGGTAAGGATAGTCAAGAACAAGCCAAGATCGGTAACTGGAATCAGATGTAAAAGACACAGCAAGTCGCACACGAAAGCTAAACAACACAATATTAATCAGCAGAGCTGGCTTGCAGTGCACAGGTTAATATAGAGTTCTCTTATGGGGCTGGGGTGGAGCCATGCTTTGAGGAGAGATTACTTAAGCACCCAGGTGAGAGTGGCTGGCCTTTTTAATCTGAACACATGGAGGGGTAAGCTGACAGACAAACACTACTGCATAACCATGACAGATGGCAAGCAAATGGAAAATCGGACCAGATAAAAATACCAACACACTGGCAAACCAGATGGTCATATCCTTCCACAGGGCTCAAGAACCCAAAATCCACCCTCTCCGATGCCGTGCTAATAGCAACCCAAAAAAAAAAAATGCTTGCCATGGTGTAAAACCAAACTAGGTATTTAATAGATAGAACAGTAATGCACTTACATCTAGGTCAAGTACAAAGGCATGGATAATAAAAAAATGGTTGGCTTGATCCAAATGTCTGTCCTTCCGGGGTGTTGAACAGCGCGGTGACGTCAGCACGTTGCTTCTCCCGACGCGTTTCATCACAATCTGACATTATCCTGGGGCATGGTTTTTCAGTTTGTTGATGCAAGAGAGCTGCTCCATTTTCCACTGTACAATCTTTTCTGTGTATATCTCACAGCAGAGCTGCTGCTTTTTAGGGATTATTTAGATTATAGTGCAATTTATTTTCCTTTTTATGTTACAAAGTCTCCAAAGAAAGTCCAAAGGTTGGGGATTAACTTTTCCCTGGAGCTACCCTCATCCCTAGGGGATGTCCCTACTGGCAGTAAGGAGGCAGAGATGGCCTAATATGATTGGTCCTGGTCTGTGGGTCTTTTTTTTCTTTCCATTGAGTCATCGTAATTGATGATGGATTTACAATGAGGGACTTTTTGGGGATTATTTTTTTTAACAAGGGACATTGTCAAATGTCTTTATTACAAGGTGACTTTTTTGTGAATGAGTAGAGGTACTATCTAATATTTTTATTATTAAAGGGAGTTTCCAGATTCTAATAAGCCCACAGACCCCCACAACCACTGGTGGATTTGGATTCAGACATATTGGGACTGGCATTCTTATTTTTCTTCTCACTTATTTTTTACTATGACACAATATTTGTTTGTATGATTTTTGATTGTGTGACAATAATCAGAATGAAACTTGGCCATTTTTTCTATGGAAGGAGGCTTTTTTTAGCACCACATGGAAGCAGAGGACATGATTCGACCACCTTTAAAACCAAAACAAGGCTTGGATTGATTCATTTTTTTTTATAATCGTATACTTTATTAATTTTTTTCTTCAAAGAGGGAGGGGGAAGGAGGGGGAAAAGGGGGGAGGGGTTTAACCAGGAAGGGGAAGAGAGAGTGAGGCAATCCTCTTTGTGAACATTATGTGCTTGTGCTCCATGTGTTTTCTCAATATTTTGGAGAGTAACCGTGATAAAAAAAAGAGGTGTATTACTTATAGATATAAGGGGGTAGTCAATTTCCATTCCTCCCCATATCTGAATTCTGTGTTTGTTCGTGCCTAAATGTTCAAAAATATTGTGGGTGTTTACAGTGATTCTAACTAAATATTATATTAATCCTAACATGTTTACAAAGTAAATTTTTTGTAAGGATTGATTCATTTACATGCATGGCCTTCTCCTCTTGAATGGAGTATACATTAGCATGGTGAAGAACATGTCGTCCGCACAACCGATGACATCAGATATGACAAAACACGTAGGGTGGAGCGTATGCTCGTGATGTCACCACAAATGCTGGTATTAGGAAGTGGCCAGCTTGTTTCCTGGGATTGGTATTTTTATTAACCACTTGTACATTTTAACATTGTTAGTGGTTAGATATATTTTTTAACAATAAAGGTATACATACAGTTTTACACAATGTGAGTTTCCCCGATTCTCTTTAATAGTATGGTGGACTAGTCGGGGTTACTGAATGGGATACCATGAAGATTTTGTATAGAGATTTGGAGGTGATACCAGGTCCCCCACAAACAATGTTATAACCTACATTCAGACATTTTGGACTGTTCATATTTTTTCTTCTCACTCTTTATTTACTATGGCACAATATTTGTTTGTATGATTTTTGAGTGTCACAATAAGCACAGCAATATGAATTTATGTATTTCACATTAACACGTCATTCTTTTACAGCAGAGATTTTTGACCCTATATTGTATCCATCATCTCATGATTTTTCACTTTTAGGAAGATTACGTATCTGGAGAAGACCAGCCACCATCTTTACCACATGCTTCCAGAGAGCTCATTTCCTCTTAAGTGGCAGCCTCCCTGGTAAGACATAACTTACACCCAGCATCTGTCATATGCTTTGGGAAGTCATCTATTGTAATTTTTTATTCACATTTTATATCATTCTGACCATTCTTTCCAGATTTTTTTAACTTCTTGACCACTGGAAGGTTTTACCCTCTTCTTGACTTGAGCTTTTTTTGCTATTCAGCACTTCGCTGCTTTAACTGGCAATTGCTCGGTCATGCAACACTGTATGAAAATAAAATTTTTAACATTTTCTTTCACAGAACTAGAGCTTTTTTTTTGTGCTATATAATCACGACTAGGCTTTTTATTTTTACTATATAAATCAAAAAGTATCGAAAATTTTGAAAAAAAAAACAAGTTTTACTTTGTTTCTGTTATACATTTTTGCCAACAAAGGATTTTCATAAATTGAGGCCATAATGTATTCTGCTACATTTCTTTGGTAAAAATAACCAAAATCACCCTACAACACAAATCATATTAATTGGTTTGTGTGAAATTATTAAATCTACAAACTATGCTTCTCGATTCTTGAGACCCTAAAAATGCCAGGACAGTACAACTACCCCCAAATAACCCAATTTTGGAAAGCAGACAGTCCAAGGCGTTTTGTAAAAGCCATGACAAGTTTTTTGAAGTTGTATTTTTTTTTCCACAATTTTTTGGAAAAAGAAGAAATAAAATATTTTTTTCACAGTTTTTTTTTAATACCAGCGCAGTACAGCATCACCATATGACTGTTTTGGTGATGATCAGGGATACTGACTGGTGACAGTATGTAAAAAAAAAAAAAAAAAAATTATTCATGCTTTTAAAATTTTTCTTTATTTAAGATTTTTTTTCTTACATACTTTCATCAGAGTAGTTCAGTGTCACCATAGGGATTTTTTTTACACTATTACTGCTTAAAACCGTGATGATCATTGTTATAAACAATAACTGCCATAACTGCCACGAATGGCGTTCATTCATGACAGCTTGCTTACTAGTGTAATCTGTGGTTGGCTACAGCTAATCACATGGTACAAGGTTCTGTAATTGGCCCTGGTAGCATGTGATAGCCAGGGGTCAATCCCAGCACCACAATAGTAAGCAAAACTGTCATGAATGGAAGAAATTCATGACTGTTTTGTTTACCTTGTAGTCATGTGATATCATATCGATCACATGATACTCCAGCCACTCATAGGGTCACAGGGGCATGCTAGTGAGCATGTGCTAGACAGCTTACGGGTATGTCACCTAGCCTGGCTGTGCTGCCTGTCTGCAGCAAATGTATTGTGGGCAGGCAGCAAGTGGTTAATAATATATTTCTCACACAAAGCATAGGTAGGCTTAGAATTGCAACCCAAAACACGCTCTGCTACTCCTCTCGAGTATGGCGATGTGCAGATGGGTCAGTTCAGATGCAGGCAGAGACACGGTCAGCAAACAGACACAGTGGCGTAACAAGGGGGGTGCGGGCCGCACTGGGTGACACCCACCAGAGGGGTGACACCCGCGGGCAGCGGCACCGCTAACGCCGCATGATCCTCACCCCCTACCCTGATCTCTTGCATGATCTCTCTGGCTATCTCCCTGTCTCACACAGCGGAGCAGACCAAAGCCACCACCCACATCTACACAGGAGGAGGGAGTCCAAGGGACACACTGCTGTGCCTACCCCATGCTGTTCTTGTAATGCAAATAGAAATGTGCTGGAGGGCACTATGGGAGGGGAGGGTCTGCACTGGCATTGATGGAGGGGGTGGTCTGCACTGAGGGGGGCCTGCACTAATAGAGGGGGTCTGCACTGATGGAGGGGGTCTGCACTGATGGAGAGGGGTCTGCACTGATGGAGGGAGGGTCTGCACTGAAGGGGCCTGCACTGATGGAGGGGGTCTGCACTAGGGGGGCCTGCACTTGTGGAGGGGGGTCTGCACTGATGGAGGGGGTCTGCACGGGAGTATGCACTTATGGAGGGGGGTCTGCACTGATGGAGGGGGGTGTCTGCACTGATGGAAGGGGATCTGCACTGATGGGGGGTGTGCACTGAGGGGGGTCGGCACTGATAGAGGAGAGGGGTCTGCACTGATGGGGTGTCTATACTGATGGAGGGGGGTCTGCACTGAGGGGGTCTATACTGAAAGATGGGGGGTCCGCACTGAGGGGGGTCTGTATTGAGGGAGAGGGGTCTGCACTGAGGGGGGTGTGCATTTATGGAGGGAGGGTCTGCACTGATGGAGGAGGAGTGTTTGCACTGATGGAGGGGGATCTGCACTGATGGGGGTCTGCACTGAGGGGGGTCTGCACTGATAGAGGAGAGGGGTCTGCACTGATGGGGTGTCTATACTGATGGAGGGGGGTCTGCACTGAGGGGGTCTATACTGATAGATGGGGGGTCCACACTGAGGGGGGTCTGTATTGAGGGAGAGGGGTCTGCACTGAGGGGGGTGTGCATTTATGGAGGGAGGGTATGCACTGATGGAGAAGGGGTGTCTGCACTGATGGAGGGGGATCTGCACTGATGGGAGGTCTGCACTGAGGGGGGTCTGCACTGATAGAGGAGAGGGGTCTGCACTGATGGGGTGTCTATACTGATGGAGGGGGGTCTGCACTGAGGGGGTCTATACTGATAGATGGGGGTCCACACTGAGCGTGGACTGTATTGATGGAGAGGGGTCTGTACTGAGGGGGTCTATACTGATGAGGGGGGTCTACACTGAGGGGGTCTAAACTGATGGAGGGGGGTCTATACTTAGTGGGGGGTCTGTACTGAGGGAGGAGGATCTATACTGCTGAAGGGTGGTCTGTACTTAGTGGGGGGTCTGTGCTGAAGGGGGACCATAGTTGGTGGAGGGGGGTGACACCAATTTTTTTCCTGCACCGGGTGACACCAGCTGTAGTGACGGCACTGAACAGACAAAGGATTGGTTCAGGCAACAGGCAGATATGTGTTTAATAAACAAGCTAGGGTTAGTACAGACAGCAGGCTGAGGCAGCATTGCAATGGGGTGGTGGTTATAAGGAACACTGTTACAGGCATACAGAGGTCTGGTGACAGCAGAACTGGTGTGGTGGTCAGGAAAACTGTTGCTAGCTGCACTGATCTAGTCACCAGTCCTCAGGAAGGATTTGCTGAAGCTGGAGAGAGTCCAGAGAAGGACAACTAAATGAATACGAGCACTGGAGGACCTCATTTATGAGGAACTATCAAAAACATTAAACTTGCGAACAGGCAAAAAATGTGTTCGAACACGCGAACACCATTAAAGTCTATGGGACATGAACATGAAAAATCAAAAGTGTTAATTTTAAAGGCTTATATGCAAGTTATTGTCATAAAAAGTGTTTGGGGACCCGGGTCCTGCCCCAGGGGACATGGATCAATGCAAAAAAAAGTTTTAAAAACGGCCGTTTTTTCGGGAGCAGTGATTTTAATAATGCTTAAAGTGAAACAATAAAAGTGAAATATTCCTTTAAATTTCATACCTGGGGGGTGTCTATAGTATGCCTGTAAAGTGGAGCATGTTTCCCATGTTTACAACAGTCCGAGAGCAAAATGACATTTCTACAGGAAAAAAAGTCATTTAAAAGTACTCGCGGCTATTAATGAATTGTTGGTCCTGGCAATACACAGTTTATTAAAGTTCATTGATAAAAACGGCATGTGATTCCCCCAAAATTAAAAAAAAAAATATGTGGGGTTCCCCCCAAATTCCATACCAGGCCCTTCAGGTCTTTAACAAGGGGACCCCCAGATCCCACCCCCTGTGTGAAATGGTAAAGGGATATGGTAAAGGGGTACCCCTACCAATTCACAAAAAATGTGTACACGCCTTGGGACAAGTCTTTTATTAAAAAAAATTAAAAATAAAACTGTCCCACGCAGTCTTCTTCTTCTTCTTCTCATGCTCCAATGGACTGAAAAAGAAAAAAAAAAAGCCACACACCGCCTACGATCTGCCTCCACAGGAGGCACCCGCCGTAATGACTGGCCTCTCTCAGGTGACAGCTCTTTTATAACTGAGGGCGGGGCCACAAAATACCGTTTGCCGGGGGACCCCTCTGATGCACGGGGACATCCCTATGGATGGGGCGGGGCCACCCGGTTACGTAACCGAGTGACCCCAATGAGGTGGCACTGATGAGGTGGCATTGATGGGCACTGATGATGAGCATTAATATGTGACACTGATGGGGCACTGATAGGCAGCACTGATGGACACTGATAGGTGGCACTGATATGCAGCATTGATAGATACACATAGATGGCACTGATGGGCACTGTTAGGCGGCACGGATGGGCACTGATAGGCAGCACAGATGAGCACTGATAGGTGGCACAGATGGGCAGGGATGGGCACTGATAGGTGGCAGTGATGTATTCTAATGTATGGTACTGATGGATGCCAATCAGTGCCATTGTGGGCACTGATTGGCATCCATTGTGGGCACTGATTGGCTTCCCTGGTGGTCCTGGTGGCGTCCCTGGTGGTCCAGTGTGGGCATCCTCGGGGGGGGCTGAGCTGATAATCGATCAGCACAGACCGCCCCTGTTAGAGGAGCAGCTGATTGGCTCTCCTCTACTCACGTCTGACGATCAATGGCTCTTCCTGTTTACATCATGATCAGCCGTGATTGGACACGGCTGATCACGTGGTACAGAGTCTCTGTCAGAGACTCTTTACCTAGATCGGAGTTGTGGTGTGTCAGACTGACACCCCGCAACAATGATCGCCGCGATGCGGCCTAATATTCTGAAGACATCATATGACGTCCGGTCAGGATATTGAAACCGCTTTGCCGCCGTCATTTTGCTATATGGCAGGCCGCAAGTGGTTAAAGAGAAGGTTTTTTTAGGGATCGTCTAAAGATGGATAGATTAGGAGATAGTCAGACAGTTTGGGGTAGGGATTCCATAGGATGGGAGAAGCTCTGGAGAAATCCTGGAGGCGAGCATGAGAGGAGGAGGCAAGGGAGCTAGAGAGCAGGAGGTCTTGGGAGGACTGAAGAGAGCTGCTTGGTTGGTATTTTGAGTCTAGGTTAGTGATGTAGCTGGGGGCAGAGTTGTGAATGGCTTTGTAAATTATGGTTAGTAGTTTGAATTTTATTCTTTGGGTGAGTGGAAGCCAGTGGAGGGATTGGCAGAGAGGGGTGGAGGACACTGAATGGTTGGTAAGGTGGAGGAGTCTTGCAGCAACATTCATTATGGACTGAAGGGGGGATAGTGTATGTAAAAGTAATCCAATGAGGAGTGAATTGCAGTAGTCCAGGTGAGAGATAACCAGTGAGTGAATTAGAAGCTTGGTAGTGTCATTGGTTAAAAAGGGGTATATTCTGAAAATGTTGCGGCAGTTGAGGCGTCATGATTTGGACAGAGGTTGGATGTGGGCCTGAAAGGACAGTTGAGAGTCTAGGGTTACCCCTAGCACCCAGGCATGTGGGGACGGACTGATAGATGTGCCATTGATCTTGACAGAGAAGTCAGGAGAAGGGGCACGTGGGGGAGGAAATATCGGTTTTAGATAGATTCAGGTTGAGGAAGTAGTGTGACATCCAGGCTGATATGTCTGTTAGTAAATCAGCAAAGTGTGAGGAGACTGATGGGGTGAGCTGAGGGGTAGAGAGATAGATTTGGGTGTCATCAGCGTATAATTAGTAGCGGACCCAGGGAGGATGTGTAGATCGAGAATAGTAGAGGTCCAAGGACAGAACCTTGGGGGACACCAATGGTAAGAGGTGTTGGAGAGGAGGAAGTTGAGTTGTAAGTGACATTGAAGGTATGGTGAGATAGGTAAGATTCGAACCAATGGAGAGTGCAGCCATGGAGACCAAACAAATTTAGTTTTCTGAGGGGGTGGTCAACTGTATCAAAGGCAGCGGACAGGGTCCAAGAGTAAGGTAAGGGAATAATGACCATTTGTTTTGGCTGTTTGTGAGTTTTAGAAGAGCAGTTTCTGTGGAGTGCTGTGGACAAAATCCAGACTAAATGGGATCAAAAAGGTTATTCTCAAGGTAGATGCGAGTAGCAGGATATAAATGCAGTTCACCTGTGAAGAGAGAGAGCGAGAAAAGATGATCAGATGATGGTCAGGTGATGATGATCAGATTTTACTGACACATAATCACACACATAGGTTGGACTTGATGGACTTGTGTCTTTTTTCAACCTCACCTACTATGTAACTATGTAACTATGTAATTCAAGATGATGATGCAGAGCAGAAGTGCCACTTATTTAAAGAACCCCACTTCTTTGGAAGTACCCCTGCATGTGCCACCCCTGTGGATAGCTGCCAAAACCCCTGGTATTTTCTGAAATTTTCTGAAACAGCGGGTGTTCCACTTTAGGATAAAAGTGGTCTCTGCAGCAAATTCGCCACAAGATCACTATTATCGGTGACGGGAGAGGTGCCCACCCCCTCCTGCCGCGTTCTGGTCATTTCCGCTGCTTACTGGAGCAGTCGGTAGTGGCGGAGATGATTGGGTCCTTTCCCCTCAGAGGCACTGTGTCGAGTGAGGGAAAGATGGCCCCCCACTCAACTCAATGACATCGGATGAAGGAAGCGACATCAAATGTCACTTCTGTCCAGGGTAAAAAAAGGGAAAAAAATAAATGTTATTGCAAAAAAAAAAATATTTTTATTTTTTATTGCATTTAAGTGTAAATGTGAGATCTGAGGTCTTTTTGACCCCAGAGATCTCACATTGACATGTTGGGTATTAATTTACTCGGCGTAACATTATCTTTCTTTTATACTGTTTTCTTATTTTTTTATTTAAAAGTGTATTTTTTTCCAAAAAAATTGTGTTTGTAAGACCGCTGCGCAAATACGGTGTGACATAAAGTATTGCAACGACCGCCATTTTATTCTCTAGGGTGTCGGAAAACATATATAATGTTTGGGGGTTCTAAGTAATTTTCTAGCAAAAAAAAAATGTAGGCCTGGTCCTTAAGTGGATATAAAGAGTTCTCTTTTTGGAAATGACAACAATAGTTGACGCCAATCTAAAAGAAAATGAATCTATTATTTTCAATCAAGGGCAGATGGATGATCAACCAAGAGCTCAATAAACTTTTGTAATCCATTTTTCATTTTTTTTTAATTGCACTGATTTTTCATACTTTGACAATTTTCCACTTTTAGCCTTTTTTCAAATTTTACTTCAGCACCAAAACTTTCCTTATGAAACTTCAACAAATGTATAAATCAATAAACTGGAGAAACTTTTATCAACAAAAGAGATTCATTAATTTCAGTCATGCTCCGTTGTGTGTAAAGATTTATTTTCTTGATGATCCCTGTTTTAAATTATTCTCAGATGATTACAGAGCCAATGATCACCCCTGTGTGCTCCGGAGATGTCAGGGGAAATCTCTGTATTATAAATCTATCCACAAAAAGCCAATACAATGACACTGTGACTACAATGTCACAGAATGATCCTGTCATGTTACTGTAACCCCAGCAACATTTTCTTCCCATCAGATCAGCTACTTTTGAACCCACCCTTGTAGATTAGAGTCCTCCACAGCTCAACTTGTACTGCTGCCGGAAACATCTGAAACAACATCTGGGAAGAGGCTGAAACCAAGAAACATTTCACCAGTTGGTCATCTCTGCCTGTCCACAACATTTGTTTTTCTTTTGATGTCTATTTTACAGGTACTGTGGCTTGCAAACAATGTTATAGTTTAGAAATGCTAACTCAGTCGTATTGATATTTTATATAAATTATATTGTTTCTTTTTGTTTCTGCTCCTCCTCAGATATTGGTTATGAGATTATCACATAGAAGCACATACCCTATATACTTGAGTATAAGCCGACCTGAATATAAGCCGGGGCACCTAATTTTACCACAAAAAATTGGGAAAACGTATTGACTCGAGTATAAGCCTAGGGTGGGAAATGCAACAGCTACTGGATAAACAATGCCCATCTACAGCCTCTCTGTGCCAATCTGCAGCCTCACTGTGCCCATCTGCAGCCTCACTGTGCCCATCTGCAGCCTCTCTGTACCCATCCTCAGCCTCACTGTGCCCATCTGCAGCCTCTCTGTGCCCATCTGCAGCCTCTCTGTGCCCATCTGCAGCCTCACTGTGCCCATCCTCAGCCTCACTGTGCCCATCCTCAGCCTCTCTGTGCCCATCTGCAGCCTCACTCTGCCCATCCTCAGCCTCACTGTGCCCATCCTCAGCCTCTCTGTGCCCATCTGCAGCCTCACTCTGTCCATCTGCAGCCTCTCTGTGCCCATCTGCAGCCTCACTCTGCCCATCTGCAGCCTCTCTGAGCCCATCTGCAGCCTCACTCTGCCCATCTGCAGCCTCACTCTGCCCATCCTCAGTCTCACTGTGCCCATCCTCAGCCTCTCTGTGCCCATCTGCAGCCTCACTCTGCCCATCCTCAGCCTCACTGTGCCCATCCTCAGCCTCTCTGTGCCCATCTGCAGCCTCACTGTGCCCATCTGCAGCCTCTCTGTGCCCATCTGCAGCCTCTCTGTGCCCATCTGCAGCCTCACTGTGCACATCTGCAGCCTCACTGTGCCCATCTGCAGCCTCTCTGTGCCCATCTGCAGCCTCTCTGTGCCCATCTGCAGCCTCACTGTGCACATCTGCAGCCTCTCTGTGCCCATCTGCAGCCTCTATCTGCCCATCCTCAGCCTCACTGTGCCCATCCTCAGCCTCTCTGTGCCCATCTGCATCCTCACTCTGCCCATTCTCAGCCTCACTGTGCCCATCCTCAGCCTCTCTGTGCCCATCTGCAGCTTCACTCTGCCCATCTGCAGTCTCTCTGTGCCCATCCTTAGCCTCACTCTGCCCATCCTTAGCCTCATTGTGCCCATCTTCAGCCTCACTGTGCCCATCTGCAGCTGTACCTTTGATATTCAAAACAGCAGGTGTCTCTCGCTGTGTCATCCAGTCTGTTCGGTGGCCGTCCACTGTAACAAAGCCCCACCTCCTCCTCGTCCGTGATAGATGGAACACTGATTCAGTTTCCCAGTATTGTTTCAGTGTTCCGTCTATAATGTACGAGTCGGGGCTTTGTTACAGTGGACGGCCACCGAGCAGACTGCATGACACAGCGGGAGTCACCCGCTGTTTTGGTTATCATGGTACGGTACATTTGTAGATTTGCATTACATGTACATTAGAGCTGTTTTTTTGTTGACAGATATTTTTGTCTATGCTATTTTATTGGCTCATATTTTCTCTCTCGCTGCTTAAAATTTTGACCATTATGTTTTTTTTGGTCTTTTTAGGACATGCAATCTGTCAAATTTTTAAATCAGGTCCAAGCTGATTTTTGAATATTACACCATTGTCGCTCTTTACACACGGATTATCTGTAAAATAGTGTAAGTAGAAGTTAAACGACTCGTGTTAGGGATTTTTTCATAGCTCAGTTAACTGCTTGACGTCCGCCTCACGTATGAGTATGGCGGCAGAGCGGCTCTCCTATGCTGGATCTCATACATAGTATGTTATCCAGCACTTCTGGGTAGGGGGCGTGCTGCCGGGGTGCTTGCTGTGCCTATCAGCAGGTGCCAGCCAATGGATTATCCCCGGCACCTGCTGATGGGTGAGGAGGAAGACTGGACAGAGCTCTGTCTATGTAAACAATGCAGAGTGCTCTCCTGCCAGTGGGGAAGTGATGAGTTTTAATTCCCTGCGAGGCAGGGGGATAAAATACACCACAACCCTTAGTAAAACCACAATATTGTACACACATAAACACCTATTAGATACACATTTAACCCTTTGATCACCCTAGATGTTTAACCACTTCTCAATGTCATTGGTACAGTAACAGTGCATATTTTTAGCACTGATCACTGTATTACTGTCACTGGTTCCCAGAAAGTGTCAGTTAGTGACATCTCTACTGTTGGCCAAATGAGAGGGAGGGGCTGGCATGACATGATTTTTCAGAGGTGTCCGGGATGCTCACACTTACAGCAATTCATAGTCCACTTTGAATGGTCCCCATAACCAGATGGTCACACATAACACGCCTTCAGCAACTGGATCACTGCCCCATATACCCACGAGAAAAGGATATCAGGCAACTGCCAGGAGGTACCACCTGGTCCCTGGGTGACCAAAAAGTGAGGCTGACCTCCCTTGTTATTGTCAGGCCTGGGCTCATCCCTTCCTTCTCAGAGCTGGCCGCTCAGCTGTCGGCTAATTGCCAGCTCCTATCTCTCCACAGTTACTCAGCTGTTGATGATTTCCTGCTCGTCAGTCCTGCCTACTTAAGCCATCCAGTCTAGAGGATCTCTGCCTTTGCCTTGGTCAACATAACAGAGAAACTCTCCTGTGTTCCTGTTTAAAGATTTGCTTTGCTGACATCACTTCTGGCTCCAGATCCTGCTTGCTGTTCCACTACATTGATCCCTGACTTCTGGCTTGGCTGACTACCCGTTCCGGTTACTGAACTTTGGCTATGTTTTGACTACGTTTGTTCTTTTTACTTTTAATATCAAACAAGTGCAATTTAACTGTACTTCTGTCTCGGTCTAATTTCATGGTTTCTGGCAGTTATATAACAAGGGGGTCAACAACATCTGATGAGTGCGAACCTTCATAAGAGCACGTGGTGACATAACATTACCAGAGGGCACTATTCCGGTGTTAAGGCACATGCACTTCTTTCACTATCATAAAGATGGACTTTACTATGGAATTGATAATTATTAATATTTTGGACTGAGCACTTACAAAAATTTGAGACTGAACACATGTTTATCTTTATTATTTGATTTCACACATGTCATTGCAGTAATGATTAATTTTGCAAGCACTGTTTAGCACATATATTGTGTTATTTGTGAGTTAGTGTCAGTTAGTGTCAGACTGCCCACTATACTATCGCAGCCCTGCTATAAGTCGCCGATCGCCGCCATTACTAGTATAAAAAAAAATAGAAACAAAATACCAGTATATATACACTATATACACCATAGTTTGTAGATGTTATAACGTTCATGGAAACCAATCAATATACACTTATTGGGATTTTGTTATCAAAAATATGTAGCAGAATACATATTTACCTAAATTTATGAAGAGATCCAAAAGCGTTGGGCTTTTTTGTCTGTAGCACAAAAAATAAAAAATCTAGTGGTGTTCGAATGCCACCAAAATAAAGCTCTATTTGTGGGGGAAAATTATATAAATTAATTTTTATGTACAGCGTTGCATGACCGCACAATTGTCAGTTAAGGTAATGCAGTGCCAAAAAGCAAAAAATGGCCTGGTCATTAAGGGGAGGGGGAAAATTTTCCAGAGGTCAAGTGGGTAATCAACCTTGCTAGTGAAGGAAGACTTAAACATTGGGCAAGGCCAGTTGGCTCTGGGCTATGTTATTGAACATATCGATCCCTTTGATTGAATGAAGAATACTGTATATACAAATCCTTAAATAGTTAAAAATTTTCTTGCACATCTTCATACAAGCCCCCCCTTCATCTCATTTAGAGGCCAAAACAGCACTCGCAATTCACCAATGAAGATCCCAAATAATTGCTCTACTTAAAACCCCAGCACACTTCTGTGGTTTCGGGCGGGGGGGACAGGTCTCTGCTCTGCATCCGCAACAATCGTCCAAAAAAGGCTGAAGACTCATGTCATCACTTCATTGAAGTTTATTCCACCAAACTGGATTATTGGCAGTCCCCATCTGTGGCTACACCACACTGACGCATTTCACCCATAGTGTGCTTAATCATAGAGGTAAGAACTTTTGGAATAGAAGGCTTGGACTTTGTAGGCATGACCACATGGGTAATTGTTATATAAAAATGTATTTATTATACATAAAAAAAAAATTAAAAAATATATCAACAATAGAAAAAGTGAATATAACAGGGTTGAATGGTATATACTCTACATAGCCATAGGACCTAGCATGAGCAACTTGGAGGTGAAGAACCACTCATTCAACAGTCAAGTTTTAGATTCCAAGAATAGGCTATGTAACAGGTTAAAATTATACTCATACCCTATCATTTTAACCTGTTACATAGCCTATTCTTGGAATCTAAAAACTTGACTGTGGAACGAGTGGTTCTTCACCTCCAAGTTGCTCATGCTAGGTCCTATGGCTATGCACAGTATATACCATTCAACCCTGTTATATTGACTCTTTCTATTGTTGATATATTTTTTTAATGTTTTTTTCTATGTATAACAAATACATTTTTATATAACAATTACCCATGTGGTCGTGCCTACAAAGTCCAAGCCTTCTATTCCAAAAGTTCTTGTCTCAAACTATAGGACGTGGCACAGAGTATTTTAGGAGTATCCACAGTACCACTCTGTGTTGATACTAGATATTGAATTTAATCATAGAGGTAGTTACCTCAACAATTAAGCCCAACAGGGGTGAAACAAGTCAGTGGGGTGTGCCCACGGCCAGGGTCCGCCAGCAAGCCAGTCTGGTGGAATAAACATCAATGAAGGGGCTTCATCAGTCTACACAATTTATTGCATTATTTCTCACAATTTGCTGTAGTAAGGTCTCATTTGTATAGCTTTATTAGCTTTGTGTCAAGAAAGAAGGAAGTGTGTTAATCTACAAGTGAAAAAATAACTGTCACATAATTAAAACAAATCAATAAGTATTATAAATACATAATATGGGGCCCTGACCTACAGTCTGGGCATGATATAGCATGGAAATAAATATGTTTTGTATTAAAAGATGTAAAATAGTTTTATCTTTTTTTTCCTATGATGCAGGAACAACTGTTGTCTTTTTGATGACGTACAATCTGAATAGGATGCCGATTCTCCCGCATCCAGTTGTAAATTGAACATTTCAGACAATAGATGAGATATTCATTTTGATTTAATAAAGACAAATAAGCAAAAAGGGAAAATGAAAGTCATTACAGATAGGTGAGAAAATTTATGTCCCATCCAAAACTCAAACCCCCTTGCTATTCTGGTGTCAAGAATAAATATTCAATAAGCTTCACATGCCACATCTCTTAATAATTTTAATATTTAATACCATTTTTTTTAATTAAATTAAGTAATTCTGTGAGCAGAAGCAAATTGTTGACTAGAAAACAAACAACTACCCAAATATTTTATATGCATTAAATATAAAGAGGCAAAAATATAGTAATGAGAAATCAGACAATTGTAAAAGATCTAATTCTCTCCGGATTGTCTGACCTCCCGGCTCTTCAGCTCCCTCTGTTTCTCTTCTTCCTTCTCATCTACTTTTTGACATTAATCTGGAATTTGCTGATCATTGTCCTCATAGTCACCGACTCTCACCTCCATGTTCCTATGTATTTCTTCCTTGGGAACCTGGCCAGTTTGGACCTCTGTTTTTCCTCGGTCACTGTCCCACGAATGTTATTTGACCTTCATACCGAGAGGAGAAAGATTACCATGACAGCTTGCATAACCCAAGTCTTCTTCTTTGTAGTTTTTGGCATCTCTGATTCTCTTCTTTTGGCAGTCATGTCCTATGACCGATATACCGCCATTTGTAAGCCATTACATTACATACGGATCATGAGTTGGAAAGTGTGTGTACTGATGATGTCCATTGTGTGGTGTCTCGGTTTTTTCAGTGCTTTCATCCATACATTTTATGTCTTAAAATTAACATTTTGTGCTTCAAACATTATAGAAGGTTTCTTCTGTGACCTTCCCCAGTTATTTCTGATCTCCTGCAGTGACACCTTCATCAACATTCTGCTCATCTTTCTCGTAGGTGGCTCCCTTGCAGTTGCGACTCTAATACTGACCTTCCTGTCCTATGTCTTTATATTCAAAACTGCCCTTCAAATGAAAGTTAAGGGCAATAGAAGTAAAGTTTTTTCTACTTGCACTTCTCATCTAACAGTGGTCTCTATGTTTTATGGCTCTGCTTTTTTAAATTATTTTCAGCCAAGTGTTCATGTTCATGTTCTTGGCGCCAACGTGGCTCCCGTCTTTTTCCCAGTGATTGTTCCTCTCCTCAATCCTCTAATTTACAGTCTAAGGAACCAGGATTTCAGAATGACATTCCAAAATGCTTTAAGGAAGTTTATTAATACATTGAATTAATCTAAAGAAAACGCTTCATTCATAAATACTGTAGTCTTTTTTTTTTTGACTCATATGGAAAATTAATTGGACAACTGTTATGCCCTGTACACACGACCGGTTTTCCCGTCAGAAAAAAACTCTGAAGGTTTTCCCGTCGGAATAAACTCAGAGTTCCGACGGAATTCCGCTCAAGCTGTCTTGCATACACACGGTCACACCAAATTCTGACCATCCAGAACAAGGTGACGTACAACACGTACGACGGCAGTAGAAAAAGTAAGTTCAATAGCCATTGTGCCACCCTTTGAGCTCCTTCTGCTAATCTCGTGTTTATCTCTTGTTAGTAGAAGTTTGGTGAGAGACGATTCGCGCTTTTCAGACTCGTGCTTTTCAGATCGTTTTACTGCTCTTCAGTTTGTGCTTGTGAGTTTGTATCTGTTCTTCAGTGCCTGTAGTCAGTTCGTATCTGTTTTTCAGTGCGTTCTTGTCCGCTGATTTCTGATTTTCAGCTCACTCTTCACAGGCCTTGCTGTTCTTCAGTGCGTTCTTTTTGTTCGTTCTGAGCAGCCGACCGTTTTGAAGCCATGTTGCGTGTACGTACTCGTCGTAGAGTTTGTGCTGTGTGGGGGCTTGGTGTTGGGGTTCATACTTCGACCCAAGCCCAGTTCATGAACAGGGCGGGGAGGAGGTCATGGACCAAGAATTGGTTACTCCAGCGTGACCAATTCTCTCATGTGACTTTGCTGCGTGAGATCCAGGAGAATAATCCTGATGATTTCAGGAACTTTCTCAGGATGATGGGCCCCGTTTTTCACCATCTGTTGGCTTTGCTGTCCCCTTATATTATGAAACAGGACACCTGCATGAGGCAAGCCATCACTCCGGAGCAGAGGCTAGTCGCCACGTTGCGGTACTTGGCGACGGGGAGAAGTCTACAGGACCTCAAGTTCTCAACAGGCATCTCCCCCCAGGCTCTTGGGATCATTATTCCAGAGACCTGTTCTGCCATCATTCAGATCCTGCAGAAGGACTATATTAAGTTTTCTCCTTTAACATCACATTCTATGTCAGCACAACACAGGTCAAGTGACCAAAATTCATTTATTTGGTATAATCCATGGTGTATAAAAAACATTTTGGGCATCCAACCTCTAAAATGCTGTGGGCATCAAGCCTCTATATAATAAGCCATGGATTGATTATACATAAGATACACATAAGTTGCACAATAAGTCATGATCCATTGTCACACAGAGAGCAGAGATAACAATCAACATACATGTGTACAATTATTACTGTGATTAGACCCACAGAGAGCCATGAAAATTAGGACAAATAATGCAGATAATAAAAGGATTTAATGCCATGACAGATACTTATGGAGGTAAATGGAATCATTGAAATCTTGGTATTCCTTGATGTGTGAAGATTGGTAATAATCAAAGCTCTACACGTTTCGCGGTATAGCAACCTCTCATCAGGAGCATACGTCATGGAATGATTCTACAAAAAATGTATTTTTATTAAAAAAAAAAAATTGTTTTCAGTAAATAAACAGGAAATGAAAAAAAGGTTTTATATACAAATATTTTACTTGTATAAAATGAGTTAAAGGTTGTGCGTCAAAACTCACGTCTGCATCAGCGATCCAGTGAAACGGTATCCAGAATCGCAGAGAGCTGCAATGCAAAGCCGCCCGACGCCAGGGTGGTCTGTTGGAATGAGAACAACAGCCATAGGCAAAACCATTGCTGGTAGGTGCAATGAGTGTAGGATGCGGACCTCTGTGTGGAAAACCTATATGAGACAAATCATAGTGATGTGTGTGGGTGTGTGAAAGTGAAACAAAAAAAAAATGTGATGTGAGGACAAAGGTTGAAATAGGGAGAGAGAGAGTGGGATAGGAAGGGGTGGAGATAAAGCAAAAATACAAAGGAAAATTACTAAAAAAGGAAAGAAATAATACCTGGTGTGCACAGAGTGGACAACTCCATCCTTTCTTCCTGTTTATCATCACACTCACATGCATGGAGTTGTCCACTCTGTGCACACCAGGTATTATTTCTTTTCTTTTTTTAGGAAAAAAGTTGAGAATTTTCCCAAGGGGGTTTTTAAAGCAGCAAGACATTTTGTAATGATGTAGGAATGGAGCAGATCAGAAATTCAAGATAGATTCAATTATGCAATAGGATTATTATAAAAAAATACAAACTCTGGTTCATGTTTAACAAACAACAACATAAACATCACTCATGGCCAAGAGGCCCCCAGGAGAACATATATCCAGTTACGTGTAGAAATGTATTATCCACATGAATACCCCAATGCATATCGATCCAATCTGGTCTTCTTCAGGGGGATTTAGATTCTAGGGAAATATATCAAAATAAAATTGACTTAAAACTTTGGTCAATATACAAAGCATTTTTACAACATTTTAAATTGTGCAGAAAAATGTCTCATCATATTTATGGAGGTATATTTACCATTAAGTAGATGATAAAGTGAGGATCACACAAACCAGGTTGTTAAAAACATTCAAGTTCAGAGATCCCAATGACCACACATACCCGCTCCGCACCCTTCAGGCGGATCCACAGTCCATCGGACTTGCAAGGGGCCACACACTTGGAACAGGAGGAGAGGACGGGGGGCAAGGCACCTGCAATTAGGTATTGAAAGACGTTATTATTGGGTATTCTAAAAATGTCTAGTGCAATTAAGAGACTTCAGACTGGCCTATACTGCAGCAAAATGTTAATTCATATTGATTGGACCTATTAATTTTTATGTATGATTTATTCATGGGTTGGATAGATTATAATTTAATCAATTAGGATTAGTGTAAATGGAATGTATTAAATGGAAATATAATAAATTAAATATAATGCCTGATTTAATCAAAATGTGAAAGTGAGTGTACTGGGTGTACATGTGATAATAAGAAAAGTGTGGGAATGATATAAAAACATACTGCAAAACGCTAAAAATTAATAATGTGGGAAAACAAAAGGTGTTAGTGACAAACCAGAAAATGATGAAAGATTTAAAGGGTGTATTAAGTGCCTATAATGGTGAAAGAATCCATATATTCGTGCCTGTGATGGTGAATCCATGTATTGGTTAGGCTGAACAAAATAGAGAGTGTATTGAGGTTGGGTGTTGAGTGTTGGGGTATTGGCAAAACCATGTATGTTGCAGTAGTAAAAAAATGAAGTGGCTATACTAAATAGTAATAGTAGAGAGCCCAAAGGGGGAAAAAGTGTGAGTAAATAATCAATTCAGAGAAGTACTGATGTCAGCCAATCAAGTATGTTCAAAGCGCTGCACTTACCTAGTGCTAACTTCATCTAGTGTAATGGCGGTATTCCCGAGATCACCTCAGGATCATCTGGGAACTGCAAATTTGTATTGTCTCAAAGGATTGCCTACAAGTTGCAGGTGCCAGACTCCTCCCCGTCACAGACTCCCCCACACGTCCGCACCGCTAGTCTATGTATTGTATTTCTTTCATCATTCCCTAATTAGCATGATTGTAATATGCTGTGAATGTCTCCTTTGTCCTCATGCATGCTTTAAGCTTTTTTGACTCCCATTTGCCTTTATTGCTGATGAAGCATTTGGTCTGGGCTAGCACCTGAAGAGGCCATTCCCCCAGAGGACCCTCAACCCGGGGAGGAGGGTTTTTAACTACCTGCTGGCCAGAGCCCGAAGAGTCGTTGAGGATGCCTTCGGGATAATGCCCAGCCGGTTCCGCCTGTTTCTGACAGCAATACATATGGCGGACTGCAAAATTAACCACATTATATTATTCTGCTACATATTGCACAATTTTTTACGGAAAAATGCCCAAAATTATCTTGCCTCAGTTGGGCCTGAGGCCGGACTTCCTGCTAATCCCCTGAGGGGCCTGGATACTGTCCATCTTAGCTTGGCACCCCAAAGCGCCCGTGAAGTTCGCCAGACATATGTCAATTATGTTATGGGTAGGGGGGCCATTGCTATGCCAGACAATGTCTAAATATTTTTTTAATAATAATAAAACAAAATATCTGATAAAATCTTGAATTTTATTTATTGCTTGTGTTTCTTTTTAGCTGTCTCCTATAGGTTCTCCTAGTGCACTTGTAGTGCCAAGTGGATTTTCCTTTAGTAAATAAGCCACATTGTCACTGTAATCACAAAATTACTTAAAAAACTGGGATTGAGCACAGAAAGAAGAAAACACACATTGTTGATTATCAAAGTTTTTACTCTGTGCACATTCACATGTGCATTATAAAATTTTTGTGTAAAATAAAACATGTTTTTTTCTCAAGTTTTTTACATTTTTTTTTTTTTTTGGTAAAACAGGCAGGTAAAACATAACATACACAACTCTGGAACTTACAAAGTTCACGTAGAAAAACAGGCAATATCAGACATTATAGTATGTCCAAAATGTGTTGATTTGTCCTTCATCAGATAGGGTGATGTCACCCCTGTAAAAGCCAAGTTTTGAAGATACACACAATTTGGGAGTCAAAATGGGTATTTCCCTCCTGATGCCATGCCTAATGTCAACATGTGCTATCTTCCATCATGGGGGATCAATGGACGTGTTTTTGGGGTGCAACCTACTAGAGTTACGAGGAAGGGGTTGCACCCACAAAACGCGTACATTGATATCCCGTGATGGCAGATAGCACATGTTGACACACCGTGTGCATCTTCAAAATTTGGCTTTTAAAAAGTACAAAAAATATTTTTGTTTAGTACAAAAACAGTTAAAATGGTGGCATTTTGAAGATATTTAGATTCTCCCCAACACATCAATTATGTTCTTCATTTGTTGTTCAAGAACATTGAGTTTTTTCCCTATGATGTCTATTTCACGATTCCACACCATGATGTCCTGGATTAGGATTTGTGCACTTGCACTTGTGAAATGTTGAGCTTGCTCTTCCACAACCAGCACATCATCTATAAATTTCAGTAAAAACATGTATTATAAATATGCAGGCATACATATATTACCTGAAGCTGGGGTGTCAGACACTCACCTGTTGTGGTGACAATTTCGCACACTTCCTCCAGATCCTCGGGGTGTGGTGTTGTGCTGAGTTCCCCTTCTTTCTGAGGTGTGGGGTTTCTGGTGTCCTCAGAGTGGTGTCCTCCAAGTCTTTGCTCCCCTATGAGAATGAAACAAAAGGTATACTTAGCACACAGATATATGAGCCCAGAAATAGGAATATGAAACATTGCTTGGAAGTGGGGTACAATTGTCTGTTTTGGCTGAGTTCCAAGCTGAAGACATGATTTTTTACCTTACCAAAGCTGGAATACTTACCTTTTTGTGACAAGTTTCACACATGGAGACACACCAAGTATCCACTGGAGAACCTGTGTGGGACACCCTAAAAAGTTTGTTCTTGTGTCCCACACTAGTGCTCCTGAGTCCAGATGTGTAAACAGCTGCTACGTGTCCTTTACAAGGAATCAAGCTTGCATTTCATTATAGTTACAAACACATCTAGACAGCAATGTACAAAACTTATTTTTATACAAATAGGCATGACCAAATGTATTTAAACTGTATCTGCCCAAAATCGTATTTAATGAGCGAACAATGTTTACTACGACCGATTACTGTGCCCACAAACATAAAAGTCGCCATTTTAAACTGTACAACAGTAAAGAAAAGCACATGGAGCAGCATGCAAGTAATAATAATAATCGGAACAGAAGACAACTACTTACTTTTTCAAATCACTTTCTTGATCCTTCTATACTGATCCAGCTCCCTCAGTTTCAGGTCTGACCAGCGTTTCCTCAAATGCTCCTTGAATCGTCGTACCCCAAAACTCCTGTGCAGATTCTTCACAACTTAAGTCATGATCTTGGCCTTTCTCACATTTGGGTTTAGGTACGGTCCATGCTTCCTATCATAGCATTTCCTCCTCAAGATGTCCACCATCTCCGCCATCTCTACAAAGGCCATATGTGGGGCCTTAAATCTTTTCCTCCGGGATCGAGTCATTTCTGGCTCCAGGCTTTCCTCCTCCTCGTTACTGGAATTAACACACACTGTGCACCGAAAGAGAAGGAGCGGGGAATAGACTAGAAAGAACATCAGGGGCGGGCGGAGTTTCACGCATGTGCAGTGTATATCAAGCTAACACACATGTGTCGTACATACAATCTGTGTGCGGAGGAAGGAGGGATGGAAGTAGCGAGCATCCTAAATGAAGGTAAAATTTTAACTTGGGCCATCAGTGGCCTATACTGCTTCAAGATTGAGGCCTATATTGGGATAAGATTATGAGAGTTTAGGCTGACATTAGTGTTTTTGTCTGGTGTATTGTTTTACAAGAAATATGAATCAATTTAAGGACCCAGAATTCATGGCCAGTTTCATAGATAGGTACAGGGAGATGAGGAATTTGTGGGAGGTGAAACACAGCTTATATTATAATAAACAAGCTAGGAGGTCAACGTTGGAGAAACTTCTGGAATTTGTGAAGACTCGGGTCCCCGATGCAACCATCGTGTTCTTGGAAAAGAAAATTGGGATCTTGAGGAACATGTATAAGAAGGAGCATAACAAGATCCAGAAATCACTCAGATCACAAGCAGCAGCAGCGCATGTGTATGTACCCAGGCTGTGGTACTTCAACCAACTGTGGTTTCTGGACGACCAGACTGAAGCCAGGGAATCACTTTCTACCCTTCCCTGTAGCCTTTCCTCCACCCTTCCCTCAACCCCAGCAGAGGCTGACGAGGAACAACCTGGGCCTTCCATCCTGGAAGAAGTGGGTGCGCCCAGCTTTAGCCTGGTATATTATTTTTAGACATATGCATTTTCCTAATATTAATTATGTTAACTAGATGTTATAATTGATAACAAATTAATGATTTTTAAAAAGTGATTTACATATCAATAGACAGTAGTGGCCAAAAATGTTTGGGACAAGAATGAAAAATGCTGGGGTAAGAATGATTGTCTTTTCTATTTATTAACATATAATTTGCAAGTCATGAGCTGAAAATTGTGTCTGATTGATGAACCGAACACTAAAACTATGTCCCTTTTTTATACACAGGATGAGCTCAGCTAGGAGGAGGGTCTGGAAAGTGGCAGGCAGGAGGTGGCCATGCCCAGTGTCATCCAGGAGGTGGCCATGCCCAGTGTCAGCCAGGAGGTAGCCATGCCCAGTGTCAGCCAAGAGGTGACCATGCCCAGTGTCAGCTAGGAGGTGGGCGGGTCCAGTGTCAGCCAGGAGGTGGACGGGCCCAGTGGCCTCACAATTACAGGATTACAGGTGCCTCCCCTCCGCCTTACAACAAAAAGGTCCAGGAAGGGGACGATCACGGAGGAGGCAGCACTGGGCCTCATTAGGGAAGCAAGTGACGTCCTCAGAAGCCCCCCGTCATTGAAGAGGCCTATGGCTGCTACCTAGCCACTAGATTGCAAAAATTGGAGGAGGGCCAATGCCTCCTCTGTGAGGGAATTTTTACTCAGGCCCTTCAGAAGGGGTTGAGGGGCTAGCTGACTGAGAACAGACGCGTATGTGAGCTTGCCCATCTTCCTCCTCCTCCTCATGCCATAAGTCCGCCTCCAGAGCCACAGCCTCCAAGGAAGGCTGCAGGGAAGGCTGCAGGGAAGGCTGCAGGGAAGCATGGAGGGAAGGCTGCAGTGAAGAGAAGAAAGTAATGACCTGGGTTCAGTCTGGTCTGACTGAACATGCAGGCTGTTGTAGTACCACAGCCTGGGGACATATATGTCATCTGCTGCTGGTCCTGATCTCTGGGAGTCCTGGACCAGATTGGGCTCCAAATTATATGGACTCCTCAAGCTAACAAATTTATTTTCCACAGACTTGATGTCTGTCCTGGGGCCAAAAGGCTTCGCAAATTCCAAAAGTTTCTCCAGTGTTGCCTTCCTCTTTATTTTGTTACCCAGAATATATGGAGATTTTATTTTTCACAAATACTTGCCTGTGTGTTTTTCTACAAAAAGGACAGTTTGTTTGTGAGTAGGCGGGTACATTTCCAAAAGACAATGTCTAATCACCATCACCAGAGATGTTTGAACCAAAATTGCGCTTTTTACCCTCAAAGGCTCTTAACACCTTGAGAATAGACTTCAATACCTTCCTCAAGTTTAGGTTGTAATTCACTTATAGGATGACCAAGCGAGAGACAGGATTTGGAATCTCATTGTGTAGTATTAATTGATTATAATAAACCAATAAAATATCAATGGTTACAATGACATGTATGGGGGTATGGAACCGGCACCAATGTGTGGGAAAACTCTGCTTCACTGCATAAGTCAAAGCCGGCATGCATTCCACCTTGGCTTTGACAGGCAGAGTGGAGTTTAACCACACATGCTGTAAACACTGGTGCCCGTTCCAGGCACCCATACATGTGACTGTAATCATTGACCATTGACCTTTGCCTAAACCTTTTGGGATGAGAAAGCTATTACAAACAAGCTCATCTGTCAAACTAGGCATGCCTTCCACCTTGGCTTTGACAGGCAGAGTGGAATTTAACCATACGTGCTGTATACACTGGTGCCTGTTCCAGGCACCCATACATGTGACTGTAACCATTGACCTTTGCCTAAACCTTCTGGGATGAGAAAGCTATTTACGAACAAGCTCATAGATACAAACATTGGGTATAAATTGGCAGCTTTCCTCCTCCCCCTGGTTCCTGTTCCCAGAAAGCCCTCTACAAACTCTCTGCTTGTTCACCTAGTCAATCTAGTGAGGTCACGTGTCCTGTTGTACTGAAAATCTGCAGGGCTGGGCCACAGCCACGGCTGATTTTTGTGCAGCCATCGAATTTAAATGAATGGGCATGTTGGAAATTTTTTGAAAAATTAACAAATTTCTAGTCAATGATGGGAGAATCGTGGGAGAAATATAATCGAAAAAGAAATGCTCATGAGCTGTGACCTGGAAAGAAATGAAGATTCCTGGCCACAAAATGTATTTTCTGCAGCAACATGAGATGAAACTGAAGGCTTGTGTATGGCTACAAACTAAGTTTTCAACCGCTTGAAGGCACCCCACGCCCTTCCCCCTAGGGCTCAGCATTCTCCTTCCTATAGTATGGAGAATGGGTAACTTTCTTGTGTGGGGTCATTATGTCTCAAGGTACCCCGATATTTCCTTGGTTGGCCTCACCACTTCTATTAATGATTACTGCCCTCCCTTTTGTTGGGTTTTGCACTTCTTTTTACAACCATGGTTTGAGTCCATCTCTCACAGCAGGGCACATCATGGGGCACACAGCAGGGTTTATTATGTTGTACACAGCAGGGCACAATTATTGAGCCATGCACGGTGCATCACAGGGAGCACAGGGAACATCAGGGGGTACACATCAGGGCATTGGACACACAGCAGGGTTTATTATGCTGCACACAGCATAGCACATTATTGAGCAAAGCATGGTGCATCACAGGGGGCACAGGGAACATCAGGGGGTACACATCAGGGCATTGGGCACACAGCAGGGTTTTTTATGCTGTACACAGCAGGGCACATTATTAAGCACAGCATGGTGCATCACAGGGGGCACAGGGAACATCAGGGGGTACACAGCAGGGCATGGGGCACACAGTAGGCACATCATGGGGTATACAGCGGGGCATATCACAGGGCACATCAGGAGGTACACAGCAGGGCATGCGGCACATCACAGGGCATGTGGCATATAGTAGGGCACACAGCAGAGCACAGGGCACACAGTAAGGCACATCCCAAGGCACATCATTGGAAACAAGGCACATTTGGCGGTACACAGCAGAGCACATCACAGGGCATGGGGCACACAGTAGGGTACACCAGGGGGTACACAGCAAAGCATGGGGCAAATCACAGGGCACATCATGGAGTACACAGCAGGGCACAGAGCACATCACAGGGCATGGGGCACACAGAAGGTCACATCACAGGGCACACAGTAGGGAACATCATGGGTCACAGGGCACATTAGGCAGTACACAGCAGGGCACATCTCAGGGCATAGGGCACACAGTAGGCCACATCAAGGAGTACACAGCACATCACAGGACATGGGGCACACAGTAGAGCACATCATGGGGCACACAGTAGAGCACATCACAGGGCACACAGTAGGTCACATGAGGCATTACACAGAAGGGCATAGGGCACATAGCAGGGCAAAGGACACATCACAGGGTATGTGGCACAAAGTATGGCACATCCAGGGGTACACAGCGGGGTACATCACAGGGCATGAAGCACATCACAGACCACAGGGCATGCAGTAGGGCAAATAGCAGGGCACAAACCAAAACACAGGGCACACAGTAGAGCACTGGGATTCTCCAGACTCAGCACAGTGTCTCTCAGGGCAGCCATCAGGGGGGACACCGGGGGGGAGAAGGCACAGGGGGACACCGTGGGGGGGTGGAGGACACAGGGGGACACCATGGGGGTTGGACAACACAGAGGGACACCGTTTGGTGGAGAGGACACAGGGGAACACTGTGGGTGGGCGGGAGAAGACACAGGGGGACACCATGGGGGTACAAGGCACAGGGGGACACCGTGGGGGTGGAGGGCACAGGGGGACACTGTGGGGGACGGACAAAACAAGGGGACAGGACACTGTGGGGGGTGGACAAACAGGGGGACACTGTGGGGGTGGACAAAACAGGGGGACACTGTGGGGGTGGACAAAACAGGGGGACACTGTGGGGAGAAGGGCACAGGGGGACACTGTGGGTGGAGGAAACAGGGGGACACTGTGGGTGGGTGGACAAAACAATGGGACACTGTGGGGGTGGACAAAACAGGGGGACACTGTGGGGGATGGACAAAACAAGGGACACTGTGGGGGGTGGACAAAACAGGGGGACAGTGTGGAGGTGGAAGGCACAGGGGGACACTGTGGGTGGAGGGCACAGGGGGACACTGTGGGTGGAGGACACAGGGGGACACCGTGGGTGGAGAACACAGGGGGACACTGTGGGTGGGTGGAGAACACAGGGGGACACCGTGGGTGACTGGAGGACACAGGGGGACACCGTGGGTGGGTGGAGAACACAGGGGGACACTGTGGGTGGGTGGAAAACACAGGGGGACACTGTGGGGTGGGTGGAGGACACAGGGGGACACTGTGGGTGGAGGACACAGGGGGACACCATGAGTGGGTGGAGGACACAGGGGGACACTGTGGGTGGGTGGAGGACACAGGGGTACACTGTTGGTGGGTGGAGGACACAGGGGGACATAGTGGGTGGAGGACACAGGGGGACAATATCAAACCCATGCTGATTTCTGCTAATGATACCGTTTTCATTACTAAAATCTTGTATATAGTCACTTATCATCCCCTCCAAGAGCTTGCATACTATTGATGTTAGGCTAACTGGTCTGTAATTCCCAGGGATGCATTTGGTGCCCTTTTTAAATATTGGTGCTACATTGGTTTTTCTCCAATCACCTGGTACCATTCCAGTCAGTAGACTGTCAGTAAAAATTAGGAACAATGGCCTGGCAATTACTTGACTGAGTTCCCTAAGTACCCTCGGATGCAAGCCATCTGGTCCGGTTGATTTATCAATGTTAAGTTTCTCAAGTCCAATTTTAATTCTGTCCTCTGTTAACCATGGAGGTGCTTCCTGTGATGTGTCCGGAAGATAAACACTGCAGTTTTGGTTACTGAAGCCCCCCAATTCCCTTGTGAAGACTGAGGAGAAGAATCAATTCAATACCTTCTCCATCTCCCCATCCTTTGTAACCAGATGTCCTTCCTTATTCTTTATGTGCCCAATATGGTCTGTCCTCCCTTTTTTACTGTTTACATACTTAAAGAATTTCTTGGGATTTATTTTGCTCTCCTCCACTATGTGTCTTTCATGTTCTATCTTAGCCATCCTAATTGCACCCTTACATTTCTTGTTGCATTCTTTATAAAGTCTGAATGCTGTGGATGATCCCTCAACCTTGTATTTTTTGAAGGCCTTCTCTTTTGCTTTTATATGCATTTTTACATTGGAGTTAAGCCATCCAGGACTTTTGTTCGCTCTTTTAAATTTATTACCCAGTGGGATGCATTGGCTAACGCCCTTATTTAATATGTTCTTAAAGCAAACCCGTCTCTCCTCCGTATTCTTTGTTCCTAATATTTTATCTCAATTTATATCTTTTAGCAAGGATCATAGTTTAGGGAAGTTGGCTCTTTTGAAATTCAGTGTCTTTGTATTCCCTTTATGTTTCCTATTTGTGTGATTTATACTGAAGCTAATTGACCTATGATCGCTGTTTCCTAAATTGCCCCGTATTTCCACATCTGTGAACAGGTCTGTATTGTTGGTAATCAGTGGATCCAGTAATGTTTTATTTCTAGTTGGGGCGTCTACCATCTGAACCATGAAATTGTCCTGCAAGACATTTAGGAATCCCTCCACCCAGTCTGTCTGGATAATTAAAATCCCCCATTATGACAACACTTCCCATCCTTGCTGCTAATCCAAATTGTGATAGGAGGTGTGTCTCACCCTCTTCCCTCAGGTTAGGGGGCCTATAGCATACTCCCAGTATTATTTTCCCCTTAGCTTCATCCCTTTGGAGTTCTACCCATAAGGATTCCACCTCCTCCCTAGTTCTCTCAGTGATGTCATCTCTCACATTCACTTGTACATCATTCTTGATATACAGGCATACCCCTCTCCCTTTTTTACCCTCTCTATCCCTGTGATAAAGGGTATACCCTTGAATGGTTGCCAGCCAATCATGAGAGCTGTTGAACCAAGTCTCTGAAATTCCCACAAAATCCAAATCCTCCTCGTACAACAGTATCTTTTTTTTTAACATAGGAAATGTTTATTGAATGAACTGCACAGTACAGTTGTAAATGCAAAATATACAACGTCAACAGGAACATAGACAGGGTATACAAATTGTATTGACAAAACCACAGAAGTATACATTAAGTAGGGAATCATTTTAGCCAAATTTCTATCCGGCTTCTTAAATATAAGAACAATTGGCAAGGCTAACTCAATCTGCAAACTTCATATGGGTCAGTATAGCTTATACCTAGGGGAACCAACTTTAGTCACCAGGATCCGTCCATAAGTAAAAGGCGGGAATGGGGGGGGGATCGGGGAAAGGAGGGGGAGAAGGGAGATGGGGGGTAGGGAGGAGGGCAGGGTTCCCACAAGGGAGCAATCTGATGACTATCAGCCAGAGCCATGGGGGAAAAGAAAGGGAAGGGAAGGAAATTAGAGAGAAAGCAGGAGAGGGGAAGGACCGGACCTCTTATTATTTTGCAGAGTTTGACGCTTTCATGTATCTATGACTCTCACAAGGAGGGGTAGGGTCATCACATCTGTCACAAATCAGCTATTTATCCAAGGGAGAATATCATAATACATTTATATCGTAAGGTGTCTGGCTTCTACCCAAGCCGCCCATATTTTGTCAAACTTCTGGGGGCAGTTTCGGCCCATGTAAGTGAGTTTGTATATTGGTAGTACTGCATTTGCCTGTACAGTAGGGGAATCCGGTAGCTTCTACCTGAACAAAATCTCTTTCCTGGCATAATAGGCTGCATAAAACATAAACAGTTTTGTATGCTTAGTAGTTGCCAGATTGTCCGTAATGCCCAGGAGGAACACAAGCGGATCTAGGTCTAGTTGTAGTCCCGCCACTCCATTTATATCAGCCACCTCTGCAGCCTATAGGTCTGAAGGACTGGGCACGCCCAGACCACGTGAAAGAAAGTCCCCACTGACTGTCTGCACTTGGGGCACGTATCCTCCACCCCTGGATAAATGACGGACAGTCTATGCGGTGTAAAGTACACTCTGTGCAGAAACTTCAACTGCACAAATCTATCTCTTGCAGAGATCATAAGCGGAATGCATTGCTGCAATCCCTCTGACCAGTCCTCCTCATTTAGGGCTGGAATATCTAATTGCCATCTAGTGAGTACAACAGTATCTCTAGTTCACCCATCTTGTCCGCCAGGCTCCTGGCATTAGTGAACATGCCACATAGTTTAGATTGGTCGCATACTATCCTCTTATTGGGTGTTCCGAGATTGCAACTAGGACTTGTTACTATACTTAACTCGGGTTTATGTGCTTTAGTCAACCCACCTACTAATGTCCCCAATACTACCCTCTGGACTATGTTCCACACTGACTATCTCTACCTCTGGACCCTCCCCCCATCGCCTAGTTTAAAAACCCCTCCAAGTTTTTGACCATCTTCACTCCAAGCAGATCTGCACCCTCCTATTTAGGTGCAGTCCGTCCCTTCTATAGCACTGGTGGTGACTCACTAAGAAGTCAGCCCAGTCCTCCAGGAACCCAAACCCCTCCTTACTACACCAGCTCTTCAGCCACTTAATTACTCCCCTAATCTCCCTCTGCCTCTCTGGTGTGGCTCGATGTACCGGAAGTATTCCTGAGAATACTACCTTGGAGGTCCTTTTCCTCAATTTAGCTCTCAAGTCCCTAAAATCATTCTTTAGGACACTCTGCCTCAGACTTTGTCGTTGGTGCCAACGTGCACCATGACAGCCGGGTCTTCCGCAGCCCCTCCCAGTAATCTGTCCACCAGTTGAGATTTTTGTCAGTACAGGTAAATTTAGACAGGCCTAGTTCAGCTAGGCCTGTTTGTTTTGATCTGTGGGGCTGGGAGTGGCCTAGAATAGCAGCAGATGACTCACATGCAGCATCATTTCTCTGTACCTCCCTCTGGCTTCTAGAAGCTTCTAGAAGGGAGGTGGGGAAGAGGAATGGAGTAGCATGAGGTGTCTCAGGGAGCCCTGACCAATCCCCAACTAAGATTGGCAGGGGGCAGGCCTTCTTAATATACCCAGGGTCAGACTTGCTGGGGAGGAGTTGTTTGGGTGGAAGAACTGAGAGATGGAGTGTTAGGCTGTCAGGGCCTTAGAGCGAGCCCCCCAGTCTGGGGGGGTGACCTTGGGCTAGGGGCTAGGGGCTAGGGGCTAGGGGCTAAAGGAACCCCACACAACCCAAGGGGTGTCCTGAACAGGAGCAGGAGAGGACAACGGGAAACACTACCGGGCAATTAGAGGAAGTTGTTTTATATAAATATATAAATACGTATTATTGATTTTTATTTTTTTTTATTTTGTATAAGTAAATATGTTTTTTTTTTTTTGGGACAAAGAAAGCAAAACAGCGGGGACTTTAACGGTGCCAACAAAACTTGAAAAATGATTTCTTATCAAAAAGTATTAAAAAGTAAAAAATAAGAATTTTATTGCTACAAAATATGTTTAAAAGAAACACATTTATTACAGATGATGCATCACTTCTTACAAAGATAATAAAAGCAAGATGGTTATGAAATATGTAGGTTCAAACCAAATTTGAGAGAAATTGCACATTAGCCCAACATGTTTCGCTGATTGCTTCTTCAGGGGACGTGCAATTCAGAGAAAAATTGGTATGGCAATCTAAACAATATAAAAAAAAGAAAAAAGACAATTTAGACGTAGATGTTTTTAGATGTTTTTTTTTTTTCCTTCCATTTTTCCTTTCTGCATCCTATTAATATGAAACCATTAATAAAAATGGATTAAGTAAAACAAGTTGAGTCTTTTGCATCTGTCTAGTGTTCAGATTTAAGAAATCTATGAATAAAAAAATTGAAGAAGTTTAAATAAGTATAATAAAACATGAAAGGTAATACAAGTGCAGTTATGTTTCTTTATACGAAGATCCCATGTGAGTTCCATTGAGGGATTAGATAATTCAGGCGATGCTTCATTTTCTGTAGAGATTCATTTTCCTAATGATCCGTGTTTTAATTAATCTCAGATGTATACAGAGTCAACATACACGCCTGTGTGCTCCGGGGATGTCAGGGGAAATCTCCGTATTATAAATATACGAATCTAAGGCTGATACAACTGTATTGTGACCAGAAATGTCACACCGATTTCCTGTTATATTAATGTATCTCTTTTCAGCAACATTTCTTCTCATCAGACCATCTGCAACTAAATCTAACCATTTATCTCTAATGTGTAGATCTGAATCCTGACATTTTAGAGGAGGACCGAAACGAAGGAGAATGAATATTTATGGAGACTTTCCTGATCTGTATTTCACATGAATTTATTTCCTTCTTTTTTTATTTACCATATTGATATTTCAGGTTCCAGACATTAGTATCACAGAAATATCACCTCAGCCTAGCTGATATATATATTTTTTTCATGCTTTCAGACTGACTTTATATACAAATGTCCCCTATAGACTCATTCTTATTTTTTGTCAGATGTCACCACCATCGTACTTCTATTTAGAGGCAGCGCTCAGAGTTTACTGTAGGAATGTTTCATTTTCTACTGAGGATTTCTGAACTGTGTGTAAAGAAATAGAAAGTGTACCAATCTCCCAGACAGAATACCTGCCGTTTATTAGGGGCATTACAATCATTTTTTTTTTTTTGGCATCTCGGTTGCTTCAACCAGCATGTAAGATTTTAGGTGAAGAATTCAGACGTTGAAACTGTTCTTGGTAATAAGAGTCTGGCTCCTGTCTCTTGTGATAACGTCCAATTTACAATTGACAATTTTTAAAGAGTTAATCTGTAGTAAGGTAATTTATTCCATGAACTGCAGCTAAAAAATAATTGTTTGTTATAATTTTCTCATTTACCCGAATATTTGGGTAAAATTGTTCCAATGGGGAATGGGACCATTCTGAATGAATTCTTTCTTTCTGGGTTGTCTGACCTTCCAGCTCTTAAGCTCCCTCTCTTTCTCTTCTTCCTTCTCATCTACCTTCTGACAATATTGTGGAATTTGCTGATCGTTGTCCTCATAGTCCCCAACTCTCACCTCCATGTTCCTATGTATTTCTTTCTTGGGAACCTGGCCAGCTTGGACCTTTGTTGTTCCTCGGTCACTGTCCCACGATTGTTGTTTGACCTTCTCACCAAGAAAAGAAAGATTAGCACGACGGCTTGCCTAACCCAAGTCTTCTTCTTTGTAGTCTTTGGCATCTCCAACTCTCTCCTGTTGGCTGTCATGTCCTATGATCGATACACCGCCATTTGCCAGCCTTTACATTACACACAGATCATGAGTTGGAAAGCGTGTGTACAGTTGGTGTCCATTGTGTGGTGTCTCGGTTTAACCAGCGCTTTAATCCACACACTTTGTGCCTTAAAATTAACATTCTGTTGGTCAGACGTTATAGAAAGTTTCTTCTGCGACCTCCCGGAGTTGCTCCGGATCTCCTGCAGTGACACCTTCATCAACATTCTTCTTGTCTTTTTCTTAGTTAGCTTCTTTGGAGGTGGAGCTCTAATACTGACCGTCCTGTCCTACGTCTCCATATTCAAAACTGTCCTCAAAATGCAAATTAAGGGCAAAATAAGTAAAGTTTTCTCCACATGTATCTCCCATCTGACAGTGGTCTCCTTATTTTATGGCTCGGGTTTTTTTAATTATTTTCAGTCCAGCGCTAGTCATCATTTACCCGGTGACAAAGTGGTGCCCGTCTTTTACACGGTCATCGTTCCTCTCCTTAATCCTTTGATTTATAGTCTGAGGAACCAGGATTTCATTGCAGTGTTCAAACATGTCATAAGGAAGATCTTCCATATACAAAATATGAAATAAATCTTTATTTCTAGATACTGGAAATAAATTGTAGTGTTTTCTTTTATGGCATCTATTGAAAACTAGTTGGAGAGCTCTTCATTATAAGGCTATCAGGGCACTCCCGGTTTTCTCCAGCTGCAGAAATGGGTATTTAACCACTTACAGACCGGAAGATTTTCCTGCTTGATGACCAGGCAATTTTTCTGCGATTCGGCACTGCGTCGCTATAACTGACAATTGCGCAGTTGCGCGACGCTGTACCCAATCAAAATGGACGTCCTTTTTTTTCCCATAAACAGAGATTTCTTTTGGTGGTATTTGATCGCCTCTGCGGTTTTTATTTTTTGCGCTATAAACAAAAAAAGAGCAACAAATTTGAAAAAATATATAGATTTTTTACTTTTTGCTATAATAAATATCCCCAAAATATGTTTTAAAAAACAAATTTCCTCATCAGTTTAAGCCAATGTATATTCTTCTACATATTTTTGGTAAAAAATTGCAATAAGCATATATAGATTGGTTTGCGCAAAAGTTATCCCGTCTACAAACTATGGGAAAGATTTATGGCATTTTTATGGCATCTTTAATTTTTTTTATTAGTAATGGCGATGATCTGCTATTTTTTAGTGGTACTGCGACATTGCTGCAGACAGATCGGACACTTTTGACACATTTTTGGGACCATTGACATTTATACAGCGATCAGTGCTAAAAAATGCACTGATTACTGTGTAAATGTCACTGGTAGGGAAGGGGTTAACACTAGGGGGCGATCAAGGGGTTTCCTTGATGTCTTCTAGTTAGTGTTCTTACTGTATGGTAATGTGCCATCAAACGCAGCATTTTGCCCGTCAAACGCAGCCACTTTGTCCGTCAAACGCAGCCACTTTGTCCGTCAAACACAGCCACTTTGCCCGTCAAATGCTGCCACTGTGCCCCAAATGTTGGCACTGTACCCATTAAATGTTATCACTGTGCCCCAAGTGCTGCCACTCAGCCCCCCGCCATCTGCCCGGCACTCACCTTGTCTCTGGTGGTCAGCGGGTGATGGTGGCATGGCCATGAGCGGTGTCTGGTGTCCTCCATTTCTTCCCCAACGTCTACTCTCAAACACTCCTCCTCTCGTCCTCTGCTATGATTGGACTCCTGATAGGCGTCCAATCACAGCTCCTGTCATTTCAGCAAATCAGGTGACAGTAACACAGACCTGGCAACCTGATTGGCTGAGAGGCGGTTCAATGTTAGCAAAGCAAATTCCTTCTCTTTGCTAACATACAGCGTTGCGCCCGCTTCTCACATTTTTGGGCACCTATAAGAGCCTATGGCTCTAATCAGGTGCTTCCTAAAAAACACCCCCCGTCGGTGTAATTCAGATGCCCGGGGCCCGAAAATGGGCCAGGCACCTGAAAAAGGGGTGCCAGCAGTGACCATAGATAGATTCATGCAATGCAATGCAACGCATGAATCTATCTATGGTGATTAGAGCCGTGCAGGAGGGGGGGGGGGCGCTCCTTTATGGACGCACCGCCACTGGAAGAGAGAGAAAGAGGAGAAGAAATAAAAATCCCCTTTTTAGAAATGTTTACATTTTTTTATTGTATATACATATGGTGCCTCCCCTCTATTCTACCCTTCCATACCCTTCCCCCCCATCCTCTAACCAACCAAACACAAAAAACATAACCACACCCCCTTTTTGTATCTGCGAAAACCTAAAGTATTGTGAAATCTTTCTTTAATTAAGGGGTGGGTCTAGAGATGGGTATTTATATATGTGTGTGATTTTTTTATACTATTTTCATTCAATATTTATAAAGATATTTTGTAACTTTGTTGTTTTTGATACACTGCGTGTGTCCTGTGAAAGTAACTTTCCTATGACTGTTTTTTCAGTCACCTTTTTGTCTTTTGTATTAAAACATGTGCCCCAGGGAGCACACTGACTGAGCAGATTTCTACCGTTTTAAACATTTTACTTTATTAGCAATAAAAACTGACAAGGGTTCTAATCCTACTTCACTGTATCTATTCCACATCATGTCATGAGATAAAATATCAAATGGTAGTTTAAAGGTGACACACCGTCCAAACCATCTACAGTGCCTTGCAAAAGTTTTCACCCCCTTGGCGTTTTACCTATATTGTTACATTACAACCTTTAGTTCAATGGGTTTTTTTTTTTAATCTGAATTATATATGATGGATCAGAACACAATAGTCTAAGTTGGTGAAGTAAAATTAGAAAAATGTATACATAAAGCTATTTTTTACAAATAAAAAACTGATAATTGGCATGTGCGTATGTATTCACCCCCTTTGTTATGAAGCCCATAAAAAGCTCTGGTGCCACCAATTACCTTCAGAAGTCCCATGGTTAGTGAAATGATGTCCACCTGTGTGCAATCTAAGTGTCACATGATCTGTCATTACATAGACACACCTTTGTGAAAGGCCCCAGAGGCGGCAACACCTAAGCAAGAGGCACCACTAACCAAACACTGCCATGAAGACCAAGGAACTCTCCAAACAAGTAAGGGACAATGTTGTTGAGAAGTACAAGTCATGGTTAGGTTATAAAACAATCTCCAAATCTTTGATGATCCCTAGGAGCACCATCAAATCTGTCATAACCAAATGGAAAGAACATGGCACAACAGCAAACCTGCCAAGAGACGGCCGCACACCAAAACTCATGGACCGGGCAAGGGGGGCATTAATTAGAGAGGCAGCACAGAGACCTAAGGTAACCCTGGAGGAGCTGCAGAGTTCCACAGCAGAGACTGGAGTATCTGTACATAGGATGACAATAAGCCGTACGCTCCATAGAGTTGGGCTTTATGGCAGAGTGTCCAGAAGAAAGACATTACTTTCAGCAGAAAACAAAATGGCACGTTTTGAGTTTGCAAAAAGGCATGTGGGAGACTCCAAAAAGGGATGGAGGAAGGTACTCTGGTCTGATGAGTCTAAAATTGAACTTTTTTGGCCATCAAAGAAAATGCTATGTCTGGTGCAAACCCAACACATCACATCACCCAAAGAACACCATCCCCACTGTGAAACATGGTGGCAGCATCATGTTGTGGGGATGTTTTTCAGCAGTCAGGACTGGGAAACTGGTCAGAGTTGAGGGAAAGATGGATGGTGCTAAATACAGAGATATTCTTGAGCAGAACCTGTAGCACTCTGTGTGTGATTTGAGGCTAGGACGGAGGTTCACCTTCCAGCAGGACAATGACCCCAAACACACTGCTAAAGCAACACTTGAGTGGTTTAAGGAGAAACATGTAAATGTGTTGGAACGACCTAGTAAAAGCCCAGACCTCAATCCAACAGAAAATCTGTGGTCAGACTTAAAGATTTCTGTTCACAAGAGCAAACCATCCAACTTGAAGGAGCTGGAGCAGTTTTGCCAGGAGGAATGGCCAAAAATCCCAGTGGTAAGATGTGGCAAGATCATAGAGACTTATCCAAAGCGACTTGGAGCTGTGATAGCTGCAAAAGGTGTCTCTACAAAGTATTGACTTTAGGGGGGGTGAAAAGTTATGCACATTTACTTTTTCTGTTATTTTGTCCTATTTGTTGTTTGCTTCACAATAAAAAAAAAATCTTCAAAGTTGTGGGCGTGTTCTGTAAATTAAATGATGCAAATCCTCAAAAAATCTATGTTAATTCCAGGTTGTGAGGCAACAAAACTCGAAAAATGCCAAGGGGGTGAAAACTTTTGCAAGGCACTGTATGTATGAACAGATTTGTTTACACAACCCCAGGGGCAAAGGTCTCATCTCCGAACTATATACCCATTTAAACAATCAGATCTCTTCTGACCCCCCTCCCCTATAGAGTCAAGTGGGAAGCAGAATTCCCTCTGGAGCAGGGTACCCTGAATTGGAATGACTGTATTGACAATCAGAAGAAGTGTACAAGGTCACTTAACATTAGAGAAACAGCGCTGAAAATTCATACAAGATGATATTAAACCCTAGTCAAAATACATGCCATTTTTCCCGCTGTTTCTCCATTGTGTTTTAGAGGATGCAATGCACTGGATACATTCCTCCATCTTTTCTGGGAATGCTCACACATTGCTCCAATTCAGAGAAAGCTTGACTCATTTACCTCCAAAACAACAGATGCTCAACTGTCCTTTACCCCATCACAATGTCTATTTTTCACCCTAATCCCGGAGGTCACCAACATACAATTTTGACTGATCAAAATACGGTTTGTGTTACCATCCATTGGGCGATCGCGCTTCATTGGAAAATTCAATATGTACCTCTCTCACAAGTTAAACTCCGTATTGACGCCATAAAAAGAGTTGAAAAGATATATCACATCCTATACCATACTGTTCCTTACTATGACAAAACATGGTCCCCTTGGTCTGAACACAATGTTTGATAGCTCTCCTTAAGCTATTTGATATTGTTTCTTACTTTTTATGTTGATGCTGCTAAGCAGTTTTGATTTTTTAATTTCTCTACTCTGCATTATGGCGGTCCCTGACATCACCGCACTGGGTTTACTGACTGTGTCAAGAGTTTTTTATACGGTTATTTTTATGATCCTATTTTGGGAACCTTATATCGATTTAGACAGGACAACAGGTGTAGGCATTGTCTATTGAAAGGGGCTGTTTTTCTCTCTTTGTTTTTCTCTTCCTTGCCGTTTGGAGTATATTTTGACGCATGGATGGGCTTCATTGATCTAAAATTGATATTCATGCAATGGTTCTCTAAACTACCAGGCAATTGGTGTCACCTATTGGCAATCAAGGCTTACAGTATATATCATTCTTGAAGAAAAGTTGGGTTTGAGTTATTTCCCTTTCTTCTGGCATCTTCCGCAACTCTCTAAAACATGCACTTGTCAGACCCATACTTAAAAAGCCCTCACTGGACCCATCCAATCTTAACAACCAAGCCCCATCTCCGTGCTCCCCTTCTTATCCAAACTCCTCGAACGTCTGGTCTACAACCAACTGAGCGTCCACCTCGCTGATAACAACCTTCTTGATCCCCTTCAGTCTGGATTTCGTCCTCAACACTCCACAGAAACAGCTCTCCTAAAACTAACAAACGATCTACTAATGGCCAAAACACACTATTCTGTACTCCTACTCCTGAACTTCTCTGCTGCCTTTGATACGGTTGACCACCCCCTCCTCAAAAAAAAAACTACACGCCTTTGGTCTCCGTGACTGTACACTTTGCTGGTTCTCTTCCTACTTATCCAACCGCACCTTTAGCGTTTCTTACAACTCTACTTCCTCCTCTCCTCTTTCTTTTCTCTGTTGGGGTCCCCCAGGGTTCTGTTCTTGGACCTCTCCTATTTTCAATCTACACCGCCTCTCTGGGTCAGCTGATAGCCTCCCATGGCTTCCAATACCACCTCTACGCTGACGACACCCAAATCTTTTTCTCTACCCCTCAGCTCACTCCCTCTGTCTCCTCACGTATCACTAATTTACTATAAGATATATCAGTCTGGATGTCACACCACTTCCTCAAACTCAATCTATCCAAAACCAAACTTATAATTTTTCCTCCCCCGTATGCCCCTTCCCCTGATCTCTCAATGGAACAACTATAAGCCCATCCCCACATGCCAAGGTTCTAGGTGTAGTCCTAGACTCTGAACTCTCCTTTAAGCAACACATCCAATCACTGTCCAAATCCTCCGTAACATCTCCAAAATACGCCCCTTTCTAACCAATGACACAAAAAAGCTCTTAATTCACTCGCTGGTCATCTCTCGCCTCGACTACTGCAACTCCCTTCTCATTGGTTTACCTCTACATAGTCTATCACCTCTTCAATCCATTATGAATACTGCTGCCAGACTCATCCACCTTACCAATCGCTCTGTGTCTGCCACTCCTCTCTGTCAATCCCTCCACTGGCTTCCGCTCGGCCAAAGAATTAAATTCAAAATTCTAACAACTACTTACAAAGCCATCCACAATTTCGCACCCAGCTACATCACTAGCTTAGTCTCTAAATACCAACCTACTCGTTCTCTTTGTTCCTTTCAAGACCTCCTGCTCTCTAGATCCCTCGTCACCTCCTCCCATGCCCGCCTCCAGGACTTTTTCCAAAGCCTCTCCAATCCTATGGAATGCCTTACCCCAATCTGTCCTCTTATCTCCTACTTTATTAGCTTTTAGTGGATCCCTGAAAACCCTTCTCTTCAGAGAAGCCTACCCTACCCACACCTAACAACTGTATTTTCATTTTTTCCATCAGCTCATCCCCCACAGTTATTACCTTTTTGTTTCCACTTGACCCTCCCTTCTAGATTGTAAGCTCTAATGAGCCCTCTGATCCCTCCTGTATTGATTTGTGTTGTAAGTGTACTGTCTGCCCTACTGTTGTAAAGCGCTGCACAAACTGTTGGTGCTATATAAATCCTGTATAATAGTAATAATAATAATTTCTGGAACTATTTTTTACCATAACCTTCTATACCCCCAACTACGGGAGACCCGGCAACCATTGGGCGGTTTTGGCTGTGCGAATGCACTGCATAACAGGATTCCACTCCCTATTTATGTTTTAACTATATTCAGGTACCTATACCCAGTCAAAGAGTTGATTGATTATAGGTCTTCATATTTAATAAATGAATCTTCACGTTCTTTCCTGAGAAAGCCATACGGGGAAACATGTAGAAAATATGAACGTGATGAAAATATGAATGTGATTACAGTAATTCATTGTCATGAATAGGATGTTTGCGCACACCTATGGCTATGATTGTATTGTATGCACTTGTTTTATGATACTGTTCATTTAAATACAATTTTGTTATATTTTTACATACACTCTCGAGTGATTTCTATGTAGAAAAGCACCCATAAAGTCCCATATCTCCTAATTTTTTCTTTTATTTTTCTGTAAGTTGAATGTCAGCAATTTATACTCTAAGATTTAATGTTGTTATTGCAAGGTGTTATACTTCTGTACCACCTCTTTATTTCTTTAATAAAAGATTATAAACAAAAAAAGTATCAAATGGTTTCATGAGATCCTATAAATACCTCACATTTTGATGAACGTGATAAACCCTGTCCAATCACGGCTGATCACGATGTAAACAGAAAATCGGCTTTTCCTCACTCATGTCTGACAGACGCGAGTAGAGGGGAGCCGATCGGCCGCTCTCCTGACAGAGGAGGTCTGTGCTGATTGTTTATCAGTGCAGCCTCCCCACAGATGCCCACACTGGACCACCAGAGATGCCGCCAGGACCACCAAGGATGGCAATAAAGGACGCCCACCAGGTATGCCACCCTAGACCACCAGGGATATGCCAATCAGTGCCCATGGATATGCCAATTAGTGCCAAGGCAGAAGCCAATCAGTGTCTTAACAATGCCTGCCAGTGCCATCGGTCATGCCTATCAGTGCAATCTATCAGTGCCAGCCATCAGTGCCCATCAATGCCACCTTTCAGTGCCCATCAGTGCCACCTATCAGTGCCCATCAGTGCTGCCTATCAGTACTACCCATAAGTACACAAATTCGCCGCAAGATCACTTTTATCGGTGGCGGGAGATGTGCCCACCCCCCTCCCGCCCCGCTCCGGTCATATCCGCCGCTTACCAGACCCAGTAGCAGTAGAGATGATTGCATGCTCTCCCATGGATGCCTGGCTGCTGAGTGTGGGGAAGATGGCCCCCGCTCGGCTCCATAGCATGGGAGGGTGGAAGCGATGTCAAACGTCCCTTCCGCTCATAGCTCTCTTTTTTTATTTCAAGTGACTTTTTTTTTGCATTTTAGCGTATTATGAGGTCTTTTTGACCCCAGATCTCATATTTAAGAGGTCCTATCATGCTTTTTTTCTATTACAAGGTGTGTTTACATTCCTTGTAATAGGAATAAAAGTGACCCTTTTTTTTTTAAAGACAGTGTCAAAATAAAAAATGAAAAGGTAAATATATAAAAATAAAGAAAAAGAAAATTTTGAAGATCCCCGTCACAATGAGCTCGCGCGCAGAAGCGAACGCATACGTGAGTAGCGCTCGCATATGAAAACGGTGTTCAAACCACACATGTAAGTTATCGCCGCAATCGTTAGTGCGAGAGCAATAATTCTAGCCCTAGACCTCCTCTGTAACTCAAAACTGGTAACCTGTAGAAATTTTTAAACATCGCCTATGGAGATTTAAAAGGGTAAACGTTTGTCGCCATTCCAGGAGCGGGCGCAATTTTGAAGCGTGACATGTTGGGTATCAATTTACTCGGAGTAACATTATCTTTACCAAAATATAAAAAAAATTGGGCTAACTTTACTGTTGTCTTATTTATTCATACTAAAAAGTGTATTTTTTCCAAAAAAAAGTGCGCTTGTAAGACCGCACCGCAAATACGGTGTGACAGAAAGTATTGAAACAACCGCCATTTTATTCTCTAGGGTTTTAGAAAAAACATAACTATATATAAGGTTTTGGGGGTTCTAAGTAAATTTCTAGCAAAAAAAAAATGATTTTAACTTGTAAACAAAAAGATGCTCGGTTCTTAAGTGGTTAAAATATTTCCAGATTTTCAGATGTTTCCAGAGTTCATATTTTAAGCTAATGTTGGTTTTCATTCCTGTAATAAAATTAATTTCTTTTTATGTCCTTACTTTTTAATTTTTCCTGTATACCCCAGCATGATATAGCACACAAGCTACATGAATGCATTGATAAGTTTTATCTGTATTAGCTACAGTGCAACAGTTTGGTTACTGTTCTGTTATGAACCTGTTGATAGCTACAAGTGATCCTATGTTTATTGTGTGATTACCAACATGCATGTTTGTCAATAAATATTTTTTCTGCTTTGTGCTGTATTGCGTTAAAATCAAAATAAAGAATGTATCAAAAAAACTAAAACTTGTAAATACTGTAATTTTCTGTAAAAAGGTGTGAATGGTTTATAAATAATAATAAAAAAAAAATACAATTACACAGCAACTGATTATGGTAACAATATTTTCTATATTATAGAAACTCAATTGAGGAGCCTTTCAGGACTTAAAGCGGGGGTCCACCTATCTATCGTTTTTTTTTTTTTTTAGTTCATTCACAAACTTTTCTTCTCAGCATTACATACTCACATATTGGGTGTAATATGTCCGCCTGTGTCAGATTTCGTCGGAAAGAATAACTTATATTATTCACTGCAGGCGGTTTCCATCTTCATTGTGGACATTTGAAGCCCACAAGCATTTATTTCCTGGATGTGGTGAATGCTGTGCTCCCAGCATTCACCGCTCGTTCCCGCACATGCTCAGTGGCATCCTGGGAAGCCTGAGACTAGCTCCCAGGAGTCCGGGAGAGGCTAGAAACACGCCTACTCCCACGGGAGGAGAACCAGGAAGTGCAAAGAAGAATAGAAAAATAAAAGGTCATTACGGCAATTTAAATTTTTTTAAACGGCATGTCAGCATCTAGGCAAGGAAGAGAATACATACAGATATTGTTCAAAATTTGGGTGGAACCCCGCTTTAAGTTATATAATGTTTCCTTATGAATTATTTAAAGCGGAGTTCCGCCTGCAAAAAAAATAAATAAATAAAAGTCCCCAGCTACAAATACTGCAGCTGCTGACTTTTAAAATAAGGACACTTTCCTGTCCAGGGCGCCCGCGATGGGTGGAGGCGCCGGCATCCTCAGTAAGGGAATCAGGAAGTGAAGCCTTATGTCTTCACAGCTCTGTTTCCTACTGCGGATGCGGAGAATCGCGCTGAGCATTCTGAATGGTCACTGCTGTCTTCCTCACTCAGCAGGAGGGGCGGAGGAGGGGCCGGATATGGCGTAGTTCACCGCGGATTCTGTGGCGGTCTTTCACCGGAAGTGGGAACAAATACCTGGATTAGACAGTTATCTGCTCCCCCCTGAAAGGTGCCAAATGTGACACCGGAGGGGGGGAGGAACAGGATCAGTGGAAGTTCCATTTCTGGGTGGAACTCCGCTTTAACCGCAGTGTGATGCCATGTTGCTTAACCCCTTCATGCCCGCACTATAGCAGAATGACGGCTTCAGTATGGGCTAACTTTGCAAGGAGGACGTCTGTTGAAGTCCTCCAGTGATTGCACTGCCCTTCCTTCAGACTCAGCTGATCACAGATCGGGGTAAAGGGCCAATCACAGCGGCCCTTTACCATGTGATCAGGGGTCTCCAATGACAGCTGATCATGATGTAAACAGAACCTGGTTATCGACTTTTCTCTCCTTATGCTGACAGCGTGAGGAGAGATGAAGAGAGATGATAACCGGCTTGAGTTAAAGGGACATCAACACTGATAATCAAGGCACTGATTATCAGTGTCCTGATTATCAATGCAGTCCCATCAGTGCCCACCAGTGCTGCCTATCAGTGCCTGCCAGTGCTGCCAATCAGTGCATGCCAGGGCTGCCAATCAGTGCCCATCAGTGCCTCCTCATCAGTGTCACCTATCAGTGCTGCCTATTAGTGCATATCAGTGATGCTTATAAGTGCCCATCAGTGCTGCCTGTCGGTACCCATCAGTGATGCCTATCAGTGCCACCTATCAGCGCCCATCAGTGCCACCTATTAGTGCAGACTCATCAGTGCCTCCTCATTAGTGCCCACTAGATACTACACATCTCTTGACTCCATTGTCACATGTAATCACAAATACAGACTACATAGTGCTCTCTGTATACATATTTATTAAAATAGCCCCAATAAAGAAACACTTACAAGAGTTATTCTCTTACGTCTGCTCACTCACCGCTTCCACTCACTCACAGTGGCTGCGTGAAGTCACAGGCTCGGCTCCTCCCGTGTCGCCCTCTCATTGGGCTTCTTCAGTAGGTGCTATTTTATTTTTATGCAAATTTTAAAAAGAAACTCTTGTAAGTGTTTCTTTATTGGGGCTATTTTATCAAATATGTATACAGAGAGCGCTATGTAGTCTGTATTTGTGATTACATGTGACAAAGGGGGTTGAGAGATGTGTAGCTGAGCAGAATCCCGGGAGTGGAGGAAGGAGATTGTTGCGGGGTTTTACACAGGAGAGATCATTATCTATATCCATTGGAGTCATTCTTGAGGTTCCAGAGTTGAGAGAGCTGATGATGATCAGTTGGCCGGGCATGGAGGAGGGAGATCGTTGTGAAACGAAAGAGAGATCATTATCTGAGTACATTGAACTCATCTTTGAGGTGAGCAGGCATTACAGCTGGTGGCGGTGTGCACAATTTGGGGGTATTTTTCGTTGAAGGACAGTGAATTAGACACTAATTTTATATATCTATCTATATCTATATCTTTATCTATATCTATCTATCTATCTATCTATCTATCTATCTATCTATCTATCTATCTATCTATCTATCTATCTATCTATCTATCTATCTATCTATCTATCTATCTATCTATCTATCTATCTATCTATCTATCTATCTATCTATCTATCTATCTATCTATCTATCTATCTATCTATCTATCTATCTATCTATCTATCTATATATATCTATATATATATATATATATAGATATATATATATGGACTGGTCTTTTACAATAGTCAAGATTTGCACATATATGAACTTATATTAATTAGGATCAATTGAGTGTTCTTAAACTATTTATTTAGCAGCGATGCACTATAATATATTTTACACAGCTATGACAGCTTTCGGCTTCACAGCCAGGTACCCACTGTGCATGCGCAAGCCACACTGCACATTGTGAATGATTCCACAGTCTTCTGAGACCTGTGACGTGAACCAGAAGAATGTGGGGAGGGAGAAGGGCGAAGGTGAACTTCCGCTCAGATAGCATAGGTGACCCATCAGAATCAGGTACCTGCTCCCCCCCCCACCAAAAAAAAATGTCAAATGTCAAAGAGGAGGGGGCTTTAAAGTGGAACTTCCTCTTTTGCCTGGAGCTCCGCTTTAAGGAAATGGAACATTCTTTCCAGCACATTTAGGGCAGAAAGGATGACAGGTTGATAAGATGCGTGAAAGAAACGACTTATGTCAAATTGAAACAACCATCCCTATACAGAGTTTGGTTAATTCCAAATCATCTCCCTCCGACATTAAATGTCATATTACTATTTCTATCCCAGCATACAATTCAAACTTTCAGCAGAGTAACTTGAAAAAATATTGGTTTATTGATTGGATTATGTAATGTCACACCTCCTATACTGCTCTTGGACAGAACTAATCTTCCATGACACATTCCATGGTGATTGGATGAAGGGGAATGGGTTACCCCTGTTCCTATAAATGCTGCTGTAGGTTCCTGACAATATTTAAATTTAAAGCAGAATTCACCCTTCCTGCCTGTGCACAGGTGTCAGACCCTGAACCTGAACCTGGGACCTCTTTTGAATGATCCTGCCTTGAATCTTGCTTGTCTTGAACCTTGAACTCTTTGCTCTCACCATGAACTTCCTAGTTTAATTCATTCCCTGGACTTCCTGTTTGCCAGATTATTGTGCTCTCTCCAGCTAGTATCTGTCAGAAACCATGAATCAGACTGAGACAGAAGTACAGTTAAATCTCACTTGTTTAATAATAATAAAAAAGGTAAACAGAGTAAAACGTAGTCAAAACATAGCCAGAGTTCAGGAACCGGAACAGATAGAAGTTCTTCGGCTCCTCCCTCTAAAAAAAATATTAAAAGCCAGCATCTGCAAATACTGTAACTGCTGATTTTTAATAAAAGTACACTTACCTGTCCAAGTATCCAGGGCTGTCCTCACTCAGACCAGTTCTTCTAGTCCCCAGAGCCACCAAGCTAACTGTGGGAAGCAGGCTGTGACCCCTTGTGGCTTCACAGCCAGATCCCCACTCAACATGCACGAGCCGTGATGTACCCTGTAAATGGCCCCGTAGCCTCCTGGGACCTGTGGTGTGTCCCAAGAGGCTGCTGGCAGGGAGGAGGGAGGCTGAAATCCCCTAGGTGATCCGGGGTGGAATTGGGAGCAGGTACCTGCCAAAATCAAGTACCAACTCTCCAGAAAGAGAAAAAAAATATCCAAAAGTTGAAGAGGGGGAGTGGAAAAGTAAAACTTCCCTTTAGGGATAAAGTTCTGCTTTAGGTTTGTACCCATTTTATGCTTTAGCTGGCCTATTTCCTATTCCTAAAAATGATTCACGGAGTCAGTGGTCAGGGCACGTGCAACCTGCCACAGAGGTATTGCGGGTGAATTTAATTGAAGCTGCTCTCTTTGAAAAGGAAGTTGCACTTTGCAAGAGAATTTTCCCCAGAGCTTAGAGAATTAAGTCATATTTCACTTTACAAAACAAACACTCAAATCCAAGGAAAACTAAAAAAAAGCACAACATTTTTGCTTACACACGATAGAGGTAAGCAGAACTTAACCACTTCAATACCAGGCACTTAGACACCTTCCCGCCCAGGCCAATTTTCAGCTTTCAACGCTGTCGCAATTTGAATGACAATTGCGCGGTCATGCTACACTGTACCCAAACAAATTTTTATCATTTTGTTCCAACAAATAGAGCTTTCTTCTGGTGGTATTTGATCACCTCTGCGGTTTTTTAATTTTTTGTGCAACAAATAAAAAAAGACAGAAAACTTTGAAAAAAAAACACATTTTTCTTTGTTTCTGTTAAAAATTTTTGTAAATAAGTATGTTTTCTTCTTCAATGATGGGCACTGATATGGCTGCACTGACGGGCACTGATATGGTGGCACTGATGGGCACCGATGAGGTGGCACCAATGAGGTGGCACTGATGAGGTGGCACTGACGGGCACTGATGATGGGCACTGATAGGCGGCACTGATGGGCACTGATAGGTGGCACTGATGGGCACTGATAGGTGGCACTGGTATGCGGCACTGATGGGCACTCATAGGTGGCACTGATGGGCACTCATAGGCGGAACTGATGGGCACTCGTAGGTGGCATTGATGGGCACTCGTAGGTGGCATTGATGGGTAGTTATGGGTGGCACTGATAGTTGGCACAGATGGGCACTGATAGGTGGGCACTGATGGGCAGGGTTGGGCACTGACAGGTGGCACCGATGGACACTGATGGGTGACACTGATGACACTGACTGATGGCACTGATGCCCCTAAGGGTGGCATTGCTGGGCATCAGTGCTATATAATGGTGCCAATCAGTGCCCATTTGTGGGCACTGATTGGCACAGATTGGGCATTGACTGGGCACACTGGGCACATGTGGATGGCCATGGGGTACATACCTGGCCATCCACATGTTGCCCCTTCCCTGGAGGTACTAGTGGTGATCCCTGGTGGTCCAGTGTGGTAATCTGAGGGGGGGCTGCGCTGATAAACAATCAGCGCAGACCCCCCCTGGCAGGAGAGCCGCCGATCGGCTCTCCTCTACTCGAGTCTGTCAGACGCGAGTGAGGTACAGCCGATCAATGGCTCTTCCTATTGACATCGTGATCAGCCACCATCAGGCGCGTGGTGGCATGTTATCCTGCTGGACATCATATGACGCCCAGTCAGGATAACTGAACCACCGTCTGGCCGTCATCTGCTATGGGCCGGGCGGGAAGTGGTTAATCTCATTCACTAAAGTCTAGGGAAAATTCTCTTGCAAAGTCAACCCCATTGCATCCCTGACTGGCTTTGAGATGTTGAATTTGCCAGGACTGTAAGGACTTCTAAAATCTTCCACAATAAATAATTGTGTATTTTGGTAGGATGAGTTTATTAGAAAGGTGAACTGAAACCCCCCGATGGGATGTTTGCCCAGGATTGTTACAAATAACATTTGAAGGAGCTTTGATTGCTCATAAAAATATAGTCTAGGACAGCTGATCTGAGAAAGCACTTAATATTATTTTCACATTATTTGACAAAGTGTTATAAAACAAATAAATGGCTTCCAATCAAAGGAACCCAAAAAAAAAGGTAACAAGGGACTCTCAGAAAAAAAAGTGAACACATGTGTATCCAATATACATTCATATACATTAAAAAAAAAAAAAATGTTAAAAATACAAATGTAGATTTACCCCCCCTTCATGAGCAGGCCATTTTTTGCAATACAGAACTGCATTACTTTAACTGACAATTGCGCGGTCATGCAACGCTGTACCCAAATAACATTTCTTTTTTCCCCAGAAATAAAGCTTAATTTTAGTGGTATTTAATGACCACTGCATTTTTTGCACTATAAACAAACCAAAAAAACCCATACAATATTGAAAAAAAAGCAAATATATTTTATAGTTTCTGCTGTAAAATATATTATATAGAAAAAAAAATTAATTTCTTCATAGATTTAAGCCAATATGTATTCTGCTACATGTCTTTGGTAAAAAATCCTAATAAGCGTATATGGATTGGTTTGTGCAAAAGTTATAGTGTTTACAAACTATGGAATATACAGTATACTATCATTTCTATTTGATATTGTGACAGACAATCAGACACTCACTGGCAATTTTGACACTTTGTGGGAACCAGTGACACTAAGGACTCATGCACACAGGACGTTTTTTTCAGCTGCTGTTAGGGGCGTATGATGTTTTTTTTTAACTCCCTCTAAACACCCCTCCATGTTAGCCTTATGCCCCGTACACACGATCGGACATTGATCGGACATTCCGACAACAAAATCCATGGATTTTTTTCGATGGATATTGGCTCAAACTTGTCTTGCATACACACGGTCACACAAATCTTGTCGGAAATTCCGAACATCAAGAACGCGTTGAGGTACAACACGAACAACGAGCCGAGAAAAATGAAGTTCAATAGCCAGTGCGGCTCTTCTGCTTGATTCCGAGCATGCGTGGCACTTTGTGTGTCGGAATTGTGTACACATGATCGGAATGTGCACGTACGGATTTTGTTGTCGGAAAATTTGAGAACCAGATCTCAAATTTTGTGTGACGGAAATTCCGATGGAGACTGTCCGATGGAGCCTACACAAGGTTGGAATTTCTGACAACAAGCTCCGATCGCACATCCTACTTCAGAAAGTCTGACCGTGTGTACGCGGCATAAGTGTCCATACAGTCATGAACTGTCAGAGGCGTTTGGAGCGTTTAGGGGCAGTAGAAAAAAAAAAAACGACAGCCTGTGCTTCCAGGAGCAGAGGCTGTTGAGTTGTAAAAACGAAAAAAAAAATGCCCAAAAATGCCCCTAAACAGTGCTGGGTGGAAATGCAGAAGGACCGCCCAGTAGCTGTATATCTGATATAGGGTGGTCGGGAAGTGGTAAATTATGAACCCACCCACAGCATTTATGTACATATATATATATGTCTGTTTTGGGGAAAAAAAGTAAATCATTTTTAACCACTTCAATACTGGGCACTTTCGCCCCTTTTCTTCCAAGGCTAATTTTCGGCTTTCAGCGCTCTTACACCTTCAATAAGAATTGCGCCGTCATGCAACACTGTACCCAAATGAAATTTTTATCAAATTGCTCACACAAATAAAGCTTTCTTTTGGTGGTATTTATTCACAAATGAGTTTTTTTTATTTTTTGTGATATAAGCAAACATTTAAAAAAATACAATATTTTCTGCTTTATGTTTTAAAAAGAAATCCAATAAAATCTAATTTTGTCATAAATTTAAGCCAAAATGTATTCTGCTACATGCCTTTGGTAAAAAAAAAATCCTGTTAAGTGTATAATAATAATAAGTTTGTGTGATCACGGACAGATGTGTGCAGATGATCATGTACAGATGTGCGCAGATGATCATGTACAGATGTGTGCAGATGATCACGTACAGATGTACGCAGATGATCATTGAGACATATGATTTTACTGTTACAAATGTGGGGGACAGGTGTTTTTACTGTGTGGGGACATGTTTGTGGGGACACTATTTTGGGGACATTGTGATTTTACATTGTGTGGGGACACTGGGCCGGTGATCAGTGTGTAAAAAGCTGTAAAAAACAGCTCATACTGACTGATCACCGGCTGGCTTCAGCGATCCGCTCTCCTCCCCTCACTGACAACTTCTGTGTGAGGAGAGGAGAGCCGATCGCCTAGCAACCGGCTCTACTTACATCACATAACTATTGGACACAGCCGTCATGTGTTCAGGAGGGCCAATCACAGAGCCCGCCTGCTGATCGGAGATGCGGTGTGTCCGGATGACAAGAGCACACCGGGATTGGCACGCAATCTTCCTACATCTGTGTGGACGTTCATGAACGTCCACTCAGAAGGGGGAAGTGCCCACCCGGTCGTACATGTGCAGTGGCCGGGTGGGAGGTGGTTAACTGAAAATGTCATAAAATATTTTACAATGATAAGGAGCTGAAAAAATCTATTAATCAATGGAGAACAACTGGAGAGTCAACATTCCTTGAAGTGACTTCCACAACTCTAAATGTAAAACCTTTTATATAAGAGAGAAATTTTTATTAGTGAAATGAGACAAGAAAGAGTAAAAGTGAGACAAAACAGACAGACTTTGTTTCAATGATGTTTACGAAAAGACCGATCTGTTATGTGTCCCCGAGAGAGAAACTCATTCAGACGATGCCTCGTTTTCTGTAGAGATTCATTTTCCTGTTGTCTTGTGTTTTAAATTAATCTCAGATGAATACAAAGACAATCTACACCCCTGTGTGCTCCAGGGATGCCGGGGGAGATTTCTGTATTGTATAAATATATGAATGTACGGCTGACACAACTGTATTGTGACCAGAAATGTCACACCGTCCTTTGTTTTAATAATTTAACTCTATTTATCAGAATGATTTCTTTATATCAGACCCAATGCCATTGAACTGACCTTTATAGACAGGACTCTCCTCCATTCCTCGTCATCATTTATCTCTGCACTGGAAACAAAATCTGAAAGAAGGAAAACCCAACATTATACCAATCTGTTAACTCATATGCATGACATTTATTTTTATTTTTTTCATAGGTTCTTCAGGTTCTACATAGTATTAGTATTTAGATAACACAGCTCACACACATTATTATAATTTTTTTGTCTGTGTTTTTTTTTTTTCTTAAATAATCCTATATATAAAAAAAATATATTTTTTTGTTGTAAATTATAGCATTACTCTTCCATAATACTTTCAGGTATGTACCACTTTATTTTATCTCATGCCACAGTACTTCAACTGTAATATGTCTTACTGTTTCATAATTCATTTCACAATTCTTATTTTTAACTTATATATATATATATAACAATACCTACTGTGCATATATATATATATATATATATATATATATATATTCATACGCACAGTAGATATAAAAAGTCTCCACACCCCCTAAAATGTCAGGTTTTTATGATGGAAAAAAATGAGACAAAGATAAATCATTTCAGAACTTTTTCCACCTTTAATGTGATCTATAAACTGTACAATTGAATTGAAAAACAAACTGAAATCTTTTTTTTGGAGGGGGGGTAAAAATAAAAAACAAAAATAATGTGATTGCTTAAGTGTGCAGAATTAAGCAATCACATTCAAACTCATGTTAAATAGGAGTCAGTACACACCAGCCATCAATAAAGTTCAGCTGTTTCTCGTAGGTCTTTCCTGACATTTGTATGTTATGACATATGTAATGAAGACTTTTTTGATCTTATGTGATTCTATTAGATTGTAAGCTCTTCTGAGCAGGGCCCTCCTAATCCTCTTGTATTTTATTGTATTATAACTGTATTGTCTCCCTTTCATATTGTAAAGTGCTGCGTAAACTGTTGGCCCTATATAAATCCTGTAAAATAATAATAATTTTCTTAGTCGCATCCTACAGCAAAAGCCGTGGTCCTCAGAGAGCTTCCAAAACATCAGAGGGATCTCATTGTTAGAAGGTATCAGTCAGAAGAAGGGTACAAAAGAATTTCCAAGGCATTAGATATACCATGGAAGCAGTGAAGACAGTCATCATCAAGTGGAGAAAATCTGGCACAACAGTGACATCACCAAGAACTGGACGTCCCTCCAAAATTGATGAAAAGACAAGAACAAAGTTAGTCAGGGAGGCTGCGAAGAGGCCTACAGAAACATTAAAGGAGCTGCAGGAAGATCTGGCAAGTACTGGCTGTGTGGTGACAACAATCTCCTGTATTCTTCATATGTCTGGGCTATGGGGTAGAGTGGCAAGACGGAATCCTTTTCTTACCAAGAAAAACATCCAAGCCCGGCTAAATTCTGCAAAAACACATCTGAAGTCTCCCAAAAGCATGTGGGAAAATGTGTTCTGGCCTGATAAAAAAAGGTTGAACTTTTTGGCCATAATTCCAAAAGATATGTTTAGCTCAAAAACTGCACATCACCAAAAGAACACCATACCCACCGTGAAGCATAGTGGTGGCATCATTCTTTGGGGCTGTTTTTTTTCAGCTGGAACAGGGGCCTTAGTCAAGGTAGAGGGAATTATGAACAGTTCCAAATACCAGTCAATATCGGCACAAAACATGAAGTTCGTCTTTCAGCATGACAATGACGCAAAACATACATCCAAATTAACAAAGGATTGGCTTCACAAGAAGAAGACTAAAGTTTTGGAATAGCCCAGCCAGAGCTCAGACCTGAATCTAATTGAAAATCTGTGGGGTGATGTGAAGAGGGCTGTGCAAAGGAGATGGTCTTACAATCTGACAGATTTGGAGTGTATTTGCAAAGTAGAGTGGGCAAATATTGCCAAGTCAAGATGTGCCATGCTGATAGACTCCTACCCAAAAAGAGTGAGTGCTGGAATAAAATTAAAATATGTTTCAACAAAGTATTAGTGTAAGGGTGTGCACACTTATGCAACCAGATTATTTTTATTTTTTTATTTTTACTTCCCTCCACCTAAAGGGTTTCAGTTCAATTTTTAATTGGGTTCTACAGTTTATAGGTCACATTGAAGGTGGGAAAAGTTCTGAAATGATTTATCTTTGTCTCAATTTTTTTTCATCAGAGAAACCTGACATTTTCACAGAGGAGTGTAGACTTTTTATATCCACTCATATAATTCAAGGCTGCCTACTTGCAAAATGTGATATACAGTGGTGAGGGAAAGTATTCAGACCCCTTTACATTTTTCACTCTTTGTTATATTGCAGCCATTTGCTAAAATCATTTAAGTTCATTTTTTTTACTCATTAATGTACATACAACACCGCATATTGTACACACAGCACCCCATATTGTACACACAGCACCCCATATTGTACACACAGCACCCCATATTGTACACACAACACCGCATATTGTACACACAGCACCCCATATTGTACACACAACACCGCATATTGTACACACAGCACCCCATATTGTACACACAACACCGCATATTGTACACACAGCACCCCATATTGTACACACAACACCGCATATTGTACACACAGCGCCCCATATTGTACACACAGCACCCCATATTGTACACACAGCACCCCATATTGTACACACAGCACCCCATATTGTACACACAGCACCCCATATTGTACACACAACACCGCATATTGTACACACAGCACCCCATATTGTACACACAACACCGCATATTGTACACACAGCACCCCATATTGTACACACAGCACCCCATATTGTACACACAGCACCCCGTATTGTACACACAGCACCCCATATTGTACACACAGCACCCCATATTGTACACACAGCACCCCATATTGTACACACAGCCCCCCATAATGTACACACAGCCCCCCATAATGTACACACAGCCCCCCATATTGTACACACAGCACCCCATATTGTACACACAGCACCCCATATTGTACACACAGCACCCCGTATTGTACACACAGCACCCCATATTGTACACACAGCACCCCATATTGACAGAAAAACACTGAATTGTTGACATTTTTGCAGATTTATTAAAAAAGAAAAACTGAAATATCACATGGTCCTAAGTATTCAGACCCTTTGCTGTGACACTCATATATATACATACACAGATAGGCTGCATTGATGGACACAGGTAGGCTGCATTGATGGACACAGGTAGGCTGCATTGATGGACACAGGTAGGCTGCATTGATGGACACAGGTAGGCTGTATTGATGGGCACAGGTAGGCTGCATTTATGGGCACAGGTAGGCTGCATTGGCTTATATACAGGTTCCATTACCAGTGTCCCTGAAACATCTGGGAGCAATGTAAATGTATGTTCTGTGTCTCACTCTGGCTGTCTTTTTTGTATGCATGCCACCGCATGATCCCTGGACCTTTTCCTCTGACTATGCCCTTACATGGCTTATGACATATTCAATCATATTGAGAGTGTTCATATTTTTTTCCTTTTCTGCATCATGGGCAACATCTTTACTGTTAAATAGATATATTTCTCAATAGTCACGAAGGATAAAAATTCACATTTAATTTTTAAATCCAGATCTTAATTTGTGTAACAGTTACATCCTCGCTGTACTGTTTGTAGCCTGTGCAGAGAGCAGAGCTTGGACAGTGACCCAGCAGACTCCACCCACTACAGGCTGGAGGCAGAAAACTACAGAAGGGGGAGGAGACAAGACCACTCTCTCTGCACAAGGAGAGGGCAGACCTGTGGGAGGTGACAAACAGGCTCTAGAAGAGAGCAGAGCTGTAGAGTGACACAGCAGGCTCCATCCACTACAGGCTGGTGGAATAAAATTACAGGAGGGGCGCAGACAAGAGCAGTCTACCTGCACAAGGAGAGGGAAGACCTGTGGGAGGTGCCCCGCAGTCTCTACTTATTACAGGCTGGCGGCAGAAAACATCAGGAGGGGTGGAGACCAGACCAGTCACCCTTCACAAGTAGAGGGCAGAGCAGTGGGAGGTGACCAGCAAGCTCTACCTGCTACAGGCTGGTGGCAGAAAACATCAGGAAGGGAAGAGACCAGACCAGTTACTCTTCACAAGTAGAGGGCAGAGCAGTGGGAGGTGACCAGCAGGCTCTACCTACTACAGGCTGGCGGCAGAAAACTTCAGGAAGGGCAGGGACAAGACCAGTCGCCCTTCACAAGTAGAGGGCAGAGCAGTGGGAGGTGACCAGCAGGCTCTACCTGCTACAGGCTGTCGGCAGAAAACTTCAGGAAGGGCAGAGACAAGACCAGTCTCCCTTTAAAAGTAGAGAAAGCAACAGTGACCGGACTGTATTACAGAAAACTCCTGCAAAGAGGCAAATCTCCATACTGGAATACTGCAGAGTTAAGCTTTGATCCTATTTACAGTTATTGGTAAAATGTTATTTTAATTTATTGTAATAAGGTTTGAGGTGATTGTTGGGGTATTAGTGCACTTGCAACAAGAACAATTGATACTTTTTTATTTGCACTAACATCCAAATTTTCAGGACAAGCTTTCGGGGTGTGTCCCCTTCTTCAAGGGGATGCTAGTGCAATTAAAAAAGTATCACAGACAGTACTCAATTGTTCTTTCAATAAGGTCTCACTTTACAGCAGCTGCTACAACCACTTGACATCTGAAGAACATATATAAATCACCAAGGCAGAATTCTTGTAATGTATAGGAAATGTGGTACCTACTTTGTTTTTCAAAGGCTACGCTCTTTAAATTTGCATGAAAGTAACTATACGATTTAGGGAAAGACCTCAAATCATATGTATTTTGTTTCTGATGCTGCAGGAATAGCCACCATATTTCTTGTGTCGCGGGTGATGGACAACTGAAATAATTTTCTGATCTACGAGTTTATGAAATAACTTTGATATTTCAGCCAATATCTGGGAATGTTGATAATGAACAAATAACATCACTGGGAGACACATTTTATGAAGTGTTTTTGAGTCCACATTAGCATTTTTTAAAAGAAAATTACTTTTTGAAATAGTGTACCAAGTTATCCCATAATTTGCAGGAAAAAAAAAAAAGGTTTTATATAATTTATTGTCACACATTCTCATGGTTTTTTAAAACAATAAATACATATTAGTAAAAAATTGCAATGGAAAATCGGACCATTTTGAAGGAATTTTTCCTCGCTGGACTCTCTGACCTCCCGACTCTTCAGCTTCCTCTCTTTCTCTTCTTCCTTCTCATCTACCTTCTGACATTACTCTGGAATTCGCTGATCATCTCCCTCATAGTCACGGATTCACGCCTTCATGTTCCTATGTATTTTTTCCTTGGGAACCTGGCCAGCTTGGACCTCTGTTGTTCCTCGGTCACCGTCCCACGAATGTTATTTGACCTTCACACCAAGACAAAGAAGATTACCATAAATTCATGTATAACCCAAGTTTTCTTCTTTATGTCCTTTGGCATGATGGAGGCCTTTCTGTTGGCTGTCATGTCCTATGATAGATATACCGCCATTTGTCAGCCATTACATTACACACAGATCATGAGTTGGAAAGTGTGTGTACAGTTGGCTTTAGGTGTGTTGATTCTCAGTTTTATCTATTCTTTAGTCCACACACTTTATGTCTTTAAGTTAACATTCTGTGGATCAGATATTATAGAAAGTTTCTTCTGTGACCTTCCACAGCTGTTTCAGATCTCCTGCAGTGACACATTCACCAACGTTCTGCTCGTCTTTCTTCTGGGTGGCTTTTTTGCCGGTGTGTCTCTAATAATGACCTTCCTACCCTATGTCTCCATAATCAAAACTGTCTTGAATATACAAGCAAAAGGAAGTAGAAGTAAAGTTTTCTCCACATGTACCTCTCATCTGACTGTGGTGTTTATATATTATGGCTGTGGTGTGTTTAATTATTTTCGACCAAATACTAGCCATCATTTTACTGTTGACAAAGTCGTGTCCATCTTTTATACCGTGATCCTTCCTCTCCTCAATCCTCTCATTTACAGTCTGAGGAACCAGGATTTAAGAACACCATTACAAGATGCTTTAAGGAAAGTCATCCCTGTCTCAACAAAGAATTCTTCCAAACTAAACCCCTTATTCTTAGATATATAAAAGATATAGAAGCACCATTCCTATGACCCTTACAGAAAATGAAATAAGATGCTCTTCACTTTAGGTTATGCTACTTCAAGAAAACTCAAAGTTTGGTCTTTTTTAATTTATTTATTTTTTAATACAGTTGGTCTTCCATCAAAATAAATGATTTTAAAACAAGGTTGAAGAGTTTCCTAAAATATTAAAATGATGTGAAAAATGACTAAATATTATTAGGGTATAGAAGGGATTAAAATGGATATGACCAGCTTGTGTTTTTATAAGCACCACATCCTGAAAATTATAATTTTTAGGTGTCACAATGATGTGCTCATTTGTGAGGCTGTTGGAACTCTGTCCAAGTGGAACTGGTCCAAGTGACTACCAATTAAGGGGAGTGGTTAATTGCTCACAGGTGTTTGAGGTCTATATAACCTTGTGTAGAACTCATAGTGAGCCTGCTCATTTGTGAGGCTGTTGGAACTCTGTCCAAGTGGAACTGGTCTAAGTGGTGAGTTAAAACCAGAGTTAGTGGAACTGGTCTAAGTGGTGAGTTAAAACCAGAGTTAGTGGAACTGGTCTAAGTGGTGAGTTAAAACCAGAATTTAAAACAGGAGGGTATAACAGGGGTCATAGTATCTGTGTAGTGTGAGTACCTGAGTATTGTCTGAGTAGTGTGTGTGGATCTTTAGTACTTGTGTATTGTGTACTGTATACTTGTGTATTGCATGTGCACGTAGGTCTGTGAGTGCACGTAGGTCTGCAAGTGGCCTGCGAGTGCACATAGGTCTGCAAGTGCACGTAGGTCTGTGAGTTGCCTGTAAGTGCACGTAGGTCTGCGAGTGCACGTAGGTCTGCAAATGGCCTGCGAGTGCATGTAGGTCTGCGAGTGCACATAGGTCTGCGAGTGCACATAGGTCTGCAAGTGCACGTAGGTCTGCGAGTGGCCTGCGAGTGCACGTAGGTCTGTGAGTGGCCTGTGAGTGCATGTAGGTCTGCGAGTGCACGTAGGTCTGCGAGTGGCCTACGAGTGCACGTAGGTCTGCGAGTGCACGTAGGTCTGCGAGTGGCCTGCGAGTGCACGTAGGTCTGCGAGTGGCCTCTAAGTGCATGTAGGTGTGCGAGTGCACGTAGGTCTGCGAGTGCATGTAGGTCTGCGAGTGGCCTGCGAGTGCACGTAGGTCTGCGAGTGCACGTGGGTCTGTGACTGTTCTGCGAGTGCACGTACTGTAGGTCTGTGAGTACCTGTGTATTGTCTTGTTGTGTACCTGTGTATTGTCTTGTTTTGTACCTGTGTATTGTCTTGTTTTGTACCTGTGTATTGTCTTGAGTATTAGTGTCAGGAAGCTAGCTGTTAGGTAATTTGGACAGGGTATAATCCCCAATCCTCACCAAATGTAATAGGTACGATGCCCGGCGGGTGTGGAGAGGTGACTCTTTGTACATCTTGCTGCATGTATGCGTTCCTTGATCATCCGTTCAAGGGCGAATACTGCTGTGCAAAATGTAAGCACTGGAAGCCCAGGTCTGCGAGTGCACGTAGGTCTGCGAATGGCCTGTGAGTGCATGTGGGTCTGCGAGTGCACGTAGGTCTGCGAGTGCCCATAGGTCTGCGAGTGGCCTGTGAGTGCACATAGGTCTGCGAGTGCACATGGGTCTGCGAGTGCCTGTAGGTCTGCGAGTGGCCTGTGAGTGCACGTAGGTCTGCGAGTGGCCTGTGAGTGCACGTAGGTCTGCGAGTGCACGTAGGTCTGCGAGTGCATGTGGGTCTGCGACTGTTCTGTGAGTGCACGTAGGTCTGCGAGTGGCCTACGAGTGCTCGTAGGTCTGCGAGTGGCCTGCGAGTGCACGTAGGTTGGCGAGTGCACGTAGGTCTGCGATTGCACGTGGGTCTGTGACTGTTCTGCGAGTGCACGTAGGTCTGTGAGTGCATGTAGTTCTGCGACTGTTCTGCGAGTGCACGTAGGTCTTTGAGTACCTGTGTATTGTCTTGTTGTGTACCTGTGTATTGTTTTGTTGTGTACCTGTGTATTGTCTTGAGTATTATTGTCAGGAAGCTAGCTGTTAGGTACTTTGGACAGGGTATAATCCCCAATCCTCACCAAATTTAATAGGTACGATGCCCGGCGGGTGTGGAGAGGCGACTCTTTGTACATCTTGCTGCATGTATGCGTTCCTTGATCATCCGATCGAGGGCGAATACTGCTGTGCAAAATGTAAGCACTGGAAGTCCAGGTTCTGAATCTGGGGAAGCAACTGTCAGCACTGAGAAGTCCCTCCATACTAAAGGAGAGCCAGGAACGTACACGGCAGGGGCCAGCAGGGGCCAGCACAGAGGCGGGTGGAGACAAAGAGGTGCAGGCACTAGCAAAGAGTAGATTGACGACAGTCAGGAAGGGTAGAGGGGGAAGTGCCAGGGAGGCCGATCCAGGACTGGAGCATCCCAATAAGTACACTCCATTGAGTGACATTGGTGAAACCAGTCAGGGACCAGCACTGCTGGAGCTGAGGGACTCTCCTAGCTGCCGGGGGAAGAACTCCTCCAGTGAGAGTGGGGGGGGGGCAGCGAAGGGAAAGGAAAGACAGATTCTGGTGGTAGGAGACTCAATTCGTAGAAGGACAAAGAGGGCAATCTGTAACAAAGTCCTGAAGCGCAGAACAGTATGTTGTCTACCAGGCGCTTGGGTTTGGCACATCACGGATCTTATGGACAGATTACTGGGAGGGGCTGGGGAAGACCCGGCTGTCATGGTGCACGTTGACACCAATGACAAAGTCAGAGGCAGATGGAGTGTCCTAAAGAACGATTTTAGGGACTTAGGAGCTAATTTGAGGAAAAGGACCTCCAAGGTAGTGTTCTCAAGAATACTAGCGGTACATCGAGCCACACCAGAAAGGCAGAGGGAGATTAGGGAAGTAAACAAGTGGCTGAAGAGCTGGTGTAGTAAGGAGGGGTTTGGGTTCCTGGAGCACTGGGCCGACTTCTCAGTCGATAAGCGGTACTATAGAAGGAACGGACTGCACCTAAATGAGGAGGGTGCAGATCTGCTGGGAATGAAGATGGCCAAAAAGTTAGAGGGGTTTTTAAACTAGGCAATTGGGGGAGGGTCCAGAGGTAGAGATAGTCAGCACGAAAGTTATTCCAGAGGGTAGTATTGGAGGCATTAGTGGTAGGTTGACCAAAGCTCAAAAACACAAGGTAAGTATAGTAGCAAGTCCTAGTTGCAATCTCAAAACACCCAATACAAGGACAACATGTGACCGGTCTAAACTACGTGGCATGTTCACCAATGCCAGAAGCATGGCGGACAAGATGGGTGAACTAGAGATACTGTTGTATGAGGAGGATTTGGATTTTGTGGGAATTTCAGAGACCTGGTTCAACAGCTCTCATGATTGGCTGGCAAACATTCAAGGGTATACCCTTTACCGCAAGGATAGAGAGGGTAAAAAAGGGGGAGGGGTATGCCTATATATCAAGAATAATGTACAAGCAAATGTTAGAGATAACATCACTGAGGGAGCTAGAGAGGAGGTAGAATCCTTATGGGTAGAGCTCCAAAGGGATGAAGCTAAGGGGAAAATAATACTGGGAGTATGCTATAGGCCCCCTAACCTGAGGGAGGAAGTGGAGACGGATCTCCTATCACAATTTGGATTAGCAGCAAGAAAGGGAAGTGTTATCATAATGGGGGATTTTAATTATCCAGAGATAGACTGGGCGGAGGGAACCGCGCATTCATTTAAGGCTCGCTAGTTCCTTAATGTCTTGCAGGACAATTTTATGGGTCAGATGGTAGACGCACCAACTAGAAATAAAACATTACTGGATCTACTGATTACCAACAATACAGACCTGATCATGGATGTGGAAATACGGGGCGATTTAGGTGATAGCGATCACAGGTCAATTAGTTTCAGTATAAATCACACAAATAGGAAACATAAAGGAAATACACAGACACTGAATTTCAAAAGAGCTAACTTCCCTAAACTACAAACCTTGCTAAAAGGCATAAATTGGGATAAAATATTAGGAACAAAGAATACGGAGGAGAGATGGGTTTGCTTTAAGAGCATATTAAATAAGGGCATTAGCCAATGCATCCCATTGGGTAATAAATTTAAAAGAGCGAACAAAAGTCCTGGATGGCTTAACTCCAATGTAAAAATGCATATAAAAGCAAAGGAGAAGGCCTTCAATAAATACAAGGTTGAGTGATCATACTCAGCATTCAGACTTTATAAAGAATCCAACAAGAAATGTAAGGGTGCAATTAGGACAGCTAAGATAGAACATGAAAGACACATAGCGGGGGAGAGCAAAAAAAAATCCCAAGAAATTCTTTAAGTATGTAAACAGTAAAAAAGGGAGGACAGACCATATTGGCCCCATAAAGAATGAGGAAGGACACCTGCTTACAAAGGATGGGGAGATGGCAGAGGTATTGAATTTATTCTTCTCCTCAGTCTTCACGAGTGAATCGGGGGGGGGGGTCAGTAGCCAAAACTGCAGTGTTTATCCTCATGACATGACACAGGAAGCACCTACATGGTTAACAGAGGACGGAATTAAAATTAGACCTGAGAAACTTAACATTAATAAATCACCGGGACCAGATGGCTTGCATCCGAGGGTACTTAGGGAACTCAGTCAAGTGATTGCCAGACCGTTGTTCCTAATTTTTACTGACAGTCTACTGACTGGAATGGTACCAGCTGATTGGAAAAAAGCCAATGTAGCACCAATATTTAAAAAAGACCCAAAATACATCTCTGGGAAATAAAGACAAGTTAGCCTAACATCAATAGTATGTAAGCTCTTGGAGAGGATGATAAGGGACTATATACAAGATTTTAGTAATAAGAACGGTATCATTAGCAGTAATCAGCATGGATTCATGAAGTATCGTTCTTGCCAAACCATCTACTAACCTTCTATGAGGAGGTGAGTTGCCATCTAGATAAAGGAAGGCCCGTAGACGTGGTGTATCTGGATTTTGCAAAAGCATTTGACACAGTTCCCCATAAACGTTTACTGTACAAAATAAGGTGCGTTGGCATGGAGAGTACATGGATTGAAAACTGGCTACAAGGGCGAGTTCAGAGGGTGGTGATAAATGGGGAGTACTCGGAATGGTCAGGGGTGGGTAGTGGGGTTCCCCAGGGTTCTGTGCTGGGACCAATCCTATTTAATTTGTTCATAACCGACCTGGAGGATGGGATAAACAGTTCAATCTCTGTATTTGCAGACGATACTAAGCTAAGCAGGGCAATAACTTCTCCGCAGGATTTGGAAACCTTGCAAAAAGATCTGAACAAATGAATGGGGGAGGGGCGACTACATGGCAAATGAAGATTAATGTAGAAAAATGTAAAATAATGCATTTGGTTGGCAAAAATATGAATGCAATCTATAGACTGGGGGGAGAACCTCTGGGGAAATCTAGGATGGAAAAGGACCTGGGGGTCCTAGTAGATGATAGGCTCAGCAATGGCATGTAATGCCAAGCTGCTGCTAACAAAGCAAACAGAATATTGGCATTAAAAAGGGGATCAACGCCAGAGATAAAACGATAATTCTCCCGCTCTACAAGACTCTGGTCCGGCCGCACCTGGAGTATGCTGTCCAGTTCTGGGCACCAGTCCTCAGGAAGGATGTACTGGAAATGGAGCGAGTACAAAGAAGGGGAACAAAGCTAATAAAGGGTCTGGAGGATCTTAGTTATGAGGAAAGGTTGTGAGCTCTGAACTAATTCTCTCTGGAGAAGAGACACTTGAGAGGGGAGATGATTTCTAACGTATTAACCACTTAAGGACCGAGCCTTAAATGGTTAATACGTTAAAAACAGGGGTTTTTTGCTAGAGAATTACTTAGAACCCCCAAACATTATACATTTTTTTTCTAACACCCTAGAGAATAAAATGGTGGCTGTTGCAATACTTTCTGTCACACCGTATTTGTGCAGCGGTCTTACAAGCGCACTTTTTTAAAAAAAAATACACTTTTTTTAATTAAAAAATAAGACAACAGTAAAGTTAGCCCAATTTGTTTTATATTTCGAAAGATAATGTTACGCCAAGTAAATTGATACCCACCATGTCCCGCTTCAAAATTGTGCCTGCTCGTGGAATGGCGTCAAACTTTTACCCTTAAAAATCTCCATAGGGGACGTTTAAAAAATTCTACGGGTTACATGTTTTGAGTTACAGAGGAGGTCTAGGGCTAGAGTTGCTCTTGCTCTACCGATCACGCAATCACGTGTGGTTTGACCACCGTTTTCATATGCAGGTGCTACTCACATATGCGGTTGCTTCTGCGGGCGAGCTCGTCAGGATTGGGCGCTTTAAAAAAAAAAATTCTTATTTATTTTACTTTATTTTATTTATTTTTTCACTGTTTAAAAAAAAAAATGGATCACTTTTATTCCTATTACAAGGAATGTAAACACCCCTTGTAATAGAAAAAAAGCATGACAGGTCCTCTTAAATATGAGATCTGGGGGGTCAAAAAGTCCTCAGATCTCATATTTGGACTTAAATGCAAAAAAAAAAAAAATGTCATTTGAAAAAATGACAACAAAAACATGGCCCTTTAAGACGTATGGGCGGAGCTGACATTATGACGTCGCTTGCGCCCTCCTATGGTATGGAGATGGGTGGGGGAAATCTTCCCCTCACTTGTCTCCATACCACAGACGTGACAGGTCCCAATCACAGGTCCCGATTGCCACCCCCTCCCACCGGGAGAGCAGCGGGAGGGGGTGGCACCTCTCCTGCTGCCGATAACAGTGATCTCATGGTGAATCCACCACAGTGACCAACATTATCGTAAACATGACTGGCTCCTGAAAAGATGGATACCCCGGTTGTGGCAGCAGCTGCTGCCGTTACCGAGATATTCACCTTCAAAGTGCCGACGTATATGTACAGGAACCAGTCGGTAAGTGGTTAAGAGTGCCAATTACTTTTTGGATGGTGAAAGTGTGAGGAAATTTCCATTTGCAGGCAATGAGGAGTCTAGTAGCTATAAGAACATAAGTGAATAGGGGGTGTGACAAAGAAGGCCATTCCTCTACCCCAAATCCCATAGGAGCCACCTGTGTTGTTAAGGTTTGTTAGGGTTTATTAATAGTCGTTAGTAATATGAGAAGGGCGTTTATGGGGTCCAGAGTGGGGAGAGGGCAGGGCAGTCCCACCATATACACTATATTACCAAAATGATTGGGACACCTGCCTTTACACGCACATAAACTTTAATGGCATCCCAGTCTTAGCCCGTAGGGTTCAATATTGAGTTGGCCCGCCCTTTGCAGCTATAACAGTTGCAACTCTTCTGGGAAGGCCGTCCACAAGGTTTAGGAGTGTGTCTATGGGAATGTTTGACCATTCTTCCAGAAGAGCATTTGTGAGATCAGGCACTGATGTTGGACAAGAAGGCCTGGCTCACAGTCTTTGCTCTATTGTATCCCAAATGTGTTCTATCAGGTTGAGGTCAGGACTCTGTGTGGGTCAGTCAAGTTCCTCCACCCCAAACTCGCTCATCCGTGTCTTTATGGACCTTGCTTTGTGCACTGGTCCAAATCATTTGGTGGCGGAGGGATTATGGTGTGGAGGTTGTTTTTCAGGGGTTGGGCTTGGCTCCTCAGGGGTTGGGCTTGGCCCCTTAGTTCCAATAAAGGGAACTGTTAAGGCGTTAGCATACCAAGACATTTTGGACAATTTCATGCTCCCAACATTGTGGGAACAGTTTGGGGATGGTCCCTTCCTGTTCCAACATGACTGCCCACCAGTGCACAAAGCAAGTCATTTTGGTCATATTTGTACTGTCCTGGCATTTTAGGGTCTCGATAAATTAGATAGTAGTCAGTACATCAGGATTGATCAATTTTCAAATACTGTATATGTGCCATAGTTTGTAGACTCTACAACTTTCACACAGACTAAATAATATACACAGATTTTGGTTATTTTTTACCAAAGAAATATAGCAGAATGCATTTTGGCCCAAATTTATGAAGAAAGATTATTAGTTTTCAAAATTTTATAACAGAAACCAAGAAAAAAAATTATATTTTTAAATGTTCTGCCTTTTTTTTTTTTCATATAGAGAAAAAATGGTTAATCTTTTCTATTCAAGGTTAAGGAATACGTTTTATATGTAGATTCAAATGTCTCCCTCATTTTTTTTAAATCAGATGCTTGTATGATGTTTACAATTTTAGAAGGTTCACAAAAAAAAGGGTTTCATTTAACTTTCAAACCACTAAATAAAACACAATTTACTTCACCTCAATCATTCATATCTAACCACAAACCTTTAGATTTTCCAAGTTCTTTGATAAAAAATTGGCATTGGTAGAATTTACACCCTTTTTGAGGCACCAAAAATAAAGACCTACTTTATCCCAGTCAGAGAATACACCCTAGAGTGTATATATTGTGTGCATAGCTCACAGTGCACTGTGTTCAGTGTCTAGTAATGATACAGATTTAAAAACATAAAAAAAGTCTATTGAAAAGGTTGAAATTGATGTGGGGCGTGGCCGGCAGCTGGAGCGCATGGAGGCTTTCCTGTGAAGCTCCGGAACGGTGGGTGTCTCAACAAGGCTTACAGCTATAAGCAGCTCCTGATTAATTCTCCAGTCCACACAAGAGGCTATATATGTATAAACCTTGCGAGCTGCCACAACTAAAGACTCAAAAAACAAAAAAAAAATCCAAAAGCCAGCCCAGAAAAATAAAAAATAAATACTATAAAATAGCTGCCAGCACTCACCACTTTCTCAAAATGTGACAATGTAAACATATACACCCAATGTGCGGCGCTAAGAATTATGCAATATACTAAATCTCTAAAAATGTTAATATAAAATACATAAACAGATATTAGGACAATTAAGTAAAATATCCCCAATTATAGTGCAGGTGCTCATTAGCAGATGAAAAAAAGTGCAAGTGCTCAGTGTGTACATACACAGTCCTCAATATTGATAAGCAAGGAAAAGTCCATAAACATATCAAAGAAAAAAAGTGAAACATATGGTGACTTCATGCAACGTGCACTCTCCCCCTTCAGGTATGCCCTCATCTTAAGGGCTTTAAAAACAAGCCTGCAGTAAATGGTAACAGCCTAGATGGTCATCATCTTTATAGTGGCTAGTTAATGGTAAACGCAGATCCCATATTCACTCCACCTCCTGGTAGGAACGACTTCCACAACTTCCGTCTGTATTCCGGTCTGCAGTCCCGGCGTGTGGCGTTTCCCCTGTCCTATTTTCTCCACAGCACTTCCTAGTTCCTTGTGCATCAGTCAGCCAGACTCCTCCTACCGGTTTCGTCACACCTCGTGACTTCCTCTGGGAGATATGATTGGCTGATGCAAATTTCATGCTATTTATAGCGGCGATAGCCACCATTTTCTCGTAGCCCACAATCACAGGTTCATTATTAATAGTTCATTGCTGCTGATCTAGCTACAATGTGCATATGCACACCACTCGATCTCATATTGGGCTCACATATACCTCTATTAGATTAAACACACCATCCTTATAACAATCAATATATAAAAATAAAAAAAAAATCAATATAAAAACGGGGCATCATGATCCCATATGGATACATATGCATACATAGTAAAATGACACCTGGACTAAAATAACATTAAGCTGATACCTATGAGGAAATTCTCTGTGCAGAGTAATTATGGACCTGTGATAACCACCAATTGAAGTATAGGGGTGTCATGGACATCATGTCTGACATGAAAAAAGAAAAACGTATTCTTTTTTTTTTTATAAAACAATGTGCATACCCAGTATACATACTGAGATGACACAATGAATAATATGCCCACCTAACTTAATATAGAAGTGGGAACATGATTAAAAATTCACACATCATATATACTACTAATAGGACCCCTAAATATTTATGGGGCCAAACTCGAAAAATAATTTATAATAGGGACATAAGGTAATATTAATCAAGAAAATTATTATATAATATATTAAAAACATTGCATATAAAAAATTAGCTATAAAACAATTAAGATCAAATTCCCTTTTCAGGCCTTTGGGCGCTAAAGTGCCCAACTCATATACCCACCACGATTCCCTTTGACCAAGTGTCCTAACACAGTGGCTGCCCCTCCAATGTTCCTTATACTTTTCTATACCCCAAAAAAGACATCCCTGTTGTTTTTCTATTGTGTACCATTCTAAAATGCTGATATAGATATTCTTCTTTTTTTGCCTTTGACAATTTGATAGACATTTTCAAGACGTGTGTGTGAGTTATAACTTGTTAAAATGACAACTTTGTGAATGTTCTTAAATGCATTGCCCTCTTTGTTTTTCCTATATACAACATGCCAAATGAATATTTAAGGGCATACACTATGTAGTAATAATAATAATAATAATAATAATAATAATAATAATATTCCCAAAAAACCCTGTTTTGTTTACAAAAGGGGCCCAAATATTAAAAATAAAATTGCACCAAGTAAATAACAGCCTTCTTGAAGGCAGCACTCATGGGGTGGCACTGATGGGCACTGATAAAGAGGCACTGGGAGCCTGCACTGATATGCATTACTGATGGGCACTGATAGGCAGCATTGATGGGTGGCACTGATAGGCAGCACTGATGGCACCGATTTGTGGCACTGATGGGCACTGATTTTTTGGCACTGATATGCGGCATTGATGGGCAATGATAGGCAGCACTGATAGGTGCCACTGATAGGTGGAACTGATGGCACTGATGGGCACTGATATGTGGCACTGATGGTCACTGATGGGCACAGGTAAGCAGCAGTGATAGGCGACACTGATTGGCACTGACAGGCATCAATGATGGGCACTGATTGCAAGCACTGGTAGGCACTTATTGGCACAAATTGTCAGCACTGATGGGCACTGTTGGTCCTGCACTGATCATCAGGGCACTGATGATCAGTGTCCTGATCGGCAGTGTAGATGTCCCCTGTGTAAATTTGCCAGTTTTTGGCTCTCCTCTCCTCATGTGCTGTCAAACCAGCGAATCCTGTTTACATCTGTGATCAGCTGTGATGGAATACAACTGATCACATGGTGAAGAGCCGCTGTGATTGGCTCTTTACCCTGATTACCAATCACTGCTGATGCATGCTGCAGGGGGCACAGGCAGCGTGGGCACTGTAGGTCATCATATGATGGCCTCCCAGCAAAGTTTGGCTGCTCTGTAGCCATCAATTGGCTATAGCACAGTAGCAAAAGAGTTAAACCCCAAAGGTGTTCCTTGGATTTTGGGCCCCTCTGCACATCTAGGCTGCGAAAAAGTCTCACACATGGAGTATCCGCATACCCAGAAGGAGCAGCTGAATAAAACAATTAGAGAAGAGTCAATACCACCAAAAAAAGCTCTATCTGTCCCAAAAGATATATAGAATTAATTTTGTTACAGTGTTGCATGACTGAGCAATTATCATTCAAAGTATGTCAGTGCTGGAAACTGAAAAGTGGCCTGGGCAGGAAAGGTTTGAAACAGTCCGGTCTTCAGGTGGTTAAGGTTTTCTATTTAACCACTTCAATACCAGGCACTTAGACACCTTCCCGCCCAGACCAATTTTCAGCTTTCAGTGCTGTCGCAATTTGAATGACAATTGCGCGGTCATGCTACACTGTACCCAAACAATTTTTTTATCGTTTTGTTCACACAAATAGAGCTTTCTTTTGGTAGTATTTGATCACCTTTGCGGTTTTTATTTTTTGCGCAACAAATAAAAATAGACCGAAAATTTTGAAAAAAAACAAGTTTTTCTTTGTTTCTGTTAAAACTTTTTGTAAATAAGTAAGTTTTCTTCTTCAATGACGGGCACTGATATGGCTGCACTGACGGGCACTGATACGGCGGCACTGATGGGCACCGATGAGGTGGCACCGATGAGGTGGCACTGATGAGGTGGCACTGACGGGCACTGATGATGGGCACTCATAGGCGGCACTGATGGGCACTGATAGGTGGCACTGATGGGCACTGATAGGTGGCACTGGTATGCAGCACTGATGGGCACTCATAGGTGGCACCGATGGGCACTTATAGGCGGCACTGATGGGCACTCATAGGTGGCATTGATGGGCACTCGTAGGTGGTATTGATGGTTACTTATGGGTGGCACTGATAGTTGGCACAGATGGGCACAGATGGGCACTGATAGATGGGCACTGATGGGCACGGATGGGCACTGACAGGTGGCATGAATGGACACTGATGGGTGGCACTCATGGCATTACTTGTTTGCAGTGATGCCCCTAAGGGTGGCATTGCTGGGCATCACTGCAACATAATTGTACCAATCAGTGCCCATTTGTGGGCACTGATTGGCACAGATTTGGCACACTGGGCACATGTGGATGGCCATGGGGTACATACCTGGCCATCCACATGTTGCCCCTTCCCTGGTGGTCCTAGTGGCGATCCCTGGTGGTCCAGTGTGGTGATCTGCGGGGGGGCTGCGCTGATAAACAATCAGTGCAGACCCCCCCTGCCAGGAGAGCCGCCGATCGGCTCTCCTCTACTTGCGTCTGTCAGACGCGAGTGAGGAAGAGCCGATCAACGGCTCTTCCTATTGACAGCGTGATCAGCCATCATTGGACACGGCTGATCACGTGGTAAAGAGCCTCCGCCGGAGGCTTTTTACCAAGATCAGTGTAGCGGTGTGTCAGACTGACACACCGCTCCACCGATCGCCGCGATGCGCGCCCCCGGGGGCGCGCTGCGGCATGTTATCCTGCTGGACATCATATGACGCCCAGTCAGGATAACAGAACCACTTCCCGGATGTCAATCCGCTATAGGGCGGGCAGGAAGTGGTTAAGGTTAAAGATTAAGGATTAAATATAAACTATAGACTCAAATGTCTCCCTCATTTTTTTTTTAAATAAGATGCTTGTATGATGATCACAATTTTAGTAGGCTCACAACAAATGGTTTCATTAAACTTTCAAATCCCCAAATTAAGCACAATTCACTTCACCTCAGTCATTCATATCTAACCACATACCTGGTTTAGGATCTTTAAAGTGTTTCAATAAAAATTGCCATCTGTAGTAGACATGTGCACAGCCAAAAAAATTTGTTCATTTTCGTTTTCGTTTCATTAGTTTATTATTTTTTTCGTTTTTCGGGTCATTCGTTATGATCGTGATTCGTAAATTCGTTCATTCGTAAATTTGTAAATGCATTCATTCGTACATTCGTAAATTCGAACATTCGTTCATTCGTACATTCGTACATTTTACATTTGTAAATTCGTACATTTGTAAATTCGTAAAATCTTACATTTGTAAATTAGAAAATTCGGAAATTTGTAAATTCTAAGTTTGAAAATCCAAAAACCCGAAAATTCAAAAATCTAACTATTAAATTATAGGTATTGTAATTTCCTTTCAAATTTGACTGTCAGTGAACATAACAAATACGAATTTATCCGAAGTTACGAATTATCCAAAACAAATGCTGCACCTAAACAAATAGAACGGAACAAATTAATAATAAATAATAATAATAAAACGTTGTTATTATTATTATTGTTATTTATTATTAATAATTCATTACGTTCCCTTCCGTTTTTTCGGATCATTCATAACTTTGGATAAATTTGTATGTGTTATGTTCACTAACAGCCAAATTTGAAAGGAAATTACAATACCTATAATTTAAAAGTTACTAGTAATTACTAATAGTTAAGTTATTATTAGTTAACTATTATTTCAGATTTCTGAATTTTCGAATTTACAAATTTACGAATTTACTAATTAACTAATGTACGAATGTACGAATGTACATTCGTAAATTGCGAATGTACGATTGTACGAATGGCCGAATTTAGGAATGTCCAACTTTATCGAATTTACGAATATTTGGAAAAAATCCGTTAAACGGGTTTTCGTTAATTCGGATATTCCCGAATTAACGAATTTGTCGAAATTCGTTATAAAACTGATTTGGAACGAAACGAATTGCACATGCCTAATCTGTATATTCAGGATTTACACACTTCTTGAGGCACCAAAAATAAAGACGTATTGTACCCCAGTCAGAGAATACACTGGAGAGTGGACATATTGTGTTATTATGGACACTATTCATTAATACTTCTCCTGGATCTCTCTGCTGCCTTTCACACAGTGGACCACCCCCTCCTCCTCAATAAACTCCACTCCTTTGGTCTCCGTGACTGTACTCTTCGTTGGGTGCGGAGCACCTCACTACATAACATAAGTATCTTTAATTAGTGTCCACTTGTTTCATGGGTGGAGACCTTATGATTCTCCCATTTAGAAGAGTGTAATGCTCTCATGGTTCAGAGATGCAGGTTCTCCCACTCCATGGATAGTGTAGGACCCACTGATTATGGGGTACTTTGTCGCAGTAAGTGGGCTTAGCACCATATAGCAATATGGTGTGACCAAATCCCCATATTTTTTGATAATGTTTTTCTAGAAATGCTTAGGTGTTTTAAACTCGCCGTGCTTGAGGTAAATGTCTTTTTTGCATGTGTGCGCTGTAATATTTTCTTCTACTGTATGGTCTTATGGCTGTACCATCTTTAATGCATTTTTTAGAGTGTGCCCCCCAAATATCTTGTTTGTATATTGTATGGATTCTGACCAAATCCTTTTGGGTGCGGAGCACCTCACTACATAACATAAGTACCTTTAATTAGTGTCCACTTGCGTCATGGGTGGAGACTTTATGATTCTCCCATTTAGAAGAGTGTAATGCTCTCATGGTTCAGAGATGCAGGTTCTCCCACTCCATGGATAGTGTAGGACCCACTGATTATGGGGTACTTTGTCGCAGTAAGTGGGCTTAGCACCATATAGCAATATGGTGTGACCAAATCCCCATATTTTTTGATAATGTTTTTCTAGAAATGCTTAGGTGTTTTAAACTCGCCTTGCTTGAGGTAAATGTCTTTTTTGCATGTGTGCGCTGTAATATTTTCTTGTACTCTTCGTTGGTTCTCATCCTACCTATCCCACCGCTCCTTCAGTGTCACTTACAACTCTACTTCCTCCTCTCCTCTTCCTTTCTCCGTTGGGGTCCCCCAAGGTTCTGTTCTTGGACCTCTCCTTTTCTCTATCTACACCACCTCCCCGGGTCAGTTGATTGCCTCCCATGGCTTTAAATATCATCTCTACGCTGATGACACCCAAATCTATCTCTCCACCCCCAGCTCTCTCCATCTGTCTCCTCATGCATTACCAACTTACTAGCAGACATATCAGCCTGGATGTCACATCACTTCTTCAAACTCAACCTATTCAAAACCGAGCTCATGATATTTCCTCCCTCAGGTGGCGCTCCCCCTGATTTCTCTGTCAATATCAACGGCTCAACTATCAACCCATCTCCCCATGCCAGGGTCCTAGGTGGAATCCTGGACTCTCAACTAACCTTTCGGCCCCACATTCTATCACTATCCAAAATTTGCCGCCTCAGTCTTCGCAACATCTCCACAATACGCCCCTTCCTAACCAATGACACCACAAAGCTTCTAATCCACTCCCTGGTCATCTCCCGCCTTGACTACTGCAACTCCCTCCTGATTGTTTTACCTCTAAATAGGCTATCCCCACTTCAGTCCATCATGAACGCTGCTGCTAGGCTCATCCACTTCACAAACCGCTCAGTGTCTGCTAAACCCCTCTGCCAATCCCTCCATTTGCTGCCACTCAGTCACTGAATTAAAGATACTAACTATAACTTACAAAGCCATCCACAACCTGGCCCCCAGCTACATCTCTAACCTGGTCTCAAAATAGCAACCTAATCCTTCTCTTCGCTCTTCCCAAGACCTCCTGCTCTCAAACTCCCTTGTCACCTCATCCCATGCTCACCTTTAGGACTTCTCCAGAGCCTCTCCCAACCTCTGGAATGCTCTACCCCAATCCATCTGATTTTCTCCTACTTTATCCACTTTCAGACGATCCCTGAAAACTCGTCTCTTCAGAGAAGCCTATCTGGCCCCCACCTAACAACTGTACATTTATCTTCTCAATCAGCACATCTCCCACAGTTATTACCTCTTGTATCTCTTGACCTTCCCTCTTAGATTGTAAGCTCTAAAGAGCAGGGCCCTTTGATTCCTACTGTATTAAAGTGTATTGTATTTATACTGTCTACCCTCAAGTTGTAAAGCGCTACATAAACTGTTGGCGCTATATAAATCCTGTATAATAATAATAATAATTATTCTTTACAGTGCATTGTATTCAATGTCTATTGATGACCCCATACATTGCGAATTTAAAAAAAAGTTGATTTAAAACGATGAAATTACTGTAACACTATTATTTTCCATGGGAGATATCGTCTTCTATAGTTTTGTCATTTCACAGAGTGGCTCTGGGAAACTTCTCTGCTTTTTTTCTGTAGTTTTACCAAAATAAAAATAAATTTTTCTTTGATTAATTAGAAAATTAAGATGTGAGGACATCTGGAGAACAAACCTCATCATTCTTCCTGTTTTACCTTTTAAAAAACAAAAATCTATATTTGTTCTTTACATTTGTTTCAACTTTCCACCATTTTATTGTTGGTTCTTTTCAGCATCACAACTTCCCATTTCAAACTTTTATAAAATTAGAGAAATTATCTATTAGTAAAATGAAAGATGAAAGGGTAAAGATTGGAAAATCTAAAATCAGTTATTTATTTCTAAAGGCCCAAGACGAGTGTCGCTGAGGGATAAATTAATTCAGATGATGCTCGATTTTCCATAGAGACTTCCAGAGGATCCATGCTTTAAATTAATCTCAGATGAATACAGAGCCAATCTACCCTCCTGTGTGCTCCATGGATGTCAGGGGAGATTTCTGTATTATAAATGTAAATAAATGTCTCATAGATTTTCTGTTCTTTCTTCAGAAAAATCTCTACATCAGACTTCTAGCACTGAGCTGACTCTTCAGGAGGAGACCCCCCCCCTCCCCTCTTCTTCAGAATTTACCTCTGCCGGGGGGGTATCACTGACAACATCTGAGCTAGGAGCTAAAACAAGAAAAATTCTTTATATTACCAGTCTGGCCATTCACAGGTATTTGTTTCCTTCATTATTTGTTTTTAGTCTATGTGAAATTTAGGGAGTCTACAAGCTATGGTGCTAATCATTGAAAATTGATCACACCTGATGTACTGATGGCCTATCTCATTTCTTGAAACACTAACAAACCAGGAAAGTACAAATACCCCCTAAATGACCCCTTTTTGGGAAGTAGACATTTCAAGCTATTTAGTAAGAGGCATGGTGAATTTTTTGAAGTTGTAATTTTTTTCCCCACAATTCTTTGCAAAATTAAGATTTTTTTTCTCCGATAAAATTGTCATATTAGCAGGTTATTTCTCTCACATGGCATATGCATACATGCAATTACACCCCAAAACATATTCTTCTACCCCTCCTAAGTATGGCAATACCACATGTGTGAGACTTTTACACAGCCTGGCCACATAGAGAGGCCCAACACTGAAGTAGCACCTTCAGGCGTTCTAGGAGCATAAATTACACAACTAATTTCTCGACCACCTATTACACTTTTGAAGGCCCTCAAGCACCAGGACAATGGAAGTGCCCATTTTGGAAAGCAAACATCCCAACATATATTCTATAAGGCATAATGAGTCTTTTGAAAGTGTCATTTTTTCCACATGTTTTTGGAAAATGTGGGGGGAAAATGAAAATGCATTTTTTATACACAAAGTTGTCCATTTATAGGATATTTACAACACATAGCATGTACATAGCAACAATTGCACCCCAAAATACATTCTGCTAGTCCTCCTTAGTATGGTGATAACACATTTGTGAGACTTTTACACAGCCTGGCCACATAGAGAGGCCCAACATTGAAGTAGCACCTTCAGGCATTCTAGGAGCATAAATTACACATCTAATTTCTTGACTACCTATTACACTTTTGAAGGCCCTCGAGCACCAGGACAATGGAAGTGCCCACAAAATGACCCCATTTTGGAAAGAAAACATCCCAACATATTATCTATAAGGCATAATGAGTCTTTTGAAAGTGTCTTTTTTTCCACGTTTTTGGAAAACGTGGGGAAAAAATGAAAATGCATTTTTTATACACAAAGTTGTCCATTTATAGGATATTTCCAAAATATAGCATGTACATAGCAAAAATTGCACCCCAAAATAAATTCTGCTACACCTCCTGAGTATGGTAATAACACATGTGTGAGACTTTTACACAGCCTGGCCACATAGAGAGGCCCAACATTGAAGTAGCACCCTCAGGCACTCTAGGAACATAAATTACACATCTAATTTCTCAACCACCTATTACACCTTTGAAGGCCCTGGAGCCTGGGCATCCCTGATGAAGGGAAGGAGCCAGGAGCGCCAGAGGGGCACCCCAGAAGAGGAAGAATGTGGCTGCTCTGTGTAAAACCCTTGCATAGAGCAGGTAAGTATAACATCTTTGTTATTTTAATTAAAAAAATGAACCTTTACAACCCCTTTAAGGTGCCTTCATGTAACTGAGATTGATGAATGGGGACCTTTTCCTGTTGTGAGTTCTCACTTTATTGCAAAGGAGAAAATACACCAATTTATCAGACTGAATGTTTATCATCTATAGAAATTATTGCATTTCAGTCTTCTTATAAAGGCATGACAATGGCAAAAATTACAATCATCATTTTTTCAGGTAAGGCCTAAGTCAGATTTTATTTTTCTGATAGGACAGGAATAAGTAACTTTTCTCCATCTCTTGAGTGATGGGCAATAGATATTACACTCTGCCAATATCTGAGAAGTTTGGTGAAGGATTATAACATTTGCCATCGCTGATGTTGACAAGAAACCAGTTCATATTTTCTGTGCACAATTTCAGTCAACATCTTATCTTTTACTTATAGAATTTCTCTCTTCATTATTTTGGACTGTCACAAATCAAGTATTCCTTTAAGTCACAGATGAGAGGGAATTATGTTGTATTAGCAGGTTTTCCTTTAAAAAAACAAGAAGAAAGTAAACATTTAAAATTGAAGTCTTTTTTTCTGTAGTGTTTTGGAAAAATAACAACTGAAACATATATAAGATAAACTTTTTTTCCTATTTTAAACATAAGTAAATATATTTTAATGGGAAATCAGACAATTTTGAAGGAATTCCTCCTCGCTGGACTCTCTGATCTTCCAGGTCTCCAGCTCCCTCTTTTTCTCTTCTTCCTTCTCATCTACCTTCTGACATTAATCTGGAATTTGCTGATCATTGGCCTCATAGTCAGCAACTCTCACCTCCATGTTCCTATGTATTTCTTCATTGGAAACCTGGCCGGTTTGGACCTCTGGTATTCCTCATTAACTGTCCCACGAATATTATTTGACCTTCAAACCAAGACAAGGAAAATTTCCATACAGGCTTGTATAACCCAAGTCTACTTCTTTCTATTCTTTGCCTGTTGTGATGTTTTTCTGTTGGCTGTCATGTCCTATGATCGATATACCGCCATTTGTAAGCCATTACATTACACACAGATCATGAGCTGGAAAGTGTGTGTACAGATGGCATCCATTGTGTGGTGCCTTAGCTTTACTTATTCTTTAGTCCACACACTTTATGCCTTCAAATTAACATTTTGTGGATCAAATATTATAGAAAGCTTCTTCTGTGACCTTCCACCATTGTTCCGGATCTCCTGTAGTGATATCTTCATCAATATTCTGCTCATTTTTCTCTTGGGAGGCTTCCTTGCTGTTGGATCTCTGATACTGACCTTCCTGCCCTATGTCTATATAATCAAAACTGTTCTTAAAATTCAAGCTAAGGGCAATAGGAGTAAAGTTTTCTCCACTTGTACCTCTCACCTGACAGTGGTATTTATGTATTATGGCTCCTTTATGTTTAATTATTTTGGCCCAAGTGCTTATTATAATTTTCCTGGTGACAAAGTAGTGTCCGTGTTTTACACTGTGATCCTTCCTTTCCTCAATCCTCTCATTTACAGTCTGAGGAACCAAGATTTTAGAACAGCATTTCAAAGTGTTTTCAGGAAGATCTTTCCACCGAAATAGAGATACAGAAAGATAGGAATGTACTTTTTATGAACTATATACTCATAGTTAGAGTTAGTAAGCTTGAATAAAGACATTAGTCAATCCAGTTCAACCTGTTAGGGTGTGCGTATGCATTTATGTCTCCACCACTTCCCATATCTCTGGATACTGGGTTCTCTAAGATGCCCATCTAATAGTTTTTTTATTAAATCCATTGAACAGCTGTTTATTCTAATGTGCATCTCAGATTAGAACTCTTTTTTGTTTTGGATAGAATAAGGATTTAGGGGGGGGTTATGGTATTGGGGAGGGGGGATTATGGTGTGGGGTTGCTTATCAGGAGTTGGGCTTGGCCCCTTAGTTTCAGTGAAGGGAACTCGTAAGGAGTCAGCATACCAAGACATTTTGGACGAAGCGCATGCGCGGCGGCGTCCAAGATGGCCGCTTAGACTAGGAGCTCCGCGCCACTCCGACCTAACGCCCGCCACAGCAGCCGTCTAAGCCCTTGTCCCAGCCCGGCATGCTCATCTGCCGACTGGGGACACTTCCCACTACCGCCTGATGTCCTCGAGTTCTGCCCGGAGGAGCCTCATCACCGAATTGAAAGCATCTATAACGCGGACCGGCCATCCCAAAATGGCGGCCATCTCCTCACGAGGCTTGCCCTGTCTGACTGATTCCATCGCAGACCAGGACCAGGATGCTCTTCCATCCTCCCAAACATCTGCTGCCACAGTGAGTACCCTCCCTGGGGCCCCCTCACCTGCATCAACAGAATCTCTTCTCGGGAGGACACTAGGAGGGGGAGCTCTCACTCCACAGCAGGATCTGTTACACAGCCCGGATCCATGGGACACACAGGCCAGGGATTCCTCCCTCCCCCCACTGACTTTCCCTCCATGATGGCCACATTCTCCCAGATGCTTTCAAGAGGTCTATCCCAAACAGCAGCACAAATCACATCCTCCATACACGCCGATATGCAGCAGATTGGTGCCAGGAATGAGGTGATTGTGCAAAAATCTGACCAAGCTATTCTGAGAATTAACCAAAACACTGCTAGGATCCAGGAGCTCCAGGACCAACTAGAGACTGCCACCTCTAAAATAGACGACCTTGAGAACAAGTCGAGACTTTACAACTTCCACATTAGGGGTCTCCCCGAATCCTTTAAGGACACCCACATGGCAGTCAAAGACTTTATCAAAAGTTTAATCCTTCACATTCCCGTGCAACGTATGGAGCTTGACAGAGCTCACAGGGCATTACAACCCCCTCGCCCTGACGGTCTCCCAAGGGACATAATAGTGAAACCGAATTTCTACAGGGTAAAGGAAGAAGTGATGAAACTTTCCAGATCGGCAGAAAAACTGACGATCATGGGACACCAGATTCAAGTCTTCGCGGACCTATCCCCATACACAGTGCAAAAGCAACGGGCCGTGAAACCGCTACTGCAAGTCCTGGCGTGCAAAGAGATATCCTATAAATGGGCCTTCCCGCTGCAATTAAATTTTCTTAACACAACAAACCGTATAGCTTTTCCTCCTTCCAAGATGGGGAACGACTTCTTCTACACCTCGGATTGATTGCTCAGGAAATTCCGCCAATGTCTTCTTCCCGAGGAGCATCGGCTTCCAAAAGACCATCACCTACAAGCCCTGTGACTCAAGTGTAGCAGAAACAACTTCCCAAACGATTGAAAGAATCCTTCCCACCATGACCAGGAATGCGGACTGTCCATAACCTGTCTACAGGTGGCCGGTGACCTGACTACTGCTATACTAATGGCGACTTTCTTTACCTGAGTGCTCCCCAGGATTACTTCACGGAACCTTACGAGTTTAACCCCTTTTTTAATTTTTTTTTTTGTTTTTTTTATTAAGGGCTTTATGAACATTTCCACTATGCGGTGGCAGGGCTTAGACTGCAAAATTTATATACCGCCACAGGTTTGCTACGAGATGGAGTTGACCAGAGTGGTCGTAGTGCGCCTCCCTCTGGCTCCGATAGTTGAACTCTAGTTCTTTCACCTATCGGACCCAGACTCTTTCGACCCTCGGGTCATGGTGCATTTCATTTGGGTACCGGTCCAGGCAGGGATGGGTCCCTCCCTGGTCCGCGGGGGTTGTGGTTGCTACTGTATGATGCACTAACTCTAACGTCTCGTTTTCTTACTCCTCTCTCTATCTCTATTTTCTCACTCTTCTCCACTCTCTTCTCACCTTTCCTCCCCACCCCCTCCGGCCCTCCTCTTCAGATACAGGGTCTCGCTGGATCTCCTTTTTTCTGGAACGCAGATCGAGTCCACAATGCTGCTGGGGTTGCCTCCTACCTGCCAGGGACAGCAACGAGGTCAGGTAAGATTTACACGCACATAGTTATACACTTATTATTACCCCATGACTGACGCCACACTGATGGCTGGGACACTCAAGATATTCTCCCACAGCGTGCAGGGCCTTAATTCCCCCGTGAAGAGATGCAAAATAATGCAACAGCTACATACATTGAAGGCAGATGTAGTACTGCTCCAAGAGACTCATTTCCCTGCTACCTATCATCCCAAGTTTCTTCACAAAAACTTCACGCATTTTCACTTAGCTAATGCTGACAACAAAACGAGAGGAGTGGCTGTCTGCTTTTCAAACAGAACTCACTTTTCCCACTCGAAAGCATCACAGACCCCGAGGGTCGTTACATACTAGTAACTGGAATGATTAACGGAGAGGCTTACACGTTTGTCTCATATTATACACCGAATACACATCAAGACCTATTCTTTGACGCTACTCTAAAGATCTTAAAACCTCATTTCGTTGGCCCAGTGGTGGGGGGGAGACTCCAACACCCCATTCGACTTCTCCTCAGACAAATCTGACCCCCTGAAGCCAAGAACCAAGTGGCCCCCTAAACGTAGCCTTCGAGTAGCTCAGACCGTCCAGTCGTTTGGCCTGATTGATATCTGGAGGGAAATGAATCCCTAAACTAAAGACTATATGCACTATTCTGTTCCCCACCATACTTTTTCTAGGATAGACCACATTTTTGTCCCAACACACATAATCCCGTGGGTAGTAGTCTCCAAAATATATGACTGTCCGACCATTCTATAATAAAGGGGTGGGTCAGGTGAGAAGGGACCCTTTAGATGTCGTCTCAACGAAACTCTCTTGAGTAATCCAACTCATTGCAAACTCCTAGAAACAGCCTTAACTGATTACTTCAGTGAAAACGACACAGAGTCTATTTCGCCGGGCTTTCTGTGGGGATCGCACAAGGCGGTGATGAGGGGCAGGCTCTTACAACTTTCCTCTCAACTCAAGAGGGAGAGCAAGGCAGAAGTCTCACAACTCACAGAGGACTTCCACCTGTTGAGTAAGAGACATAAACAAAATCCCATGCCTGACAGCCTGGCCAAACTTGGCTCGAGTAAAACTTAATCTTCCTCTCACCACTTCAGCTGAGAAACATTTGAGGTGGTCAGGAGCGCGCTTCTACTACCAAACAGATAAGATAGGCTCCAAGCTAGCAGCCAAACTAAGCCAACGGGTTCGCACCTCGGTATTTCCCAACATTCGCACCTCGACAGGAAATTTATCACAGAATCCAACAAGCATTATGGACTCATTTCATGAATTTCTACTCACACTTTTATGAGAAACTACCTCACACTCATCACAAGGCCAGAGAGCTATTCCTCCAGGACATTAACCTACCTCACCTAAAGCAAACACATCTAGAGCTTCTTGACGCACCCTTCTCATCAGAAGAAATATTAGACGTTATTAAATCCATGAAATCAAACTCGGCTCCTGGTCCAGACGGTTTCTCGGTTTGTTATTATAAGAAATTCTGTCCACAGTTGGCTCCTTACATGGCCCGGTTCTTCAACTCCCTCTGGGATGGAGCCCCTCTCCCAAGTGATTTAAACTTTAAGCTATTATATCGGTTATACCCAAACAGGGTAAAGACCCAAGCGAGGTCAGCAACTACCGCCCTATCTCGTTAATCAATAATGATCTCAAAATAATGACAAAAATCCTAGCTAATAGGATGTAAAACTTCAAAGCAAGTTACACACACAGGGACCAAGTGGGCTGCATCCCGGGGAGACAGGGTCCGGACTAGGTTCGAAGAGCAATTGATTTGATTTCCCTTCTGCAGACCCAGTGGGACGGTGGCCCCACTCAAGAGGGTTTCCTGTTGTCACTGGATCTGCAGAAGGCCTTTGACTCTGTGTCATGGCCCTACCTTTTCAATACTCTAGAACGCTGGGGGTTCGGTGATGGATTTCCTACAATAATACACACACTATACTCCCCCACAGCTATATCCCCCACAGCTCAGGTATGACTAATAGGTCACTACTCCAAGTCCTTTGACATTCGCAGGGGTACCAGACAGGGCTGCCCTCTTTCACCTTTGATTTTCACTGTTGCGATCGAGACACTGGCCATAGCCATAAGAACAAATGAGAACATCAAAGGGGTTAAATGCCCTCTTTACTGACAACATTTTATTATTCTTGACAGTTCCTCTAATATCCACCCCAAATGTCTTGGGCAAAGGAGGGACTGTCCTGGATAGGTAGACTCAACGCAGTCAAAATGAATCTCTTGCCCCGTCTTTTATACTTGTTCCGCTCTCTCCCTATCCCAATTAAAAAATCTATCCTGTCAAAATTTCAATCCAGGGTGGTTAGATTTGTCTGGGGAGACCATGGTCACCGCTTTGCAAGGGATATCCTGTTCCGGCTTAAGACTCAGGGGGGCCTAGGTTTACCAAACTTATGACTTTATTACCAGGCAGCACAGCTGGTTCAGTTTTCTGCCATATATGCAAAAAACCATAGACCTGATTGGATCTCCCTTGAGAGGCAGGCCGTACCACATTTCACACTCAACTTTTTAGCATGGAGACCCTCGAAACGCAGATTAGCCATAGTCATATTATCCCCTACCTTATCTCACTGCTTGGCACTCTGTGATCAATTACATAAAATTGTGAACTTGATATCCCCTTCAAGGCCTCTCACGCACCTATTTTATAACCCTGACTTCCCTCCAGGGATGAATATACATGCATTTCATTGGTAGCTGAATAAAGGCCTCTTCAGGATAGGCCATTTCTTAACACCTAATGGCCCTATTTCCTTAAGCCATTGCCTGAGTACACTAGAAATGCCTGCTTCAGAAAATTTAGACTGTCACAGATCAGGCACTTCCTTCACACACTCTGGACTGACAAACTAAGCAACCCTAAGGCCACGATGTACGAGCAATGGTGCTATACCCTAGGACCTCAAAAAGGTGGGATCTCCATTATTTATGCTTCCCTGGCAGATAGGACAGATGCCCCGGCATACTCTCAATCCTGGGAGTCGGATCTGGACATCCAATGGGATCCTGACATGTGGTCCCAGGCCTTCAGCAGATCATTTAAAAGGTATCTTAAATATTGCTTTGATAGAAGCTAACATTAAGGTCTTCACCAAATGGTACTATGTCCCCGCCAGGCACTCCAAGATATTTCCAGATACCTCCCCTCTATGTTACAGAGGATGTGGACATATGGGCACTATGCTTCATATTTGGTGGGCGTGCCCCCGCATACGGAACTACTGGAACAAATTTCTCCACCTTCTACGGAAGGTCACTGGGATTGATGTCCCACAGGATCCCACATACATCCTACTAAACCACAGAGTGCACAACACGCCTAAGTCCACACAACAACTCATTTTCTTTATGTGTTTGGGAGCTAAGATCACATTAGCGAAAGCCTGGAAATCCCCCACCGTGTCCATTATGGCCGCAAAACGAAAAATTTTGTGGATCATGTCACAGGAAACTGCGGGACACGGTTCATCGCTTTGAAGGGATCTGGGAACCTTGGGCCACATATTTCAGGATCCCACTTTACCCAGGCCACCTACTGATGTAAGTGGTGGTCCAGAGAGACCACACTCCATTTCCTTACACCCCACCTCCTTCACTCTCCTCCCTACTCACTTCCTTCTCTCTATTCTGTCACTTTCTTTTTTATTATTCTCACACTCTCTATCATCAGATACTGGAGTTGCAGGGTGTAAACCATTCTGTGGGCTCCACATGGATCGTCCTTAAATGTATGTTACATAACCCAGCACAGAGGACAGCCAATCACTTTTGGTCACTTAATCAAGGAAATGGTACTGTTGGCTCCCTCCCAGGGAATTTGATGCCTGGGGAACTTCCCAGCGGAAGTGTCCTCCAGGGGGAGCTGATGGGTGATAGGCGGGTGTTCCTGCCGGGAGTGGTCCTGGAGCTATCTCACTCCACAGTCTGTTCCCATTGGGGTGGGGTGATGATCTCGGGGGCTCGCTTGGGGGGGCTTCCCTGTCAAAAGCCCTCTCATGCTGACCATTATCTGCGGTAGAACGCTTGAGTGACCCGCCAGGCAGAGCGGCAGGCGTGGGGGGAAGGAACATCTCATCCCCCAGCCTGGTAACTCATTGACACCTGAAGGAGGCCACTTTATGTTGCTTAACACGTCATATACATTATAATGTCTGTATTTGGGTACCATTATACCCTGAGATTTACTGTTCTCCCTAGTTTGAATTTAATTATCTCTAGGGTTTTTATAATTTTTTTCCTTTCTCACTAGTTATGGCTTCCCAGTTACAAAAAGGGAGGATTCCTATTTAGAAATACATGTTACTTCTGTAGATTTACCAGTGCCTTAATGTTATGTTACCCCTGTAAGAGATAATTTGTTTGTTCAATGTATTTACCTCTTTTGGCTGTCTTGGTCAATGAGGAGTATTTTTATGTCTGCTATGTCATTGTTACTACTGCATTGCAAAAATTTCAATAAAAATATTGAACGAGACATTTTAGACAATTTCATGCTTCCAACTTTGTGGGAACAGTTTGGGGATGGTCCCTTCCTGTTCCAACATGACTGCACCAACATAACCAGTGCACAAAGCAAGGTCCATAAAGACATGTATGAGCGAGTTTGGGGTTGAGGAACTTTTTTTTTTTTTTTATAAATTGATTTGCATTTCAATGAGTGAAATAAGTATTTTTTTCTTCATCAATAGGTTTTTATTATTTTATAATACTTGAGCAAAGGGATAACAATGTATAGATTGTTCATCATACAGTAAGTTGTCGTATATAGTTTGGTGCAAATAAATGCATTAGGTATATGCTAACAGAATTTTTTTAATTAAACATACTATCATATATTCAGTTATTCATTAGACTAATGCCCCTTACACGTGATAGGATTTTCCCACAACAAATGTTGGGTGTGAGCTTGTTGTCAGAAAGTCCGACCGTGTGTACGCTCCATCGAACATTTGTTGGCGGACTTTCCGCCAACAAATGTTGGCTAGCAGGTTCTCAGATTTTCCGCCAACAAAACTTTGTCATCGGAATTTCCGATTGTGTGTACACAAGTCCGCCGCACAAAAGTTTGCGCATGCTCGGAATCAAGCAGAAGGAGCCACACTGGCTATTGAACTTCTTTTTTCTCGGCTCATCGTACGTCTTGTACGTCACCACGTTCCCACGTTCCCATGTTCGTAATTGTTGGCCAACATTTGTGTGACCGTGTGTATGCAAGACAAGTTTGAGCCAACAACCTTCAAACAAAAATCCACGATTTTGTTGGCGGAAAGTCTGATCGTGTGTACGGGGCATAAGAAAGTGTGACCGCCTCTCCCCCAGGAACCCCTAATGGGATCTCTTTTGTTGATTGGGGGAGGAAGTTAGTGTTACAGAAAAACTTGAATCAGCTTTGAGTGTTAGTAAACATAACTTATGAGTCACGACTAAACTTAAAGGTAATTCATATGGTGTTATAAAAACTTTGCTGCTCCAGATCATTGTGCCCACGGTCACCAGGCTTTTTGTAAATTAGCTAGTAGACCTGCGCTGGAGGCCATCATTGTTTCATAACTATAGTCAAAGTTTACCAAGTCAAGCGTGTGTTCAATGGTTGGTGCCCTGTCAGATTTCCAAAGTCTTGTTAGGCTCAATCTTGCAGCCAAAAGGATATGTGTTGTAACATAACGAAAGGGCCATGGGATGAAATCTATGTTGAGGTTCAATAGTTCGAAGTCAGATAGTGGAGGTGTGGGGTGTTTTGTGATATCCGATATTAGCCAGTGTTTTAGGACTCGTTTGCACGATGAAAGGATGTGCATCAAGTCTCCTTTAGCTGAATTACATCTGCAGCACATATTTGGGGTGTTAGGGCTAAATTATGCGAATTTGGTAGATGTTAGATACCATCTGAGGGACAGTTTTTGGGTGAGTTAGAGCAGAGCATTTTGTTGCTTTGTAAATTGTTTATATGGCTTGTTGCCTTTGGTGTTCAGTGTACCTTTGCCCCAGGTCCGTTTCCCAGTGGATGTGGGGGGATGATTTTGTGAATTGGAGTTTTTGGTGGAGGATATTATAAAATAGGAAGATCCCTTTTGTTTTGGAAGATGGGTTTTTTTAGGAATTCCCACGCTTTTGAGCGTATCTTATAAAGAGGTTGTGAGATTGCTTTCAGTCAATGCTTCACCCAGGTATATGTGAAAAGATCCATAGAGGGTAGATTAAATCTCCTTTGGAGGAGGTATATGGGTTTTGGTTGGAATCCTTGGAGTAGGTTTTGGATGGATTTAATGCCCTTTTGAGACCATTGGGTTAGGGACAGATCTGGAGATAAATGGTGGAGATATTCAATTGGGATTGGGATCATTGGGAAGTTGGGGGTGGTGGTACCATGTTGGGCCAGCTGTTTCCATGCATTGGCTGAAGCTTTTATTGTAGGGGAAAGTGCTGATGGAATGCCAGAGCCCAAGAGTATGCTCATCAGTCACCAGTGTAGGTATAAGATTGATGCACTTTCTATTTTACCCCACAGCTTTTCAGGATGTGGATGGAACCATTCGGTTAGTGGGTCCAGTACGGATGCTAAGTGATAGTCTTCAAAGTCTATGATCTCTGAACTGCCCACTAATTTGTGTTTCCTGAGAAAGGTTTGGAGAGATTTGAAGAAGGATCTGGGTATGGGGATGGATAGGGAGTGTCCTGAATAGGTTAAGTATTTCCAGCAGGTAAATGGTTTTAAATGCTGCTAGTCTCCCTGACCATGATAGTTCTTGTTTTGTGATGGATTGGGTGTCTGTGTGCAATCTGGTGAGGAGAGGTTTAAAGTTAACAGAGAAGAGGTTTTTAACAGATCTCGTTAATTGTACTCCGAGGTATAAAATGCTTTTATCAGGCCAAGCAAAAGGGTATTGTATCTGTAGTAGGAATGGGCCAAACAGACCCTTGTTCGGTTTGCACCAGAACTTTCGAACACCATGAAAGTTCGGACCCGAATAACAAACTCCATAAAAGTCAATGGGACCCAAACGTCAAAAATCAAAAATGCCCATTTTGAAGGCTTATATGCAAGAAATTGGGCATACAATGGTTATAGGGGTCAGGGTCCTGCCCTGGGGGACATGTATCAATTAAGGATGGGCGAACGGTTCAGTCCAAGCATAAGTTTGGGCCGAACTTTTGTTGTTCCGACGTTTAGCGAACAACGGACATTATGCGGTGTTCACGGCAAATTCGAAAGCCGCGGAACACCGTTAAAGTCTATGGGACACTAACATGAAAAACCAAAAGTGCTCATTTTAAAGGCTTTTATGCCAGTTATTGTCATAAAAAGTGTTTGGGGGCCTGGGTCCTGCCCCAGGGGACATGGATCAATGCAAATTTTTAAAAAAAAACTGAAGTTTTTTCGGGAGCAGTGATTTTAATAATGCTTAAAGGGAAACAATAAAAATGAAATATTCCTTTAAATATCGTGCCGGGGGGGGGGGGTGTTTATTGTATGCCTGTAAAGTGGCACAGTTTTCCTGTGTTTAGAACAATGCCACAGCAAAATGACATTTCTAAAGGAAAAAAGTTATTTAAAACTGATCGCGGCTATTAATGAATTGCTGGGTCTCCGAAATAAAAAAATGCCATTGAAAAAAATGACATGAGTTCCCCCCCAGTCCATTACCAGGCCCTTTGGGTCTTTATATTGGGACCCTGAAACAGGGACACCAGTACCCCCGGTACAACGGGACTTTAAGGGCGAACAACATATATTGGTATATCATAAAATATCATTTATTAGAAAGATTAAAAAATATATATAAAAATATAACAACAGCTCATACAGCAATTTGGTGCATGATAAAAAATACATTTTCATCGTGTTTTCTTATTGTTTCACATATTTCAAAGATGAACATCATTTTTCTCCAATTAGCCTGACATGTTTCGGGAACAATTCCCTTCTTCGGAGGCGTCTATAGGAGATAATGTAGTGTGTTCAATTCTTAAGATGTGAACAAATATATTTGATTTTTGTAAAAGGGAGTTTTAGAAACCCAGCCACGATCAGTCATGCACTCAGCTATGCACTCAGTACTCAAACCACTCAGCCATGATTGGTCATGCACTCAATCTCAGCAGATAAAAGTGCTCACTTGTAGCTGTGTTGCGGTGGGCGTTCGGTAGGGACACTTGTGTGGGGTGTTTCAAGCAGAGACGGGGTCTATCAGCTTTGATGGACCATTAATGATAAAATCAGGGTTTCTAAAACTTTCTTTTACAAAAGTCAAATATATTTTTTCACATTTTAACCACTTGCCGACCGCCTGACGATGATGTACGTCGGCAGAATGGCACGAGCAGGCTTACCTGTACGTCCCTGCCTGCCCGCGGGCAGGGGGTCCGATAGTGCCTGCGGTGGTCGGCTTCCTTACAGGAGCGATCAGTGCTGAGGGGGAGGCCATCTATTCGTGGCCACCCCCTCGGGATCGCTCCTGGCGAATGAAATGCTTCCTCTGCCTCTGTAATGTAAACAGCGGCAGAGGAAGTGATGTCATCTCTCCTCATGAAGCCTTTTCGTTCCAGCTTCGGAGGAGAGAAGACATCAAGTAAGCGCACCAACACAACACTTACAGTAGAACACTCAGGCACACATTTCACCCCCCACTCACCCCCCGATCACCCCTCGATCACCCCCCTGCACCCCCTGTCACAGTGACACCAATAGCAGTTTGTTTTTGTTTTTTCTGATTATTGCATTGGTGTCATTTGTGACAGTTATAAATGGTAGGGCAGTTAGTGTTAGGCCCCTTTAGGTCTAGGATACACCCCTACCCCCCGCCTAATAAACGTTTAACCCCGTGATCACCCCCCGTCGCCAGTGTCACTAAGCAATCATTTTTCTCATTGCTGTATTAGTGTCACAGGTGACGCTAGTTAGGGAGGTAAGTATTTAGGTTCGCCGTCAGTGTTTTATAGTGTCAGGGACCCCCATATACTACCTAATAAAGGTTTTAACCCCCTGATTGCCCCCTAGTAAACCCTTTCACCAGTGATCACCGTATAAGTGTTACGGGTGATGCTGGTTAGTTAGTTTGTTTTTTATATTTTCAGGGCACCCGTTGTTTATTACCTAATAAAGGTTTAACCTTGTATATCACTGTCACTTACAAAACACTAAACACATAACTGCAGCGTTCGCAGAGTCAGGCCTGATCCCTGCGATCGCTAACAGTTTTTTGGTAGCGTTTTGATACAGTAGCTAACAGTCAGGAGCTTTTTTGCCTGTGAGTCTCACTAGTGTACCCCTAAATTTAGAGCCCAAAATGGCAAATCGAAGGTACACTAGTGAAGAGGCCTACATGTTTCTGAGCATGACAGATAGTGAAGAGGAAGTCACTCATCTGTCAGATTCAGGCTCAGAATACGATCCTGTAGACAGCAGCGGCTCCATGACAGATAGCTCTGACGACAGAGTCGTGGTCCCTGCCAAGGTCAGATGTACCAGACCCCAATCTTCTTCTTCTGCTGTTGAGGTGCAAGAACTGCAGGGCTCTCATATGGAGCAGAGCAGTACTAGCGCCGCTATTCCTTCTGGTGAACTGGCAAGCACCAGCGGCCTAATACACCCTGGTCGTACATCCAGCACTGCAGTATCACGTGGTGACGTGGCGAGTCCCATAAGTGCAGTTCAAGCTGGCGAGGTGGCAAGCACAAGTAGTGTCCCACTGCCACCAAGAAGACAAACACAGGCCTGTCGTGCCCATAGTGCCCTTCCTGCTGCATTTGCCAATCCGAATTGGGAACCCACCACTTCTGCAGCACCCGTACTTCCCCCTTTCACTGGCCAACCCGGAATTCAGGTGGAAACAGTTGATTTTACGTCACTGGATTTTTATTCGCTGTTTTTCACCGAAGATCTCTATAGATCTATTGTGGACCAAAGCAATTTATACGCTGGTCAACACATCGCCACTATTCCCCAGTCCTCCCTTGCCAGAGATTGGAGACCAATTACGGTTTCCGAATTTAAGCTCTTCCTGGGCCTTTCCCTCAACATGGGCATAAATAAAAAGAGTGAGTTGCGGTCACATTGGTCCACACTGACCCAATTCACCATATGCCCTTGTTCTCTGCCTCCATGGCCAGGGCACGATACGAGCAGATTTTGCGGTTCATGCACTTCAACAATAATGAACTCTGTCGTCCTCATGGAGACCCTGGATACGATCGTCTCTACAAAATTCGGCCCCTCGTAAACCACATCAACCACCGTTTTGCAGACTTGTTTACTCCCCATCAAGTTGTCTGCATTGATGAGTGCCTGATTAAGTTTTCTGGCCGCTTGTCATTCAAACAGTACCTTCCCAGCAAGCGTGCCAGATACGGGATCAAGATGTATAAGCTCTGTGACAGGGCCACAGGCTATACATGTAGATTTATGGTTTACGAGAGAAGAGATAGCCACGTAGAGCCGACAAACTGCCCTGACTACATAGGAAGTGCTGGCAAGATTGTGTGGGACTTGGTGTCACCCTTATTCGGAAAGGGTACCACTTATATGTGGACAATTATTACAGGAGCGTGACACTTTTTAGTCACCTTTTTGATCATCAGATTGGAGCTTGTGGCACCGTGTGACCTAATCGCCGGGGCTTTCCCCAGCGACTTGTAGATTCCCGTCTTAGGCTGGGGGAGAGAGCCTGCTTGCAGTGTAATAATTACAGTTATAAAAAAAATGTAAAAAAAAAGTTAAAAAAAAATACACAAAAAAAAAATAAAATAAAAAAACATAAATAGTTATTGTTTTATTGTTCTCTCTCTCTCTATTCTCTCTCTCTTGTTCTGCTCTTTTTTACTGTATTCTATTCTGCAATGTTTTATTGTTGTTATGTGTTATCATGTTTGCTTTTCAGGGATGTGATTTTTTTATACTTTACTGTTTACTGTGTTTTATCGTTAACCATTTTTTTTTGTTTCCAGGTACGCCATTCAACTGCAGTGCAGATTTATTTATCTTGACAGCGTTTGCTCCCACGATACATAAAGCCGTGACTCCAGCGCTGTCGGAGGTGATTTCACTACAACAGTTACATACTTCAGCATATATGCCGTAGCGTGGGGGCAGCAGAGGGCGGAGGAGCGATTTGCTCCTAACTTTTGGGGCAGATGCCCCCATGCTTCAGCATATATAAATGGTGCATGTATGCCCATCATTAGAAGTGGGTGGATGAAGGGAGGTATTCTAATGGTGGGCATACCCACCGATCAATCTCTTTTTTTCATTCAGCCCACAGGCTGCATGAAAAAAAAGATTACAATATATGCCCAACAAGGACCAGCAACATACTGGTATGTTGCTGGACTTTGTGTGGTTATACCAGAATGATGCCTGCAGGTTTAGGTATCATCTTGGTATCATTCTTTTCAGCCAGCGGTCGGCTTTCATTTAAAAGCAATCCCAGCGGCTAATTAGCCTCTAGACTGCTTTTACAAGTAGTGGGAGGGAATGTCCCCCCCTTCCCACCATCTTCCATGGTTTTCTCTGGCTCTCCTGTCCCAACAGGGAACCCGAGAATGCAGCCGGTGATTCAGCCAGCTGACCATAGAGCTGATCATGGACCAGAATGGCTCCAATCATCTCTATGGCCTAAGAAACCGGAAGCAATGAGCATTTCATGACTTAGATTTCGCCGGATGTAAACAGCGCCATTGGGAAATTGGGAAAGCATTTTATCACTCCGATTTTGGTGTGGTCAGATGCTTTGAGGGCAGAGAAGAGATCTAGGGTCTAATAGATTTTTCATTTTTTTTCAAAAAAGAGTACCTGTCAATACCTATTGCTATCATAGGGGATATTTACATTCCCTGAGATAACAATAGAAATGATAACAAAATGAAAGGAATAGTTTAAAAATAAGATAAAAAAGCAAAAAAAAAAAAAGGAAAAAAAAAAAAAAAAGCACCACTGTTCCCCCCTGCTCTCGCGCAAAGGCGAACGCAAGCGTCGGTCTGGCGTCAAATGTAAACAGCAATTGCACCATGCATGTGAGGTATCACCGCGAAGGTCAGATGGAGGGAAGTCATTTTAACAGTAGACCTCCTCCGTAAATCTAAAGTGGTAACCTGTAAAGGCTTTTAAAGGCTTTTAAAAATGTATGTAGTTTGTCACCACTGCACGTTTGTGCGCATTTTTAAAGCATGTCGTGTTTGGTATCCATGTACTTGGTCTAAGTTCATCTTTTTTATTTCATCAAACATTTGGGCAATATAGTGTGTTTTAGTGCATTAAATTTTAAAAAAAGTGTTTTTTTTTTTTAAAAATGAGTTTGAAAAATCGCTGCGCAATTACTGTGTGAAAAAAAAATGAAACACCCACCATTTTAATCTGTAGGGCATTTGTTTAAAAATATATATATAATGTTTGGGGGTTGAAAGTAATTTTCTTGTAAAGAAAAATTGTTTTCATGTAAACAATAAGTGTCAGAAAGGGCTTTAGTGTCAGAAAGGGCTTTGTCTTTAAGTGGTTAGAAGAGTGGGTGATGTGTGACATAAGCTTCTAAATGTTGTGCATAAAATGCCAGGACAGTTCAAACCCCCCCAAATGACCCCATTTTGGAAAGTAGACACCCCAAGCTATTTGCTGAGAGGCATGTCGAGTCCATGGAATATTTTATATTGTGACACAAGTTGCGGGAAAGAGACACATTTTTTTTTTTTTTGCACAAAGTTGTCACTAAATGATATATTGCTCAAACATGCCATGGGCATATGTAAAATTACACACCAAAATACATTCTGTTGCTTCTCCTGAGTACGGGGATACCACATGTGTGAAACTTTTTAGGAGCCTAGCCGCGTACGGGACCCAGAAAACCAAGCACCACCTTCAGGCATGACATGTGTGATCAATATATCATTTAGTGACAACTTTTTGTAAAATATATTTTTTGTCATTATTCAATCACTTGGGACAAAAAATAAAGTATTCAATGGGCTCAGCATGCCTCTCAACAATTTCATTGGGGTGTCTACTTTCCAAAATGGGGTCGTTTGGGGGGGGGGGTTGTACTGCCCTGCCATTTTAGCACCTCAAGAAATGAGATAGGCAGTCGTAAACTAAAAGCTGTGTTAATTCCAAAAAATGTACCCTATTTTGTAGGCGCTATAACTTTTGTGCAAACCAAACCAGACCAAGACTTTTTTTACCAAAGACATGTGGCTGATGAGTTAACAGCATGCGATATAACCCAGATGGTAATGGTGGATGCCCTGAAATACCTGGGAATTGTTCTGACGAAGGACCCCACCTTATATATCAGCAAAAACCTTGTTCCCCTTTTAACAAAATTGAAACAAAAAATTGGAATTTGGAGGCGTTTGCCTCTGTCAGCCGCAGGAAGATGTAGCTTAATAAAAATGGTATGGATGCCACAATTGCTATATGTCCTGCACAACTCTCCAGTCTGGATTGGCAAGAAGTGGTTTAAAAGAATTGATAGCCTCTTTAGGGAATTGATATGGAAGGGGAAGCAAGCCAGGATTCGTCTTCGAGTGCTCCAGCTTCCCACTCGGGAGGGGGGCTTTGCCCTCCCACATCCTGAGCGCTATTTCTTGGCAACTCAGCTACAGCAGTTGTTGGGATGTGGGATACTGAAAGGAGGCACCCCCAATGGCAAGCTGCTATTGCTAAGTGCCCCACATAACACAATAATTGAAACTTTAGAGGTGGATATGTTCCATGATGAATTTCCAACCATTAAACTGTTAATTAAACTCTGGAAAACAGTCTACTCTCCAATTTGCAACAATTGAAACTTACAGGAAGTCCTTAAAATAGGCACATTCAGGGAGTGGGAGAATCTTGGCATCAGAAGGCTAAGTCAACTTTATAGCGGCACCAAGTTAAAGAAATTCTCTGAACTAGCCGGGGAATTTAAGTTACCGCTGAGTTCTCTCTTCCTATATTTCCAGCTAGAACATGCTCTTAAAGCTCAATTTAAAGCTCAGAATCTGAGATGGGAAGAAATGCCTTTATTTCAGAGCATAATGCAGGTAAATCCTACCAGAGGGATAATATCAAAAATGTATGATCAATTAAGTAAATCAGACAACAGCGGGGGGGATACTCCACGGGCTAAAGGCTAAATGGGAAGAGGACATAGGAGGAATGACCCAGGAACAATGGGGGAGAATCTTGGAGTTGGGTGTTCAGGTCTCTGTGTCCCCTTCACAGCAGCTCTCACATCTGCTGCTGCTAAATAGAGCCTACTATACACCTAAAAGACTTTTCAAATTTGGGAGAAGGCCTAATGACAACTGTCCCAGATGTCAGAGGTCGGGAGATCTCATCCATATGCTATGGAGGTGCCCCAAGTTGTTTAGGAGGTAACCGGAAACTTGGGAAATATCTATGGTACTACAGTGGTAAAGGAGGCCATAGCTTGTATTCTGGGGCATAGAAGAGTGTTGGGAGAGAGACAGTGCACCACGCTGGCCATTACGCGGGCCTTGTTTCAGGCCAGGAAGATGATAACACTAAGATGGCAATCAAAAGACCCCCCTTCGGTGAAAGATTGGATCTCTACTATTAACGAAACCCTGTGTAGGGAAAGACTGGAGTATATAAAGAGAGGTAACCTTCAGGAATTTGAAAGTATATGGAAGCCAAGGATAGAGAAAGTAGGGCGCCCCTAGTGGGCAAGGCGTAGGAATAGACCAAGAGATGGGCTTAACATAGTTATATGAGTAACTGGAACCCTTGAGGACAATGAGTGCTTCAGTGAAGTGGGCTTGACAAGTATGCTTCCTTAGTCAACAAACAATCTAGATGGGCACAAGTTATACATTGGGGGAGGGTGGGGGGGGTGGACTTGGGAATAGGTAATTTTTTTGTGCAACACCGGGTTGGTCAGTAGATGGCGGGCATGGGGAGCCCATAAGTTTCCTATTATATATGCTTCTCTTGTTTTTCTTTTATTTTTTTCTCTCTTTCTTCTTTTTCCTTCTTGTTTCTCTTTTTCCTTCTACTCGTTCCTTTTTCCTTTAAACTGGCTCAGAAAAAGATAACGTTTCAGTTGTTATTGGGCCTTAGAATAGCCATAGCTGAGCCTAGGAGATTGGAGTAATAAGGGATCTGGTCCTAAAGTTATGTAATAAAGCGGTTATAGTGCTGGCATAAAAGGAAATGAGGTAATGCATAATCCACTATGATGTGAACCTGAGAAGGCGACAGTTAATGAACATCGAGCTGATTCAGCCCTCTAATTATTGGTTACTGAAGTGGAAAAAAAAAATGACATGTGGCTGAATACATTTTGGCCTAAATCTATGACTAAAATTGAGTTTGTTGGGTTTTTTTTTTAATAACAAAAAGTTGAAAATATAATTTTTTTCAAAATTTTCGGTCTTTTTCCGTTTATATCGCAAAAAATAAAAACTGCAGAGGTGATCAAATACCATCAAAAGAAAGCTCTATTTGTGGGAAGAAAAGGACGCAAATTTCGTTTGGGTACAACATTGTATGACCGCGCAATTAGCAGTTAAAGTGACGCAGTGCCAAATTGTAAAAAGTGCTCTGGTCAGGAAGGGGGTAAAACCTTCCGGGGCTGAAGTGGTTAAACGGGGGCAGAAAAATTGGGCTTTAGGCACTGGTGCTGGTGCCCAGAACCAAAAATTATTCCGTTACATCAGCATCAGGTGCTTGGTAGCTGGTGATCCAAGACTGATTCATTTTTATGAAGGTGAGCCGATCAACCAAGTCTGTGGACAGGCGCACTCTGTGATCAGTTACAAAGCCTCCAGCAGCACTAAATGTGCGTTCAGATAGAATGCTGGATGCAGGACAGGCCAGTAGCTCAACTGCATACTGTGCAAGCTCTGGCCAGTGATCCATCCTCAAGACCCAGTAACCCAGAGGATTTTCGGTGGGAAAGGTGTCCAAGTCAGATCTTGCCCCTAGGTATTGCTGCACCATGTAAAACAGATGCTGGTGATGGTTGCTGGAACCGATCATACCTTGGGGCTGCGGACTAAAAAATTGTCTGAACGCATCGGTCAGACGGCCACCTTCTCCACCGCTCCTTCTGTGACTGACCGAAGCCTCAGCAACACGTTGTCCAGGAGAACCAGGAAATTGTAACCTCCCAGGCTCTGGAAATGCATTGCACAAACCTTTCTGCAAGGTCTCCCGAATATGTTTCATCCTCTGCTCCCTCTGTGAAGGCTGGATAAGTTCCACAACCTTACCCTTGTAATGTGGATCAAGAAGGGTTGCCAGCCAGTACTGATCCCTCTCCTTGATACCACAAATCTGAGGGTCATTTCGCAGGCTTTGCAGGATCAGGGAGGCCATGCAGCATAGGTTTGATGAGGCATTCGGTCCGGAGTCCTCTGGGTCACTAAGGACTACATGATCCGTAGCCACCTGCTCCCCACCACGTACAAATCCATGGGTTTCTGGGGACTGAAAACGATCCCTTAAAGACTGCTGCTGATGCTGAGTGCAAGGCTCCCCCTCCATGCTGACATAATAATCCTCCTCCTCCTCCTCTTCCTGTGTGATAGGCGGACCTGCAGAAAATCTGTCTGGATAAAGGGGGCCTTGAGAGGTAAGGAAGTCCTCCTCTTCCTCCCTCTGTTCTGCCTCAAGTGCCCTGTCCATTATTCCACGCAGCGTGTGCTCCAACAGGAAGACAGGAGGGACAGTGTCACTGATGCATGCACTGTCACTGCTCACCATCCTCGTGGTCTCCTCAAATGGTGACAGGACAGTGCATGCATCCTTGATCATTAGCCACTGGCGTGGTGAAAAAAGGCAAGCTCCCCTGACCCTGTCCTGGTGCCATACTCACACAGGTACTAATTGATGGCCCTGTGCTGCGTGTGCAGCTGCTGCAGCATTGCCAACATTGAGTTCCACCTGGTGGGCATGACACAGATGAGGCGGTTCTCGGGCACGTTAAATTCCTTTTGAAGGTCAGCCAGCCGAGCACTGGCATTATATGAGTAGCGGAAATGCCCACAGACTTTCCTAGCCTGCCTCAGGAGATACTGTAAGCCTGGGTACCTGCACAAGAACCGCTGCACCACCAAATTAAGGATGTAAGCCAAACAGGGAACATGGGTGAAGTGTCCCTGTTGGAGGCGGAGAGGAGGTTGGTGCCATTGTCGCAAACCACCATTCCTGGCTGAAGCTGGCGTGGTGCCAACTACCTCTGAGCCTGCCCCTGCAGAGCTGCCAGAATCTCTGCCCCAGTGCGGCTCCTGTCCCCTAAGACCAACTAAAGCACCGCATGGCATCTTTTTTACTGAGTGCTTGCGTAGCCCCTTGAATGCCTACGGAGCACCGCTGGTTCCAAGGAAAAATTTGCACAGGAAGAGGCCATAGAGGAAGAAGAAGAGGAGGGGTGGAGGAGAGAGCTGTGGCAGAATCACCACTACCAGCATTTTGGAGGTGTGGTGGTAGAACAAGTTCCAAGATTACTGCACCCTGTCCTGCATCCTTCCCAGCTGCCAGCAGGGTTACCCAGTGCGCTGTGAAAGAAGGTAATGTCCCTGTCCATGCCTGCTGGACCATGAGTCAGCAGTAATATGCATCTTACCGCTGACCGCCCTGTCCAACGAGGCCAAGACATTGCCTTCCACATGTCGGTAGAGAGCCGGAATGGCCTTCCAAGAAAAAAATGGCATTTGGGAACCTGCCACTGACGTACTGCACATTCCACAAATTCTTGAAAGGGGGCAGAGTCTACCAGTAGAAAAGGCAGAGTTGCAGTTATAGCAATTTAGCTAAACTAACATTCAGCCAATGTGCATGTGGATGGCTGGGACCAAGTTTCTTTTGCCGGCTTAGCAACTGGGGTAGGGAAATTTGCCTGCTACAATCGGCTTTAGGTGTACCGCTAGCAGATTGCCCGCAAGTGCTTCAGACACCTAATTCTCCACCATCATTCCTCTCAGTGCAGGTCTCTGAGAGGACTGAAGGTATAATGGGGTTGGAGATCCCAGCTGATGAGGAGCAAGCAGAGGTCTGCCTTGTTCTTTGGTGTGGGTTTTTTAAGTACTGTTGCCAATGGACTTCATGGGAGCTCAACATATGTCTGGTCAAGCATATGGTGCCCAAGTGGCTGCTGTTTTGGCCACGCTTGATACGCTTCAGCCATATGTTGCAAACAGCAATGGTGCGATCTACTGCACACATCTCAAAAAAGGCCCACACCAAAGAACTTTAGAAAAAATGCGCTGAGTCAGCAGCGCCCTGCACATGCGGAGCTCTGCGGTGTGATGCAGTCAGTTGGCTGTCCTTAAGCTGGCTCCTGGAGGGCATCCTGCCTAGTTGGAGATGTGCCTCCTCCTCCTTCTCCTCCTCTCTTCTATCAGGCACCCATGTAGAGTCAGTGACCTCATCATCCCCTCCCTCTTCGCCACTGTAGCAAACCTGGCAGTATGCTGCAGGTGGGGGAACATGACTGCCAGTTTGTTGTCCTTCTTGGACACCCCCTCTCTCTGGGCTCACGTTACTGCCTTCATCCTCAACTTGGGTACCATCATGGGAGCCTTCACCTGCAGCATGTACCCGACACTGTGGTCAAACAGTTTGGGGGACTCCTCAGGACATGATGGTGGGGCTAGGGAAGGAGTGACTGATGCCATTGAGCCGATGGAATAGGCCGCTTTGGCAGCTGTATTGGCAGCCAAACTTTTCTTAGCTTGGGTGATAGAGGATGAGGAGGATGAGGACGGGTTTGTCATCTACTCTACCAACTCTTCTGTATGTTGAAAACGTACACCAGCAATGGCCTGCAGTCAGATATAGGCTTGGCTAGACTAGAATGCAGTGGATATATGTAGGAGACAATATATATATATATATATATATATATATATATATATATATATATATATATATATTATGCACTGCAAATCACTGAATAACCTGCCTGGCCTGCCTGCCTAAAAGTATATTTGAATACGTACACCAGGAATGGCCTGAAGTGAGATCTACAGTAGCTACTCAGGATACAGTGTAAATATATATATATATATATATACAAAGCCGGGATGTATATATATACTAAATACACTGCAGCTAACTGATTCAACTCATCATCATATAGGAAAAAAAAACAATTAGAGAAGAGTCAATACCACAAAAAAAGCTCTATCTGTCTCAAAAGATATATATAGAATTAATTTTGGTACAGTGTTGCATGACTGAGCAATTGTCATTCAAAGTATGTCAGTGCTGGAAACTAAAAAGTGGCCTGGGCAGGAAAGGGTCTTCAGGTGGTTAAGGTTTTCTATTTAAGGTTAAAGATTAAGTACTAAATATAAACTATAGACTCAAATGTCTCCTTCATTTTTTTTTTTTTATAAGATGCTTGTATGATGTTCACAATTTTAGTAGGTTCACAACAAAGGGTTTCATTTAATTTTCAAACCTCTAAATTAAACGCAATTTACTTCACCTCAGTCATTCATCTAACCACAAACCTGGTTTAGAATCTTTCAAGTGTTTTAATAAAAATTGCCATGGGTAGATTCAGGATTTACACACTTCTTGAGGCACCAAAAATAAAGATGCATTGTACCCAAGTCAGAGAATACACCTGAGAGTGTACATATTGTGTTATTATTCTTCACAGTGCATTGTTTTCAATGTCTATTGATGACCCCATACATTGCAGAGTTAAAAAAAAGTTGATTTAAAAGGATGAAATTACTGTGACGCCATTATTTTCCATGGGAGATATTGTCTTCTATAGTTTTGTCATTTCACAGAGTGGCTCTGGGAAACTTCTCTGCTTTTTTTCTATAGTTTTACTAAAATAAAAATAAAGTTTTCTTTGATTTATTAGAAAATTTGGATAATAATTTATATGGCTGTAAATTTAAAAAGGTCCAAATTTTATGTGAGGATATCTGTGTGAGAACAAAGATCATCATTCTTCCAGTTTTACCTTTTCAAAAAAAAATAAAATAAAAATAATAATCTACATTTGTTCTTTCCATTTTTTCAACTTCCCACCATTTTATTGTTGGTTCTTTCCAGCATCACAACTTCCCATTTCAAACTTTTATAAAATTAGATAAAAATCTATTAGTAAAATAAAAGATGAAAGGGTAAAGATTTGGAAATCGAAAATCAGTTATGTTTGATTTTCTGTTGAGACTTCCAGAGGATCCATGCTTTAAATTAATCTCATATGAATACAGAGCCAATCTACCCTCCTGTGTGCTCCATGGATGTCAGGGGAGATTTCTGTATTATAAATGTCTCATAGATTTTCTGTTCTTTTCATTTAACTTTCCTTAGCAAAATCTCTACATCTGAATTCTAGCACTGAGCTGACCCTTTCGGGGGAGCCTTCCCCTCCCCCCTCTCTTCTATCAGAATTTACCGCTGCAGGGGGGGATCACTGACAAAATCTGAGCTAGGAGCTAAAACAAGGAAAATTCTTCATATTACCAGTCTGGCCATTCACAGGTATTTGTTTCCTTCATTATTTGTTTTTAGTCTATGTGAAAGTTAGGGAGTCTACAAGCTATGGTGCTAATCGTTGAAAATTGATCACACCTGATGTACTGATAGCCGATCTCATTTCTTGAAACACTAACAAGCCAGGAAAGTACAAATAACCCCTAAATGACCCCTTTTTGGAAAATAGACATTCCAAGCTATTTCGTAAGAGACATGGTGAGTTTTTTAAGGTTGTCAATTTTTCCCCACAATTTTTTGCAAAATGAAGATTCCCCCCCCCCCCATAAAATTGTCATATTAATGGGTTATTTCTCTCACATGGCATATGCATACATGCAACTACACCCCAAAACACATTCTGCTACCGCATGTGTGAGATTTTTTCACAGCCTAGCCACATACAGAGGCCCAACATTGAAGTAGCACCTTCAGGCTTTCTAGGAGCGTAAATTACACATCTAATTTCTCAACCACCTATTACACTTTTGAAGGCCCTCCAGCACCAGGACAATGGAAGCGCCCACAAAATGAGCCCATTTGCAAAGAAAACACCCTGACATATATTATATGAGGCATATTGAGTCTTTTGAACATGTCATTTTTTTCCACACATTTTTGGAAGATTTGTGAAAAAAATGAAAACGCTTTTTTCTTTACACAAAGTTGTCCTTTTTCAAGATATTTTTGAGCACGGCGTTGGAAGCATCATCATGATTGTTAATAAATTTACATCGGGGGGGGCAATTTTTTTTTTTTTTTTTAGCAAAGGTATTGTCAAAAACTATCTCTGTGGTTTTATTACTTTTTGGCACTGTTTTGGTGAATGGGTAGGCTATGTACCCCATACTCATTCAAAAAAAGGGGGGGCTGGGATCTGGGTGCCTACTTTTTAAAGGGGGCTTCCAGATTCCGATAAGCCCCCTGCCCGCAGAACCCCACAACCACAGCCCAGGTTTGTGGGGGATAAGGCCCTTGTCCTCATCAAGATGGGGACAAGGTGCTTTGTGGTGGAGGGCAGAGCCCCACCTTCCCCACAGCACCCTTCCCTCCCCATGTTGAGGGCATGTGACCTGCTATGGCTCAGGATGGGGGGCGTTCGCTCCCCCCCCTTTCCTGCATGCTTGGATAAGAACCTGGCATGGATTGGTGGGGATCCCCTTGCCATTCTTTTTTTCACTTTTTTATTGTCGGCAATGTTTTTTCTTTCTTTATTCAGCTGTCAACGGGGAAGCCCATTGACAGCTAATGACTTATCGGTTGTTAAGGATGCCGAGACCAGCTTACCGACCTGATCCTTAACAACCAGCTATTTACTGTACCCTGGTTGGCAAAGCTTAGACTGCACTGTGCAGTGCCCTGCAAATTTGGGTGTTTGCCAAACTTTTGCTCAGCCTGTACCATTCGCCCGCCTCTAATTGTCATATATAGCAATGATTGCATTATCAATCAAAATGTTTTAACCTAATTAGGGATCTGTTAATGCAGCCTGGACTACAAGAATTGCTGCACACATTAAAATAAATATCTTGTTTAGGGAAAGTCATACTTTTATTTCTGATGTTGCAGTAAAAACTGACTTTTCTCCGTAGCTTGGATAAAGGACAACTGACATTACACGCTGCTCTGTGTATTCAGAGGGAAATTTTCTGAGCAAAAATCTGAGATTTCTTAAAGAATTTTAACATTTGGCATAGCTGATAAGAAACTGGATTGCCATAAATCAAGTCCTACGATGAATTGAAGAGGTGAATTTTGCTCTATTTATGAATGTTTTCATGATGAAAAAAAATCTGACTACAAATATTGTAATGAGGAATCAAACAGATTTTTTTCTCTCTGGACTGTCTGATATTTCAGCTCTTCAGCTCCCTCTTTTTCTCTTCTTCCTTCTCATCTACCTTCTGACAATCATCTGGAATTTGCTGATCATCTCCCTCATAGTCACCGACTCTCATCTCCACGTTCCTATGTATTTCTTCCTTGGGAACCTGGCCAGTTTGGACCTCTGTTGTTCCTCAGTCACCATCCCACGAATGTTATTTGACCTTTACAATAAGAGTAGAAATATTACCCCAGCAGATTGTATAACCCAAGTCTTCTTCTTTATATTCTTTGCCAGCTCTGAGGTTTTCCTGTTGTCCGCCATGTCCTATGATCGATATACCGCCATTTGTCTGCCATTACATTACATACAGATCATGAATCGGAAAGTGTGTGTACAGTTGTCCTCCACCGTGTGGTGTCTCGGTTTTACCTATTCTTTTGTTAACACACTTTGCGTCTTAAGATTATCATTCTGTGGATCACATATTATAGAAAGCTTCTTTTGTGACCTTCCCCAAATATTTCATATTACCTGCAGTGACATCTACCTTAACGTTCTGCTTATCTTTCTCGTGGGTGGCCTCCTTGGAGGTGGGTCTCTGATACTGACCGTCCTGTCCTATGTCTATATATTCAAAACCGTTCTCAAAATCAAAACTAAGAGCAATAGGAGTAAAGTTTACTCTACATGTACCCCTCATCTGACAGTGGTCTTCATATTTTATTGCTCCTCCGTATTTACTTACTTTCGGCCAAGCCCGAACCAACATTTTGCTGCTGACAAAGTGGTGTCCGTCTTTTACACCATAATTGTTCCTCTCCTCAATCCTCTGATATACAGTCTGAGGAACAAGGATTTTAGAACAGCTTTTCACAAAAATTTTTATAGGAAAATCCTCCACCTTCCACCTAAAATATATAACCTACCTTAATATGAATTTGTCTATTACAAATATTTATAAAACGCCAACAATTTGCATCAGTGCTTTACATATTGTACATTCATACCAGTTCTTTCCCACACAAGCTTACTGGGGCCAATTTAAATGGGATAACTAACCTACCAGCTTGTCTTTGGAGTGTAGGAAGAAACTTGAGTACCTGGAGGAAGCCCACACAAGCACCACATGAAAATTCCATGTAGGTAGTGTCAAAGTGAACCTAAACCGACTTTAGGGTCTCCGCTCTGGCATCTATGTCTCCCATTTGGTGTGCTCTACTGAGGGTGCAGGCCAGGCTAGGACTCTGCCCTGACTCTATGTAAACCACAAAACAAGTAGATAAAAAAAATCTCAGCCACAGTCATCATACAAGCCCAGCATGTAATAGGTGTTCGAAGTCTCAGCCTTTCTCCATCCAGGCCACGCCCTTGACATGTTTTGCCCCACTCATAGGGCTTAGTCAGGGAGACCTGTGGTGTGTGATGGCTGAGATTTTTCTTTACTTATTCTGTAGGTAGTATCACAGTTGGGATTTGAACTGTGGACCCTACTAGGATCCAGGGGGGGACACTTATTCCGATGGCAATTGTCTAAGAAATGATTTACCTCACATTGGAGAGTTATCCAATTATTATGGGAATTCTCCTCAGATGCAAAAACAAAATGTAACAAGGGATTTATAAATTCCCTACTACATCTATAACAGAAGAATACAGTGCCATGAACTTATTTATACCCCTTGAAATGTTCCACATTTTGTTATCTTACAACCAAAAACGTAAGTGTATTTTTTGGGGATTTTATGTGATAGACCAACACAAAGTGGCTCATAATTGTAAAGTGGAAGGAAAATGATAAATCATCAATACTTTGTAGAACCCCCTTTCTCTGCAATTACAGCTGCAAGTTTTTTTGGGGAAGTCTCTACCAGCTTTGCACATCTAGAGAGGACATTTTTGCCCATTCTTCTTTGTAAATATATCTCAAGTTCTGTCAGATTGGGTGGAGAGTGTCTGTGAACAGCAATTTTCAAGTCTTGCCACAGATTCTCAATGTGATTTAGGTCTGGACTGTGACTGGGCCATTCTAACACATGAATATGCTTTGATCTAAACCATTCCATTGTAGCTCTGGCTGTTTAGGGTCGTTGTCCTGCTGGAAGGTGAACCTCCGCCCCGGTCTCAAGTCTTTTGCAGACTCTAACAGGCTTTCTTCTAAGATTGTCCTGTATTTGTCTCCATCCATCTTCCTATCAACTCTGACCAGCTTCCCTGTCCCTGCTGAAGAAAAGCATCCCCACAACATGATGCTGCCACCACCATGTTTCACGGTGGGGATGGTGTTTTCAGGGTGATGCCCAGTGTTAGTTTTCCGCCACACATAGCATTTTACTTTTAGGCCAAAACGTTTAATTTTGGTCTCATCTGACTAGAGTACCTTCTTCATGTTTGCTGTGTCCTCCACATGGCTTCTCACAAACTGCAAACAGGACTTCTTATGGCTTTTGTTCACCAATGGCTTTCTTCTTGCCACTCTTCAATAAAGGCCAGATTTGTGGAGAGCACGACTAATGGTTGTGGACAGATTCTCCCACCTGAGCTGTGGATCTCTGAAGCTCCTCCAGAGTTACCATGGACCTCTTGGCTGCTTCTCTGGTTAATGCTCTCCTAGCCTAGCCGGTCAGTTTAGGTGGACGGCCATGTCTTGGTAAGTTTGCAGTTGTGCCATACTCTTTCCATTTTCTGATGATGGATTGAACAGAGCTCCATGAGATGTTTAAAGCTTTGGAATTTTTTGTAATCTAACCCTGCTTTGTACTTCTCCACAACTTTATCCCTGACCTGTCTGGTGTGTTCCTTGGCCTTCATGATGCTGTTTCCTCACTAAGGTTCTCTAACAAACCTCTGAGGGCTTCACAGAACAGCTATATTTATACTGAGATTAAATTACACACAGGTGGACTCTATTTACTAATTAGTTAAATTCTGAAGGCAATTGGTTCCACTAGATTTTAGTTAGGGGTATCAGAGTAAATGGGTTTCTAATTGCAAATGCATGCCACACATTTCAGATATTTATTTGTAAAAAATGTTGAAAACCATTTATCATTTTCTTTCCACTTCACAATTTTGTGCCACTTTGTGTTGGCCCATCACATAAAATCCCCAAAAAATACATTTAAGTTTTTGGTTGTAACGTGACAAAATGTAGAAAATGTCAAGGGTATGAATACTTTTTCAAGGCACTGTAAGATATTTTGGAAGTATATATAGTAGAATGAATCTCTGTACTCCGAACAGTAAAATGTTTGAAAGTGATAGAAAACAGTCCATTGAAAAATGATTTAATATATAATGCCACGTACACATGAACGGAATTTCCGTCGGAAAAAACTTGGATGGTTTTTCTGACGGGATTCCGCTCAAGCTTGGCCTTGCATACACACGGTCACACAAAAGTTTTCTGACCTTTCGACCGTCAAGAACGCGGTGATGTACAACACTACGGCGAGTCAAGAAAATGAAGTTCAATGCTTCCGAGCATGCGTCAAATTGTTTCCGAGCATGCGTAGGAATTTTGCACGTCGTAATTGGTACAGACAATTGGAATTTCCTACCAAAACTTTTCCCGACCGAAAAATTGAGAACCTGCTCTCAATCTTTTGTTGGCTGGGATTCTGCCAGCAAAGTTCGATGGAGCATACACACGGTCGGAATTTTCCGACCAAAAGCTCTCATTGGACTTTTGCTGGCGGAATTTCCGATCGTGTGTACGGGGCATAAGTTGGCCTGGAGACAGTGGTGGATAAACTGGTCTATTCAAAAAATACATGGCAAATTGGGTGTAAAGTTGATAAAGTTTATGTAGCACTTTACAACTTGAGGGTAGACAGTACAAATACAATACACTTTAATACAGTAGGAATCAGAGGGCCCTGCTCCTTAGAGCTTACAATCTAAGAGGGAAGGTCAAAAGATACAAGAGGTAATAACTGTGGGTGATGTGCTGATTGAGAAGATAAATGTACAGTTGTTAGGTGGGGGCCAGATAGGCTTCTCTGAAGAGATGAGTTTTCAGGGATCGTCTGAAAGTGGATAAAGTAGGAGAAAATCGGACGGATTGGGGTAGAGCATTCCAGAGGATGGGAGAGGCTCTGGAGAAGTCCTAATGGCGAGCATGGGATGAGGGGACGAGGGAATTTGGAGAGAAGGAGGTCTTGGAAGGAGTGAAGAGAACGATGAGGTTGGTATTTTGAGACCAGGTTAGAGATGTAGCTGGGGTCAGGTTGTGGATGGCTTTGTAAGTTATAGTTAGTATCTTTAATTTAATTCGGTGACTGAGTGGCAGCCAATGGAGGGATTGGCAGGGGGGTATAGCAGACGCTGAGCGGTTTGTGAGGTGGATGAGCCTGGCAGCAGCGTTCATGATGGACTGAAGTGGGGATAGCCTATTTAGAGGTGGGAGGAGGGAGTTGCAGTAATCAAGGCGGGAGATGACCAGGGAGGGGATTAGAAGCTTTGTGGTGACATTGGCTAGGAAGGGGCGTATCTTGGAGATGTTGCGGAGACTGAGGTTGCCAGTTTTGGATAGTGATAGAATGTGGGGTCGAAAGGTTAGTTCAGGGTCCAGGATTACACCTAGGACCCTGGCGTATGGAGATGGGTTGATAGTTAAGCCGTTGATATTGACAGAGAAATCAGGGGAAGTGGCACCTGAGGGAGGAAATATCATGAGCTCGGTTTTGGATAGGTTGAGTTTGAGGAAGTGATGCGACATCCAGGCTGATATGTCTGCTGGTAAGTTGGTAATGCGTGAGGAGACAGATGGAGAGAGCCGGGGGGTGGAGAGATAGATTTGGGTGTCATCAGCGTAGAGATGATATTTAAAGCCGTGGGAGGCAATCAACTGACCCAAGGAGGTGGTGTAGATTGAGAAAAGGAGAGGTCCAAGAACAGAACCTTGGGGGACCCCAATGGAAAAAGGAAGAGGAGAGGAGGAAGCAGAGTTGTAAGTGACCCTGAAGGAGCGGTGGGATAGGTAGGTTGAGAACCAACGAAGAGTACAGTCACGGAGACCAAAGGAGTGGAGTTTTTTGAAGAGGAGGGGGTGGTCCACTGTGTCAAAGGCAGCAGAGAGAGCCAGGAGAAGTAGTACAGAATAGTGTCCATTGGTTTTAGCCATTAGTAGGTCATTTGAGAGTTTTAAGGAGCGCAGTTTCCGTGGAGTGTTGAGGGCGAAAACCGGACTGAAGGGCATCAAGAAGTTTATTCATGGTCAGATGGTCGCTTAGTCGGTTGTAGACCAGTCTTTCAAGAAGTTTGGAGGAGAAGGAGAGTAAGGAGATGGGACGTAAGTTGTTGAGATTGGTGGGGTCCATTGAGGGCTTTTTAAGTATGGGGGTGACTAGCGCATGTTTTAGAGAGTTTGGGAAGATGCCACAAGAGAGGGTGAGGTTGAAAATGTGAGTTAGAGAGTGTAGAATCGAGTCAGAGGGTAAGCGTAGCATTTGTGAGTTAGTAGCTCATAGACGTAACAAAAGCATGCAATGGAAATATGTAGCTTTTGATAGAAGAGGTAGTATTGATAGAAATTGTTTGCTCCCCAGCATGTTTCTTGATCAGAGTGATGTTCAGTGTTGGGAAGTAGCAGAAGCAAGTATTTGTTTTCTTCTTTACAGGTGAGTGCTTTACTGAAAGGTTTTCGTTATGTGAGCGGGCCTCTTTAGCCATTTCTGCTTGTGTTTATACCCCTTTTGAATCAGAGCAACTTTTACATTTCCGCTACGGCCTCTTTATTTGACAATATTTTTTTCAATGCTTAAATTGGAACTTTAGTCCTGATAGACAACTTCAGGCTGATCCCTTTTGCAGGTTTACTGTAGCTAAAACAGAAAAAAAAATAAGTGTCTGTACTGTTTATCCACTTCAATACCGGGCACTTATACCACTTCCTGCCCAGACCAATTTTAGCTGTCAGCGCTGTCGCACTTTGAACGACAATTCCACAGTCATGCTACACTGTACCCAAACTAAAATTTTTATCATTTTGTTCCCACAAATAGAGCTTTCTTTTGGTGGTATTTGATCACCTCTGCAATTTTTATTTTTTGCTAAACTAATAAAAAAAGACCAAAAATTTTGAAAAAAACGTTTTTTTTTGTTTCTGCTCTCTATTCTCGGCACTGTGCCTAAAATCGGAGCCACTAGAGACCGGTCAGCTGACAGCTTTAAGATTTACTGAGAGGGAAGAAAGCAACAAAAGGGAACACAGAATAGAGAGAGAGAAAAGGAAAGTAGAAGAGGTGACAGGACAAACTCTGCTGTCAGGGAGACATAAAAGAGTTCAACTTACAAGGATAGTGTCTTCTCTTATCTACCTGATAGTCATACTTGTGCTCGAAACAGGTTGATACTTTTACTTTTGCTATATTTGAATTGGGGTATAGTTATATGAGTTATAGAAAGATGTGAATAAACACTGTTTTGATACTATTTGTGTGTTTTGATATATAATATACTATATAATATACTTTAAAATAGCAGTAAAAAATCAATAAAGAAACAAAAAAATCTCCCTGATCTTCTCTCCTTTCTCCCTCATTTATGAACTTCAGCACTGTAAAGCTTCTGTCAGCCTTTCTCTCTAGCTAAGCCAAGACATACAGCTAAGGCTGGAAATATACATATTTTAATTAGAGAAAGTGACATGTAGTTTTTGAGACTAATGCCGTGTACATGGGCGGACTTTTCGGCAGCAAAAAGGTCCAATGGTCTTTCCGACGGACTTTCTGACGAACTTTCTGACGAACGGACTTGCCTACACACGATCACACCAAAGTCCGACGGATTCCCATGTGATGACATACGAACGGACTAAAATAAGGAAGTTCATAGACAGTAGCCAATAGCTGCCCTAGCGTCGTTTTATACAGACGAGCAGATTTTTCGACCGGACTCGAGTCCTTCGGAAAGATTTGAAACATGTTCCAAATCTAAAGTCCGTCAGATTTTCAACAGAAAAAGTCAGCTGAAGGTCCGATGAAGCCCACACATGGTTGGATTGTCCGCCGGACTCGGTCCGTCGGACCAGTCCGGTAGAAAAGTCTGCTTGTGTGTACGCGGCATTAGGAGACAATGAGAGTTTCCAATAAGGAAATTAACGATCTAGACTTCATCAAAATGGCAGCCTTTAGCAAGAAGAAACAGGAACAATGTTGGAGGCAATTTAGAGAGCACACTCATTTTGATACCATAATTATTCATGTGGAATGTATGCTCTATTGGTAAAGAACATTCATTGTTATAACACTGTTTTGGGTAAAGTTTTGCTTTACGATAACAAAGTAATACATAAACTTTGTCTTTTGAGGGAAAAAAAAACAGGATTTATTTCTGAAATCTATCGCCAAATACATAACTACTGTCAGACACCAATGGATCTGGCTATCATAATCCACCTACAAATCTCAGTCCTAAGCTACATGTAACCGATTTTTCCCGCACCGCTCCAAAGTGAACCCAGGCATGTCATAGTGACTTCAGCCTGGGTTCACACAGGAGTGGTGTGGGAAACTGCATACGATTTGGACAGGAATCGCCTCGTATTCCGTTTTCAAATCACATGCAATTATTTGCAGTGCGATTTACGCCCATTATTTTGTATGGGATCAAATCGCACCGCAAATGTACCGGTACTCTGTACTTGACCGAAAGTATCAGTAGTCGTATTTGCCAGCAAGAAAAACAATATTGGTGCAGCCATAGTCTCAAAAAAGGACTATCTGAATTTGGCGCACAATTCGCAGATAGGAACAAAAGTGGCGCACGTGGTTGTTGCATTTTAGTGCAATGCCTTAAAGTGTAAGTAAACCCCCCTATCGTTTTCAGCCAAGGAAGCTGCCATCTTTGCCTCTGTTTAATCTACAACTGCCATGATGCTGCACATGTGATCAGTTATGACACCAGCCATTGGATGGTTTGACAGTTTGGTTGAGAGCACAACCAATGGGAGTGTTGCATTTCTGGCAAGTGCCAGAAATGAAACTGTTTTATGGATGGGTTTACTTCCGCTTTAACAATGGCTATTTACCCCAGAAAAAATGGCACAGGCCTTTTATTGACTTCCCCCAACCGTCCTCTGATGCCTCTCAGGTGACATCCTGGTCAGATCTGACCACCTCTCCTTGAGGTCAGAGTAGACACACTCCTAGTAATTTTCACACACATGAGCTGATCCTACAGCGGCTTGTCTTCAGGGGAAAGGAGGCCCGAATTGAAACCAGCCCCTTGAGTAAAAAGGCTGTGCACCATCAGCGCAAGTTTAGAGGATTCATCCATCCCAATCTCTTTGAAGTCTCCAGATTCCAGAATCCAATCCGTGAGTTACCAATCTTAGAGACAACTGCAATACTAATTTTCTCTATTCAAAATGGACATTTTGGAGCCCCTCAACCTGCAAAAATGGCTGAGCACAGCACTGTCACACACACACACACACACACACCTTTTGTGCCATTAGAAAAAGGATATCCTTTACTAGAGATGGGCTGAACACCCCCCTGTTGGGTTTGCACCAGAACTCCCGAACAGAGAAAAAGTTCTGACCCAAATGGCAAACCCTACTAAAGTCTATGGGGCCTGAACTTGAAAAATTCCCCATCTTGAAGGCTTATATGCAAGTTATTGGCCATAAAAGGGATATGGGGGTCTGGGTAGTGCCCTAGGGGACATGTATCAATGCAATTTTTTTTTAAAGATCGTTTTTACAGGAACAGTGATTTTAATGATGCCTAAAGTGCAACAATAAAAATAAAAAAATCAGTTAAATATAGTGCATGGGGGGGTCTCCTTAGTCTGGCTGTAAAGTGGCACATCTGTACCATGTATAGAACCTGCTGCAGCAAAACTTACGTTTCTACAGAAAAAAGTCAAATCACATTCACCAAAAGAGTGTAAAAACAAATAAAAACAGGAGGCCGTTTTTTGACAATTCCTTTATTAAAATAATTGTGACGTTATCGACCCAGCATGCACTGGTTGGTAACATCACAAGGGGCGGTGCCACCAGGTGATGTTGCCAGGTGGATCCGCCCTTTACTTATATAAGAACTGTCCGGTGTTGACGTCGTGATTGACGATGGATTTACATCGGTAGACACAGTTTATTTTATTTTTAATAAAGGAATTGTCAAAAACTGCCTTCTGTTTTTATTTATTTTTACACATTTTTGGTGAATGGGTAGGGGTACCCCAAACTAATTCACATAGGGGGGGCTGGGATCTGGGGGCCCCCCTTGTTAAAGGAGGCTTCCAGAATCCAATAAGCCCCTTCTCACAGACCCGAAGGGCCTGGTATGGACTGGGGGTACCCCCACAACATTTTTTTCTACTTTTTAATTGTCTGTAATGTTTTTTTTATTCATCTGTCAGCAGGGAAGCCCATTGACAGCTGATGACTCATCGGTTGTTAAGGATGTGGTGGCCGGCTTCCCAGCCCTGCTCCTTAACAACCAACTATTCACTGCACACTGATTGGTCAAAGCTTAGTATGCACTGTGCAGCCTGAACATCCACCGAACACCCTGCAAATTCGGTTGTTCGCCAAACTTTATCCTTTACCTATCAATCCTTAAATCATGAAACCCATTCATCTCATATCCTCATTTTAGCTTCTCTGTATTCAACGGTTTGTATGTGCACTAAAAATATGATATTGCATTATTTCAAAACACACAAACCCTTCAACAATTAAAAAAGACAATGCTGCCTTTCAATAGGGCCAAGATACATCCCTGGGAATTACCGACCAGTTAGCCTAACATCAATAGCATGCAAGCTCTTGGAGGGGATGTGAAGGGACTATATACAAGATTTTAGTAATGAGAATGGTATCATTAGCAGTAATCAGAATGGATTCTTCAAAAATTGTTCTTGCCAAACCAATCTATTAACCTTCTAGGAGGAGGTGAGTTGCCATCTAGATAAAGGAAGGCCCGTAGACGTGATGTATCTGGATTTTGCAAAAGCATTTGACACAGTTCCCCATAAACGTTTATTGTACAAAATAAGGTCCATTGGCATGGACCATAGGGTGAGTACATGGATTGAAAACTGGCTACAAGGGCGAGTTCAGAGGGTGGTGATAAATGGGGGGTACTCAGAATGGTCAAGGGTGGGTAGTGGGATCCCCCAGGGTTCTATCCTGGGACCAATCCTATTTATAAACGACCTGGAGGATGGGATAAACAGCTCAATCTCTGTATTTGTGGAGAATACTAAGCTAAGCAGGGCAATAACTTGTGGAGGATGTGGAAACCTTGCAAAATGATCTGAACAAATTAATGGGGGAGGGGCAACTACATGGCAAATGAGGTTCAATGTAGAAAAATGTAAAATAATGCATTTGAGTTGCAAAAATATGAATGCAATCTATACACTGGGGGGAGAACCTCTGGGGGAATCTAGGATGGAAAAGGACCTGGGGGTCCTAGTAGATAATAGGCTCAGCAATGACATGCAATGCCAAGCTACTGCAAGCAAAGCAAAGTGAATATTGGCATGCATTAAAAAGTGGAATAACTCCAGAGATAAAACAATAATTCTGCCGCTCTACAAGACTCTGGTCCGGTCGCACCTGGAGTATGCTGTCCAGCTCTGGAGTTCACTTCCACAGGCGGTGGTCTCAGCGGGGAGCATCGATAATTTCAAAAAACTATTAGATAAGCACCTGAATGACCACAACATACAGGGATATATAATGTAATACTGACATATAATCACACACATAGGTTAGACTTGATGGACTTGTGTCTTTTTTCGACCTCACCTACTATGTAACTATGTAATACCCACCTTGACCTACACATACACAGGAGGATAAGAGATTTAACCTCAAAAAGGCTTCTTCACAGTAAAAGCTGTGAAAATGTGTAACAGACTCCCTCAAGAGCTGGTTCTTGTCCATCTCAAGTAGATTGGTTTAAAAAAGGCCTACATTTTTCCCTAAATGCACATAATATAACTGGATACTAACATTTACAGGGATTAACATTAACTGGGGCATCTAGAAGAATTGTTTCCCCTGACAGAACCAGCTGGAGTCATGCTTTATTTATTTTTTATTTTTTCCTTCCTCGGGATCAGCTGATAGTGTATATGAAGGTTTAGTGTCAGATTACCCACAGATCGTGTTAGGAGATTTTCTCTTGCTGTTCAGCACTGAGTGTGAAGCCTGCGTATATAGCGAGGGCAGCTGATTGGAGGAAAGGCACACACCCCTCTCCACAAAGATAGAGAATTGCAGAGCTGATCTGTAAATAGATCAGCTCTCTGCTAATCTAATTATAGCAACCTCCCTCAACACAAAATTCAGGCTGGTTTTATCTCAGTTGAAAGAGAACTTGCCAGAAGTCATCATGTTGATAACAGAAGAACGGAGCAGGAGAAACACATGGGACATAGTTACATCCACTTAAAGGAACCCTCCCTTTAGGAAGTCTAAACTTCTCTCTCAGCTGCAAGCAGGAGGTCAGCAGTGGCTGGAAAAGAGACAGTCTAGGGTGGTCTGCTAAAATGAAGAAGTTCCTCATTAAACACACATTTTAGTAAATAAAAAAATGTTTGCTTTAACCACTTGCCGCCAAATCACGTACCTGTAGTACTTCAAGTGGTAGTACTGGGACAATATGCAGCTGCAGGAATCCCCCGGTACCGTTTTTTTAGAGCCGACTATAAGTTTCACAGAACCAATAATGCCCTGTACACACGACCAGTTTTGCCGTCGGAATAAACTCCGAAGGTTTCTCCGATGGAACTCCGACGGAATTCCATTCAAGCGGTCTTGTCTACACACGGTCAAACCAAAGTCCGACCAAAGTCTGACTGTCCAGAACGTGGTGACGTACAACACGTATGAAGGGACTAGAAAAAGGAAGTGCAACAGCCAGTAGCCAATAGCTTCCGTCTCGTACTTGCTTCAGAGTATATGTTGTTTTTGGTCCGTCGGAACAGCATACAGACGAGCGGTTTTCCCGATAGGGATTGGTTCCGTCGGAAATATTTAGAACATGTTTCATTTCTAGGGCCTTCAGAATTTTCGAAAAAAAAAGTCAGATGAGGCATACACACGATCGGAATAGACGATGAAAAGCTTCCGTCTGACTTTTTCTGTTGGACATTCCGCTCGTGTATACGCGGCTTAAGAGTTTCTGATTACTACTATAAAAAAATTATATAAATTCCATGACCAGTGTAGTCCAGAGGTACCCAACCTACCTCTTACTGCTATACCACTTGTACTCCAACACCCCCATTTCTTACCCTCCTCAAATGATGAGACCACACCTTAATTTGGAGTATAAATGGCCATAGCAGCCTATTTTATTAACACAATCTAAATAAATATCTCCAATATCAAAATATAACAAAATATAACATCCGTAAACAACTTGTTTAACCCCAGTCTGTTGGTCTTTGACGGCACCCCCGAACTCCAACACATATACCACCAATGCGGGACCTTTTTTCAACATGATAGGCCAACAGCCGTATAACAGCTCGGAGACAACCCCCTTCCAGCAGTGCAACCATTACAGTATTCCATCAACCTCTCTGCTGGAATACACTGGAGGCGCACATCCTACCGATGAGCCCCCCACCCCTTTCCATCACATATGTTTACTGCCACCGTCAAAGACCAACAAAACACCGCCACAGCCCACAAGGATAACATTCTACCCTCCACACTGCAGGGCCCGCTGGATCCCCTCTTGCAGCCCCAGCGCCCAGAGATCAATCCCCACTGCCGAGAGGTGTACTCCATCACTCCTCAAATACAGGCCCACATTTGTTTCTAATTCTACGTGCCTGATTACCATGCCCCCATTCTGAGCCACAAACCTCCCCACCATCTTGTTAACACGTATGCGGGCCTTATCAATTCTCACCACGGACCTCGCCCTGCGCCACATCGTCTGCGCAACAATGTCGGACCACAGCAGCAAAGTGTTAGGAAAAACCGTGCAAAGTTTTACAAACTCTGACTTGATGTCCGAGATCAGCTCCCTGACCGTTCGGACCCCCAAATCATTACCCCCAGCATGCTAAACCAAAACGTCTGGTGGTCTATCCAACCACGCATAACGTTCCACGGGACAATAGATGAGCTCCCCCACACCCTGAACACTCCTGCTTACATCGGCAAGACCCCCAGAACTTACAGGAGCTCTCGTTGTACTGCCCATACCCCCCCATTTTTTCCGGCCGGCAGTCCTGAGGAAGGTGCACCCCCAGCCCCCCCCCTGAAGAAACTGAGTCGGGGCCCTCACTGACAATGTAAGTCGCATCCACAGGCTGATGTCTTTATTATCCCAGCGAAGAGACAGACGTACCGCCCTGTGCTGTATAAACTGTTCATCATACCTCAGCCAAGCAGAACCCCCATACACCCTGTGCGCCTCCCCAATGGCATTCTTATAACAGAACAATGCCGAACAATGTTTGGGGTTCTTCTCACCAATGACACTCACCATAATGGCGAACGCCTGCAGCCAGTTAACAAACCTGCATGGCATCAACCTGTACCTCCTCTTCTCCTCATCCTCTTTCTTGGAGCCGTCAGGTTTGACCCTATCCAAGTTAAATTTTTCCAAGAGCAATAATGAGAAGATCTCCACATACTCACCCTTGCAAATCTTATCCCGGACCTTCTGCTTCAAATGTGCTCCCAGCAGACCCTCAAAGCACACGTACACCCCCCATTTTGACGCGTCCGCAATCCTTACCACATCCATCCTAATAATAGCCTCTGGAGCCCCCCCTTTTCCACCTGCCTTCTTGGTGCTGGACACTGCTCCCGATAGCCTGGAAGGCATCACTGCAGGGGCTGCTGAGTAGGGATGAGCTTCGAGTTCGAGTCGAACTCATGTTCGACTCGAACATTGGCTGTTCGCAAGTTCGCCGAACAGCGAACAATTTGGGGTGTTTGCGGCAAATTCGAATGCCGCGGAACACCCTTTAAAAGTCTATAGGAGAAATCAAAAGTGCTAATTTTAAAGGCTTATATGCAAGTTATTGTCATAAAAAATGTTTGGGGACCTGGGTCCTGCCCCAGGGGACATGGATCAATGCAAAAAAAAGTTTTAAAAATGGCCGTTTTTTCGGGAGCAGTGATTTTAATAATGCTTAAAGTCAAACAATAAAAGTGTAATATCCCTTTAAATTTTGTAGCTGGGGGGTGTCTATAGTATGCCTTTAAAGGGGCGCATGTTTCCCGTGTTTAGAACAGTCTGACAGCAAAATTACATTTCGAAGGAAAAAACCCATTTAAAACTACCCGCGGCTATTGCATTGCCGACAATACACATAGAAGTTCATTGATAAAAGCAGCATGGGAATTCCCCACAGGGGAACCCCAAACCAAAATTTAAAAAAATGACCTGGGAGTCCCCCTAAATTCCATACCAGGCCCTTCAGGTCTGGTATGGATATTAAGGGGAACCCCGGCAAAAATTTAAAAAAAAAAATGACGTGGGGTTCCCCCTAAATTCCATACCAGACCCTTCAAGTCTGGTATGGATTTTAAGGGGAACCCCGCGCCAAAAAAAAAAAAACGGTGTGGGGTCCCCCCAAAAATCCAGGCCACAGGAAAAGAGGGGGGGATGAGAGTGCGGCCTCCCCCCCTCCTGAACCGTACCAGGCCACATGCCCTCAACATTGGGAGGGTGCTTTGGGGTAGCCCCCCAAAACACCTTGTCCCCATGTTGATGAGCACAAGGGCCTCATCCCCACAACCCTGGCCGGTGGTTGTGGGGGTCTGTGGGCAGGGGGCTTATCGGAATCTGGAAGCCCCCTTTAACAAGGGGACCCCCAGATCCCGGCCCCCCCCTGTGTGAAATGGTAAGGGGGTGGTAATGGTAAGAGGCTCCCGCTCTTCTCTTCTTCTTTTCTTCTCTTCTTCTCTTCTTCATTTTCTTCTCCGGGCCGCTCCGCACCCATGCTGGCATTGAGCGTCCCCTTGTCTAACGGTTCTTAAATAAAGGGGGGTGGGGCCACCCGGTGACCCCGCCCCCCTCTGACGCACGGTGACTTGACGGGACTTCCCTGTGACATCACGGGGAATGCCACAGGGAAGTCCCGTCATGTCCCGTGCGTCAGAGGGGGCGGGGTCACCGGGTGGCCCCACCCCCCTTTATTTAAGAACCGTCAGACGAGGAGACGCCGTCACACAGCGGGAGCCTCCCTCCATGCCAGCATGGGTGCGGAGCGGCCCGGAGAAGAAAATGAAGAAGAGAATAAGAGAAAAAGAGAAGAAGAGAAGAAAAAAAGAAGAGAAGAAAAGAAGAAGAGAAGAGCGGGAGCCTCCCCCATGCCATGGGTGCGGAGCGGCCCGAGGAGAAGAAGATAGAAGACGCCGCAGAGGAGATGCTGGACGAGAACGCCGGGGGAAGAACCAGAAGAGCCAGAAGAACCAGAAGAAGAAGATGAAGGAAGATAGAAGAAAGAAGAAGCATTTAAATAAAGGAATTGTCAAAAACTGTCTCTTGTCATTTTTAACATTTTTGACAGTTTTTTAGTGAAATGGTAGGGGTAAGTACCCCCTTACTATTTCACACAGGGGGGGGCCGGGATCTGGGGTGCCCTTCTTAAAGGGGGCTTCCAGATTCCGATAAGCCCCCCGCCCGCAGACCCCCACAACCACCGGCCAGGGTTGTGGGGATGAGGCCCTTGTCCTCATCAACATGGGGACAAGGTGTTTTGGGGGGCTACCCCAAAGCACCCTCCCAATGTTGAGGGCATGTGGCCTGGTACGGTTCAGGAGGGGGGGCGCACTCTCGTCCCCCCTCTTTTCCTGCGGCCTGCCAGGTTGCGTGCTCGGATAAGGGTCTGGTATGGATTTTAGGGGGGACCCCACGCCGTTTTTTTTTTTTATTTTGGCCGGGGTTCCCCTTAATATCCATACCAGACCTGAAGGGCCTGGTATGGAATTTAGGGGGACTCCCACATCATTTTTTTTTAAATTTTGGTTCGGGGTTCCCCTGTGGGGAATTCCTATGCCGTTTTTATCAATGAACTTCTATGTGTATTGTCGGCAATGCAGTAGCCGCGGGTAGTTTTAAATGGGTTTTTTCCTTTGAAATATCATTTTGCTGTCAGACTGTTCTAAAAACGGGAAACATGCGCCCCTTTACAGGCATACTATAGACACCCCCCAGCCATGAAATTTAAAGGGATATTACACTTTTATTGTTTGACTTTAAGCATTATTAAAATCACTGCTCCTTAAAAAACGTCCGTTTTTAAAACTTTTTTTTGCATTGATCCATGTTCCCTGGGGCAGGACCCAGGTCCCCAAACACTTTTTATGACAATAACTTGCCTATAAGCCTTTAAAATTATCACTTTTGATTATTCATGTTCGTGTCCCATAGACTTTAACGGTGTTCGCGTGTTCGAACAAACTTTTTTCCTGTTCGCATGTTCTGGTGCGAACCGAACAGGGGGGTGTTCGGCTCATCCCTACTGCTGAGGCCCCTGACACCCAGGGCAGAGTCGGCCCCCCACCATCCCCCATGGCCACACTCTCTGTGTGTGCCCATGGGGCCACTTGGGGGGCTGCCCCTGCCCCCCTCAAAACGGCCCACCAAATCCTGCAGGCCCCCAACAAATTCCGCAGCTGTGCCTCTGAACCCGAACTGGTGGGCCCACCGCCCGCCAATTGCTGGTCAGCATCCCCCCCTGCTGTACGCAGTGGTGGAACAGCTGCCCTTGATGCACCCCATTTTCCCGAAGAGATCCTGGAGGCTGTGGAGTCCCTCTGCTGTGGAGCCCGTCTAGCCCCCAAAGCTCCGCCCCCTGTCGCAGTTCCACGCAGGTCTTCACGTGTGGGTCCTGGCCAGCCTTTTCCATCCGTCCTCCGCCATTTTGTCCCGCTTCCCGCCGCCCAGGTAGGCCACGCCCACCCTCAGAGCTGCTGGCCTTGTCCGTTAATGGCCTGACGGCCGTGCCTGCAATTCTCACTTGCCGAGCCTCCCCCCTAGGAGCAACCAAGGCAGAGGGGGGGCAAGTGTACAATAGTCCAGTGACTCGCGGGCGGGGAAGCGGTGCCATGATGGCCTGTGGCCCCGCTAACCAAGCTAGGCCAGCGGCGTTGAGTCTACCCGGGCCCCGTAGTTGTGGCCTGCTGGCTTTGTTTCGCTGGGGGAGCGGATTGGTCCCGCAGAGGGCTCCTGGGATGGAGCACAGCCCTAAATGAAGGCCATGGTGAAAAACGCAAAGGAGGCCAAGACCTCCACGTGCGTGGGGATGCCTCACCTCCCTGCGCCGAACCACTCGCATGATCATCTATCATGGCTGCGACCTGGCTGTGCAGCCATTCTGGTCCCCTGCTCGCCGCTGCCTCTCGCAAAGGAGCCAGGATGACATCAATATCAGCCATGTTGGAGGAGCAGTGAAGAGAAAAACTGCCTTCTCCATTATCCTTCCTCAGCTTCCTGTTTCCCAGCCTGGTCCCGCCCCTATCTTAAATACCACCACTCCCCCTCGTACTTTCATCTCTGTCCCCTCCCCTTTCAGCACTTTACCTTTTAACCCTTATGCTGTCTCCCCTGTCATGCCCGGCCCTGCACTATTCTTCTTTCTTCTTTTCCGTTCCGGGCCTCACTGTATATGTACCATAATTTGTAGACAAAATAACATTCACCATCAATATACAATTACAGTATTGGGATTTTATTACATGTATCAGAAAACATTTTAGCCTAAATGCATGAAGAAACAAGATCTTTTTTTATGGGATATGTTTTATAGCAGAAAGTAAAAAATCTTGTTTGTTTTTTTTTTACATTTACTGACTTTTTTCATTTATATAATAAAAAAACCCAGTAATGATTAAATACCACCAAAAGCTCTATTTGTGTGAAAAAAAATGACAAATTTAATTTGGGTACATTGTTGATTACAAGCATGTTTCCGAAACATGCTTGTAATCCAAAGCACTTGTATATCAAAGCAAATTTCCCCATAAGAAATAATGTAAACACAGATGATTCGTTCCACAACCATTTATTCATAGGTCCGTCAGTTTATAGTCCATATAAAAAGATTATAGCGATGTGATTGGTTGTGTAACCATAAAATGTCCATCCACAAATGGAAGCCTCCACAAGGGGATTAGAAGCAAAATCCAGCAGGAGCTCCAGAGTATAAAAGAGAAGAGAGGCGCCTCTAATGCCGCGTACATGCGACCGGACTTTCCGGCAGAAAAGATCCGACGGAATCATTCCGTTGGGCATTACGATCGTGTATGGGCTTCATCAGACTTTTTCTTTCTAAAATTCTGACGGACCTAGAAATAGAACACGTTTTAAATCTTTCCGACGGAATCAGTTCCTATCGGGAAAACCGCTCATCTGTATGCTATTCCGACGGACCAAAAACGACGCAAGGGCAGCTTTTGGCTACTGGCTATTGAACTTCCTCTTTCTAGTCCAGTCGTAAGTCATCGCATTCTAAACGATCAGACTTTGGTGTGATTGTAGGCAAGTCCGTTTCAGCGGAACTCCATTGGAACTCCGTTGGAAAGACCGTCGGAGTCTATTCTGATTGAAAGTCTGGTCGTGTGTATGTGGCATAAGTGTAGCAATATGGTTACATTTAATGAAGGTACAACATTTACCAACTCACATGGTTGATGATTAAAAGAGGCATATCTACCCTGTTTCCCCGAAAATAAGACCTAGCGTGATTTTCGGTGATGGCTGCAATATAAGCCCTACCCCCCAAATAAGCCCTACCCTGTTTCCCCGAAAATAAGCCCTACCCTAAAAATAAGACCTACAAGGACTTTAACTAGGGCTTATATGGGGGGGTAGGGCTTATATTGCAGCCATCACCGACAATCACGCTAGGTCTTATTTTCGGGGAAACAGGATAAGTATGCAGGCATCCGGGGTAAAGCTGTCCACATAGACCGTCCTCCGCACCGCCGACTCTCAACGTTGTCAGTCTGCAATCGTGACAGGGAAGACTACCCTGCAGTAGAGCGATCTGAAAGCGAGGCTTGAATCGCTCATAGAGCGCAGAGTGGAAGGGATGATGTCCATGGCGGTGCGGAGGATGGTCTATGTGGACAGCTTTACCCCGGATGACTGTATACTTAGATGTGACTGTTTTAATCATCAACCATGTGACTTGTTAAATGTTGTACCTTCATTAAATGTAACCATATTGCTACACTTAGAGGTGCCTCTCTTCTCTTTTATACTCAGTTGTGACATGACGCTACTCGTATATCAAGACATCGCTTGTATATCAAGTCAAAATTTATTTTAAAATTTTGCTTGTCTTGCAAAACGCTCTCAAACCAAGTTACTCTCAAACTGAGGTTTTACTGTACAATTATCAATATCTATTACACAGGATTATTCAAACAACCCCCGATGTGATGCACTACACCAAGGTGGGTGTATGAACCTGAATAACTCTGAGAAGATAAGAGAAGATAGCTCCTCTTCTATATTGCATTGGAGAAGATCTTCTTCACAAAATCTCTGAATGCTTTTCTTAGATCCTGGTTCCTCAGACTGTAAATCAGAGGATTGAGGAGAGGAGCGATCGCTGTGTAAAAAATGGACACCACTTTGTCACCACAGTCAAGTGAGAGGAACACGTAGAGAAAACTTTACTTCTCGTACCCTTAATCTGCATATTTAGGACAGTTTGGAATATATAAATATATGACAGGGAGGTCAGTACCAGAGACCCACCTCCAATGAATCCACCCAAGAGAAGGACGAGCAGATAGTTGATGTAGATGTCACTGCAGGAAATCTGAAGCAACTGAGGAAGATCACAAAAGAAACTTTTTATAATATCTGATCCACAAAATGTTAATTTTAATGCACACAGTGTATGAACTAAAGCAGTGGTAAGACTGAGACAACCAGCAATGGACGCCAACTGTACACAAACCTTCCAACTCATGATCTGTGTGTAATGTAACGGCTGACAAATGGCGGTATACCTATCATAGGACATGACAGCCAACAGAGAAACCTCAGAGCTGGCAAATAACATAAAGAAGAAGACTTGGGTTATACAAGCTGTTATGGTCATTTTTCTCACCTTGGTGTGGAGGTCAAATAACAATCGTGGGATGGTGACTGAGGAACTACAGAGGTCTATACTGGCCAGGTTTCCAAGGAAGAAATACATGGGAACGTGGAGGTGAGAGTCGGTGACTATGAGGACTATGATCAGCAAATTCCAGATTAATGTCAGAAGGTAGATGAGAAGGAAGAAGAGAAATAGAGGAAGCTGGACAGCTGGAAGGTCAGATAGTCCAGAGAGGAAGAATCCATTCAAAACCGTTTGATTCCCCATTGCAATATTTTACTAATGTATATTTATATTATTAATATTCAAGACAGTGTGCCTAAAAATATATAAAATTAAATATTTTGATAATAATAATAATAATAATAATAATAATAATAATAATAATTTGTTGCAGCTTACAGAAGATCTTGATATACAGTGGGGACGGAAAGCATTCAGACCCCCTTAAATATTTCACTCTTTGTTATAGTGCAGCCATTTGCTAAAATAATTTAAGTTCATTTTTTTCTTCATTAATGTACACACAGCACCCCATATTGACAGAAAAACACAGAATTGTTGACATTTTTGCAGATTTATTAAAAAAGAAAAACTGAAATATCACATGGTCCTAAGTATTCATACCCTTTGCTGTGACACTCATATTATTAACTCAGGTGCTGTCCATTTCTTCTGATCATCCTTGAGATGGTTCTACACCTTCATTTGAGTCCAGCTGTGTTTGATTATACTGATTGAACTTGATTAGGAAAGCCACACACCTGTCTATATAAGACCTTACAGCTCACAGTGCATGTCAGAGCAAATGAGAATCATGAGGTCAAAGAAACTGCCTGAAGAGCTCACAGACAGAATTGTGGCAAGGCACAGATCTGGCCAAGGTTATAAAAACATTTCTGCTGTACTTAAGGTTCCTAAGAACACAGTGGCCTCCATAATCCTCAAATGGAAGAAGTTTGGGATGATAAGAACCCTTCCTAGAGCTGGCCGTCTGGCCAAACTGAGCTATCAGGGGAGAAGAGCCTTGGTGAGAGAGGTAAAGAAGAACCCAAAGATCACTGTGGCTGAGCTCCAGAGATGCAGTCGGGAGATGGGAGAAAGTTGTAGAAAGTCAACCATCACTGCAGCCCTCCACCAGTCGGGGCTTTATGGCAGAGTAGCCCGACGGAAGCCTCTCCTCAGTGCAAGATACATGAAAGACCACATGGAGTTTGCTAAAAAACACCTGAAGGACTCCAAGATGGTGAGAAATAAGATTCTCTGGTCTGATGAGAACAAGATAGAACTTTTTGGCCTTAATTGTAAGCGGTATGTGTGGAGAAAACCAGGCACTGCTCATCACCTGTCCAATACAGTCCCAACAGTGAAGCATGGTGGTGGCAGCATCATGCTGTTGGGGTGTTTTTCAGCTGTAGGGACAGGACAACTGGTTGCAATCGAGGGAAAGATGAATGAAGGTGAAGTACAGGGATATCCTGGACGAAAACCTTCTCCAGAGTGCTCAGGACCTCCGACTGGGCCTAAGGTTTACCTTCCAACAAGACAACGACCCTAAGCACACAGCTAAAATAACGAAGGAGTGGCTTCACAACAACTCCATGACTGTTCTTGAATGGCCCAGCCAGAGCCCTGACTTAAACCCAATTGAGCATCTCTGGAGAGACCTAAAAATGGCCGTCCACCAACGTTTACCATCCAACCTGACAGAACTGGAGTGGATCTGCAAGGAGGAATGGCAGAGGATCCCCAAATCCAGGTGTGAAAAACTTGTTGCATCTTTCCCAAAAAGACTCATCAAAAGGGGCTTCTACTAAATACTGAGCAAAGGGTCCGAATACTTAGGACCATGTGATATTTCAGTTTTTCTTTTTTAATAAATCTGCAAAAATGTTGCAAATTCTGTGTTTTTCTGTCAATATGGGGTGCTGTGTGTACAATATGGGGTGCTGTGTGTACAATATGGGGTGCTGTGTGTACAATAATGAGGAAAAAATGAACTTAAATGATTTTAGTAAATGGCTGCAATATAACAAAGAGTGAAAAATTTAAAGGGGTCTGAATACTTTCTGTCCCCACTGTAGAACAGGCTTTCTCAACCTTTTAACCCTAGGAGGAACCCCAAAAATTATTTTCAGGTCTCGAGGAACCCTTATTAAAACCAATTCATCAGGGGTCAATAGGAACAATGCCCCTGATACTGGTGGGCAACAGGAAGAATGCCCCCCTTAAAGTGGTGCTCAGATTTCCACCCTTAAAGACAGCTAAAAAGATATTTGGTGTCATGCCGCTGGCTTTGGTAAGTGATGCTGAACCTTGAACTCTGTAAGCACCATCAAAAAGGTGGTTCATCAGCCACAGCTCAAGGAACCCTTAGCAACCTCTGGAGGAACCCCAGGGTTCCACTGAACCCTGGTTGAGAATGGCTGATATAGAATCTCAAATATTAGGATTCTTTATTTGATAATCTACATTCAAATTCAATGCAGAGAACGATGGTTAAAATGTATCAACAAAAATCTGCCATACTGGATAAAGAAAAATGAAAGTCATACTGTATGCATTGTATGGAAAAAAAAAAAGGAAAAACAAACGCGCTGTCTTAAACTAACAAAAAATGGCTGCCAGCACAACAAAGGATCAATCTGTATGTGGGTGAGCAAAATCTATTTGGTCTAGTGCGGCGCTAAAATGATAATAATAAAAGAAAACTCCCGCTACACACTATGCTGATAGCAAAGAGTCACTTAAAGCGGTTGTATACCCGCCTTTTTTGGGTTTTTTTTCTATACCTGCAAGGGAAAAGGCATAATGAGCTAGTATGCACTGCATACTAGCTCATTATGAGACACTTGCCTTAGAATGAGGAGCCGGCATCTCATCCTGTCCACGCCGATGGAGCTGACATCTCCCCTCGGCGTGTCTTCCGGGTATCGCGGCTCCGGCGCTGTGAGTGGCCGGAGCCGCGATGACGATGCACGCGGGAGACTTCAGTCTGGCAAGCTCCGGAGTTTGCCGGGCTGCCAGCCGAGAATCCCCTGTGTGCATGCGCCGCTGCATTTAGCGGCTCATTGCGAGGGGAATATCTCCTAAACCATACAGGTTTAGGAGATATTTTTTTTACCTACAGGTAAGCCTTATTATAGGCTTACCTGTAGGTAAAAGTTAACAAAAAACCACTTTAAGTGCATGAAACATGAAATAAGTGATAATGGATAAACACAATATAAGACTTATGTAAAGTGAACATTGATACATTTACACAAAACGAAAGTGCATGTGCATATTTGTACGGAGTCCATATAGGTGATTCCAATCAATAAAGTGAATTTCCAAAGTGAAACGTTGTAAACCAATTTGACTGTAGATAATCCGCCACCAGTAGAAAAAAAAAAGGCTTACCAGACACGTTGAACTCAAATGGGCGTACGCCTAATGAGTCAACAGAGCTTGTGGTGTATCACACCTAGGGGAGACGTAGGTCAGCATACACGGCTTCCAATGTGGACGTATGAAGTGGAGGTCCATCACAATGTTATCGCCAATGGGTTGCAACCAAGGGTATAGTGATCAAGGATCAAAAGTATTTCCTTTATTCTGATTCTTTATACATTGACTTGCAAGCACCTCTCTCTCTCTGCAGTGACAGCAGGCTGTGCTCCGGCTCTGGCTTCTCTCAGCAGGGCACTGGAGATCGACGTGGGGGGATTGGATCGGAGGGCTGGAGGGTACAGAGCGAGTGTGAAGGAGAGACGGACGGTCTGTGCTGCTCCATGAGTGGTGGGGAAAACCAGAAGGTATGCCTTGGATATTTCATTTGTTCATTACCCAAGACAAAGAAAAAATACAGCAATCATTATTTCAGCATCAGAAACAAAAACAAAAAAAAAAATGTTTTAGGTATTTCTCTAATTAGTATAGTTATTTTAAAGCAACTCAAAGAGCCCAGCCTGTAGATTAAGGCCCAAAAAACAGGTACCCTCATTATTATATGAGACAATCTATTAATGTCTATTTTTTCTTCATTCTACATAAAATTAACTGATTGCAATACAGTGCCTTGAAAAAAGTATTCATACCCCTTGACATTTTCCACAATTTGTCATGTTACAACTAAAAACGTAAATGTATTTTATTGGGATTTTATGTGATAGACCAACACAAAGTGTCACATAATTGTGAAGTGGACGGAAAATGATAAATGATACAAATAAATATGTGAAAACTACAAACAGGACTTCTTATGACTTTCTTTCACCAATGTCTTTCTTCTTGTCACTCTTCCATAAAGGGCAGATTTGTGGAGAACACGACTAATAGTTGTCCTGTGGACAGATTCTCCCACCTGAGCTGTGGATCTCTGCAGCTCCTCCAGAGTTACCATGGACCTCTTGGCTCTTCTCTGATGAATGCTCTCCTTGCCCGGCCGGTCAGTTTAGGTGGACGGCCATGTCTTGGTAGGTTTGCAGTTGTGACGTACTCTTTCCATTTTCCGATGATGGATTGAACAGAGCTCCGTGAGATGTTCAAAGCTTGGAAGAGGTTTTTATAACCTAACCCTGCTTTATACTTCTCCACAGCTTTATCCCTGACCTGTCTGGTGTGTCTTTCTTGGCCTTCATGATGCTGCTTGTTCACTAAGGTTCTCCAATAAACCTCTGAGGGCTTCACAGAACAGCGGTATTTATGCTAAAATTAAATGACACACAGGTGGACTCTATTTACTAATTAGGAGACTTCCGAAGGCAATTGGTTCCACTAGATTTTAGTTAGGGGTACCAGAGTAAAGGGGGGCTGAATATAAATGCCTCCCCACACTTTTCACATATTAATTTGTAAAAAAAAAATTGAAAACCATTTTTCATTTTTCATCCACTTCACAATTATGTGCCACTTTGTGTTGGTTCACCACATAAAATCCCAATAAAATCCATTTACGTTTTTTGGTGGTAGCATGACAAAATGTGGAAAATGTCAAGGGGTATGAATACTTTTTCAAGGCACTGTAGCTGTTATAAAGTAAGATCCAATTACAGCAAATAAAGTAAAATGTATCTTATACCTGTAAATGGAATTAATATAGCTTCCCCCAAGAAGATATAACAATATACTGTAAATACAAACGCTTAGCTGTATTGAAGAAGCAGGTTAAACAGTTCATATAACACATTGGAAATGTTAATTTAAAAAGTGATGTGAAATTAAATGTATGAAGAAAACAGTTTTGCAATACAAGCAACAAATATAGACATATACATTGACGAGAGAGCGATACAGTGAGTGAGCAAGAATTAGCTGCACGCCCTGATGAAGACACAAAAAAATGGTGCCGTTTTTCACCCCTTTTTTCCATCCTTGTTTTAATATTTTCACACCTATTTCTCTACACTGGGCCTTTCCCTGTTCAGCTTATGTATTTTAGCACTTTTTCACCCTTCATGCACTACACTCACCTGTTAGAGGTTCTCTATTTTTCTTCTTTCTTTTTTCCCCCCATTTTGGGGGGTCTTTTTCATCCTTTACTGGCTCTAGTTTCTTAGTTTACAGGTCTACCGTTTGTATTATTCATAGGATTTATTATTTAATTTTTGACAGTGACTTAGGATTCCTTCTGGGCCTGTCGACCCATTGTTGATGTCCTAAAGCCCCCCCTCCCACCCCTGCTACGTCTGCCCCCTTTCTCCTCCCCCCTCCCCTTTTTCCCTCCTTCCTGTTCGCCTCTCCGGCTATTAAAATTAGTGCGGCCTCTTGTAAGTCCCTATTTTGGCCCGGTGGGTATCCGTCCTCCTGTGGTGGACGGATACCCACCCGTCCACCACAGGAGGATCATTGAGCACCAATCTTAGGCATAATCTCTGGAAGGCATGATGTACAGATGTCAGTGGTAAATATAAATCTTTAGATTTATTTAATTTTTTTTTTATTTTTTGGAATCATTTTATTGTATTGGTTGGTTTTTCAAATGTACTCATTTACATATTGTATTTCTTAGAAGTCCGTATCTTTTCCCCCTGAAGAAGACCTTTAGTGTACATGGTCGAAATGCGTTGGGACTCTTCCTATATGATGTTAAATGTTTATTATACTGATGTAATATTATGTATACTATGTACGCCAGTTTTTGGCTTTATTAGCTCATGTCTTGACTGACAGTTGTGCTTTTGTAGAGTAATATTTTTTGTAATAAATTATTTTTATAAACTACTTTGAATTGGAAAAGGAATTTTATGTAGAATTTTAACATTCTTCTATCTATCTATCTATCTATCTATCTATCTATCTATCTATCTATCTATCTATCTATCTATCTATCTATCTATCTATCTATCTATCTATCTATCTATCTATCTATCTATCTATCTATCTATCTATCTAATTGTTTGCTGCAATACAAAACCCCATAGGGAAATTCTTCATATTTGTTTGTATAGACATATATACATTTTTTTATTTGCTGAAATCTGCCTCATAATAAAGGGAAGAACTTGAAATACATGTAAAGCAAATTAAGAAGGAAATACACACATACGTATGGCCGGACTAGTACAATGTTGAAAAATGTCTTATATTTCTTAAATGTCCTATATCATGCTTCCCAGAATTTCCTTCCATTGCAGAGATAAATAGTGATGGGAAGAGGGTGGTGGGAGACTTACCTGGCAGGATCCGTTAACTGGCACCAGATTCAATATAAAGAAAACATTTTGATAAATAAAAGTAAATAAACGATAGAGAAAATCCATGTAACACTTTTGTGTCACAATATAGTTGTATGAGCCTCACATCCATATATTTATAATACAGTTCCCCCTGACACCCCCCGGAGCACACAGGGGGGTTTATTGGCTCTGCGATCATCTGAGATTAATGTGAAAGGAATCTCTACAGAAAAAGAATCATCATCTGAATTCATTTCTTCCTCAGCTACACCCAAGACGTCGGTCTATTTACAAAGATCAGCAAAATATCTGCTGTTTGCTTCCTTACACTTTACCTGCTCATGACTTATTTTATTAATAAATGTTTTTTTTTTTTTTAATGCAAAAGTTTTAAATGGTAAGTTGTGACGTTGAAGTGAAAACAAAATGATGTAAAGTAGAGCAATTGGCCAAAAAAAACCGCAAAAAAACCCTCAAAATAAAACATTGTGATGGCGGCACTTAAAGTTAAAGTGGAAGTAAACCCATCCATAACACAGTTTCATTTCCGGCACGTGCCGGGAATGTAATGCCGTGTACACACAAGCGGACTTTTAGTCAGCAAAGGTCCGATGGAACGAATCCGCCGGACAATCCGATCGTGTGTGGGCTTCATCGGACCTTTGCTGTCGAAAAATCAGACGGACTTTAGATTTACAACATGTTTCAAATCTTTCCGACGGACTCGAGTCCGGTCGAAAAATCCGCTCGTCTGTATGCTAGTCCGACGGACAAAAAATGAAGCAAGGGCAGCTATTGGCTACTGGCTATGAAATTCCTCATTCTAGTCCCTTCGTACGTCATCACGTTCAAACGAACGGACTTTCGAACGGACTTTAATCCGTTCGTGTGTGGGCAAGTCCGGTTGTTCGAAAGTCCGTCTTAACTCCTCCGAAAGTCTGTCTGAAAGGCCGTCGGACCTTTGATGCTGAAAAGTTGGCTCGTGTGTACACGGCATAACACTCCCATTGGTTTTGGGTTCTTAACCAAACCATCAAACCATCCGATGGCTGGTTTGCCTGACACGGTCTGTGGAAACGCACACCGTCCAGCCCGAGGAACTAGTCGTTTCACAGCCATTCTTGCTGAGGGGGGCAGAGTGTTTTTTAGCCCCGCTTTTTAAGCAACAACATTTTTATTACCCAATTTATTACATAAATATATTTTACATAGGATTTACGCTATGGATGCCCATTTTTGATTGCATGTGGATGCCGGTTTGCACACACTTTGGTTGGCATTAGGAAAGCCCATTGTGGTCTGGGGACATCAGGATTGGTCAAGCACTTCATTACATGCTCTTTACCCCTGCAGGGGTGAGGGCTTCTGGTGAGTCCACATACTTGAGGGGGAGCACAAGAAGTCACCTTACTCAGATGCACTTGGTCACTTTATTTTATGCTCAAGAAGTCACTGGGATCACGTACAATAACGGGATTTCACACAGCGGAGGCAACCTGCCGCAGTAAAACTGCGGCGGCTGGTCCGCAAGCGGTTAATTAGTTATTCACAGATTTTTCATCCAATATATTTTTTCTGGACACTCTATATTGTAATTAAGGATTCACTTACCACTTGATGATTTTGAATATGAATTGTTTTGTGTTGAGAAGATTATTTCTCACTTCTTAGAAACCTTTTCTCACCGCTTAGTGTATTGCACTTTATACGTGTTTGGAATTTACATTTTCATTCCATTAGGGTTTCCCCTACCCACCCTTGTCTGCCATCCTTCTTGGATCAGAGGGTTTATCATATTATTTCTTAGCGGCTCCATTTCCCTTTTTTCATTACGTATAATCCAATGGCTGGTGTGATAACTGATCACATGTGCAGCATTATCACAGTTGTAGAATACACAGAGGCCAAGATGGCAGCTTCCTTGGCTGAAAACCATAGGAGGCTTTAATTACACTTTAAAGTGGAACTTCAGTCATTTTTTTTACTTTCCATCTATTAAATCTTCTGCCCTTGTTGTTGTTTAAACTTTGGATAGTAAAACCTTTTTTTTTTTTCCTGCCAGTAAATCCCTTATACAGCCCACTTCCTGTTTCCTGTCTGGTCATTAGTCTAGGCTTATGACATCATGCAAAGCTCCCTCTCTCACTCTCCTGAGAGTTTGCCAGGAAGGGGGGGTGAGTCATAAGAGAGCCAATAAGAGCTGCAGAGCTGGAGGTGTGCCTCTGTGTATATCTAGGAAGTGAACAGGCAGCAGCTTCAGCTGCCCACAGTTGAAATGGCTGAATTTCCAAATATTCGAATTTACGAATTTACAAATTTTCGAATTTACGAATTTACAAATTTTCGAATTTACGAATTTGCACATTTTCGAATTTACGAATGTATGACTACCGCATCTAAACGAATGGAACATAACAAATTCAAATTTTTACGAATTTATTCAAAATAGCAAATTTCGATCATAACTAATGACCCGAAAAATAAAAAAAAACAAAACAAAACAAATGAAACAAAAACAAACACATCTTTCTGCAGTGCACATGTCTATTATGCCGCGTACACACGACCACAGTTTCCGGCAGACTTGGTCCGGCGGACCGGACCCCATTGGACAATTCGATCATGTGTGGGCTCCAGCGGACCTACGCTGCAAAGTCCGTCGGAAAGACTGTCGGACCTAGTCCATCAAAAAGTCCGCTCGTGTGTACACGATATTAGATTATGGTAGGGCCCAATATGAACATTTTGTATATTTTCTTTTTTTTGTTAAGACTGCATGGGATTCTATTTACACCCTGTTACTTCTATGCTTTCTTCTAGTGACTTTTTGGCAGGACTAGCATTTAGGGTTTTCACTCAACCCAGCGTCTCCGCCACTGAACAAAACCCATGTATACGCCTGAACCATGAGCACATTTTGCTCATTCTAGAAGTACTATAACTATAGGTGTTGAATATTTATACAGTTTTCTTATAATACTTTTTCCATCGAGGTCTCGGGTTAATATAAAAGGAAGTTTTGGTAGAATTAATATTTCAAACAAATGGCCACTGCCCCCTCCTATAACCGGCCTTTGCAGCAAGGAGCACATGGAAGGGAGACGCATGTCAAACAAAACCAAAGAAAATTCCCGGCTCAACTTACCAACCAGCCTGCAGCCAACCGAATTATCCTGTCTAACAGTATGCGATAAAACACGGGTATGACCCCTTCAATACCGGGCACTTCCCCCCCTTCCTGCCCAGACCAATTTTCAGCTTTCAGCTGTACCCAAACAAAATATTTATTATTTTTTTCCCCACAAATTTGGTCATTTGGCATTTGGTCACCACTGGGGTTTTTATTTGTTGTTCTACAAATAAAAAAAAACAGAACATTTTGGAAAACAAATTTTTCTTTGTTTTTGTTACAAAACTTTGTAAAAAAGTAAATTTTCTCCTTCACTGGTGGCACTGATGAGGCAGCACTGATGGGCACTAATGATGAGGCACTTATAGGTGGCACTGATAGGTGGATACTGATAGGTGGCACTGATGGGCACTGATAGGCATTGATGGGTGGCACTGATAGATGGCACTGTTAGGCAGCTGTGATCAGGAGGCACTGGCAGGCATCACTGATGGACATTGATTGGCATACTTGTTGATCCTGGGTGGGCATCCCTGGTGGACCTGGGTGGGCATCCTCGAAGGGGCGGCATTGATAATCAATCAGCACAGACCTGCCCTGTCAGGAGAGCAGCCGGTCGGCTCTCCTCTACTCGCGTCTGTCGGTGCGAGTGAAGGAAAAGACGATAAATGGCTCTTCCTATTTACACTGTGATCAGCTGTGATTGGACACGGCTGATCACGTGGTAAAGAGCCTACGTCAGAGGCTCATTACCAATATCGGAGATGCGGTGTGTCAGACTGGGACACCACACCACCAATCCTCGCATTGCCCCTACGCGACCCTTAAAGACTATGCCATTTGTTGCAATACGGCACTACATTACTTTGACTGACAATTGCACAGTCGTGCAATGCTGTACCCCCAAAAAATTGATGTCTTTTTTTTTTCCCCCAAATAGAGCTTTCTTTTGGTGGTATTTGATCACATCCGCGGTTTTTATTTTTTGTGCTATAAAAAAATATTTATTACATTCTGTTATAAAACACATCCAGTAAAAATTTTAAAAAATCTAATTTTTTCATCAGTTTAGGCCAATATGTATTCTGCTACATATTTGTAATAAAAAAAATCCCAGTAAGCGTATATTGATTGGTTTGCGCAAAAGTTATAGCGTCTACAAAATAGGGGATAGATAGAACTCTCTAAAACATGCACTAGTCAGCCCCATACTTAAGTAAGCCGTCACTGGACCCCACCAATCTCAACAACCTACACCCGAATCCCTTCGTCTCCTGCCACCTAGCGAAGGAAACCAGAGCCCAGCCGACTCTACCCCTCCCCCTCTGCTAGCAACCTCCCGGGCCTCACCTGGGAAACAGCGAAAAGCCACAAGCATTACCACCCACGCACCTCATCCGCAACTGGCTCCCCACGCTCTGACCCGGGATGAGCCTTGGAACTGTAAGTTTGACCCTATCTGAAAGAGTCCCTTGGACTTCCTGGTTTACGTTTCCTACGGTCCACTGTGAGAGACGGTAGGTGCAGGAACTCCCCCCTCTCTTAACTTTGACTAATGTTTGACTTCTCCATTTATCCCCCCCTTTTTTTTTCTTTTTGTTTTTTATTATTTATTTATTTTATTTTTTCTGTTGTTTTACCCTGCCTAGGGACAGGTGGGCTGCTCTTCTTGGGCATGTTGATACTATTACGGCTCATCTTTGTATGGACCTCAACCGGACAGTTTGCCATTAGCCTTCGCTCACCTGAGTGCCGCTGTCCTGCTACTTACCCTCCCATGTATGGTTGCCCATCTCTGGGATCATTGACACTCGAACTATGGCAGACGCAAGACTGCTGCAGTGTTTATTTTTTTTGCTTTTTGGTGTTTGTTTAATTAAATTTATTTTTTCCATTTTTTTAAATTAATATTATTGGTGGTTACCCCACCATCGCCACCTTGGACCTTGCTAATGCTGAACTCTTGATGTTGCTATAGCAGGGGCTCGCACGCAGGTCTCACATGACCCCCCTTCCCCCGCTCTTTTCCCCTACCCAGTCCCTGCCCCCTCTTTATCCTCCCCTTCTCCCCACTTCCTCAATATATTACCAGCTAAGCCCCTGCCTGCGAGCCCCACAGATGGCCTGAAATTTGACATCATGTCTTTTGTTTTTGTTCCCTCTGGGGTCCTAGGGGGAATTTGCTCCTTCATGGGTTTGCGGGCACAGACTGGCCCCAAGGGTCTCCCCGGGGGATCCTAATATGTATTCCCTTAACCAGCTGGTCCAGGGCATCGCGCCCCCATTCCCGCCACGAAGACCCAGGACGTGCCCCGTGGAGGGTTCATTAGTGTTATCATTGGGCTATTGCGATGATGTTCTCTTGCATGTTTGTAAAAATGTTCTTGAAATTTTGTAGCTGCTGCCTTTTTCTCCACAAGTTGTGGCCTGTTTTACTGGCCCTCTACATGTTAATTGTAGCCGTTGATCCCAGGGACGCCTGTTGTATCTTCTATTCATCCCCCCATTGTCTTTTTTTTTCATTATCCCCATTTCTTTTCCCTGGCCAAGACTCCCCCTCAAATGAACAATTCTGACGACTTAAGCCCAACACAGCCATGTGTCTGGCGGCAGAGCCCCCCTTCCTTGCACATCTTACCATTAGATGTGGTTCACGCTTGTCGTGATGTACTTAGTATTACCCTCCATCCTTTACTATCCTGTCTCTGTTTTGTTTCTTCCCTCTTTTGGTCCTTTCCTTTCTTCTCTTTGTCTCTACCTTGTCCCCCCAGGTCTGTGCTCGATTATGGCCCAAAACACGTCCCTGAAGGCCGCTACAGAATCACCACAGTTCAGCTCAACTTCATCTCCTTGCCATGGCTATGACCCCGTTGAAATGTTATTCGCATAATATCCACGGGTTTAACTCGCCAGTAAAATGTACAAAGGTATTTCACCATCTAAAAGCTAGCCAAAGTTGGAGTGGTATGCCTACAAGAGACCGGGTTTTCCTCCTCTTCCACCCAAAATATCTCTCTCCTCATTTTCCTACCTTCCACGTAGCTTCTGCACCCAAAAAACATAGGGGAGTTCTAATCGCCTTTTGATGCAACGTCTTATTCTCTTGTACTAAGGAAATCACAGATCTGACCAATAGATATATGTTTCTTCAAGGCCCCCTTAATGGCCATGATGTAACTTTGGTAGCCTACTATGCTCCTAATCACTTCCAACACAAATTTTTCTCCCATGTCCTTGAAGTTGCCTCCCAGCACTGTTTCGGGACCCTTATCCTTATAGGTGACTCAAACATAACCTTAGACTCCTCAGTGGACAGGAAATGTGCACAAGGAACGTGCTCCTCCCATAACCCGGCTGAAGAAGCCCAAATGCGATCTCTCTTGCAATCACATGGCTTGGTAGACGCATGGAGGGAACATCACCCCCGTGCCCGCGACTTTACCTTTTATTACAATGCGCATGATAGTTTTTGTAGGATCGACCATGTCTTCATTCCCCTGCGAATCATTTCTAATATACAGAAGATAACGATCCCTGCGTCTCCATGGTCACATCATGATCCCATAGTCTTCTCGCTTGCACTTACTGGCCTAACCCGCTCGCCCTATCAATGGCGGCTCAATGAATCTCTTTTAATATCCCAGGACATCTTTCTTGAACTTCATTCCCGCCTCCAACACTTCTTCCCCCGCCCCATGCGGGGCCATTGCATTCAGCTTGCCGCCTCTCGTAAACGGGAAAGGGAAAAAAAGATTCAAGAACTCCAGGCCCACCTGGTATCCACTAATGCGACATGGAAATCCAACCCTACCCCCGCTAACAAGAAGGCTCATGAAACAATTTTCGCGGCACTGGATTTATTATCTACTGACAGAGCTGAAAAAGCCTTGCAATGGGCCAAGCACAAATTCTATTCCTGTGCAAACAAACCAGGCGCGATGCTGGCCAGAAAACTCAATGTCATGGGCCACGCCCACAAGCTGGTTTGCCTCTGTTCGGCCAGCGGTGATCTTACTTCTAACCCGACCAAAGTTACAGCAGCCTTCGCTGATTTTCTGAGCACTTTGTACAGGAAACCCCCCTTTCCCTCTTGATTTAGCAGATGCCTTCTTCCGTGACCTGCATCTCCCCCCTCTGTCATCTGTGGCTCACACGGCTCTTAATGTGGACATTTCTGACCTGGAGGTAACCCAGGCCATCAAAGGCATTCAACTCTCTAAGGTCCTAGGTCCAGATGGCTTCTCCGGCCTATATTACTGGAAATTTTCCTCCCTCCTGCTCCCCCACTTAATAGTATGAAACAGGGAGCTCTGCCATCTCCGGACTCCTTACGAGCACACATATCCATGATTCCGAAAACCACTGTAGAAGCCCATGACCCTCAAGCTTTCCGCCCCATTTCTTTGCTGAGTGAGGTAATGAAGTTACTGAGCAAGATCCTATGTTCACGCATTAATAAATACCTTTGTTCTCTGATCCACAGAGACCAGGTAGGCTTTGTGCCCGGTCCCCAGGCTGGGGACAATGTTCGGAAGGTAGTTCACCTAATTTCTCTGCTGCACCATTGCAAAACCCCAGGGTTTCTTCTTTCGCCAAACATGTACAAAGCTTTTGATTCCTTCTCGTGGGACTATTTATTCTATGTGCTCCAACGTTGGGGCTTTGGAGACTCGGTTCTCACCTGGCTGACCGCTCTCTACTCTTCCCCTTCGGCCGCCGTGCACTATGTGGGCTGCTTATCACCCCCATTCCCCATCTCCAGAGGAACACGACAGGGTTGTCCCCTGTCTCCTGTTCTCTTTATCCTTGCCCTTGGACCCCTGGCCATGGCTCTTAGAGCTGACCCAAACATTAATGTAATCCCATACGCAGGCAAATGTTACAAGGTAAATATGTTCTTTTGACCCTTACTAACCCAATTATCTCCCTACCCAATCTACAATCCCTCCTGACCCGGGCTCCATATTAACCCCCTTAAAACTATGGAACTGAAAATTTCCCTCCCAAGCTCCCTGGTCGCACACCTCCAATCCTCTTTCCCATACCTCTGGTCCAGCTCTACTTTAGTATATTTGGGTATTAAGTTGACCCCATCTTACTCCTCCCTGTTTTCTGAAAACTATTATCCCCTGTTACGTACCATCACGGTGCTCATGACATCCTGGAGGTTCCCCACCTTGTCCTGGATTGGCCGTATCTATGACGGTCCTCCCGAAGATTTTATACTTTTTCCGGACTCTACCAGTCCGGATCCCTGCATTTTTAATATGTCTCCTCCAGAAAAAGCTTCTTTCCATTATCTGGGCCAACAAGCGTCCAAGGGTTTCCCGCTTTACCTTGTATGCTCACAGACTGAGAGGTAGGCTTGGAGTCCGACCATCGCCAAGTATTATCAAGCTGCACAAATCTCCCAGCTTACAATGCTCCAGGCTACCTCTGATATTCCATTCAGGGTACTCCTGGAGATCCCCAATTGTGCACTGGTCCCCATCTCTGCTCTCTTATGGCTCACTCCTAAAAGGCGTCTCCCCTCACTCATCCCTTTGATGGCCCATAGCTTAAAACTCTGGGACACGGTTCAGTACTCCAGTGGGCTCCTGTCCCCATCCCTCCTGCTTCTCCCCCTCCTAAATAACCACCTGTTTCCCCCCGGCCTAGAACAACCTCATGTTTTTTTCCTGGTGGCCAGCCCATGGATTCTCCCAGGTCTGACATTTTCTTGGGACTCGCACCTTCCCCTCTTAGGCTTCAATCCGGGAGGCTCGTGAAGCTCCCTTAGTGGAATCTTTCCGCTATCTTCAATTAGGACACTGGATCTCCTCTCTCAGATGCAATGATACTTTTCCCTACCAGAAAACGGCCTCTGAACAAACGTGCCAACACTCTCCAGGATCTCCAGGTACTATATTTTTGATTTACTCCTCTCTTAACTGATTGGGAGCGAGACTTATCCCACATCGACCCAGCGGATTGAAGCAAAGCCTGGTCAAATACTGCAAAATGCTCCTTTAACACGGCTACCCTCATGACTCGCACGCTAAGTTCCTCAAGTTTTGGGGCCCGTGGTGGTCCTACGCTCTTCCCACTTTCCATCTGACCAGCCTAGGCCTCGCTAACTGACCTCCTCTACCCTCCCGATCTGGGGGTACCCTTTTCCTTTCCCTACCCAATCCTCTTGCTCCGCACCCCCTTTCTTTCTCTGTCTTTCCTTCTGCTCTCTTGTGTCCCCCCTTCACCATCTAGCTCCCTCCCCCCCTTTTTAATTTTTCTCTCTTTCTCTCTCTTATTTGTCTTTCCCATTTCCCATTGGTCTTTTTTTGTGTTTTCTCATTTTTGTTCTTTGTTTGTATGACCTCGATTTTAGTTTTGTTTTCCAAATTTTGGTGAACTACTCCACGTCTTAACCTCTGAGCAATTAAGCTCAGTTACCCTATCTTGACCCCTGGCCTCGGCTGGAGAACCGTTGATGTTTGACAATTCCCACTATCAAATATTCTTCTAATGCGCACTATTCAGCTGTACCATGTCATGCTTATTGTTTATATCCCCTGCGTGGGATTATTACAGTTGTTCTCATTTCTCAAAAATTTCAACAAAAAGAGTGTACCAGAAAAAAGACACAAGTCCAACCTATGTGTGTGATTATATGTCAGTATTACATTGTATATCCCTGTATGTTGTGTTCGTTCAGGTGCTTATTTAATAGTTTTTTTAAACTATTGATGCCCCCCGCAGAAACCACCGCCTGTGGAAGGGAATTCCACATCCTTGCCGCTCTTATGCCCCATACACACAGTCGGACATTCCGACAACAAAATCCTAGGATTTTTTCCGACGGATGTTGGCTCAAACTTGTCTTGCATACACACGGTCACACAAAGTTGTCGGAAAATCCGATCATTTTGAACGTGGTGACGTAAAACACGTACGTCGGGACTATAAACGGGGCAGTAGCCAATAGCTTTCATCTCTTTATTTATTCTGAGCATGCATGGCACTTTGTGCGTCGGATTTGTGTACACACGATCGGAATTTCCGACAACGGATTTTGTTATTTTATAATTTTATAGCAAGCTCTCAAACTTTGTGTGTCAGAAAATCCAATGGAAAATGTCAGATGGAGCCCACACACGGTCGGAATTTCCAACAACACGCTCCGAGCGCACATTTTGTGTACGGGGCATAACAGTAAAGAATCCTCTATGTAGTTTAAGGTTAAACCTCTTTTCTTCTAATTGTAATGAGTGGCCACGTGTCTTGTTAAACTTTCTTCCGCAAAAAAAGTTGTATCCCTATTGTGGGGTGACTAGTAAGGTATTTTTTTTTATTCTTTATTTAAGGAATCTAGTTTATGCAAGTAAGTCAGTATGGTATTTATAAATTGAAATCATATCCCCTCTATTCTCAATTTAAACTTCCTCTTTGGGTTAGCTGATAGCCTCCCATGGCATTCAATACCATCTCTACATTGACAACACCCACATTTATCTCTCTACCCCTCGGTTCACTCCTTCAGTCTCCTCACACATCACTAATTTACTAACAGACATATCAGCCTGGATGTCACACCACTTCCTCAAACTCAATCCAAAATCAAGCTCATAATATATCCTCCCCCATGTGCCTCTTCCCTGATTTCTCCCTCAAGATCAGTGGCACAACCCTCAACTCACCACCCATGCCATGGTTCTAGGTGTAATCCTGGACTCTGAACTATCCTTTCAGCCCCATGTCCAATCACTGTCCAAAGCTTTCCACCTCAACCTCTGCAACATCTCAAAAATATGCCCATTCCTAACCAATGACACCACAAAGCTCCTAATTCACTCCCTGGTCATCTCCCACCTCGACTACTCCAACTCCCTCCTCATTGGATTACCTGTACATAAGCTATCCCCCCTTCTGTCCATCATGAATGCTGCTGCCAGGCTCAGCCACCTTACCAAGCGTTCAGTGTCTGCTACTTTTCTCTGTCAATCCCTCCACTGGCTTCCGCGCACCCAACAAATTTAATTTGAAATACTAACAACAACTTACAAAGCCGTCCACAACTCAGCCCCCAGCTACATCACTAACCTAGTCTCAAAATACCAACCTAATCGTTCTCTTCGTTCCTCCCAAGACCCTCTGCTCTCTAATCTGTCTGACTATCCCCTACTTTGTTCACTTTTAGACAATCCCTGAAAACCCTTCTCTTTAGAGAAGCCTAATCTACCCCCACCTCGCAACTGTACTTTTATTTTCTCCATCAGTTCATCCCCCACAGCTATTACCTTTTTTATCACTTGACCTTCCCTTCTAGATTGTAAGCTCTAAGGATCAGGGCCCTCTGATCCCTCCTGTATTGCTATGTATTGTAACTGTACTGTCTGCCCTCATGTTGTAAAGCGCTATGCAAATTGTTGGTGCCATACCATAATAATAATACATATTCTCTAGGTTGAATATATGTTTATTGAGTTTTAACAAAGATACAGTAAAATGCGTACATTTCAGAAGTAACAATTAACAACAGTATATCACATATTATTATTATATTATTATAGTATTCAGTCAAACCCAAATTCAAAATGAGGCATATGGATAACATGTGCAAAATACAAGAATTCACATAGTAAGCATAGGCCCTAAGGCCAGCTGCATGCCACATGTGTAAAACTGAAAAAATGAAGTAGAAAATGCAAAAGAAAACATCATGATTGAGTCTGATGGGTAAAAGAATTAGCTGAGAAAAGGGGGAGGGGACAAAAAGAAAAGAGATAAAGAAAGAAAGAAAAGAAGAAGCAAGGAAAGGTTGGGCTATGAGCTTGGTCTGTCAACTTTTGGGTCCAAGCTTGTAGAACCTGAACTATGTGCGTGTAGGGGCAAGCCCATTCGGGGATGCTCAGGCTTTCAGTCATGCCCTACATTAAAAAAAAAATGATAGAAGCTGTCATGGTCTCATTTGCAGAGGAGAAAATAAAAAAAAAATTACAAACTAAAACTAAAAAAGGAGCCCCAGTGCCAGGGGATCTCAAGGCTTCCTTTACCAGAGCTGACTTTTAAACTCTTCGGAGGCCAAAAAGTCCACCCAGCTGTACCATAAAAACTTATTCCAGGAGTCTAATTCCCCTGACTGCATCTCCTCCATCAGCTTGATGTCATTAATTGTGTCCACCACCCGTCCTAAAGGAGCCATAGATTCAGATGTCCAGAATCTGACAATCAGTTGCTGAGCTGCTGAGAGAAGATCTCATAGTAGACAATTTTTCTGTGATTTTACGGAACCTCAGAGTAACGCTATGGAAGGGGAAGGGGTGAGAAACTCTTCGTAAATATCATTATACATCTGAAAGATTGCATTCTAAAACTGCAGCATCTGCATGCATTCCCACCAGATATGTAGGTATGTACCTCTTCCATTGTAGCAGCGCCAGCAACCCTCTGGGGCTGGAGAGAACATATGATGTAGGGTGACAGGGTCTCTGTACCATCTGGATATTAGTTTATACTTTTTATCCTGGGCATAACAGGAGACAGAGACTTTATGCATATAATTAAAAGCTAGGTGCCAGTCCTCAAGAGTAATCTTTATCCCCAGATTCCTACACCACAGTCTGGTAAAAGGTAGGAAGTGGCTCGTGAGCATGCTGTAGTATAGAGCTGTACATGGTAGCGAGTGTGTGGCAAGGAGGGTCTGAGAAGAGACATATGTTTTTGAACTAAGGGGTCTGTTTACTGAACCTGAGGCATGAAGAGTCTTGCTAAACATCATTAAATGAGTTTAGTTTAGTGAGAGGACCTCCCTGGAGGAGTGGAAAACAAAGGATCACAGATTGTGCAAAAGAACTTGGCAAAGGCCAGTCCAACCTGTCGCTTGTCTCTAAAGAGATCACATGCCATGCTTCGGGGAGTAAGTAATTATTGAACAATGGGGAAAGTGGGCTCAGAGAGGTAGAGAGAGCATATGGGCCGCTTTAATAGTAGCAATCATAAGTGGTGAGCAAGTGAGAAAAGTGTGAAACAAGCTATGATGATGCCAGGGTAGAGCCCTCAAATCCACTGAGGACATGTCTTGCTCCACCATCGTGGATACTTTCCCAAGAGGACATGGAAACCAGTCTAGCATATGTGAGGCCAATGAAGAAGCATCATTTTCAAAATGTTTAGCCTGCCAAGCAAAGGAATGTTCATGTTGTAGCAGGTTTCTCGTGATTGGCGTATTTTGGTAAGCAGAGGGCCTTAGTTTAATGCATACAGGTCCATAAGCTGGGATAGCTGTCCCTAGGTAGGCGATAGATATGTGAGGCCAGCAAAGTGGAAAACTGGACCGTAAAGGTGATAAAGCAGTTACGTTTAATGCTTCAGTTTTGACGAGATTTAGTGTGGAGTTGCTGAATAAACCAAATCGCTGTATTTTGGCCAAGATAGAGGGGATGCTAACGTGGGGTTGAGTAACAGAAGAGTAAGTCATCTGCATAAAGGGAAAGCTTACAATGCATGGACGCCATTAATCAAAGGATTCTGAGGAGTTGCCTGAGCCAAATGTTCTATGACAATAGCGTATAAGAGGGGTGATAGAGGGCATCCTTGGCCAGTTCCATTAGCAATGGGGAATGGGTCCGAGGTGAGTCCATTAACCAGGACAGTCGTAGATGGAGAGGAGTACAACAACATGGTACAGATGAGCATCCTGGGGCCCATTCCAACTTGCTCCAGGGACTGCCGGAGAAAGGACCAATGTACCTGGTCAAAAGCCTTCTCGGCGTCAAATGAGAGAAGGCAGGCCAGAATCTTCTGTTGTTGTGAAAAAGATAACAGGTGTATGGTCTTGGTGGTGTTTTACCTATCTTCGCGTAAAGGAATAAAACCGACTTGATCTTTATAAATAAGTTCTGGGAGTAGCTAACACTTTGGCAAATACTTTAAATCCACATTAAGAATTGAAATTGGCTGATAATTGCTACAGGACAATGGATCCTTACCCAGTTTGGTAAGGGCCACAATCTGAGCTTGCAGAATATGGGAGATTTGAGTCACCAATCTATTTAAAGGCTTCAGCCAGAAAGGGTGAGAGAAATGGCGCAAAAGTCTTATAGAATTGAGGGGTGAACTCATCAGGTCCAGGGCTCTTTCCTACTTTGAGACTTTTAATTGAGCATAGGATCTCCATTTCGCTCAACTGTGCATCTAAATCTGTAGAGTCCTCTTGTGAGAGAGTTGATAGTGCCATCTCACAGATATGGGAGTGCATAGCCTACACTGATTCAGAAGAGTTTTGTGGGACTGGCTGATAGAGAGTATAAAGTTAGGCATAATATTTACAAAATTTAGAAGCTATCTCCTCGTTTTTGTAAACTTTAGTGTTTGTTGATGACAGTATTTATGTGATAGATTGTTGGGGTGGTTGAGGGTGGATACCCATGCCAAGTGACGCCCACATTTGTTGGGCTGAGAGTAATAGAGATTACGCACTTTGTCCCTGACTATCAGTGAACGATCAGCAAAAAGATGCAAGAGGTCACGTCTTGCTTTCAAATGATTAAGCAAGGTTGTGGGGTCAAGAGTGCGTTCTCGAGTGAAGCAATATGGTGCAATAATCTGCCCACGTCAGCAGTATGTTTTCTTTAAGTTTGGATCCATGAGGAATAAATATACCTCTGAGGATGCATTTCAGAGCCTCCCATTGACTTAACAGGGTCGTGGAATCAGAGGCGGGAGAATCATCTGAGTGATGGCCTGAATGCATGTGTCTAATAAAGAGGTTTTTGTTCAGTCGCCAGGAGCGGTGTCTGGACATGAATGGGAGACTGCCCAGGGCTAAGTGATCAGGAGAATGGTCTGACCATAATCGTAGGCAAATAGAGGCAGAGGGATTATGGACCAGCAGGGATTGTGTCACAAAAATTTAGTCAATCCTGCTATAGGAATTGTGAGGAACAGAGTAAAAACTATAATCTCTCTCATGTTGGTGTAGTACTCGCCACACGTCTACCAATGAAAGTGGTTGAGTTTGTATGGTGGTCAAGTGAGCAGGGGGGAGAGAAGACCTACCAGTGGAAAAGTCAAGCTGAGGTATCAAAGGAACACTTAGGTCCCCTCCAAGAATCAGGTCTCCCACACCGAAGTGTCCCGGACGCACCACAACAAACACAGACAACACAAAAAAAATTCATGTATTTCAATGAAAAAAAAAAAAGGAATGGCCAGTAGGATCGACTGATGAGTCCAACACCACTGGCTGAAAAGTGCCGTAAAAGGCTATGGTCACCCTTTTTGATTTTACAAATGGGTCTGTACTGTTGAACCAGGATGTGAAATATTTATTCCGAAGCTGCGGAACCTTATCAATACAAAAATTGGGTTCCTGCAGGAGGAGAATATGGGTTTTGGACTGAAAATGGTAGAAATATGGCAAATATTTTTCAGGTGAGTTTGGGCCTCTGCAGTTGAGAGCAGACACCTTCAGGGCTAGTGGGCTTGCCATGATATAAGGGACAGTAAACTCTGATGAAAAAACTGAGGACATCTATAGCCCAAAAGAACAACAGAAAAGGGAAAAGGTGGCAAAAAGAGAAGAAAAAAGTGAGCAGAGGGAATGATAAAATAGAGACACCACTTGAGGTTTCCATGCCAGGAAGGGCCAAAAGGGTATCACAGGTCCAACCATGAGTCTTATTTTCTATACAAGGAGTTAACAGGAACAACGACCTAATGTGAGAAATATGAGTAGAACTGAAAACTAAGCTACCTCTAGTGGGTGTTAAGGGGAGGACCCCTGCCAGAAAAATAGTACAATAGCAAATAGCAAAAGCAGGGCCAAGAAAGGCACTGAACACCCTAACATGGGGAATACTGTGAGTACACAGATCTCCCCCAACACTACGGGGCTCTAATATAAACTGTTATAACCAAAAATGAGGGGAGACAGGAGGGAGGAAACCAGAAGCCTGGAAGGCCTCAGGGTGTACCCCACCTGTGGCACCCCACGTAAAGTCACATTTTTCTGGTAGCTCAAAATCAGCCTATTATGATAAATGGTAAAAATACACATTTTAACAAAAGTAACTTAAATCTGGAAAAGTTCAGTAACGTTATGAGCATCAGAAGATAATAAGGTTGCTGCAGTGGGTGGCAACAACAATGCATAAGACTAAGACTCCTTTCACACTGCCAGTGTTTTTCAGACGCTACAGCACTAAAAATAGCGCCTGTATAGCACCTGAAAAAAGCGGCTCTATTCACTCCATTGTGAAGGCCCGAGGGCTTTCACACTGAAGCGGTGCGCTGGCAGGGCGTCAGAAAAAGTCCTGCCAGCAGCTTCTTTGGAGCAGTGAAGGAGCGGTGAACTCACCGCTCCTCCCCTGCTGCTCCCCATTGAAATCAGTGGGGCAGTGCTGCGATACCGCCGGCAAAATGCCATTCCAGGGGCATTTTGAAGGTGGATTTAACCCCTTTTCGGCCACTAGCGAAGCATTAAAACCGCCCCGCTAGTGGCCTAATAGCACCTCTAAAACGATGGTTAAGCGACGCTAAAATAGTGCTGCTTTACCGCCGACGCCCCCCCACGGCTTGGTGTGAAAGCCGTCTAAGAGATTGTCATTTTAGGTGACCCTTCTGCAACCCATCCAGAAGTCAGCCACCGGGTGAATTTCGAGTAGAAGATCTAGATCTCTTCTTGTGGGACCATTTCTGCCAGCCAGTGGAAAATGGGAGACCAGGTGTCCCTGCCTTGAGGGGCCAATCCGCTAAAGAGATCTGGTGTAGTTCAAATGTTCCAAGGAACGTAGGCAGATCCCCCAGAGTACAGAAAACTGCCGACTTGCCCTCACGAAAGGCTTTAAGCTGAAATGGAAAGTTCCAGCGGTACTTGATGTGTTTAGACTGTAGGGCTTCTGTCAGGAGCCTCAAAGCATGTTGCATCTCCATAGTTTGTTTAGACAGGTTAGGCAGTAGCATAACGGGTGTCTCATTAAAGGGGATGGTATCCTGTGTGCAAGCTATCTGCATGATCTCTTCTTTGGTCTCATAAAAATGCACCCAAAATATGATGTCATAAAGGAATGCTGAGTTAGGATAGTGGGGGGCCCAAGGCCCTGTGGTTGCGATCAAGCTCCAGGGGTGCATCCGTAGGCTTCTGCAAAAGTTGATTGAAGATCACCAAGGCTGCGGGGGCCAGGTCTTCGGTCTCAACATTCTCAGCCACATGTCCGGATATTGCAGCGGTTGTGATTCTCCGGGTAATCCTGGTAGTGGAAAAGCTGTTGAATTTGAACATTATGCATAAAATAGATTAAATTATCAATATCTATTATAGTAGTATTCCAACAACCTCAGATGTGTTAAACTATGCTCAGGTAGTTGTATGAATCTGAATGAACCAGAAAAGATAGCTCCTCTTCTATACTGAATTGAAGAAGTTCTTCTTGACAAAATCTCTGAATGCTTTTCTTAAATCCTGGTTCCTCAGACTGTAAATGAGAGGATTGAGGAGAGGAACGATCGCCGTGTAAAAAACAGACACCACTTTGTCACCAGGAAAATGTTTAGAACTTGGCTGAAAATAATTGAACATCAGTGAGCCATAAAATATAAACACCACAGTCAAGTGAGAGGAACATGTAGAGAAAACTTTACTTCTTGTAACCTTAATCTGCATTTTTAGGACAGTTTTGAATATATAAATATATGACAGGAAGGTCAGTACCAGGGACCCACCTCCAATGAATCCACCCACGAGAAAGATGAGCAGAACGTTGATGTAGATGTCACTGCAGGAGATCTGAAACAACTGTGGAAGGTCACAGAAGAAGCTTTCTATAATATCTGATCCACAAAATGTTAATCTTAATGCACACAGTGTATACACTAAAGCAGTGGTAAGACTGAGACACCCAGCAATGGACGCCAACTCTACACAAACCTTCCAACAAATGATCTGTGTGTAATGTAACGGCTGACAAATGGCGGTATATCGATCATAGGACATGACAGTCAACAGAAAAAGCTCAGATGTGGCAAATAATAAAAAGAAGAAGACTTGAAATAAACATTCTGTTATGGAAATCTTTCTCATCTTGGTGTGAAGGTCAAATAGCAATCTTGGGACGGTGACTGAAGAACAACAGAGGTCCAAACCGGCCAGGTTCCCAAGGAAGAAATACATAGGAACGTGGAGGTGAGAGTCGGTGACTATGAGGACCATGATCAGCAAATTCCAGATTAATGTCAGAAGGTAGATGAGAAGGAAGAAGAGAAATAGAGGAAGCTGAAGAGCTGGAAGGTCAGACAATCCAGAGAGGAAGAATCCATTCAAAACCGTCTGATTCCCCGTAGAAATATTTTTGCCCATTTTTATTTAGTGGAAATACATTATTGAGGACAAGGTGCCAAAAATATATATATAAAAATAACTTTTTATTTCCTGCAGCCTACAGATTTTGATAGACAATCTCAACTATGAAGAGCCTTTATTTGAGAATATACGTTTAAAGTTATGCAGAAAACACACGATGGGTAACATTTTTCAACAAAAATGTCCAATACTGGCTATAGAAAAAAAAAATCAATATGGATTGGCTTTATCAGTGTTTATTACCCAAGGCACAGAAAAAAAAAATAGTGCTTATTTTCCACATCAGAGACAAAAAAAACAAAACATTTTAAGTGATTCTAGAAATGATATACCGTATTTATCGGCGTATAACACGCACTTTTTTCCCCTTAAAATCAGGAGAAAATCGTGGGTGCATGTTATACGCCGATCCCCGCTAATTGTGAGCTATTGGCAGCAATCGCCGCCGACATTCACATAGCGTGTCGTTTTAAATATGGCGCGCGGAGTTCGGAGGGACTCGGCGGAGCTGAACGAGCGCCGCCGAAATCACAGAGCCGAGATACACATAGTCGAGTGTATTCGGCTCTTTCCGGCACCGCTCACAGTCACGCCCAGTCCCGCCATTGGACCTGTGTTATGTCCATCATAGGGCGGGACTGGGCGGGACTGTGAGCGGCACCGGAAAGAACAGAATACACTCGACTATGTGTATCTCGGCGGCGTTCGTTCAGTTCCGCCGGCGCCGACTCCCTCCAAACTCCGCGGCGCCATATTTAAAACATGAAGCTATGTGTATGTCGGCGGCGGCGGTAGGCATGGACACTGGGGGCAAGGCTGCACTGACCACTGGGGCAAAGCTGCACTGACAAGGCTGCACTGGGGCAAAGCTGCACTGACAAGGCTGCACTGGGGCAAACCTGCACTGACAAGACTGCACTGGGGCAAAGCTGCACTGACAAGGCTGCACTGGGGCAAAGCTGCACTGACAAGGCTGCACTGGGGCAAAGCTGCACTGACAAGACTGCACTGGGGCAAACCTGCACTGACAAGACTGCACTGGGGCAAAGCTGCACTGACAAGGCTGCACTGGGGCAAACCTGCACTGACAAGGCTGCACTGGGGCAAAGCTGCACTGACAAGGCTGCACTGGGGCAAAGCTGCACTGACAAGGTTGCACTGACAAGGCTGCACTGGGGCAAAGCTGCACTGACAAGGTTGCACTGACAAGGCTGCACTGGGGCAAAGCTGCACTGACAAGGCTGCACTGGGGCAAAGCTGCACTGACAAGACTGCACTGGGGCAAAGCTGCACTGACAAGGCTGCACTGGGGCAAAGCTGCACTGACAAGGCTGCACTGGGGCAAAGCTGCACTGACAAGGCTGCAATGGTCAATGGGTCAAGGCTGCACTGACACTGAAAAGGCTGCAATGACACTAGCAAGGCTGCAGATGAACACTGATGAGGCTGCATTGATGGGCATTTTAATGTAAGTTTCTTTTCCTTAAACTTCCCTCCTAAAAGTTTTTTTCCCTAAAATTCTCTCCTAAACTTGGGGTGCGTGTTATACGCCGGCGCGTGTTATACGCCGATAAATACGGTAGTTATTTTAAAGCAACTCAGAGAGTCCATCCTGTAGATTAAGGTTCACATGATAGGCTCTCTCATTTTTATATGAGACAATTGTTCTGTCTATGAGATTAGTATACAGTGCCTTGAAAAAGTATTCATACCCCTTGAAATTCCCCACATTTTGTCATGTTACAACCAAAAACGTAAATGTATTTTATTGGGATTTTATGTGATAGACCAACACAAAGTGGCACATAAATGTGAAGTGGAAGGAAAATGATAAATGATACAAATAAATATGTGAAAAGTGTGGGGGGGGGGGGGCATTTGTATGGCGCCCCCCGGAGTCAATACTTTGTAGAACCCCCATTCTCTACAAGTCTTTTTGGGGATGTCTCTACTAGCTTTGCACATCTAGAGAGGGACATTTCTGCCCATTTTTCTTTGTAAAATATCTCAAGCTCTGTCAGATTGGATGTAGAGTGTCTGTGAACAGCAATTTTCAAGTCTTGCCACAGATTCTCAATGTGATTTAGGTCTGGACTGTGACTGGGCCATTCTAACACATGAATATGCTTTGATCTAAACCATTCCATTGTAGCTCTGGCTGGATGTTTCCGGTCGTTGTCCTGCTGGAAGGTGAACCTCCGCTCCAGTCTCCAGCCATTTGTAGACTCTAACAGGTTTTCTTCTAAGATTGTCCTGTATTTGTCTCCATCCATCTTCCCACCAACTCTGACCAGCTTCTCTGTCCCTGCTGAAGAAAAGCATCCCCACCACATGATGCTGCCACCACCATGTTTTACGGTGGGGATGGTGTGTTCAGGGTGATGTGTAGTGTTAGTTCCCTCCACACATAGCGTTTTGCTTTTAGGCCAAAAAGTTGAATGTTGGTCTCCTCTGACCAGATCACCTTCTTCCACATGTTTGCTGTGTCCTCCACATGGCTTCTCACAAACTACAAACAGGACTTCTTATGACTTTCTTTCACCAATGTCTTTCTTCTTGTCACTCTTCCATAAAGGGCAGATTTGTGGAGAACACGACTAATAGTTGTCCTGTGGACAGATTCTCCCACCTGAGCTGTGGATCTCTGCAGCTCCTCCAGAGTTACCATGGACCTCTTGGCTCTTCTCTGATGAATGCTCTCCTTGCCCGGCCGGTCAGTTTAGGTGGACAGCCATGTCTTGGTAGGTTTGCAGTTGTGCCATACTCTTTCCATTTTCTGATGATGGATTGAACAGAGCTCTGTGAGATGTTCAAAGCTTGGGAGATTTTTTTTTTTTATAACCTAACCCTGCTTTATACTTCTCCACAACTTTATCCCTTACCTGTCTGGTGTGTTCCTTGGCCTTTATGATGAGAACTAAAGTTCAATAAACTAACCTCTGAGGGCTTCACAGAACAGCTGTATTTATACTGAGATTACATTACACACAGGTGGACTCTATTTACTAATTAGGTGACTTCTGAAGGCAATTGGTTCCACTAGATTTTAGTTAGGGCTATCAGAGTAAAGGGGGGGCTGAATACAAATGCCCCTCCCCCCCCCCACACTTTTCACATATTTATTTGTAAAACATTTAAAAAAAAAAATTTCCTTCCACTTCACAATTATGTGACACTTTGTGTTGGTCTATCACATAAAATCCCAATAAAATACATTTACGTTTTTGGTTGTAACATGACAAAATGTGGGAAATTTCAAGGGGTGTGAATACTTTTTCAAGGCACTGTATTTTTTTTTTTTTTTGGCTCATTCTACGTAAAACCCATTGGCTGCAATAAAAGTGAGATCAGATTACAACAAATTGAAATAAAATGTATCTTATACCTGTAAATCATTTTAATATAGCTTCCCCCCCCCCCCCACAAAGATATAACAATATAAATACAAACACTTAACTGTATTGTATAAGCATATTAAACAACTCATATAACACATTGGAAATGTTCATTTAAAAAGTGATGAAAAATTAAAACGTATGAAGAAAACAGTTTTGCTACACGGGCTACAAATATAGACATACTGTATATATGTTTTTGTATTTCCCAAAATCTGCCTCATAATAAAGGGAAGAACTTGGAATACCTGTAAAGGAAATGAAGAAAGAAATACACACATACGTATGGGCGGACTGGTAGAATGTTGAAAAATGTTCTCATATATTTCTTCATTTTCTTGTCTCGTGATTCCAATGCAGAGATAAATAGTGGTGGGAAGAGGTTGGTGGGAGACTTACCTGGCAGGATCCGTTAACTGGCACCAGATTCAATATAAAGAAAAGATTTCGATGAATAAAGGTAAAGGAAGGATATAGAAAATCCATGTAACACTTTTGTGTCACAATACAGTTGTATCAGCCGTACATCCATATATTTATATAATACAGAAGTTCCCCCTGGCACCCCCCGGAGCACACAACCCCCCCGGAGCACACAGGGGGGTTCATTGGCTCTGTGCTCTTCTGAGATTAATCTAAACCAGGGCTCCTCTGTGAAAGGAATCTCTACAGAAAAAGAATCATCATCTGAATTCATTTTCTTCCTCGGTGACGCCCAAGACGTAAATCTCTTATATAACGATCAGCAAAATACCTGATGTTTGTTTGTTTGTTTTTTCACACTTTACCTGCTCATGCCTTATTTTATTAATAAATGTTTTTCCAAAGTTTTAAATGGGAAAGTTGTGACGTTGAAGTGAAGACAATAGGCCAAAATAACAAAAAAAAAAGCTAAAAAATAAAACATTGCGATGTTGGTACTTCAAACTCCTTCCATTAAAAGTGAGGAATTACGGCGCTTTAAACTGGTGTGAGTTATTCTTCATTTTCTTCAAACAGTAACATTAATCTCATTGATCCATATAATATAAACAGTTAAGCACAAGTCACTTTTTTTTAAGTTGCGATTTTTTTGCACCGTCTTTGAAGGATTGGAAATTGCAAGAAAGGTAGAAATTGAGACTTTGGAGGTGCAAAACTCAACGCAATAGATATATCAAAAATAATATTTATTTTAATAAGAGTTAAAATATGATAGAATAAAAAAGTCCATCAAAAGTTACAATACAGTTTCAGAACGTGCAGCTGAAAAATGTTCTCAACGTGTTTCACCACGTCTAGTAGCTTCCTCAGGAAAATTACATTTATCAGGCACTATCTACTGAATATAGAAAAGAAACAATACACAAAAATTACAATATAACAACGCAAATAGTTAAAATCACCCGCAATGCACCACAATAGCGGCGTTTTGCTGGCGGTACTGCAGCGCTGCCCCATTGATTTCAATAGGGAGCAGCGGTGGAGGAGCAGTAAACACACCGCTCCTTCACCGTTTCAAAGAAGCTGCTGGCAGGACTTTTCCTGACGTCCTGCCAGCGCAGCGCTCCGGTGTGAAAGCCCTCGGGCTTTCACACTGGAGACAATGGAGCAGCTGTTTGAGGGCGGATTGCAGGCGCTATTTTTAACGCTATAGCGCCTGCAAAACACCCTCGGTCTAAGTAAATGGGAAAATTACCTAGGGAACACATTACCTAAAGCAGCCTGGCATACAGCAATAAAAGAGACCTATAAAGCAATCCTATGCACCGACCATTGGCAACTATATAATAAAACACTTCATAGATGGTACTTACCGCCATGCAAGCTTTCCAAAATATACCCTAACACCTCATCGGCTTGTTGGCATCAATGAGGCTCAACTCTACTTCCTCCTCTTCCTTTCTCCGTTGGGGTCCCCCAAGGTTCTGTTCTTGGACCTCTCCTTTTCTCTATCTACACCACCTCCCTGGGTCAGTTGATTGCCTCCCATGGCTTCAAATATCATCTCTACGCTGATGACACCCAAATATCTCCACCCCCCACCAGCTCTCTCCATCTGTCTCCTCGCGCATCACCAACTTACTAGGAGACATATCAGCCTGGATGTCACATCACTTCCTCAAACTCAACCTATCCAAAACCGAGCTCATGATATTTCCTCCCTCAGGTGCCGCTTCCCCATATTTCTCTGTTAATATCAATGGCTCAACTAAAAACTTGTCCCCCCACGCCAAGGTCCTTGGTGTAATCCTGGACTCCGAACTAACCTTTCGGCCCTACATCCTATATCTATCCAAAATTTGCAGCCTCAAACTCCGCAACATCTCCAAAATACGACCCTTCCTAACCAATGTCACCACAAAGCTTCTAATCCACTCCCTGGTCATCTCCGGCCTCGACTACTGCAACTCCCTCCTCATTGGCTTACCTCTAAAAAGACTCCTCCCCACTTCAGTCCATCATGAACGCTGCTGCCAGACCCCTTAGCCAATCCCTCCATTGGCTGCCACTCGCCCAACAAATTAAATTCAAGATACTAACCATAACTTACAAAGCCATCCATAAACCTGCCCCCAGCTACATCTCTAACCTAGTCTCAAAATACCAACCTAATCCTTCTCTTCGCTCCTCCCAAGACCTCCCGCTCTCAAACTCCCTTGTCAACTCATCCCATGCTCGCCTTCAGGACTTCTCCAGAGCCTCTCTCATCTTCTGGAATGCTCTACCCCAATCCATCTGATTTTTTCCTACTTTATCCACTTTCAGATGATCCCTGAAAACTCATCTCTTCAGAGAAGCCTATCCGGCCCCCACCTAACAACTGTACATTTATCTTCTCAATCAGCACATCGCCCACAGTTATTAGCTCGTAATAGTATCTCCTAGTATCTCTTGACCTTCCCTCTTAGATTGTAAGCTCTAAAGAGCAAGGCTCTCTGATTCCTCCTGTATTAAAGTGTATTGTATTTGTACTGTCTACCCTCAAGTTGTAAAGCGCTACGTAAACTGTTGGCGCTAAATAAATCCTGTATATTAATAATAATAATAATAATAATAATAATAATAATAAATTGGATCCCTCATCCACATATTGCGGTTTTGCACATCTCTCACTTCTTACTGGAACCAAATCTTTAAACTGATCTCTGAATTTACACCTCCACCCATCCTCCCTAATGTTAACTTAGCTATTTTACACTTAAGGGTCTTAGGGTCCTAAGCATCTCAGAACCCTTGTTATTCATATCCTCTTGTCAGTCAAATTAAACATTACAAGAAACTGGAAATCTCTTACAACTCCTGACCTAATCTCTAAACTCCATCTAAATTGTTCTCTGGAGTCTAACACCACTGGCTGAAAAGTGCCGTAAAAGGCTATGGTCACCCTTTTTGATTTTACAAACGGGCCTGTACTGATGAACCAGGATGTGAAATATTTATTCCGAAGCTGCGGAACCTTATCAGTACAAAAATGGGGTTCCTGCAGGAGGAGAATATGGGTTTTGGACTGAAAATGGTAGAAATACGGCAAATATTTTTCAGGTGAGTTCGGGTGTTAGGTACCTGGTAGGTGAGCCTGACTGTAGGAGAAGACCTCTCATACAACGCTGGTTCAGGAGCCACTGGAGTGGGAACAGTGGTCTCCTGAGCGCAGTGGGGTAGGAGTGCCTGTTGGAGTGAAGTCTCTGATGTAGAGGTAGAGATCCCTCCTGGGATAGCAGGTCTGCAGGTGAGAGGAGACTGGAACAGAAGCAGGCTGACACACTGGATGGTGGAACTTGCAGGTGAGAGGAGACTGGAACAGCAGCAGACTGATACACTGGAAGTGAGGAAGTCACTAGGCTGAAGCTGATGGTGCAACAGCAACAGGTAGGCAGGCACAAGCAGAGTCAAACAGTCCGGGTTGGCAGGTAACTGGCACACAGGTGATTACAGCAGGCAAAGGCAGAGTCGGTGAGCAGGCAGAGGTCGGCAACGGTAGCAGATTCAGACAGCAGAGGAGTCAGGCAGGCCGGGTCGGGATAGGAGCAGGTCGGATGGTCAAACAAGCCGGGTCAATCAGGTAACAAGCAATCAGGATTCAGGTTTCAGGCAGAGTCACAGAGCTGAGACGAAGCAGCACTGTTCCCATGAAACAGGGGAACTTTTATGTGCTGGTTGGCGCCAAACCGGCGCTAACGCGGACGCGCGCGCGCCCGTGCTCGTGCACGCGCCCGCGCCGTGCACCCGCGCGTGCCCGAGCGCCGCGCCGACGCATGGCAACGGTGGTAGTTTGACGCTGTGTCTGAACAGGGGCGCGCCGGCTCCTAGACGCATGCAAACGCCCTGATCTGGTGCTGGTGGATCCCTGACATTGCCCCCCCCCAAGGGGCAGCCTCCGGATGCCCAACAACCTCTTCTTCTCAGGATGAGTAGAGAAATAGGTGCGTACTAAACGCCTAGCATGCACATTACTGTCCGGTTCCCACGAGTTACTTTCTGGACCATAACCTTTCCATTTGATTAAAAATTGGTTTTGCCCTTGCCTTCTTCTACAATCAAGGATAGCCTCAACCTCAAATTCCTCGCTGCCATCAACTACCACAGGTTCAGGAGGTCTTGTCCCTCTATCAGGAAAGGGATCAGGTATAGCAGGTTTGAGCAGAGATACATGGAAAACTGGATGAATTTTCAATGAATCAGGTAAAGTCAGTTCGTAAGACACTTCATTGATCTTCCTTCTAACTGGAAAGGGTCCCATGAATCTGGGTGCCAACTTCTTAGAAGGACATGCTAACTTGATATTAATGGTAGAAAGCCATACCTGATCGCCAATTTGTAAGTTCAGCTCCCCCCTTCTTTTCCGGTCGAAGATCTTCTTACCATCTGCCTGGGCCTTGGACACTGTTTCCTGCAATAACCGGCTGTTGTGACTGAGGAACTCCACTGTATTCTGTACTGCTGGGACCGAAGACTCTGAAAGGAAATCAGGTAAAAAGGTTAGGTGAAAGCCGTAATTGGCGAAAAACGGGGATTGACTGGTGGCAGAATGTTTGGCATTATTGTAAGCAAATTCTGCTAAGGGTAGTAGGGATACCCAATCGTTTTGTGTGAATGATGTGAAGCATCTGATGTATTGTTCCAGGGTCTGATTAGTCCTTTCCGTCTGACCGTTTGTTTGAGGATGATAGGCCGAGGACAAGGCCAATTCAATCTTTAGGGTTTCACATAGGGATCTCCAGAAACGTGAAGTGAATTGAACCCCTCTATCAGAAACTATGTTTACAGGTACTCCGTGAAGTCTGATGAATTCCTTCATAAATATGCGAGCAGTCTCGGTGGCAGACGGGGTTCCCTTTAAAGGTAAAAAATGAGCCATCTTGGTTAGACGATCCACTACAACAAAGATAACTGAGCATCCTTCGGAGCATGGAAGTTCCACAATAAAGTCCATAGAAATCATTTTCCATGGTCTGTCGGGTACCGGCAATGGTTTCAATAGGCCCCAAGCTCGATTCCTGGATGACTTATTCTGGATGCAGATGGGACAGGAACTAACATACTTTTCACAAAAGTCCTTCAGATTGGGCCACCAGAATGTACGCTGCACTAGTTCCAGGGTCTTGCGGACTCCGAAGTGGCCTGCCAAAGGATGGTCGTGGAGAAGTGTTAAAACCTTGACCCGGACATTTTCAGGAACAAAAATTTGGCTTCCCTTCCAGAACAATCCATCTCTACTCACTAAAGAAATTCCCGTTGGTCTGGCTGTTTCAGAGGATGCTTCTTTAATCAGGGAAAGTAAATCTGTTTGCAGCAGTAAAAAATTGTTTGCAGGTAAGATGGTGTCAGGAGTAGATAAGTCCTTGGGGTTGTCATGCATACGTGATAATGCATCCGGTTTAATATTTTTAGAGCCTGGACGGTATGTGATATGGAAGGAGAAACGTGAGAAGAACAGAGCCCAGCGGGCTTGTCGAGGCCTCAATCGTTTGGCAGATCGCAGGTACTCTAGGTTTTTATGGTCAGTATAGATTAGTACTGGATGCATAGCCCCCTCCAACAGGTACCTCCATTCTTCTAGAGCAGTTTTAATAGCAAGAAGCTCTCGGTCACCGACGTCATAATTCTTCTCCGCAGGGGAGAGTTTACGAGAGAAGAACCCTACAGGATGCATTATCTCCTTGTTACCTTTGCGCTGTGAAAGAATCGCACCTACCGCAATCTCAGAGGCATCAACCTCTAAAATAAACGGTAAGGAGGGTTCAGGGTGGCTGAGGATAGGTGCTGAAGTAAACAGTCTTTTGAGATTCTCGAAAGCGTCTTGGGCAAGTTGGTTCCAGGAGAAACGGATATTTTGTCTGGTTAACTGTGTGATAGGTGCAATTATGGCTGAGAAGCCTTTGATGAACTTTCTGTAGAAGTTTGCAAATCCCACAAACCGCTGCACACCCTTCTTGTCCACGGGGACCGGCCAGTCCAAAACAGCGGAAACCTTTTGTGGGTCCATCTTGATGCCTGTTGCAGATATGATTAACCCCAGGAATTGGATGCTATGTTGTTCAAACTCACATTTCTCTGCTTTTGCGTATAGACTGTGTAAGCGGAGGCGACCCAACACCCTGCGGACATGTTCCTGATGCAGTTCACGGGATTCAGAAAAAATCAGTATATCATCCAAGTATGCAATTACAAATACGTCTAGAAAGTCCCTGAGGACGTCGTTAATCAGGTGTTGGAAGGTTGCAGGAGCGTTGCAGAGTCCAAAGGGCATGACCAGGTATTCATAATGCCCGAATCGGGTTCGGAATGCTGTCTTCCACTCATGTCCAGCCTGGATACAGATTAAATTATAAGCCCCTCTCAGGTCAAGTTTGGTGAAAATGACGGCAGTCCTTAATTTTTGAAAAAGTTCAGGTATTAAAGGTAAAGGGTACCGGTTCTTGACCGTGATCTTGTTTAGTTCACGATAGTCGATGCACGGCCGGAGAGACTTGTCCTTTTTGGTGACGAAGAATATTCCGGCGCCAGCTGGAGAGGTAGAATGGCGTATAAAACCTTTGGCCAGGTTCTCATCTATGTATGTCTTTAACACTTCCTGTTCTTTCTCAGATAATGGAAAAATGCGTCCAAATGGTATTTCGGATCCTGGCAGTAATTCGATGGGGCAATCGTATGGACGATGAGGTGGAAGGGAGTCTGCCCCTTTTTTACTAAACACATCAAGGAATTCATGATATTGTTTGGGTATGACCTGGCAAAGTTTCTGGTCGGTGTCTAAACAAAGTAGGGTGGAAGAGGAATCTGAATCCCTCTTAAAACAGTGTTCAAGACAGTAAGAGGATGAGAATTTTACTTCTCCAGATGTCCACTGAATGTAAGGGTTGTGGGCCTGCAGCCAAGGGATACCCAGGATGATGGGAAACATGGGAGAGGAGATGACATCAAGAACCAGCAGTTCCTTGTGTTGGGAGGAAGTAGAAGCAGGCAGAGGCAGGGTCTCCTTGGTTACTTGTCCTGATCTGATGCGGGATCCGTCCGCTAGAAATACGGCAAGTCCCTGGGTTTTGGCTCGTAAAGGAATGTTATGTTGGCTGGTAAAGTTTGAATCAATAAAGCAACTGCATGCTCCGGAATCAATGATGGCGTTGGTTGTTATAGTCCCTTCTTGCAGCTGTAAAGACAGAGGAATGGAAATGTGGGTAGAGTTCGCAGATAGGGCAGAGAGACTGGTAAACACGACAGACGGGCACTTACTTAACTTGACAGGACAGTTCAGTACGTAGTGTCCAGACCCACCGCAGTAGAGGCACAGATTGAGTTGTCGGCGTCGGGCCCGTTCTTCAGGCGATAATGCAGGTCGCATCAGGCCCAATTGCATTGGTTCCACGGAGTCAGATGAGACATTAGCTGAATTAAGACTGGGTGAAGGTGTATAGCGGGTTGCTGGAAGTGGTGCTCTGGTTGTCATCCAAATCGGGCGGGATTGAAGAGCAGATCGCTCAGATCGACGTTCCCGGATACGTCGGTCGATTTGGATAGTCAAGTTAATCAGGGCCTCGAGAGTGTTTGGTACACCCACTCGGGCAAGTTCATCTTTTAAACCCTCAGATAGGCCCAAGCGGAACTGGTGACGCAGGGCCGCGTCATTCCACTAAGTGTCCGCACTCCAACGTCTAAAGTCCATGATATAGTCTTCCGCAGGTCTGCGGCCTTGCTGGAGTGTAAACAAAGCGGTTTCAGCTGTAGCAGTCTGTTGGGGGTCTTCATATATCTGTGCCATGGCTTCAAAGAAGGAAGATAAGGACTGGGTCAATGCTGAGTCCCCCTCAAGTAGACGATGGGCCCAGGTCTGGGGTTCCCCTTGTAGGAGGGAGATCACGAATCCCACTTTAGTGGCCTCCAGTGAGAAAGTACGGGGCTGTAATGCAAAGAAGAGCTTGCATGCGTTGCGAAAGGCCCGGAACTTGGCCCGGTCTCCAGAGAATCTATCAGGAGTGGGAACCTTTGGTTCAGGTGGGAGCATCACTACGGAAGGGCCAGGAACCGACTGTGCCGAGGTTGCAGCTGAGGAGGAGGCCACGGGGTTAGACCCTGCAAGGTGCTGGACTTGTCCCTCCAATCTGCTGTAATTGTCCTGGAGGGATTGGACGGCTTGGCTAAGAGCCGCAAGGTGGGTGCAGATCTCCTTTAATGGAGAGGAATCTCCTGCAGGCTCAGTCATGGCTGCTTCGTACTGTTAGGTACCTGGTAGGTGAGCCTGACTGTAGGAGAAGACCTCTCATACAACGCTGGTTCAGGAGCCACTGGAGTGGGAACAGTGGTCTCCTGAGCGCAGTGGGGTAGGAGTGCCTGTTGGAGTGAAGTCTCTGATGTAGAGGTAGAGATCCCTCCTGGGATAGCAGGTCTGCAGGTGAGAGGAGACTGGAACAGAAGCAGGCTGACACACTGGATGGTGGAACTTGCAGGTGAGAGGAGACTGGAACAGCAGCAGACTGATACACTGGAAGTGAGGAAGTCACTAGGCTGAAGCTGATGGTGCAACAGCAACAGGTAGGCAGGCACAAGCAGAGTCAAACAGTCCGGGTTGGCAGGTAACTGGCACACAGGTGATTACAGCAGGCAAAGGCAGAGTCGGTGAGCAGGCAGAGGTCGGCAACGGTAGCAGATTCAGACAGCAGAGGAGTCAGGCAGGCCGGGTCGGGATAGGAGCAGGTCGGATGGTCAAACAAGCCGGGTCAATCAGGTAACAAGCAATCAGGATTCAGGTTTCAGGCAGAGTCACAGAGCTGAGACGAAGCAGCACTGTTCCCATGAAACAGGGGAACTTTTATGTGCTGGTTGGCGCCAAACCGGCGCTAACGCGGACGCGCGCGCGCCCGTGCTCGTGCACGCGCCCGCGCCGTGCACCCGCGCGTGCCCGAGCGCCGCGCCGACGCACGGCAACGGTGGTAGTTTGACGCTGTGTCTGAACAGGGGCGCGCCGGCTCCTAGACGCATGCAAACGCCCTGATCTGGTGCTGGTGGATCCCTGACATCGGGCCTCTGCAGTTGAGAGCAGACACCTTCAGGGCTAGTGGGCTTGCCATGATATAAGGGACAGTAAACTCTGATGAACAAACTGAGGACATCTATAGCCCAAAAGAAAAATAGAAAAGGGAAAAGGTGGTTAAAAGGGAAGAAAAAATTGGGGAGACAAAGGAGATGAAAGTGAGCAGAGGGAATGATAAAATAGAGACACCACTTGAGGTTTCCATGCCAGGAAGGGCCAAAAGGGTATCACGGGTCCAACCATGAGTCTTCTTTTCTATACAAGGAGTTAACAGGAACAATGACCTAATGTGAGAAATATGAGTAGATCTGAAAACTAAGCTACCTCTAGTGGGCATTAAGGGGAGGACCCCCACCAGAAAAATAGTAAAATAGCAAAAGCAGGGCCACGAAAGGCACTGAACACCCTAACATGGGAAATATGGTGAGTACACAGATCTCCGACAACTCTACGGGGCTCTAATATAAACTGTTATAACCAAAAATGAGGGGAGACAGGAGGGAGGAAACCAGAAGCCTGGAAGGCCTCAGGGTGTACCCCTTCTGTGGCACCCCACCTAAAGTCACATTTTTCTGGTAGCTCAAAATCAGCCTATTATGATAAATGGTAAAAATACACATTTTAACAAAAGTAACTTAAAGCTGGAAAAGCTCAGTAACGTTATGAGCATCTAAAACGATGTTTAAGCGACGCTAAAATAGCGCCGCTTTACCACCGACGCCCCCCCCCCGCGGCTCGGTGTGAAAGCCGTCTAAGAGATTGTCATTTTAGGTGATCCTTCTGCAACCCATCCAGAAGTCAGCCATCGGGTCAATTATGAGTAGAAGATCTAGATCTCTTCTTGTGGGACCGTTTCTGCCAGCCAGTGGAAAATGGGAGACCAGGTGTCGCTGCCTTGAGGGGCCAATCCGCTAAAGAGATCTGGTGAAGTTCAAATGTTCCAAGGAACGTAGGCAGATCCCCCAGAGTACAGAAAACTGCTGACTTGCCCTCACGAAGAGCTTTAAGCTGAAATGGAAAGTTCCAGCGGTACTTGATGTGTTTAGACTGTAGGGCTTCAGTCAGGAGCTTCAAAGCATGTCGGATCTCCATAGTTTGTTTAGACAGGTTAGGCAGTAGCATAACGGGTGTCTCATTAAAGGGGATGGTATCCTGTGTGCAAGCTATCTGCATGATCTCTTCTTTGGTCTCATAAAAATGCACCCAAAATATGATGTCATGAGGGAATGCTGAGTTAGGACAGTGGGGGGCCCAAGGCCCTGTGGTTGCGATCAAGCTCCAGGGGTGCATCCGTAGGCTTCTGCAAAAGTTTATTGAAGATCACCAAGGCTGCGGGGGGCCAGGTCTTTGGTCTCAACAGTCTCAGCCACATATCCGGATGATATTGCGGCGGTTGTGATTCTCCAGGTAATCCTGGTAGTGGAAAAGCTGTTGAACTTGAACATTATGCATAAAATAGATTAAAATTATCAATATTACATATCCAATCTAAAGATAAATTACTCCAAATCGGAAGCTATGAACGTAACTCTGCCGGAACTCATTCTAAGGTCCACAGTGGAGAACTCCCCCTTTAAGTGGGACTCTAAGTCCCTAAAATACTTAGGTATTAAATTAACACCCAAAATTGATTCAATTTACGAATACAATTTCCCTCCTCTACTTAAAAACATTGAAAGGGACTTAGCTAAATGGCATGCTGGAACCTTTTCTTGGTTTGGCCGAGCAGCCATTGTTAAAATGACTGTCCTCCCCAGGCTTCTCTACTTCATGCGCACTCTACCAATTAAATTACCACTTAGTATGTTCGCTAGTCTGCGCTCAATGCTCCTGAGATTCATCTGGGCACAAAAAAAGCCAATAATCAAATATGCAACTTTAATAAGAATAAAGGAGCATGGAGGGATGGGTTTGCCCAACTTTAGAGACTATCACTTGTCTTCCCATCTCGCGAGGGTTATTGACTGGCATTGCCATCAAGATTCTAAAGATTCTAAAGATTGGGTTAACTTAGAGAAAGTTCTCAATTCTATCCAGCTGCAATTTGCACCTTGGATACCATGGTCAGCATATCCAATTGACTTGAAACAACACCCCCTAACAGGAACCACTCTAAAATTGTTTCATGGGCTAAATAAAGAGAAGGTGATCTCTTCTACACCGGGATTGCTCACAATTCCACAATAAACCACTTTTAGCCAGGGACTGCTACAAACACGGTAGAATTAAGGACCTTCCCACCTTTAAGGAAGACAACAACCTACCCCAGATGCCTTTTTGGGCATACCTACAAATCCGTAGTTATCTTCACAGCAAAGGAAGATTGGAAAATGTTTCCAGGCCTTTGACGGAACTTGAGTCAGTGTGTCTCTCTGGAGAGAAGGTTGAAAGAACAACCTCCCTCATTTACGCTTGGTTACAAGAGGCTAAAAGACCAACAGATGACAGACTCAGGAAGAGGTGGTCCGAGACAATGCAGGTAAACATTTCATCCAAACAATGGAAAAATGCATATATCTTATCACATAAGTGTTCCATCAGCACTAAAATGCAGGAAACAGCATACAAATTAATGACTCATTGATATTTAACTCCAGCGAAACTGAATAAGTGGAACCCTCAGATATCGAATTTATGCTGGAGATGCACGGCAGACACCGGCTCCTTATTCCATATCTGGTGGCAGTGTCCCTTAATTGCTCCTTTTTGGGACAAAGTAAAAAAGCTAATTTCAGTGATTACAGCAACCACCTTGACACTTGACGCCGCTTGCTGCTTGCTGCACATTTCAGCATGGCCCCTAAAGAAATACAAGCACTCTCTTACAAAACATTTATTAAATGCTGCAAAATCACTTATTCCGATTCATTGGAACTCCACTAGGGTCCCATCGATAATAGATTGGATTCACAAAGTTGTAGAAATTTATGAAATGGAAGACACATTAGCACAGTCCAATGCACAAGTAGAAGGATTTCACAAAACATGGCAACCGTGGACGATTTTTAAATACTCGTCAGCCTATGCAGACTATACAGCTGGACACATTACCGGAACTGATATTGTATGAATAATTCATTAAATGTTATGAATCCTGATTGGTCAAGAAAGGATTGTCTATGTAGTCGAGTACCATTCCCTACTTTTTTACTTTTTCTGTTTTTTCTTTCTTTTACCTTACCCTTCCTTTTAACTTTTTTATGTTGAGATAGCACATAAGTCAGGAGACTGTATTTGCTAAACAACATTTCCTGAAATCTAGAATAAACATCTGGAGATATGCTAGCTATAGACTCAGAAGATTTGAAGAGGTAATGGTCTGACAGAGATATATAGTAGTAGTATAGTAGGTTTATCTTTGAGTGATGACTATTTTTGATGTTTATATGTTTCCTAAGCTACACGAAGCTTACTTATATATGGATAATATGATGTGAATGTTGCAAACCTGATTTGTACTGAACCTTATTATTTTCTCTAAATAAAAACTGTTATGTTAAAAAAAAAAAATTATCAATATCTATTACAGCAGTATTCTAACAACCTCAGATGTGTTAAACTATGCTCAGGTGGTTGTATGAATCTGAATGAACTAGAAAAGATAGCTCCTCTTCTATATTGAATTGAAGTTCTTCTTGACAAAGTCTCTGAATGCTTTTCTTAAATCCTGGTTCCTCAGACTGTAAATGAGAGGATTGAGGAGAGGAACGATCGCCGTGTAAAAAACAGACACCACTTTGTCACCAGGAAAATGTTTAGAACTTGGCTGAAAATAATTGAACATCAGTGAGCCATAAAATATAAACACCACAGTCAAGTGAGAGGAACACGTAGAGAAAACTTTACTTCTTGTACCCTTAATCTGCATTTTTAGGACAGTTTTGAATATATAAATATATGACAGGGAGGTCAGTACCAGAGACCCACCTCCAACGAATCCACCCACGAGAAAGATGAGCAGAACGTTGATGTTGATGTCACTGCAGGAGATCTGAAACAACTGAGGAAGATCACAGAAGAAACTTTCTATAATATCTGATCCACAAAATGTTAATCTTAATGCACACAGAGTATGAACTAAAGCAGTGGTAAGACCGAGACACCCAGCAATGGACGCCAACTGTTCACACACCTTCCAACAAATGATCTGTGTGTAATGTAACGGCTGACAAATGGCGGTATATCGATCATAGGACATGACAGTCAACAGTAAAAGCTCAGATGTGGCAAATAATAAAAAGAAGAAGACTTGAAATATACATTCTGTTATGGAAATCTTTCTCATCTTGGTGTGAAGGTCAAATAGCAATCTTGGGATGGTGACTGAAGAACAACAGAGGTCCAAACCGGCCAGGTTCCCAAGGAAGAAATACATAGGAACATGGAGACGAGAGTCGGTAACTATGAGGACCATGATCAGCAAATTCCAGATTAATGTCAGAAGGTAGATGAGAAGGAAGAAGAGAAATAGAGGAAGCTGGAGAGCTGGAAGGTCAGACAATCCAGAGAGGAAGAATCCATTCAAAACCGCCTGATTCCCCGTTGAAATATTTTTGCCCATTTTTATTTAGTAGAAATACATTATCGAGGACAAGGTGCCAAAAATATAAATATAAAAATAACCTTTTATTTCCTGCAGCTTACAGATTTTGATGGACAATCTCAGATATGAAGAGCCTTTATTTGAGAATGTACATTTAAAGTTATGCAGAAAACACACGATGGGTAACATTTTTCAACAAAAATCTCCAATACTGGCTATAGAAAAAAAAAAACAATATGGATTGGCTTTATCAGTTGTTCGTCACCCAAGACACAGAAAAAAAAATAGTGATTATTTTCCACATCAGAGACAAAAAAAAACAAACATTTTATTTTCAAGATATTTTATTGAGTTTTCAAGAAAAAACATACAAATCATTAGCGTTAAATGAGGGGTTACAAGTCAAACTTACGACAGTAGATATGAATATGTCACCGGTTTGTGACCTTACATTAATACCTTTATGGACCAAAATTCGTTCACTTAAACCATAGAACCCTGAGACTTGAGATGATTGGGAGAAGGGGAAGAAGGAGAGACCGTCTGCACCCCACCTGGGAACACACTGTGCCTGAACGGAGCACTCCAACTCGCCCCTAGCACCCCCTTAGTTAATGCTAAAGGTCTCTTGGCATCGAACCAGGAAATAAAGACCTACATCGTATGCTTCTCTTGGGAGCGAGACTCCCAGGGGTCCCTACAATGGTTTAAACTATAACAGGTAAAACATCGTCTTGATAAATCATCCTGATAAAAAACAAAAGAGAGGAAAGGAAAAAAGAAGAAATGAGAGGGGGGGGGGAGGGAGAGGAGAGAGTAGTCGGAAGCCAATCCACGGGAGGGGTCCCTCCAGACCCCGAGACAGCCAGACACTTCAAGGTTGAACCCCTGGAATCAAGGAAATGCCCATGAAATTAGCCCATGGTTCCCAAATAGCTTCAAATTTCTCTTTGGTGTTGTTCAGGGTACTAGCAAGCTTCTCTTGGGCCATGATCCATGAAATTTTGCGGATAGCCGCTTTGAAGGACACCTTGGGTTGTTTCCATGCCTTTGCCATAGATAGCTTAGCTCCCAGCAAAATGAAGTGTATCAATTTACGGGCCAGTTTGGGAGTCTTAGGTAAATGATCGTTTAATAGCGCTATGGCGGGGGTTCTCGGGATCTGAACTCCAGTGACTTTCTTAATCATGTGAAAAATCCTACTCCAGAAAGGCCTCAGACGTGGACATTCCCAAAAGATATGGGTCAAGGAGCCCCTGAGTAAACAACCCCTAAAACACCTGGGGTCCGTGGAGGGGAACATTTTGACCAGTCTCTCCGGTGGAAGGTACCATCTTGTGATGACCTTTACGCTGGACTCAACCAGTGAGATGTTCAAAATGCTCTTGTATGCCCTACTAAAAGTGACCCTCCACTTCTCTAGGTCCCACTCCAAGGACAAGTCTGACTCCCAAGCTGACATGTATGGGGTCTTGGCGGTTTGATTAGAGAGTGACTGGTAGATGATGGAGATTCCACCCCTCTGCTCTGTAGACTGACCGCACCATATTTCATAAGGGTTGAATGAGTGGTTTGAAGGTTTGTCTTTTCCCATATGAGTGAGGAAGTGTCTGATCTGCTGAAAATGAAAGTTCTCAGAGCTAGGCATCTCCAGCTGACTCACACAGAAGGCCCTGGTGATAGGCCCAATTGATGTGAAGTAGTGTCCAATCCGGTACATCCCCTTGTTCAACCACCATCGGAATGCTTTAATGTCAGTTCCCGGGGGAAAGTCAGGGTTATTGAAGATGTGAGCCAGTGGTTGTCTGGAGGAAGTTATGGTTTGAAGGTTTCTTAGAGAATCCCATAATTGAAAGGATTGCGAGAGGATAGGGGATAAAATGGGGGGACGTTTTTTGGGGGGGACCCACAAAAGAAAATCAATAGTGAAAGAAGGAACTGCCTGTCTCTCAATCTGTATCCAATCTGGTCTCTCCGCCTTCGCGTATACCGTCGAGATCTGGGCTAGCCTGGCTGATTGGTAGTACCAAAATAGCTGCGGAAGGCTTAATCCCCCTTGTGGTCTATTTAAGTATAATGTACTCTGTTGAAGTCTGTACCCCTTCCCTCCCCAAATGAATTTTATAATTTTCCTTTGGAACGATTTCAAGTGCTCTTTGTTGAAGGTTGATTGAAATGGCTCTAAAGAGGTAGAGGATTTTGGGGAGCAAAGTCATCTTGACTGCATGAATCCTCCCTAACCAGGATAAACCCAACCCCCCTTAGCCCATTTGGATAAGTCTGCCTCCAGTTTGCAGTATGTGTGAGGGAAGTTGGTTGCATAAAGGAGTTCTGTTTTAGCTGTGAGCCTTATCCCCAAATAATCAATGTATGAGTCACTCCATTTGAATTCAAAGGCACTCTGCAGGGATGCCAGTATAGATGGGTTAAGGGAGATGTTCAAGGCTGAAGATTTGGCATAATTGACCTTCAGCCCAGAAACCTTCGAGAACTCTTTCAGGAGCTTGCAAAGGTTTGGAAGGGAGGTGGCTGGGGACGTGATAAAAAGGAGCATATCGTCCGCAAACAACCCACATTTGTGGATCTGGTCACCACAGGCAACCCCTTGAATGTTGGGATCTACTCTTATTGCTATTGCTAACGTTTCGATCGCAATAGCAAAAAATAGGGGGGAAAGTAGGCATCCCTGCCTAGTGCCTCTCGCAATGGTTAGGGGTTTAGAGTATTGACCTTGTAAACGAATCACCGCTTGAGGGGAGGAGTATAGTGATTTTAGGGTCCCTAAAAAGTTGGGTCCAAAGCCCCACTTCTCCAATATGGAGAAAAGATAAGGCCATTCGATCGAGTCGAAAGCTTTGTGGAGATCCAGCGAGAGGATCATACCTTCTTGTTTCGGCCCCCCTTCCCAGTTAGATTGTAGAATGGATACGATATCTATTGCTCTCCTGATTTGGTCGGGTCCTTGCCTACCGGGTATAAAACAGACCTGATCCTTGTGTACATAGAGATTGATGAAAGAGGAAAGGCGGTTGGCTAGAATTTTAGTAAGAATTTTGAGGTCATTGTTAATTAAAGATATGGGCCTGTAGTTCTCAACTTCCTCATGGTTTTTGTTGGGTTTGGGGATCACTGAGATGAATGCTGTGTTTAGTTGGGTTTCCAGGGGGGATCCTGTCTTTTTAGAATTAAAGAACTTCTCCAGGTACGGGGCTAGGATAGCGCTATATTCCGTATAGTAGGGGACTGAGAGGCCGTCTGGCCCTGGGGCAGAGCCGGATTTAAGACCTTTAATTACCTCCCTAATTTCAGCCTCCGTGATGGGAGCTTCCATTAAGTCTCTACATTCTCTGGAGAGTGAGGGAAGTTGTAGATTCAGTAGGAACTCATTAACTAAGGGGCAATTGGGGTGGGTTGTAGAGAGTAGCATGAAAATCGTGGAAAGCAGACATAATACTGATCGGATTTGCTGTTGGAGGTTGACCTGCTATCCTCAATTTGGGGAAGAAGAGAGAACAAAATTTAGGTGAGAGTTTAGATGCCAACATTGAGCCGAATCTATCCTTGTGGCAGTAAAATTTGGCTCCACACCATCTAAGATTTTTCTCTGCTTTAGCCGTTAAAGCGAGATTCAGCTCAAGTCTGGTGGCGTCAAGTTTACTTAAAAGGGTCCTGGACGGGTGTTTTTTATGTTCCGCTTTTAGTTGGAGGAAGGATTTTTCGAGTCTTTGAATGTCGATCAATCGCTCCTTCTTAAATTTGGTCGCTAATCTGATTATAACTCCTCGAATAGTTGCCTTGTGGGCTGCCAACAGGGTTTCGGGGGAGATGTTCTACACATCATTTAAGAGGAATTATTCTTTGATAGATTTAGCTATTTCCTGAACCAGGCTAGGGTCAGCTAAAAGGGATTCGTTTAGTCGCCAAAAGAAACCTCCTCGCCCAGACAGAACATTTCTCAGGGTAAGGAGAACCAATGAATGATCAGACCATGCAGTGTCTAGGGCTGTCTGGGTGAGGATGTGATAAATTCTAGCGTACGACTGCTGGGGAGCGGAAAAGTGCGTGTAGTCCCTTTTGTTGGGGTTCATTTCCCTCCATGCGTCTACCAGGCCCTGTGAGTGGACCATTTTGGCGATCCTCATGCTAAGTTTTGTGGGGCGTGTGAGTTGGTCTTTAGGGGGCTTGGTTTTGTCTAGACCCTGATCAAACGCAACATTTGAGTCCCCTCCCAGGATAACTTTGCCAGGAGCGGTTCCAAAGTGGAGAACAGGTCCTGGAAGAATAACGCTTGGCCCTTGTTTGGGGCGTAGTATGAGACGAAAGAATATAAAATGCCTTCCAGGGTACCCTTCACCAAAATGAATCTGCCCTCTGGATCCCTGAAGTCAGAGAGATGTGAAAATTTGCAATTTTTGGAGAAGAGAATAGCCACCCCCTTCGTCTTATTAGGGGCGTTCGCTAAATAAAATGTTGGAAAGTGTGCATGTAGGAACTTGGGGGTGTACCGGGTGTGGAAGTGCGTCTCCTGCAGGAGCACCACATCAATTCTCAGTGATTTATAATGATCCAGAGCTAGTCTCCTTTTCCTAGGAGAGTTTAGGCCCTGGACGTTATGGGAACCTATCTTGAGGTCATTACCCTTCACATTCCAGTCAGCCATAGGAGCAGAGGGGATAGAAGCTAGTGATCACGCAGTCACTTACCCTTGGGAGTCTTCTCATACTGGATTTAGGCCAGGTTGTACGGAGTAGTCCCAGGACCAACTCTGGGGCTTGGGGGGAAACCCCCCCCCCCGGATGGCTAGAAGAAAGAAAAGGTATGAGATGGGGAAGAAAAATATAAGAGACTTAATGAAAAATAAAGACACAAACAAAGACATGGGTACCATGAAAATACCCTTCGGGTTATGCGAATCAGGATCCGCTATAGCCCCAGTGAAGCACTTCAGACCGCCCTGTGGGGCGTCTGAAGTTCCGACACCAAAAGACACCAAAGGTTCTTTGGAATCGAGTGGAGGCACAAGGGTTCCACCCCGGACCCTTGTTATGTCAAATTTGAACCATAAAAAAACACACAATAATGGTAAACAGAATAACTGTAGTGTCAGCCCTATTTACGGGGCTCTAAACGCCTGAAACAACATTCAACCCAGGCAGGAACATATAATCAAGAACCAGAGAATCCCGCCCCCTTCTCATCCTCAGAAGTGCCCCCGCCCCCTATCTGACTGTGTGAGGGAAAATTCCTGGGGGTCCCCTGAAAATGAGAGAGGCCTTAATGGCCTAGCGAACAGGACCTCCTTCTGAAAGTGGGGAAAATATATGGGTATCTCAGACAAACCGAGACTTCTAACTGAACTAAGAAATGACCCAGCATAATTAACATTGGAATTCTAGTCCTGTATTCTGAACTTTATGTTTGAGGAACCGTGGTCTTCATGGAGGAGCATATTCTCTGTAGAAGTCTTCTTCCTCTGGGAAGGTTGCAAGCTAAGTTAGCTGGTTCTTGCAGGAAGCAGGTTGAAGAAAAGGGAAGTAAGTGAATGTTTCAGTCCTCCTTTATCGAAATAATTTTGCTAATGTGGAAAATGGGTTACAAAACAGTGAAACTCGATGAGAATCTAGATGTGGGGTTTTCCATGTCCATAAGACGTGAGAGGGTTTGGAGCACCTGCTCCATCAACTTGGGGGGAAAACTGGCCCAAAGATGTCTCTACAGAGACTGAAGGAAAGTGATGAGTAAGGCGATCCTTAGGGTGGTTTCCCATCCTTGCTCTTCTTGGAAGGGCCCTTCATCCAGAGTGGAGAAACGGGGATGCCTGGAGGAGGGCGTTTAGTGGAGCCAGAGGAAGCAGACGAAAAGTCCATTGGTGCCTCATGGGAAATCAGCCTGAGGGCGAGAAACAGTCTTTCACCTTCCTGGAGGCTAGCGAATGAGTGGGTCTTGCCCTGGATGGCAAACTTTACAGCAAAGGGGAAGGTCCAGCGGTATTTGATATCCCGTTGAGAGAGGACCGTGAGGAGGGGTTTTAGCGTCCTGTGTCTTTGAATAGTTGTAGGGGCGAGGTCAGCAAAAATCTGGATCTGGTGACCCTGGTGTTGCAGCTTAGGATTTTGACGAGATTGACGCATGACCTCTTCCTTTACTGCATAGAAGTGCGGCTTGACAATTATGTCCCTTGGGGAGCCATCTTGTCTGGGGGGACCAAGAGACCTGTCTGCTCTGTCAAGTTCAAGACGTTGGGGGGGTATGTTAAGAATAAGGGCTGCAATAATGTCCTAAACCGTGGAGGGGATGTCCGAAAAAGTTTCCGGGAGGCCTCTAATCCAAAAGTTATACCTCCTAGACCAGTTTTCGAGTTCGTCGATCCTAGAGAGGGCGACATCTAATTGTTCTTGAATGGTCATGAGGTGTGCTGCGTTTTGGTTGGTTCTAGCGGTTGTGCATTCCACTTTATCCTCAATGGCTTCAATTCTGGCGCCTAAATTGGACAGGTCCGCTTTAATAGTGTTGGTAATCTGTTTTGCTGTATTAGCCAGTCCTTTCTCTAAAAGGGATGAGAATTTATCAAACATGTCTTCCTGCATGGCTGTGAGGTCAGTTACTGAGAAGCCTGATTGCTGGATGGCTGGAGGTGGAAGTTGGGCCTGTGCAGGGAGGGCCTGTGAGTACATCTCCTGTTGTGAGAGGCTCAGCGTCTCAGTGGGGGCCTTTGCTGTGGCCTGGGGCTTTGTGTGGCCTTGCTGGGGTAAATGGGGCGTTTGGGGGGGTCCCTGTGCTGCCTGTGCGTAGGTCAGGGTCGGAGGAGAGAGTACTGGCCTGTTCTCCTGTATCCTGGAGTGGATGCCTGCCTGTTGCAGCGGCCCGTCCGTGCTGGCGGCCATCTTGGGACTCCCGTCCGCGCCTGCCGAAGCAAATTGGGGGCCGAGATCGAGTCTCGCAGGGGGCCCCGACATCTCCTTCCAGTTCCCCAGATGTTCCGCTACTCGGGTGGGGTGCTGTGACGCCCGTTTGTGGGCTGAGGTGGCTGATGTGCAGCTCGGCGGCCCGGGGTGGAGCGGAGCTCCTGGCTCAGGCAGCCATGTTGAAGCTCTCGTGCATGCGCCAAAAACAAACATTTTAAGTGATTCTAGAAATGATATAGTTATTTTAAAGCAACTCAGAGAGTCCAGCCTGTAGATTAAGGTCCACAAGATAGGCACTCTAATTTTTATATGAGACAATTGTTCTGTCTATGAGATTAGTATACAGTGCCTTGAAAAAAGTATTCATACCCCTTGAAATTTCCCACATTTTCTCATGTTACAACCAAAAACGTAAATGTATTTTATTGGGATTTTATGTGATAGACCAACACAAAGTGGCACATAAATGTGAAGTGGAAGGAAAATGATAAATGATACAAATAAATATATGAAAAGCATGGGGGGGCATTTGTATGGCGCCCCCCGGAGTCAATACTTTGTAGAACCCCCTTTCTCTACAAGTCTTTTTGGGGGTGTCTCTACCAGCTTTGCACATCTAGAGAGGACATTTCTGCCCATTCTTCTTTGTAAAATATCTCAAGCTCTGTCAGATTGGATGGAGAGCGTCTGTGAACAGCAATTTTCAAGTCTTGCCACAGATTCTCAATGTGATTTAGGTCTGGACTGTGACTGGGCCATTCTAACACATGAATATGCTTTGATCTAAACCGTTCCATTGTAGCTCTGGCTGGATGTTTTGGGTCGTTGTCCTGCTGAAAGGTGAACCTCCGCCCCAGTCTCAAGTCTTTTGTAGACTCTAACAGGTTTTCTTCTAAGATTGTCCTGTATTTGTCTCCATCCATCTTCCTATCAACTCTGACCAGCTTCCCTGTCCCTGCTGAAGAAAAGCATCCCCACCACATGATGCTGCCACCACCATGTTTCACGGTGGGGATGGTGTGTTCAGGGTGATGTGCAGTGTTAGTTTTCCCCCACACATAGCATCTCACAAACTACAAACAGGACTTCTTATGACTTTCTTTCACCAATGTCTTTCTTCTTGTCACTCTTCCATAAAGGGCAGATTTGTGGAGAACACGACTAATAGTCACTAATAGGTGAGATTCTCCCACCTGAGCTGTGGATCTCTGCAGCTCCTCCAGAGTTACCATGGACCTCTTGGCTCTTCTCAGATGAATGCTCTCCTTGCTCGGCCAGTCAGTTTAGGTGGACGGCCATGTCTTGGTAGGTTTGCAGTTGTGCCATACTCTTTCCATTTTCTGATGATGGATTGAACAGAGCTCCGTGAGATGTTCAAAGCTTGGGAGATTTTTTAATAGCCTAACCCTGCTTTATATTTCTCCACAACTTTATCCCTGACCTGTCTGGTGTGTTCCTTCATCTTCATGGTTCTCTAACAAAACCTAACAAACCTCTGAGGGCTTCACAGAACAGCTGTATTTATACTGAGATTAAATTACACACAGGTGGACTCTATTTACTAATTAGGTGACTTCTGAAGGCGATTGGTTCCAGTTAGGGGTATAAGAGTAAAGGGGGCTGAATACAAATGCCCCCCCACACACTTTTCACATATTTATTTGTATCATTTATCATTTTCCTGCCACTTCACAATTATGTGCCACTTTGTGTTGGTCTATCACATAAAATCCCAATAAAATACATTTACGTTTTTGGGTGTAACATGACAAAATGTGGGAAATTTCAAGGGGTGTGAATACTTTTTCAAGGCACTGTATTTATTTTTTTTGCTCATTCTATGTAAAACCCATTGGCTGCAATAAAAGAGAGATCCAATTACAACAAATTGAAATAAAATGTATCTTATGCCTGTAAACCATTTTAATATACTGTAGTTTCCCCCCACAAAGATATAAAAATATAAAAAACAAACACTTAACTGTATTGTATAAGCATATTAAACAACTCATATAACACATTGGAAATGTTCATTTAAAAAGTGATGTGAAATTAAACGTATGAAGAAAACAGTTTTGCTATACGGGCTACAAATCCAGACATATATACATTTTTGTATTTGCCGAAATCTGCCTCATAATAAAGGGAAGAACTTGGAATACCTGTAAAGCAAATGAAGAAAGAAATACACACATACGTATGGCCGGACTGGTAGAATGTTGAAAATCTTCTTATATTTCTTCATTTTCTTGTCTCGTGATTCCAATGCAGAGATAAATAGTGATGGGAAGAGGGTGGTGGGAGACTTACCTGGCAGGATCCGTTAACTGGCACCAGATTCAATATAAAGAAAATTAGATGAATAAAGGTACATGAACGATATAGAAAATCCATGTAACATTTTGTGTCACAATACAGTCATATGAGCCTCACATCCATATATTTATATAATACAGAAGACACCCCCCGGAGCACACAGGGGGGTTCATTGGCTCTGTGCTCTTCTGAGATTAATCTAAACCAGGGCTCCTCTGTGAAAGGAATCTCTACAGAAAAAGAATCATCATCCAAATTAATTTCTTCCTCGGTGACACCCAAGACGTAAATCTCTTACATAACAATCAGCAAAATACCTGATGTTTGTTTTTTTTCACACTGCGTTATTTTTATTTTTTTAACCAAAGTTTTATTGGATTTTTCACATATACAACATAATGCCCTGAAAGGGGCATGAGAACAATAAAGTATAACATTAGTAGCTCACTAATCACAATCATGACAACATATAATATCAAACTAGAGGGTAGTTGAAGCAGACGAGCAAAGGTACAGAGAGTAGAGTTAGTAGAATTAGTAATGCCGGTTGGTGAAATGTGGTGCCCTAAGGGTAGGCCAATCGTGATATCGTCCAGGGTCAGAGAAGAGTGGAGGGACATTGTGGGACTCAATATGGTTGGTAATTTACATGCCAGTAATGTGAGTTAGGAGAGTAGAGGTGACATCTATGCAAAGTTAGAAGGCCACACCCAGGGGAGGCACTTTAAAGGAAGGAGACATGCACAAAATTATGACTGTTATCAAATATTTAGACTCAGTGTAAGACTGTGTAGCATCTGGTTCAGCTCCAGATTGGGAGGGTCATGTCCACAAGTATGATGAGGCCAGTTCATGGTAGAGGGTTACTTCTTTGATCTTGAAGCCAAGGTTCCCATTGGGTGAAGAATTTGGTCGTCAATAGATGTGCTTTGGTGAACATATATTCCATGTGACATTGGTCGTTGAGTGAAGAAATTACTAATTGGATGGTGGGTGGGTTAGGATTTTTCCAGTTGCAGGCAATTGAGAGCCTTGCCGCTATCAAGATATGGGTAAGTATTGACCGTAGTGTGGTTGGCCATTCGGTTAACCCTATCCCTAGCATGGCCAACTGTAGTGTTAGATGAGCCTTAACGCCTGTGATTGAGCATAGGAGGCTGGTTACGTCTTTCCAGAATCATTGAAGAGCAGAACAAGTCCACCGTATGTGGACCAGGGATCCATCTGTGTTGCAGTTCCTCCAACAGTTAGGGGATGTTAGGGGAAAAATGGCTGCCAGTTTGGTTGGAGTACAGTACCAGAGGTGGTAGAGCTTCATAATTGTTTCCCAGTGGGAGACGTTCCTGGAATAGGTACGGGTGCTGTTGAGAGAACTGTACCACACCTCCTCTTGTGTGGAAAAATGTAGTACTTGTTCCCATAGCTGTGGATTTACCCTCAGAGTGAGGAGTGGTAAGCAGTGAGTACATAAAAGACAGGCCTTTGGTGCGGGGTTGTCGTGTGGCATAATATTCCAACATTTCTTTGGTAGTTTGTTCATGCCTTATTTTATTAACCTCTTGACATCCGCGATATAGCGCGGACCTGAACTTCTGGGAGGCCGTCATATGACGGCCTCCCCTTTGCACGCTCCCCGCGCGCCCCTCTGCAGGGCGTGCGTGGCGCGCGCTGTGATCACCGAGTCACCAAGACTCGGGTGATCACAGATCCGAGTAATGGACCGATCCCGGCCCCTTACCACGTGATCAGCTGTCAGCCAATGACAGCTGATCACGTGTGTAAACAAAAGCTTGGTAATTTTTTTCTTTTTTTCTCCTCACGCTGACAACGCGAGGAGAAAAAAAAGCCAATCACCGGCTCATCTGCAAAGGACATCGGTCATGAAGAGGAAGGAGGCACATCTGCCTAATCTGTGCCAATCGGTATCCCCTGCCATTGCCACCTGCCAGTGCCCACAGTGCCCACCAGTGCCAACTATCAATGCCCATGAGTGCCACCTATCATTGCCCACAAGTGCCACCTCTCAATGCCCACCAGTGGTGCCAATCAGTGCCTCATCAGTGCCACCTAGCAGTGCTGCCTATCAGTGTAACCTACCAGTAACGCCTATCAGTGCCCATCAATGCAGGCAATTGGTGCCCATCAGTGCAGCCTCACCAACGTACATCAATATATTTATATATATATATATATATATATATATATATTTTTTTTTTTTTTTTTTGGTATTTTTAATTTTTTTAACAAAAAATAAAAACTGCAGAGGTGATCAAATACCACCAAAAGAAAGCTCTATTTGTGGGAAAAAAATGATAAAAATTTCATTTTTATCATTTCTTATTGTCAAAGTGCGTCAGTGCTGAAAGCTGAAAATTGGTCTGGGCAGGAGGGGGGTTTAAGTGCCCGGTAAGCAAGTGGTTAATAAATGTTTTTCCAAATGAAAAAGTTTTAAATGGAAAGTTGTGACGTTGAAGTGAAGACAATAGGCCAAAATAACAAAAAAAAAGCTCAAAATAAAGCATTGTGATGTTGGCACTTCAAACGCCTTCCATTAAAAGTGAGGAATTATGGCGCTTTAAACTGGTGTGAGTTATTCTTCATTTTTGTTTAAATGGTTAAAAAAGTAAAGTTTCCCTGAATAATAGATTATTCAAATAAATCTAAATTATGTATGACGTGCACCTCAAAAATACTTTTTGAGGTGCACGTATAGTAAAGGTGCATAATGGATAATATTATAAAAACTTTAGTCATACCGATCTTTGCACAAAAAAATAATAATAATATGTGTTTTTTTATAAAAAGAAGGTTTTTATGTTACCTGATTAAGTAAAATAAAAAAAAAATGAAATTGGACAACCCAATAATCATTCCTAAACATATGCACTGTTATTGTACTAATGACACTGGCAGGGAAGGGGTTAACATCAGGGGGTGATCAAGGGGTTAAACGTGTTCCCTGTTCGTGTGTTCTAACTGTATGGGGGGGCTGTGTGAGTGAGGAAACACACAGATCCGTTTTCCTGCATAGCAGAAAGATGGGATCTGTGTGATCTCCCCCGTCAGAATGGAGGTCTGCCTTGTTTACACAGGAAGATCCCCGTTCTGTCACTGCGGGGAACGATCGTGGGTGGCCGGCGGACATTGAGTCCGCCGGACCCGCTGATTGGCTGCCTCGCACGTCCACAAAAGCGAGTTCCCGCACCAGCATACAGCTACGGAGATTCGTGGGAATGAGCCACCTTGCCGCAGTATAATGACGGCGGCTGGTCGGGAAGCGGTTAAAAGGAAGTACTTGTGAAATGAATATTTCAGGGCAAAGATAACCTCATTTTTAAAGCTGCTCTTCACCTGAGACTAACATTACTACAGCAAAAAATATTTCTGGAAATTTGAATCAAGGGTACTTATAAATACTAGATCTCAAACACGGTAGCGGCTCTCTAGATCTCATGAATTCCATAAATACACCACTATAAATAAATAAGAAAATGACCTAGGGAACACCTTACCTAACGCAGCCAGGCATACAGCAATAAAAGAGACCTATAAAGCAACCCTATGCACCAACCATTGGCAACTACAGTGGAACCTCGGATTGCGAGTAACGTGGTTAACAAGCGTTACGCAATACGAGCACTGTATTTTTAAAAATCGTAACTCGGTTTGCGAGTGTTGTCTCGTGAAACGAATATGATTCAGGCCAAATAGGTGTGCAGTACCTCTTTTGGCCTAAGGATGGGGGGGGCGCCGAAGCCGAGCAGAGCCGAACGTCCCGTTCGGAAATGCACGGAAAGGCCCGAGTACGGCTGACCTCGGCAAATCTCGGGTAGGAATGGGAAAACTAGCTTTGACAAGCATACTCCTGGAACGGCTCTCTAGATCTCATGAATTCCATAAATACACCACTATAAATCTGAGGTTCCACTGTATATCATAAAACACTTCGTAGATGGTACTTACCGCCATACAAGCTTTCCAAAATATACCCTAACACCTCATCGGCTTGTTGGCGACAATGCGGCTCAACTCTACTTCCTCCTCTCCTCTTCCTTTCTCCATTGGGGTCCCCCAAGGTTCTGTTCTTGGACCTCTCCTTTTCTCTATCTACACCACCTCCCTGGGTGGTATTTGTATTGGCTACCCTCAAGTTATAAAGCGCTATGTAAACTGTTGGCACTATATAAATCCTGTATAATAATAATAATAAATTGGATCCCTCATCTACATATTGTAGTTTTGCCCATCTCTCACTTCTTACTGGAACCAAATCTTTAAACTGATCTCTGAATTTACACCTCCACCCAGGCCTGTCGCGACAGGACAGGCAAAACAAGCAATTGCTTGGGGCCCCGAGCTGGCCTGGGGCCCCAGCCGCGCCGCCGGCCGCCGCTTCATATAGGCTGCAGCCTGTAGCGTTGCCGAGCTCCTGCCTTCTTCCTGCAGTCCGCGCGGTACAGGAGATTCAGTTTCCTGTTCCCGGCCGGACTGACAGGAAGTGCACACACTGAGTGCTCACTTTCCTTTCAGTCCGGCCGGGAACAGAAAACTGAATCTCCTGCCGCACGGTACTTGGTAGGGAGGGGGGTTAAAAAGAACACGGGGGGAGTAGTAAGGGGGGGAGGCAGTCATCAAGACCCATTTAGTAATAAAAATATGGTAGCTTGCTGACTATAATAAAAACAATTACCAGAGTTTTCTTTACATTTTCTTCTTTCTTTACCATCCCATTTCCATCTTATTGCTTCTTTTTTGAATCAATGGTACAGTGGTGTTTTTTTGCAAATGTTCAATTGTTGAAAATGTTCAAAATTTATGCACATTATATGCAACAGCAGTATTTGCGCTGTAAACCTTTTTTATTTATATAAACTGTTGGTGAACTTAAACTGTATCGCTATGCTGTGATTCCTGTAGGCTTTGTGTGCGGGGGGGGGCCTCCATGTCCATTTTTCTTGGGGCCCCCAAATTCCTTCAAACGGCCCTGCCTCCACCTGTCCTCTCTAATGAAACTTAGCTATTTTACACTTAAGGGTCTTAGGGTCCTAAGCATCTCAGAACCCTTGTTATTCATATCCTCTTGTCAGCCAAATTAAACATCACAAGAAACTGCAAATCTCTTACAACTCCTGACCTATCTGATGTAATCTCTGATCTCCATCTAATTTGTTCTCTGGAGCCTCTCTATGCTCTAACAAATAATACATTTCAAAGGTTTGCTTCCTCATGGACCCCTTGACTGTCACATAAATATTATACTGGACCTTGACTAAGCGAGCGCCCAAAATATATCCTACCCATTAGTCTACAACCTATATTCCTTGCCGTATAGCTTAATATTCTCCACATATGAATCTATCAGCAAATACTGTATGTCATGCTCACGTTTTACCTGTTTTACTTGGACTATCTTATTCAATGCTCACCGACTTACCCGTTTAATTTGGTCAGAACTATAGGAACTGAAATCAGGCAATAGGCAGAGGTAGAAGGATGGAATACCTTCTACTCGGAATCATGGTACCTTCTCCCACCTTGAGGAGATATGTCTATCCCTTGATCTTTCCCACTACCGTAAGCCCCTCTAACCATTGAGAGAGATTATGAGGGGGCTTAACACTCAGAGCTATCGAGGCCTAGCATATCCCCTCATCATATATATATATATATATAGGTCCTTTTCTTCTTACTTCATAGGCCAACCGCAATTTAACTTGCCAACTGTCAATACATATACTGTATGTTTTGTTGTTGTGTTTCACTTTTGTCTTTTTTCAAAAATTCAATAAACATGATTGAAACAAATAGAAAGGAGAAAGGAAAGGAAAGGAAAGGAAAGGAAAGGAAAGGAAAGGAAAGGAAAGGAAAAAAGGAGAGGAGAGGAAAGGAAAGGAAAGGAAAGGAAAGGAAAGGAAAGGAAAGGAAAGGAAAAAAGGAGAGGAGAGGAAAGGAAAGGAAATGTGCACAAATGTATGTGCACTTTTTTTAAATGAATTTATATGTGATTTTTTCATAAATACACCCCATAGTTTGCTCCCGCTCCACTCTATGAGAGTGCCGTCATTGGAGCGCACCGACCTTGTGGGGTATGTACAGAAGATTTAGAACTTTAAACAAGCACTTGTTATAACCCCTCAGTGCTCTCCTGAATGAACATGTTTCTAGGGTGTGCTTCCCTCATCAGAACATCACTGGCCCCGTGTGTCGGCACATCGTGGTCAGGTCTTCATTTTCCAGTATAGAAGTTTATAAAGTGTATTTCCCGTTGATGACACAATGAACACATTAACACGCCGTGTTTCTGTTTTCTCATTATCTGGAATGTAATGGAAACCATTAGAGGATCCTCTGGAGTCACCAACAACCACCTTTAATTCATTTAATTATTCTCCGAGGTTCCGAGCCGGTGCTTTGATGTCACTCTTCTGGGATTCTCTCTAATTATATACTTTTAATTATTACCAAGATAAAGATTTAATTTAGTGATCACCATGAGAGTTCCCGTTAGTGTAGCCATTTTAAGGCATTATTGATAACAATCTGTGAATGTGAAGTGAACATAGCAGATTGAAAAAACAAACAATGACCTCTCATTCACATCTGCCACCACTCCCATCACCCAACCCACTCATTGGGGTTGATTTACTAAAGGCAAATGGACTTTGAACTTTGTAAAGTGCAGTTGCACCCTTGCAAGAGCAGTTGCTCCAGAGCTTAATAAATGAGGTAAGGCTTCACATTGCAAAGAGTACCCAATCACATCCAAGCAAAAATGCTGTTTTTTTTAATTGTCCTTACACATGATTGGGTACTCTTTTCAAAGTGAAGGTTTAACTCATTTATTAAGCTCTTTATTATCCAGTCTTTATAGACCTTGCTTTGTGGACTGGTCCAAATCATTTGGTGGAGGGGGGATTATGGAAGACAAAGCCAGAGAAAATTCCCAGATCAACTCCACCAACCAGTCTGCTTACCAGCCAAATGAACCTGCCCAACATTCTGCATTAAAAACAGGGGTTTAGTTAGCGCACATTTGCAAACACATGCGTAAGCTGCAAGGCCTCTTCATGGCACCCTGTGTATTGTCTGCAATCCTAACACTACTAAATTTATAAGGATCTCCACAGTGGGCGCACATGCATTCTAATGGATAGATCAGGGGCAGGAGGGCCTGGATGTTTCCCAGTCCTCCTTAAAGGCACAGGGGGGCACATTGGACCTCCCACCACATAGCACAATGGCAGCAAAGGTGCCAAGTGTGTCCCCAGACCAAAATTTACATCAGTAACTAAGAGATGGCACCTGCCTCCACCCAGTGGCGTCAGAAGGGGGGGCTGAGGGGGGCTGGAGCCCCAAAAAGCCCCGGGTCTCGGGCATGCACAGTTCTGTTATTAGCCCCAAGCGTCGCCGCTGAACAGGGACTGATCTGACCCCGAGTGTGGCTGAGTGACATAGCAGGTCCTGCCTTCTGGAACCTGCAGCGCCTATGGTGGACATCCCACTGGTCCAATGCTGGGACCGTAGGACGTGTGACATCCATCATAGGCACTGCAGGCTCCAGAAGGCAGGAATTACAATGCGGTTGCCGCGCCACTGTGAGAAGATCCCCATTCGGCGATTGTCCTGTCATGGCTCTGGCTGCCTGGAGTGCCTGCTGTCTACTCTACTGTGATGGGCGCATCACACACTACGGATGAGCTGCAGAAGAAGGTCACGTCACCTGAAGTCTGGTTAGGTAGGTCAGTGCGTGTCAATGTGGGTTAGTGTGTGTCAGGTAGGTCAGTGTAAGTCAGGTAGGTCAGTGTGTGTCAGGTAGATCAGTGTATGTCAGTGTATGTCATGTATGTCAGGTAGGTCAGTGTGTGTCAGGTAGGTCAGTGTATGTCAGGTAGGTCAGTGTGAGTCAGTGTATGTCAGGCAGGTCAGTGTGAGTCAGTGTATGTCAGGAAGGTCAGTGTGAGTCAGTGTATATCAGGTAGGTCAGTGTGGGTCAGTGTATGTCAGGTAGGTCAGTGCATGTCAGGTAGGTCAGTGTGGGTCAGTGTATGTCAAGTAGGTCAGTGTATGTCTTGTATGTCAGGTAGGTGAGTGTAATGGTCAGTGTATGTCAGGTAGTTCAGTGTGTGTCAGGTAGGTCAGTGTATGTCAGGTAGGTCAGTGGGGGTCAATGTATATCAGGTAGGTCAGTGTAGGTCAATGTATGTCAGGTAGGTCAGTGCATGTCAGGTAGGTCAGTGTGGGTCAGTGTATGTCAGGTAGGTCAGTGTATGTCGTGTATGTCAGGTAGGTCAGTGTATGTCATGCATGTCAGGTAGGTCAGTGTATGTCGTGTATGTCAGGTAGGTCAGTGTATGTCGTGTATGTCAGGTAGGTGAGTGTAATGGTCAGTGTATGTCAGGTAGGTCAGTGTGCATCAGGTAGGTCAGTGCGCGTCAGGTAGGTAACTGCCCCACCCCCCCGGTGCCAGGCTCAGACTTCGGGCTGAAGCCCCTGGTCTTTTTGCCACCTAGCAACGCCCCTGCCCCCACCTATAACTGCCCTTCACAGCAAGGAGCACATGGAAGGGCAAATGCATGAAAGACAAAACCAGAGAAAATTCTCAGCTCAACTCACCAACCAGTCTTAGCTTCTGGAAGGATGGTCAAACATTCCCATAGACACACTCCTAAACCTTGTGGACGGCCTTCCCAGAACAGTTGAAGCTCCTATAGTTGCAAAGGGCGGAGCCAACTCAATATTGAACCCTACGGACTAAGACTGGGATGCCATTAAAGTTCATGTGCGTGTAAAGGCAGGCGTCCCAATACTTTTGACAATATAGTGTATGGTTGGTAGTCTTACAATAAGATGAGTGACTCCATAATGTACAAAACCAGATGAGTCCCCCAAACTTTACTCTTATGCCGCGTACATATGATCGGACTTTCCGACAACAAAGTTTTGTTGGCTGACAATTTGAGAACCTGCTAAGGAATGTTTGTTGGCGCAAATTCCGACAGCAAATGTTCAATGAAGCATACACATGGTTGGACTTTCCAATAACAAGCTCACATCGAACATTTCCCGTCGGAAAGTCTGATGGTGCGTACGCGGCATTAGAAGCAGCTGACTAAACTACAGGTTTAGTTTAGGTGAATTTTATGCTTTATTGTGGAGGATCTTCTTTAAACCATCTTGGAAAGCTTTTCTGATATCCTGGTTCCTCAGACTGTAAATCAGAGGGTTGAGGAGTGGAAGGATCATGGTGTAAAACACGGACACGACTTTGTTACCGGCAAACCGATGGCTTTCATTCAGCTGAAAATAATTAAAAAATACAGAACCGTAAAATATACACATCACTGTGAGATGAGGGGTACACGTAGAGAAGACTTTACTCCTACCACCCTCGACTTTAATTTTTAGGACCGTTTTGAATATATAGACATAGGACAGGAAGGTCAGTGCTAGAGAGACAATAGTAATGGAGCCACCAAAAATAAAGAGCAGAAGAACGTTGATGTAGATGTCACTGCAGGAAATCTGAAGCAACTGGGGAAGGTCACAGAAGAAGCTTTCTATAATATCCGATCCACAAAACGTTAAATGGAAGGTATTAAGCGTCTGAACTAGAGAATTGGTCAAACTGAGACAACACACGATGGACGTCAACTGTACACACACTTCCCAACGCATGATCTGCGTGTAATGTAACGGCTGACAAATGGCGATATATCGATCATAGGACATGACAGCCAACAGAAAAACCTCAGAAGTGGCACAGAAAGTGAAGAAGAAGACTTGGGTTGTACAAGCTGGTAAGGCAATCCTTCTTTTTCTGCTGTGAAGGTCAAATAACATTCGTGGAATGGTTAATGAGGAACAACCAAGGTCCAAACCGGCCAGGTTCCCAAGGAAGAAGTACATAGGAACATGGAGGTGAGAGTCGGTGACTATGAGGACAATGATCAGGAAATTCCAGATTAATGTCAGAAGGTAGATGAGAAGGAAGAAGAGAAAAAGAGGGAGCTGGAGAACTGGAAGGTCAGATAGTCCAGAGAGAAATAATTCCTTCAAAATTGTCTGATTTCCCATTGTGACAGTATAGCTCCCTTTTGTTAATGTTATATAAAATGTTTAGGAAAGAATGTATCGTAATAATATACGGTTTCCTTTTTGTTGCAATTTGGAGAATTGTTTGATTTATTACAACATCTAATGATACATTTCTAAAACAAATTTTAAACTGGAGATTCAAAACTCAAAGTTTCTGCAGGAAAACATGAGCCGGTCTCTTATTACTTATAAACAATGGAAAATGTTATAATTGTTCTCCTAAAATCTCAAATGTTGGTGAAAATGTCACATTTGCTATCCAATTTGTGGTTAAGAAAGTTACCAAAGAAAAAAAAAAAACTATACAAGAAACATTAGGAGAGCCAAACCAATGGTCAATAAGTCTAAAATTGTATTTTTATTAGATAATCAGAAAAAATAATAACCGTTTTAATGCATTTCAGGGGTTCAGACACTGACCTTTCTTCTGTACTGCAACAGCAAGATAATATAAATATTAATGATAATAATAATAATAATAATAGAATAATAAAAATCATATAGTAAAATTATTTATTTAAAAGAACCCAAACTATTTAAGATTTGGTAAAAAAGGAAGAAATTAAAATAATAAAAGTCATATAGTAAAAGGCTTTATTATTTATAAAAAAAGCTATTTTAAATTTGGAAAAAAGAAAGGTAAGAAAAAGTCAAAATTACAACAATAAAAAAAATAAAACAGTAATGTACACACAATGTCATGGTTATGCAGTAATGTGTGTCTGTCAGCTTACCTCTCCTCCATGTGTTCACCTTTAGAGGCCAGCCACCCTCACCTGACTACTTATATAATCTTCCCTCAGCATAGCTCCACCACAGCCTCTAATTAGGAACACTATATTAACCTGTGCATTGCAAGCCAACCTTGCTGATCAACCATTGTGTGTTTAGCTTTCCTGTGCTACTTGCTGTGTCTCCTACCTCTTCCAGTTACCGATCTTGGCCTGTTCTCGACTATCCCTGTCTGCTTGTTACCCTGACCTTTGGCATGTTTATCCTTGTCTGCTAGTCGCCCCGACCTTGGCTTATCCCTTTACTATCCTTGTTGTTCCAGCCTGCTGCTTCCTTCCTCTTTCTCCTGTAGTCTACCATGAGCTGTGAGACCCTGGGGGCCACGACCTGGAGCCAGACTGTAGCGCAGTCCATCCTCACCACTAGAGGCTCTGGTGAACACCTGCTGGCTCTTAGACTCTGCGCCCTGGGGAATCTATGCTCTAGCTTCCAGTGGGATCTGTGTTGATGCTCCAGTAGACCTGCTTCCTGAACCTTCCAGAGTTCAATCCGCAGCAGTCAGTCCCAGGGTCCACTACCTTAGCGGTGCACTCCTGACTCCTACGGAGTGCCCCTGTCACCTGGACTCAGGTGACCTAACAGTTTGATCAGCCATGGACTCGGCTGATGTGCCACTACCCGCAGATGATCCGTTACAGGGCCTAGTTCGCAGACTTGAGACCCAGGAATCTAATCAGACCCAGGTTTTGCGATTCCTTCAGGATTTGGCCTCCCGTTTTGAACAGGTTCAGGCCTCCTTAGGACCCTCGGTTCAATAACCTCAACCGCTATCTGCTGCCGCACCTATTCAGGTCACAGCCACATCCACAAATTCTTTGCATTTTCCTGCTCCGTCCCGTTACTCTGGGGACCCCAAGACCTGCAGGGGGTTCCTTAGCCAGTGCACAATTCATTTTGAGCTTCAGCCCCAAAACTTCCTGTCCGATTGGGCAAAGGTAGCCTATATTGTATCCTTCCTGTCCGGCGAGGCGTTAGCCTTGGCTGCACCTCTGTGGGAACTGAATGATCTAGTGGTATCTAGTCTGTCTGACTTCCTGAAACTTTTTTGGAATATCTTCGAGGAACCGGGTCGTGTCTCCTCAGCGGCCAGTGCCCTTTTACGTCTCTGTCAAGAGTCCCCTTCTGTGGGACAGTACGCTCTTCATTTTCGTATTTTGACTGCTGAACTGAGCTGGAATAATGAGGCCTTAGTTGCAACCTTTTTACATGGCCTCTCTGATAGAGTGAAGGATGAATTAGCGGGAAGAGCTATTCCTGCTGATCTGGATGGCGTCATCACCTTGTGTAACCAGATCGATATTCGCTTTCAAGAGAGGACTCTGGAAAAAAGACGCCAGCACTCCCCGTTCTTTAGGCAGCCTGAGCTCCATGTCCCCTCTCTTTGTCCCGAGGAGCACCTCCTGCCTGCTGAGGAACCTATGCAGCTGGGCTGGACCAAGTTATCTCCCGAAGAACACGCTAGGCGCAGAACTCTGGGCCTGTGCCTCTATTGTGGGGTCAAAGGTCATTTTCATGACACTTGCTCTCTTTGTCCGGAAAAACGGTTGGGGCTAATACATATGGAAAGTGGAGTATTAGACCCTGAAATATCACCTTCACCTTCTCGTCTTCTTCTTTCTGTGTTCCCTCATCTCAGCGCTCCCTCTCATTTGGTCTCGGCATATCTGGATTCCGGAGCCGCTGGCAATTTCATGGACTGGGGAACTGCATCTTCCATGAGGCTTACCCTTTTGCCTCTCACAACGCCATTGGTGGTCTTGGCGATTGATGGCACTGTTCTCCCAGGGGGCCCTATTGGCTTCCAGACTTTCCCTGTTAAGATGACGGTAATGACACTCCACCAGGAGTGGATATCCTTCATTGTCTTATCATCTCCTATCATGTTGACTGGACTGCTGGACAGATCCTGGCTTGGGGTTCCTCCTGTTCCTCTTCCTGCCTACTCAAAGTTGCCACTATTCCAGTATCTTCTGCTCTTCCCGCTGTATATAGCGATTTCTGGGATTTGTCCTGCAATAGTCGGGCCGAGGCACTCTCTAGGTCATGTGGCACTCTAGATGAGGAGCCCACCTGCGAACCTGAGGCGATCATTTACTCCAGTTTGCATAACCATTTAGCCCTGCCTGTCCCTAAACTCCCTTGGACGCACAGCCAGGTTAACTTGTCTGCAAGTTCCACAGTCGCTACGCCCTGCAATGCGATTCAGGTAGTCGCTACACCTGGCAATGTTATTCAGTAGGCCTTTGCACCAGTTATGCCAGCCCAAGCCCAGCGAGCTTCCTGCTTTTTGCTATTCAGGACCTTCTGTGACCTGGCCTCACCCTACTACTACCACGTCCATTCAAACTTGTCTAAGAGGCTCAATCCATCCTTTGGATAGACTGCCTCATTTTGCCAGGTGGGGTTTTCAACCTTCCTTTCTGGACTCTCTGCATTCTGCTTGTGTTTCAGCTATCCAGCTTGACTCTTGTGACACGTCACCTGTTACCTTCTAACCAACCTGGTCTCAGGGATCCACTGACCTCTGCCCAGTCTGATGGTCCTGTGCTGGATGTCCAGCTCATCTTTAAGGGTCTGGGGGACCCTGCTCAGACTTCTGATGGTCTTCTCATGCCCTTACCCATTTCTAAGAAGCTTATAGTTATACAATGAAAGGCTTTATTATTTAAAAAAAAGCTATTTTAAATTTGGAAAAAAAAAGGCAAGAACAAGTCAAAAATACCAAAAAAAACCCAAACCTGTAAGAAAGTCAAAGCAATGGTCAAAAAGTCTTAAATTGCATTTTTATTTACTTAATCATAAAAAAATAATAACAATAATTTCATTGCATTTCAGGGGTCCAGACACTACCCCTTCTTCGGTGCTACAACAGCAAGATAATAGAAAAGTTTATAATGAATAATAACATTCACTGAGTAAAAGGTTTTATAAAAAAAAATAAACCTAAACTATTTCAGATTTGGTAAAAAAAAGGAAGACAAGTCAAATAATACAATTTATACAGTAAAATAATTTCTTATAAAAAAAAATATATATATATATATATATATTTTTTTTTTTAATTTAGTAAAAAAGTTTTCAGGAAAAAATATATATTCATATCTATATCTCTATCTATCTATCTATCTATCTATCTATCTATCTATCTATCTATCTATCTATCTATCTATCTATCTATCTATCTATCTATCTATCTATCTATCTATCTATCTATCTATCTATCTATCTATCTATCTATCTATCTATCTATCTATTGTGTCTGTCTGTCTGTCTGTCTATCTATCTATATGTATTTAAAATTTAGTAAAAAAAGTAAAAATTAACAAAAAACAAAACTATGTGAGAATCTTTAAGAAAGCCACACCGCATGTTCAATTAGTCTAAAATTGTATTTTTATGAGACAATCAAAAAAAAAAAGAAAATGTCAATGTATTTCAGGGATTCACATACCGTCCCATTTTTCAGGGCTACAATAACAAGGTGATATAAATTTCATAATAAAAAATAAAATTCATAAAAAGGATTTATAAAAAAAAAAAAAGAACCCAAACTATTTCAGATGTGATATAAAATCAAATGTTTTGATACTACCATATAAGGGGCAATTCTAGTACTATTATAACACAGAATAATAAAATAGTCTCTAAAACATCCAATGGCATCTGCTTAAAATAAATAAATAATGATATAAAAAAATAGAGCAATCATCATCACATGCTTCATTATCTGAAAAGTATACATGGCAAACTGGAGAGTCTCTGCTTTGATGACAAAATAGTATGAAACAATATGACCGAGTGCAACAAAAAACACAACAAAACAGTTTAAGACTATATGACCAATTCTAACCATTAAAATAAATATTTACGGATATTACTAAAGGTGAGTAAAGGATAATAATAATAATAAAAAAAAAACACAAAACAAAAAGAAAGAAAGTAAATAAATAATAAAAAATAGACAAATTAAAAGAGTTATTCCTGCATCCTCTGAAAAAAAATATATATATTTTGAAGTATTTTCCTAAATATTCTATATTTTTGTGTCATCTGAGGAGCCCAACTTGTAGGCCAGGAGCCTAAATTAGTTTAAATGATGTTCCAATGAATCTCTTATGACTTTTCTCCTTTCTCCTCCCAGAGCTGAGATAGCTGCAACGTCTGCCAGAAGGTGAGACCTTATTACAGTAAGGCTTCATGCACACGAGACGCCGCTGCTAACTCTGCTGAACACATGTCTTTAAAAGCTGAAACTGATGTTAAGAAACGCCCATTTTGCCGCGTTTACATGCCGCGTTTTACCGCATTTGTGTCTAGAAGCGTCTACAGAGCAGAGAATGACATTTTGTAACCCAACTTTGGGGCCCCGTATCTCGGGGCCACTTGGTGCTAGGAATCCCAAATTTGGTGTGCAAACACAGTGGAACTAGCACTACATCATTTCCAAATTTGGGGTCCTAGCACTAAGTGGTGCCGAGATACGGGCCCAAAAATCAGGTCACAAAATGCAAGTACTTCTGCAGCAGAGAATTACATTTTGCGACCTGACTTTGGGGCCCCATATCTCTGGGCCACTTGGTGCTAGGAACCCTAAATTTGGATATGTTGTAGTGTTAGTTCCTGTGTTAGCAAACCAAATTTGGGGTTCCCAGCACCAAGTGGCCCTGAGATACGGGGCCCCAAAGTCGGGTCACAAAATGTCATTCTCTGCTGAAGAAAAATGCTTGACATTTTGCGACCCGACTTTGGGGCCCCATGTCTGGATATCTACCACTTGGTGCTAGGAACCCCAAATTTGGATATGTTGTAGTGCTAGTTCCTGTGTTAGCACACCAAATTTGGGGTTCCCAGCACCAAGTGGCCCCCAAGATCAGGGGCCCCAAAGTCGGGTCGCAAAATGTCAAGCACTTTTCTGCAGCAGAGAATGACATTTTGCGACCCGACTTTGGGGCCCCATATCTGGATATCTACCACTTGGTGCTAGGAACCCCAAATTTGGATATGTTGTAGTGCTAGTTCCTGTGTTAGCACACCAAATTTGGGGTTCCCAGCACCAAGTGGCCCCCAAGATAAGGGGCCCCAAAGTCGGGTCGCAAAATGTCAAGCACTTTTCTGCAGCAGAGAATGACATTTTGTGACCCGAATTTGGGGCCCCGTATCTCGGGGCCACTTGATGCTAGGAACCCCAAATTTGGCATGCCAACACAGTGGAACACAGTGACACTACAACATATCCAGGGTTCCTAGCACCAAGTGGCCCCGAGATAAGGGGCCCCAAAGTCGGGTCGCAAAATGTCAAGCACTTTTCTGCAGCAGAGAATGACATTTTGTGAACTGAATTTGGGGCCCCGTATCTCGGGGTCACCTGGTGCTAGGAACCCCAAATTTGGATATATTGTAGTGCTAGTTCCACTGTGTCTGCACACCAAATTTGGGTCACAAAATGTTATTCTCTGCTGCAGTCTACCATCATATTTCTGTGTTTTCTGGTCCAAAAAATGGGGTTCTTTTAAAAACACTTATAAATGCAAACGCGGCTCAACGAGGTACCGTTGTTTAGCCTGCGTTGAGCCGCGTTTGGCGTCTGAAACATGGAAAACGTTTGCGTCTGAACCCATTTTTTTTGCTTCTGGAAAAACGAGGTTAAATGCAACTGCCTAAAAACGCAAAAAAGCGAGACTGTGTACATGGACACATAGAATAAGGTTGGATGAGTTCAGGGGCAGCTGAAAAAAGTGTCCACCTGCCTCTGAACGCGCATTTAACAGCGTCTCGTGTGCATGAGGCCTAAATTGTGAGTGTTGCTTCTGCCTATAAATGAAATTAGGATGGTTTTATTTTATGAATATATATATATATATATATATATATATATATATATATATATATATATATATATATAGCTGGTTGTTCCTGCAGACTGCATGCTTCACATAAAGTCCCATCTGTTCCAAATGTCCCCCCCCTTCTTTCCCCGTAATTTTCATTAGATAGGGATGGAGATGACCTAATTGGTCTCTACCTCATATAAGCTCCCAAACAATCGTTTCCTTTCATTTTCTTTTTTTCTTGACTCATCCTGTTCTCAGATGTTGTCTGATAAATGCTGGTGGACGAGAGGTGGAGGAACCTTCCCCTCGAAGGATGAGTTCAGTAGAAGCAGGTCTGAGATGGAGATGGAGACAATTTGCTGAAATTTTTTACTATTAATATAATAAAAAAAAAATCAGTGTGATGTTTGAATTGTAATATCTTTTATTCGCGTCACATTCATATATTTATAATGCAGAACATTCCCTCTGGCCTCTCAGGAGCACACAGGAGAGAAGACTTGTGCTCTAAATTATTCCGGGCCAATGCTAAATCTAAAAAAAAAAAACTTCTTAGTAAACAAATCTCTACAGAAAACAAGACGTTACATGAAAAAATTTATCCCTCAGTGACGTAAAAGCTCTAAGCAAGTCAATTTTATTTTATATTACCACATTTTCCAATTAATGTTTCTCCCAAGTTTGAAAGAAAAAAAAAAAATGTGATGCTGAAGTTCAATTTAAATAGATCTAAAGCAACTTGAATGTCAAAAAAAATGTTAATAAAATGCAATAAAAAAATAAAAATGGTCAAAATAATAATAATAATAATAATATAAAGAAGAAGAATATAAATAAAAATAATAATAATAATAATATGAAGAAGAAGAAGAAGAAGAAGAAGAAGAAGACTAATAATAATAATAATAATAATAATAATAATAATAATAATAATAATAATATTAATAATAATTGCAGGTAACAATTTAACATATGTTGGTTTTCCGTTGAAAATAGTAGATTACTCCGACTTTAAATTCAAATCTGTGCCAATGATTGATGGGATTTTAAATCTAAAAAAAAAAAAAAAAAAAAGACAAATAAATACATTATTGTTTATAAGTTTGAAAGAAAAAAAAAATGTGATGCTGAAGTTCAATTTAAATAGATCTAAAGCAACTTGAATGTCAAAAAAAATGTTAATAAAATGCAATAAAAAAATAAAAATGGTCAAAATAATAATAATAATAATAATAATATAAAGAAGAAGAAGACTATAAAGAAGAAGAAGAAGAAGACTATAAAGAAGAAGAAGAAGAAGACTATAAAGAAGAAGAAGAAGAAGACTATAAAGAAGAAGAAGAAGAAGACTATAAAGAAGAAGAAGACTATGAAGAAGAAGACTATGAAGAAGAAGACTATGAAGAAGACTATGAAGAAGAAGACTATGAAGAAGAAGACTATAAAAAAGAAGAAGACTATGAAGAAGAAGAAGAAGAAGAAGAAGAAGACTATGAAGAAGACTATAAAGAAGAAGAAGAAGAAGACTATGAAGAAGAAGAAGAAGAAGAAGAAGAAGAAGAAGAAGAAGAAGAAGAAGAAGAAGAAGAAGAAGACTATAAATAATAATAATAATAATAATAATAATAATAATAATAATAATAATTACAGGTAACAATTTAACACATGTTGGTTTTCTGTTGAAAATAGTAGATTACTCCGACTTTAAATTCAAATCTGTGCCAATGATTGATGGGATTTTAAATCTAAAAAAAAAAGAAAAAGACAAATAAATACATTATTGTTGTCTGAAAAATAGTTAATTTGGATGGACAATTTAGAAAAAATAATAAATGATTTTGTATCACCACATTCTCTGATAAATGTGTCTCCTAAGTTTGAAAAGGATGTAATGCCAAAGTATAAATAAATAGATTTATAGTAAATTGAATGTCAAAGAAGTAAAAAAACAAAAGGGCTTTTAAAAAAAAAAAATGCACTAACAAATACACTATATTCCCAAAAGTATTGGGACGCCTGCCTTTACACACACATGACCTTTAATGTCCTCCCAGTCTTAGTCCGGAGGGTTCAATATTGAGTTGGCTCCGCCCTTTGCAGCTATAACAGCTTCACCTCTTCTGGGAAGGCCGTCAACAAGGTTTAGAAGTGTGTCTATGGGAATGTTTGACCATTCTTCCAGAAGAGCATTTGTGAGGTCAGGCACTGATGTTGGATGAGAAGGTCTGGCTCACAGTCTCCACTCTAATTCATCCCAAAGGTGTTCTATTGGGTTGAGGTCAGGACTCTGTGCAGGCTATTCAAGTTCCTCCAACCCAAACTCACTCATCCATTTCTTTATGGACCTTGCTTTGTGCACTGGTCCTAATCATTTGGTGGGGGAGGGGGGTTATGGTGTGGGGTTCGGGGCAGGGGACAAAATAAGATTAAAAAAATGTACTGACAGATATCAATTTGATGTCTTCACTGAAAATGTTAATGGCCGGGTTGGGGCAAATTGTGAACTGGGTCGGCACCACTACTAAACATTTTGGAAGTGCAATAATGACAGAGACCTTATCCTTGACTAATTCAATCCCAAACCTTCCTCGCACTGTGACCTACACCAATCAGATGGAAGCCTTCCTCCAATAAATCAAGGCTGCTGATAATAATACAGTCATGTCTCTATATAATATTATATCCTGTTTATCTACATACAACTGACAACATACTACATCACATTGCTGGTCTTTGTGCGGTGTGAAATAACTTTGTAAGGAAAGGAAAGGAAAGGAAAGAAAAAGGAAAAGGAAAAAGGAAAAGGGAAAGGAAAGGACAGGACAGGAAAGGAAAGGAAAGGAAAGGAAAGGGAAGAAAAGGAAAGGAAAGGAAAGGAAAGGAAAGGAGGAGAAAGGAAAGGGAAGGAAAGGAGGAGAAAGGAAAGGGAAGGAAAGGAGGAGAAAGGAAAGGAAAGGAAAGGAAAGGAGGAGAAAGGAAAGGGAAGGAAAGGAGGAGAAAGGAAAGGGAAGGAAAGGAGGAGAAAGGAAAGGAAAGGAGGAGAAAGGAAAGGGAAGGAAAGGAAAAGGAAAAAGGAAAAGGAAAAGGAAAAAGGAAAAAGGAAAAGGAAAAGGAAAAGGAAAGGAAAGGAGAAAGGAAAGGAAAGGAAAGGAAAGGAAAGGAAAGGAAAGGAAAGGAAAGGAAAGGAAAGGAAAGGAAAGGAAAGGAAAGGAAAGGAAAGGAGGAGAAAGGAAAGGGAAGGAAAGGAGGAGAAAGGAAAGGGAAGGAAAGGAGGAGAAAGGAAAGGAAAGGAGGAGAAAGGAAAGGGAAGGAAAGGAAAAGGAAAAAGGAAAAGAAAAAGGAAAAAGGAAAAAGGAAAAGGAAAAAGAAAGGAAAGGAGAAAGGAAAGGAAAGGAAAGGAAAGGAAAGGAAAGGAAAGGAGGAGAAAGGAAAGGGAAGGAAAGGAAAGGAAAGGAAAGGAGGAGAAAGGAAAGGGAAGGAAAGGAGGAGAAAGGAAAGGAGGAGAAAGGAAAGGGAAGGAAAGGAAAAGGAAAAAGGAAAAAGGGAAAAGGAAAAAGGAAAGGAAAAGGGAAAGGAAAGGAAAGGAAAGGAGGAGAAAGGAAAGGAGGAGAAAGAAAGGAGAGGAGAGGAGAGGAGAGGAAAGGAAAGGAAAGGAGGAGAAAGGAAAGGAGGAGAAAGAAAGGAGAGGAGAGGAGAGGAGAGGAGAGGAAAGGAAAGGAAAGGAAAGGAAGGAAAGGAAAGGAAAGGAAAGGAAAGGAAAGGAAAGGAAAGGAAAGGAAAGGAAAGGAAAGGTTGCAATTTACATCTTATTCCACTAGATGGCTCTACTGCCTCACAATAACAAACTTCAAATCATCTCTAATATCATATCCTGACAGCTATGTTTCTATATCTTCAGGTGTAGAATGCTTTTTTATGCTCAGGTTTATCGTCTCTTCATAGATGTTGACACTTCATGCTTAACGTTACTTAATAATAACAAGTTAGAGCATACACTAGAGAACCTGAATCCTCATATACAGTACTTGTTATTACATGTATATTGTATGCTAATCTTTTCTTTTTCCTCAACCAAAGAGACTGGCTCTGCTTTACATGCATATAGAGAACTGCTATTTGGAACCCGTTCCCTGCTCGAGTTGCAAGGTTCCTGTAGCTCTATAACGCTCCACTGCAATCCATAACCTCTCCCACTAAGGACCAACTCAACAGTGAGAAACCTAAAGAAACTACACATCGATAACTGAGAGTTTTCCTAGGTCATACAAGAGAAATATAAATCTGTCACGTTGACAGCGTGTATAGCATATGCAAGAAAGCTCTTAGCACATTTATCTCCACCAAATGGAGTAGTTACACAGTTTATCCTCTCAAGAGACTTTGTTTAGATGATGCGAAGATCCTAACCCATACTATTCTGTCATATAATGATAAGATAGACCCATACAACACCAATACTGAATACGGTCATAGCCATAGCAGCTCTAAACGCTCTAGTGTTCACCTCCTGCTCCCACGTTATTCGAGGTATAGATCTGACACAGTATGAGCCTTCTTCATGAACGCTCTAACACCTCACTCAAAGCCTTTATCAATGTTAGGCAATATGCCTCCAATGTTTAGTTGTTCACATGTTTCATTTCTTAATGTGTTATACTCTTTATGTCAGCCACAGCCTCTCAGAGGAGTTTTTATGGTATATACTGTAGACAAACATTGTAGGTAAGATGTTATGCAGTATATGCTGGATAAGTTTTTGCATAACATTATAACAGATCTTCACTTTATTGGTCCCAGAGAACCATCTCTCAATATTTACATATGACCCCCAGGCCCTTCGGTCTCAAATGAGAACTACTCTAAAATCCAATACAAGTTTTCAATACAAGTTTTTGTTAGTCTTACAACTAACGATTATTGTTAAAACTGCACACCACTAACGCGCCTCCTACTGTGAAGGAATGTGATGTAGATAATAATAATAGTAATCTGAAAATGTCTATTTTCTTATGTGCATACATATTTTTCTCCTTACTCATTATATAAGTATACAGATTTGCTCTGTTCCTATATTTTCTCAAGATGGCGATTACCCCCTACCTCCCACACACAGAAGAACGCGGAACTGAAGATAAGAACAAAGAGAGCCAAACCTCGTTATGAAAATTGTCCATCTTCTTTTTCTATCTTAACCAATGAGATGTACCTATTAGACTAACATAGCAATGACGTATTTGTGTGTATAAAACATTAACACCGCCTTGAATAAAACACAAGTGTAATGAGTTAGCAGTTCTGAGCGTGTCTCAGAGTGTTTACTTTTATATGCATGCATATCTACACTTTTCAAATTAGAGACAGCAGCAGATAACCTTGAGCTCGATTGTAGCTCTTAATCATTACCTTAACAGATGGTGCCGAAACCCGGGACCTCAGGCTACGGTCGAAGTTATACCGCGACAAGCATTCGGGCGTTAACTGATTGATGAGACAGGGGGTTTGCGCAGCCCTAACAGTACGGTAAGTTTGATTGATATTCTTACCACTGTACGACTCTCTTATCTTTCGGTTGACGGCTGGATTCTGTCGGTATGCTGAGACTGTCTTAGAGGCAGGTATTTCCTCGCCTGAGGTTGTTTAACGAACCTGTCAATGGGTTTCTGCTGACTGTATTCTTTGTTCACTGTCTGCCATTCTTTGGGCTATGAAACTCAGCAGTCTAAGGGTGCTACATGTGTGAATGGGTAGTCTCATCACCAGATGAGCTTTCGGCCTCTGAGATGAGATTGTTTCCCTTGTAGCAAACGTTATAGACTTGTTTCTCTGGGTTCGACGAACCTTTGAGGGGTATTTCAGCTGCTGGCTTTGCAGCCTGAAGTGCTACATGTGTGAATGGGTAGTCTCATCTCTGGCATGAGATTGTTTCCCTTGTAGCAAACGTCTATAAACGTGTTTATTTTGCAGGGTGGTATGCCTTTGCGGTTATTTTAGCCTGCTGAAATTTTGCAGTTCGAAGAGTGGCAGGTGTAATGTCCTGTCGTGATTGTATTTGTGGTTTATTGTTTGCTATACATGAGAGGGGGTGGGGACTGGTGAAAGTCAGAGTAGGAGGCTACCCGAAAGATCTGTTGGGTCGCGGGCCGTTGCTCCTCACTACCCCTGACGTGTTTGTTCTTGTTCTGAGATTAACCGTACATTACAGGGTTATAGCAAACAGTAGCAACTTGGAGCGCAGTATGAGCCCCCACCGAAAGAATTTGCTGATAAGAACGCTGAGAAAAATATTAACTCCTTGGTTGTATGTATTCCCCTCTCAAGCCGTTAGCCGAGAAACAGAAAGTGATATTGTAATGAAAGTGATATTGTAAAGAAGGAGAGAAGAAGATGTTGAAATAGTTAACAAAGTTGAAAGAAGTGACGAAAGTTATGTTGCAGAAGAAACAGGGAGAAAAATCCTGTGTGATAAAGAAAATTGGATAAAGGAAGTTAAGAAAGATGGCGATTGTATTATGTATGTATAGCTGATGATATGTTGGAACTTTAAACAAAGGAGGGGAGGGACAGCACTGCCCTCCGTCTAACAACCACTCCTTTCTCACCACCCAAGCACAACCCACTGTGACAACTCAGCCCGGCGGCCATCTTAGTGCACCCATGCCTTCACTTTCTACCCAGTCCAGTGCACTTCCTGCCGACGGCCATCTTGGTACACCCAGTAAGCTTAAACAGCCTGTACCCAGCCCTCCCTGTTTTAGACCAAGATGGTTCATACCACACACCTGTCTTCCCCAATACGGGAGCATCACATTCCCAGGCCGGATATGTTAATGATGAAGAAGCATCTGAGTGGGAAGCCCGACAGCAGGCAGCAAGGCCACCCACTGATTTAACCCCCAATCCGGCTCCAGACTCTCAGTTCCGAGAGGATCTCAAACACATGCTGGCAACCGTAAAGAACAGTGCCTCTTGTCAGCCCCTGCCCCAACAACAGTCTCGGTTACCAGAAGGGGCACCAGTGATGTATGTCGCTTTTACTCTATCACAAGCAGCGGCTTTAGTGACAAGTCTGCCTGACCCAGAGAAGCAGCCAATTCCCTTCTACCACAGGATAGTGCAGATACAAGAAACTTACTCAGCTGCCTGGAGAGACTTAATCAGCCTATGCCAAATCAAAGCAGGATATGTCTTTTGGCCAGTCATGCAGATGGCCTTCAATGATGCCTGCCTGACAAGTGCCACTTCCTACATCTCAGGCGTGGAGTTCTGTGCACAACTCCACGACTGGGCAAAGGAGAAGTTGACGGATCAGAAGACCACAATCCAAGATATTACCCAAGATAAAGGGGAGTCTGTGAAGAAGTATCATGCTAGACTCATAAAGGCACACACACACATGTTATCAACTGCTTTTGTTTCAGGGCTCAGAGAGGATATCAGAAAAGGCCTGATGGTGGCCCGCCCTGAATACCATTCAATGAAAATGTCTGATTTATTGTTGGTGATCAGAGGTATAACCCCAAGAAGAGAATCCTAAAAAGAGAACCAGGTACCACTGTGGATGCCTTTGACTGCAAAATACCTCACAGAGGTGGACCTTACAAACGTTTTCTTCAGTGTCCACCCTCACCCCTCCTGCTGGTACCTTTTTGCATTCATCCACGGAAAGAAACGGCAACATACCTAAACAGTTGTGCCACAAGGGGCACAGAACTTTCCAAGCCAGTTTGCAAAAGCTATGGCTATCATCCTTGACACATGACAAGAGGAACACCCGGAAGTGATTCTCTTCCAACATGTTGATGACCTTCTCCTTTGTGTAGCTGACTTACCCCCTGTTGAAGTCACCTCAGAAAGCCTGTTGTGCTATCTTGCCAACCAGGGCTGCAAAGTCTCAAAGCCCAAATTGCAGTGGTGCTCAACACCTGTCATTTTCCTTGGACACTGTTTGTCCCATGGGACACGACACCCCACTGCCACAAGGTCAGAAATCCCTTCATGCCTTCCTTGGACTAATTTCCTAGTGCAGAGCATGGATTCCAGAAGCCTTCCTACTGATGCTCTGCAATCAGACCCTTCCAGATGTCTTCTGAAGAAATATCTAAGTTTGAGGCCCTCAAGTGTGCCATCTCAGGCGCTAGGGCTCCCAGCCTACGGCAAAACGCTCAAGCTCTTTGTATCCGAACGCATGGGACATGCTGCAGGTGTACTCACCCAATCACATGGCATCAGCCTATGCCCCATAGGATATTATTCCTGTCTGCTGGATGCGGTAGCAAGAGGAGGCCTATTGTGTCTGTGAGCTGGATTTGCTACACAAGCCTTGCTTGACAAAACTTTGAACTTGGTCCTCGGACACTGCCTCGTTCTGCTTGCTCCCCATGACGTTGTTGCCATATTCAACCAAGATCCAGCCGAAACACTTGTCCACTACCAGACACTTGAGACTCCTGTGTTCCCTCCTACTGGACAGCATTACTCTATTAAGTTGTCAAACACTGAACCCTACCACCCTTCTTCCACTTCTCGAGGGGGGAAAAGGAGGAGGAGTAGAGTCTTGGCTCGTCACCCCATGACCACACAGGACACGCGGTCACCACTGAAAACACTGTTCTACAAGCTGAAGCCTTACCACCAGTGATGTCTACACAGGAGGCAGAGCTGTAAGCACTTACTACAGCATGTAAATGGGCAGAGGGAATAAGAGCCAACATTCATATTGACTCAAGATATGCTTTCAGCATTGCCCATGATTATGGTGTTATCTAGGACAGAGGATTCCTGATGGCTGCAGGAACACCTGTGAAAACTTGATTGATGCCTTGCTTCTCCCAACCCAAGTGACTATTCTGAGTAAAAGCACACGACAAAATGAACTCAAAGGAAGCTTAAGGCAATCATCTAGCCAATTCAGCTGCCAAACAGACAGCTGGTGGTCCACGGGAAGTGGACAGCAGGGTGGTAGAAGAAGACCACCCCGTGCTTACCTTACAGACTTTCCCAGTGGACAGAGTTTATCTAAAAGAACTACAGGAAACAACAAGTGCGGATAAGAAGGAAAGCTGGAAATGGAGAGGAGCAACTCTCAGAAATGGACTATTCGAGTGCAACAAGAAGCCTTGTCTACCCAGGAGTATGTACCCAGCCGTGGTGCAATGGGCACATGGAGCTGCCCACTTGACAAAGACTTTTATGAACTCTCTTATCAACAAGTGTTGCACCAAGAGTTACTCCACTGACCGACAGCTTCTGCAGATCATGCATTATCTGCACCAAATGTAACCCAGAATGCACAGAAGAAGCACCTGGCAAAGCCCTATACCCCATTCTAGAGGATGCAAATTGATCATTCTCAAGTGCCAAGAAGTGGCAGATTCGAATACGCCCTAGTGGAAGTGGTCATGACTTCCAGGACCACAACTAAGAAATTACTGAGTGAGATAGTATGTATATTTGGGGTCCCAGAGGTAATATTGAGAGATAAGGGACCAGCCCTAACAACAACCCTTACAAAAGAGATTTGGGCAACACTGGGGGTTCAGTTGGCACTACACATCCCATACCACCCTCAAAGTAGCGGGAAGGTAGAAAGGATGAATGGGACACTAAAAACAGGATGTTAAAGATGACCCAATAGACTAACATGAGTTGGCCCATTGCCCTGTTCAGTGTCAGACACACCCCCAGAGGAAACATGCCCTATCCCCTTATGAAATTTTGTTTGGTTCAGCTCCCAGACTTGGTTGTTACTTTCCACAACAGTTACAGTTACAGTCTGATGTGTTGACTAATTATGTAACCACATTATCACGAGAATTAACCTGAATGCATGTCCAGGTGTTTTCTTCCATTCCAGATCCTGAATTAGATACAGGAACACACCAACTACTGTCTGGAGATCCTTGAGCCAAGTTATGATGGTCCATTCCAAGTTTTGCTGACCACAGCCACCTCAGTCAAGTTGGCCAGGAAGAACACCTGAATGCACGCTTATCACTGCAGGAGAGCGTGTTTTCGGGTGCTGCATATCCTTTTTCTGTTTGATCTAGGGGGGAGGGGCCCAGGAGGTGGCCATCACAAAAATGATAACATAATTACGTTTTGGTGTAACTCTTCAGGTACACATGTGACCACCTTTACCTTAGATTACTGTGACATAGTACCTTGTCCGTTTGACCCTTCATGGTGATGCCATTGGTACAGTGATATCCCTGACGGTAAGGACATATATGTATGCCACACAGACAGTTACTGGGGACAGAGTTGTGGTTTCTGTGGGGGCCAGTGGGTTGGAACACAGGGCCAGACTGGGCGACCACAGAGTGCATTAGACAAAAAAAAGATGAAAATAGAAAGCCCCCATATCCTAACCAAAGATACCCCTGATACATGCACTGACCCAGCACACAGTCAGAGGAGGAAGCGAGCAGCTCTCTCCGGAAGCTTTGATTCTCATGTATACATACATGTCATGGGGGTTACAAGGGGGGTCCCTGATTAATTTAAAGCCAGGGACCAGGTAAAAGCTGGTTTTGAGTCTTTGATCCCCATAACAACTGTCAGTAAGAATGTAGATTGGATTAACTACATGTCATGGTTATGCAATAGAGTTTGTCGATCAGCATACCTGTCTCCATGTGTTCATCTCTAGAGACCAGCTGACCCTCACCTGACTGCTTTGTAACCTCCCCTCTAAGCATGGCCCTACCCCAGGCCCTATCAGGGAACCCTATATTAACCTGTGCACCACAAGCCAGCAGTGCTGATCAACCACTGTGTGTTAGCCTCTATGTGTACTTGCCGTGTTTCCTACATCTGATTTCTGTTACCGACTTTGGCCTGTTCCCGGCCATCTCTGTTTGCCTGTGACCCTGATGTTCCAGCCAGCTCCCTCCTTCCTCTGCTCCTGTAGTCTACCGTGAGCGTGAGCTGTGAGACCCTGGGGGCCGCGACCTGGAGCCAGACTGCAGCGCAGTCCATCCTCACCACTAGAGGCTCTGGTGAACACCTGCTGGCTCTTAGACTCCGCGCCCTGGGGAATCTATGCTCTAGCTCCCAGTGGGATCTGTGTCAGTGATTCAGTAGACCTGCTTCCTGAACCTCCCAAGGTACAATCCGCAGCAGTCACCCGTAGGGTCCACTACCTTGCAGTGCACTCCTGATCCCAACGGTGTGCATCTGTCACCCAGCCTCTAGGTGACATGACACTACACATGTTATAAGCAACAGAGATTCGTAAATTACACTAAAGACGCCCTCCAGGGAATTGCTGACCAGCTAGCCCCCACTTCCTACATGACATTCCAGAACCGGATGGCCTTAGACATGGTGTTAGCCGAGAAGGGGGGTGTCTGTAAAATGATAGAAAAAACAGGAACTTGCTGCACATACATTCCTGATAATACTGGCCCAAATGGTAAGGTTACTTTAGCTATAAAGAAATTAGAAGATCTGTCACTGGAGTTGAAGAAGAACTCAGGTATCACAGACCCATGGGACCAATATTTTAGCTGGATGAGTGGGTGGCAGAAGGTGCTCGCCCAGATAGGGGTAACGGTATTAATAATCCTGGTTCTTTTAGCCCTGATTATATGCTGTATTCTACCTTTTGTAAAAAAGTTAATGAGCAAGGCTGTAGACAATAGCACACCTACATTTCTCCACCAAGAAGAAGAGGACCCCCTTATGATGGAAGATGACAAACCCTTCACTCCTCTACAATCGCTCCCTGTCCATAATCTCACAATCCTATAGGGTTATAGGGATAGATAGCGCCTGACTGCACCTCTCCAGCTGTATCGAGGAGGGAAGTGAACAGTTGCTGCCCAATTCTATATACAGCCTAAAAGAGTTGCTGAGGAGAAGGGCCAGGCTAAAAAGTAGGACCTTTAGTATTAGGGACAGAAAAAAAGAAAATAGTCATTTTAGGGGGGATTGTGAAGGAATGTGATGTAGATAATAATAATAGTAATCTGAAAATGTCTATTTTCTTATGTGCATACATATTTTTCTCCTTACTCATTATATAAGTATACAGATTTGCTCTGTTCCTATATTTTCTCAAGATGGCGATTACCCCCTACCTCCCACACACAGAAGAACGCGGAACTGAAGATAAGAACAAAGAGAGCCAAACCTCGTTATGAAAATTGTCCATCTTCTTTTTCTATCTTAACCAATGAGATGTACCTATTAGACTAACATAGCAATGACGTATTTGTGTGTATAAAACATTAACACCGCCTTGAATAAAACACAAGTGTAATGAGTTAGCAGTTCTGAGCGTGTCTCAGAGTGTTTACTTTTATATGCATGCATATCTACACTTTTCAAATTAGAGACAGCAGCAGATAACCTTGAGCTCGATTGTAGCTCTTAATCATTACCTTAACACTACTACCCCCCTAGAGTACTAATTAGTAGCAGAAAACTAGACACTAACTAGCTCTCCACCTACCAGGTGGACTTCAGAGCAAATACTCAATACACCCCTCCCCTCCCACTTACCTTAAATCTTTTACCCCTACCTTCCTAACCCAACCCCACCCCCCCTACACAATCCCTAACTACCAACTTCTGAAAGCGTTTCAAGACTTAACATATCTCTACCCAACTATACAACAGCAGTAACATGGCATACGCATTCTTAGGGAAAGCACCAACTGTTATATCTCACAACATCAACGGCGTAAACATACCCGAAAAAAGGTCTAAACTGTTGAAAGAACTAAGAAAGGTCAGACCATCCATAGTATTCCTCCAAGAAACAGACTTCAAAAGCAAACAAATCCCTAGACTCACAGATAACATCTTCACGACGGCACGACGGCATATCATGCTACCAATCCCTTGGCCAAAACAAAAGGTGTTTCCACATTAATCAATAAAGACTCTCCTTTTGTATTAAAGCAACAACTCATAGACACGGAGGGTCGCTATATCTTCCTAAAGGATACATGGGAAGGTTCTCCTGTTACTTTGGCCAACGTCTATTTTCCAAACACTGCACACGTCCCGTTTTGTCGCAAAATTATTGACGAGCTTAAATGGTTCTCAGAAGGATGCACCATCCTGGGAGGAGATTTCAACATCCCACTCTCCCCACTAAAAGATACCTCCACGGGATGGACTTGGGTAGCCTACAAGATCCTCAGAAGAATAAAAGTTCTACTACATTTACAACTACTACTTACATCTTTATCACTCGTAGACACATGGAGATCTACACACCCTACAGAGAAAGATTTCTCCTTTTTTTTCCCCACTGCATAAATGTTATTCAAGAATAGACCTGATTTCCGTGTCCCAAAGAGACTTAACCAAACTGTCCGCAGCTGAAATAGGCATTATCTCCCTCTCCAATCATGCCCCCACAGCCATCACACGATCTTTCAACCCACACAAACACTCTACCTTCAACTGGAGACTTAATGCTTCACTCCTGATGGACCAAAACATAAAAGATGAAATACACTCCACTATTAACAACTACTTTAAAAACAACATCGACACAGACACAAACCCCTTAAACAACTGGAAAGCACATAAGTGTGTTGTAAGAGGGGAGCTTAAAAATGGGGAGCAAGGAAAAAAAAAGGGAGAGAGAAGAAGAGATCCATAGATTATCCCATCGAATCGCCAAACTAGAACTGCAACACAAACAATCTCTCTCAATCAAACTAGAAGCAGAATTAACACAATGCAGAAACTCCCTGAAAGAAATATTAGATTTAAAAATCAAAAAAGCCCTATTTTTCAAAAAGAGTATATTTTATGAATATGGAGACAAAAGTGGGAAACAACTAGCTAAAGCCCTTAAAGAGGCAACACAAGCAGGTCATGTACAATCCATAAAAGACAACAAATGAACCCCCAAACACAACTCCACAGAAATAGCCAAGCTTTTCCAAGCATTCTACTCTAAATTATACAACCTCCCAGAACAACACAAACCCTCCCACTCAACACTCTCTAAACAAGAGGCGATCCAAGAGTTCCTAAGAAACAGCAAAATCCCATCCCTCACATCGGCAGAATCAAAAAAATTGGAAGAACCCATAAATTTGAATGAAATACTAGAAGCCATCAAAAATCTAAAATCAGGGAAAAGCCCTGGCCCCGACGGCTTCACATCTCAGTAATACGAAACCTATACCCATCTGCTTACTAAACCTCTCTTATCTGCTTTCAACTATTTAGCAACAGATAATCACAATTCCAACCCCCATCTTATGGCACATATAGCAGTAGTGCTCAAGCCGGACAAAGATCATACAGAATGTGCAAACTACAGACCCATCTCACTCTTGAATACTGATCTAAAGCTACTAGCAAAAATTCTGACCAATAGATTAAAACCCATTTTAACTAACATCATAGGCCCGGAACAGGTAGGGTTTATGCCAGGGCGGGAAGCCAGAGACAATATCACCAAAGCTTCGAACCTCATTCACTTTGCCCAGAACTCCAAAACGAAAGGACTTCTGCTTTCTACTGACGCCGAAAAGGCCTTTGATAGGGTCTCCTGGAATTACGTGTTGACCACTTGCTCCCATATAGGACTAAATGTAAAAATGCTTTCTTGGATCTCAGCACTCTATCAGAGACCACAGGCTAAAATTAAAAACAATAATGTCCTATCTGATCCCATAGACATACGTAATGGCACATGCCAGTGTTGTCCCCTCTCCCCAATTCTTTTTATTATTTCCCTAGAACCATTAATAAGATAGATAAACTTAAACAACGATATTTAGGGTTTCACAGTAGGGAAGGTAGAGTACAAAACTGCCGCCTATGCAGATGACCTCCTGTTCTTTATTACACAACCCCACACCTCTGTCCCAAACTTCAAAAAATTATTTGAAATCTTTGGATATATTTCTAATTTTAAGATAAATCAATCAAAATCTGAAGCCCTTAACATTAACCTCCCCCCAGACCAATTAAACTTAATGAAAGATAACTACTCTTATAAATGGGAACAAATAATCACTCAAATACCTGGGGATAAACCTAACAAGCAACATAGAATCACTCTATTCTGCCAACTATAAACCCCTACTAGCCACTATAACTAGAGATCTCAACAGATGGACTTCAAAATCATTCTCGTGGTGTGGTAGAACCTCAATCCTGAAGATGACAGTCCTTCCCAGGTTACTCTATCTCTTCAACGCACTCCCTATCAAAATACCAGAAGCCTTTTTTAATAAACTCCTTAAAATACAGGGACGCTTCCTCTGGGCTGGGAAAAAAAAATCTAGAGTTCACTTCAGAACATTAACACTACCTAAAAACAAAGGAGGTATAAGTTTACCAGACTTCAAAAAATACCATTACGCCTCCCACATTACAAGAATTATAGACTGGCATTGCCATGGATATAACAAAGACTGGGTTCTTCTCGAACAAAATCTGGCATCCCACCTCTCTTCCACCCATGGCCCCTACACTCTAAAACGGACAAGAGCATAAACCACCCTCTAATCACAAACACACTCAATATCTGGCACAAAATAGCCTCTACACACAAACTTGCCTCTATACCGGGCCCACTAACACCAATCACCAATAACCCTAATCTTATCCCAGGCCTGCATTACAAAAAAAAATTCAACATCTACTCGCCGCACACTGTATGGTTGATTCAAAAGTTAAATCATTTGAATCTCTGACATCAGAGTGGGGTGGATCATTTCCTGGCCTATGGTTCTACACAGGGGCATTACTAGGTCTACAAAATATCTAGGGCTAGAGCCCATAGCAGCGTAGTAAAAAAAGTCATACGCTTGGGCGGGCATACACATGTATATACAGTAATATACGTGTGTGTGTGTGTGTGTATATATAACCCCAAAGAGCCCCCCACTTACATCAGGGTTCCCAGAGAGCCCCCCCTTACATTAGGCACCCCAGAGAGCCTCCCCCTTAAATTAGGGTCCCCAGAGACCCTCCCCCTTGCATCAGGGTCCCCAGAGAGACCCCCACTTACATCAGGGTCCCCAGAGAACCTCCCCTCCCCTTGGGAAACCCCTGTAGAGACTCGGGGCTATGGGCCCCAGATTCGGGGCTATAGCCCCAAAAGCCACCCCCTAGCGATGCCACTGGTTCTACATACAATTGAAGGACTGGTAGTAATAGTAAATATAGATCAAAATACTGCCTTCCTTTGACGCACCTAGAAAACTTATGTCTCAAAAGGTCTCACGTGCCAAACACCACTTCTCTAGCTTATTCATGGTTGACCCAAACCCCATTAACAGAAAATTGCAAGCACAAAGAGAACTGGGAACGAGACCTGGGAATCACTATTACAGAAAGGCAATGGGAAAGGGCATGCACTATGACGCACAAATACTCATTAAGCTCCAAATACCAGGAAATCTCCTAAAAAATACTCACACAATGGTATGTCACACCACAGAAGGCTGGGAGATGGTTCGCTGCAACATCAGACACCTGTTGGCGATGTAATAATCACTTAAGGCACGTTCTTACATATGTGGTGGGAATGTCCCCCAATCCTTGCCTTTTGGGAAGAAATTAAAAAGTGGATTAAACACCTCACTGAAACGAAACTCGAACTTAATGCTGCTACTTGCCTGATTAACCTTAACCCTCTTACCTTAAGTAAGTATAAAAAATCATTAACCAGACACTTATTACTAGCAGCCAAAACCCTTATACCCCTATACTGGAAATCCAAAAGAGTACCGAAGGTCAGGGAATGGTTAGACATATTTAAAATGGAGGAAATAGCAGCCATGAAAAGAGAAAACAGTGATAACTTTAACAAAACATGGCAACCGTGGCTGCTATTCACTCTTTCGGCTGAATATCAACTACTCATTGGGTGATTAATCAGAAATGATTTAAATTTGTCCTTTAAAACACACCTTGTGAAGATAATTGGTCCTAAGACCTCATATATCTACATACCTCAGTAATTACTGTACTGCTGGAAATATGTTATGCATAACTCTCAACACTGCTCCCCCCCCCTATCACATCCCCTTACCCTACCCTCCCTTTCCTCCCTCCCTCCACCTTCCACCCCCCCCCCGTTTTATTTTATTAATCCTTGTCTTATACTTTTGTATTTTACTATTTGCCTGACCCCTCTTGATTTCAAATATCATCAACTTATTATAAAATATCTTTCTTCTGTGTTCATTAAGATTATTGTACATGTACGCTGACAACTGATAACTTTACTCTCTATGTGCGATTCTTATATACTTTTGTCCATTGTAAATTTTCTTAAGCTGCAATAAAACTTTTAATTGTGAAAAAAAGGAAAGGAAAGGAAGGGAACGGAAAGGAGAGGAAAGTAAAGGAAAGGAAAAGAAAGGAAAGGAAAGGAAAGGAAAGGAAAGGAAAGGAAAGGAAAGGAAAGGAAGGGAAAGGAAGGGAAAGAAAAAGAAAGGAAAGGAAAGGAAAGGAAAGGAAAGGAAAGGAAAGGAAAGGAAAGGAAAGGAAAGGAAGGGAAAGAAAAAGAAAGGAAAGGAGAATAGAAAGGAAAGGAAAGGGATGGGAAAAGGAAAAAGGAAAGGAAAGGCAAGGCAAGGCAAGGCAAGGAAAGGCAAGGCAAGGCAAGGCAGGGCAAGGCAAGGCAAGGAAAGGAAAGGAAAGGAAAGGAAAGGAAAGGAAAGGAAAGGAAAGGAAAGAAAAAGAAAGGAAAGGAGAATAGAAAGGAAAGGGATGGAAAAAGGGGAAAGGAAAGGAAAGGAAAGGAAAGGAAAGGAAAGGAAAGGAAAGGAAAGGAAAGGAAAGGAAAGGAAAGGAAAGGAAAAGAAAGGAAAGGAGAATAGAAAGGAAAGGGATGGAAAAAGGAAAAAGGAAAGGAAAGGAAAGGAAAGGAAAGGAAAGGAAAGGAAAGGAAAGGAAAGGAAAGGAAAAGAAAGGAAAGGAGAATAGAAAGGAAAGGAAAGGGATGGGAAAAGGAAAAAGGAAAGGCAAGGCAAGGCAAGGCAAGGCAAGGAAAGGAAAGGAAAGGAAAGGAAAGGAAAGGAAAGGAAAGGAAAGGAAAGGAAAGGAAAGGAAAGGAAAGGAAAGGAAAGGAAAGGAAAGGAAAGGAAAGAAAAAGAAAGGAAAGGAGAATAGAAAGGAAAGGGATGGAAAAAGGAAAGGAAAGGAAAGGAAAGGAAAGGAAAGGAAAGGAAAGGAAAGGAAGGGAAAGAAAAAGAAAGGAAAGGAGAATAGAAAGGAAAGGAAAGGGATGGGAAAAGGAAAAAGGAAAGGAAAGGGATGGGAAAAAGGAAAGGAAAGGAAAGGAAAGGAAAGGAAAGGGATGGGAAAAGGAAAAGGGGAAGGAAAAGGTAAGGGAAAGGGGGGGATAAAGGAAAGGAAAGGGGAAAAGTGTAAAGTTCTTACCCAGAAGTGAAAGCTTCAAACACAATACCAGAAATGCATTGGTAAATAGTACGAAGGTCTAAAACAAAAACAATCTATCAGTTTACAGAAAAGAAACAATATTAGGAGAGCTCCAACATATTACTAAATACAAACAATGAGAAAGGAAATACATAAGACAAACATTTAGATATAAGTGCCAGGGATATATTCCATAATTACCATGGACCTGTGCATGAGGGCCCCGTTCTGGTAACTGATGTTTCAAAGACTCCCCCCCCCCCCGTCTTCCTCTAGTCTGTGTATTGTTATAGATGCAAACAAAGCCTGGGGAATGCCCAGGAAAAAACCAAAGCCTCCTTACCACCAGCTCGCAGACAACCAGATTGACTTGTCTAACAGTCTGCGTTAAAAACAGGGGTTTAGTCTGCACGCATTTGCAAATGCATGCGTAAGCCACAGAGCCTCGTCACGGCACCCTGTAATCTGTGGTCCTAACACTAAAATATGAGTGTCCCCACAGTGGAGGCACATGCACAACTGTGTATTGTTATAGGCCTCTCCTTCATTGGTTTACACCAGGGGTGTCCAAACTACGGCCCTCCAGCTGTTGCAGAACTACACTTCCCATGAAGCATTGTAAAACTCTGAAATTCACAGACATTACTAGGCATGATGGGAATTGTAGTTCCTGAACAACTGGAGGGCCGTAGTTTGGACACCCCTGGTTTACACGGATTGGCTCTGATTGGTGGGCATCTCTATTCCCTCTATTCAAATCTTACTCATACTTTTTAAGATTGGCTAATTTCCAATCCCCAGTACTTTGCATAAGTCGGCCCCGATTTTGTTTGGTGGGGACAACTGACTATGCCAATTCATGCAAAGAAATGAAGTATTCATGACAGGCTGGTCACCTTCAGTGATGATGATCAGAGATTTGTGCACAGTTTGTCTCTAATTATTATAAATGAGTTCCATTGTGTTAGGATTTGTTTCCCTATTTGTTGGGCCCATCATTGACGACATCTTCCTCCTTCTGAAGCCAAGCACTCCTCGTTCACCAGGAAATGAAGGATGAATGTTCCTTCTGTCCCAGCTTCTGCTTCCTTATGTAACGTACTTCAAGTTGGACCTGTCTCTCTACGAGATAAATCCTGAGAACTGCCAGCCAACAAAGCAAGTGACATTAAAAGGTTCTTCTAGTTCTAAAATAAAGAGAGATTTCTGTGGCATATAATGAGTATATACGTGAAAGATGCACACCACACCACCAAATACCACTGTAAAGTTGGCTTCTACTTCACCCTATGAGAGTACCAACATTGGAAAGTGTATAGCACCGAGCAAAGATTACTAGGAGGTTACCCCAGACCTTCTTAAAGGCATAGCACATTTGACATAAGGCATATGAGGAACAAACAGAGTTGAATTAAACCATAATCAAAACCCAGACACACTGACCTTGAGAGGTATGTACAGATGTTGTCACAGTCAGGGCTCAGGTTTGGAGACCAGTAGCTATAACAGTAGAGAGGCTCCCACTGACCAGCAGAATAAGTACACCAGCAGGTCACCTCGGCAGATTTTGTGGGCTCACCCGACGTACGGGGTCCAAGCACTAACCGGTATTCATCAGAGCTAATGAGGACCGGTACTCATAGAGAAAAAAACAGAGGACTGAGTCTGCTGTGTGCTGGAAGGGGGAGGGCCATCTCTCGGGAGGGAGAGCATCAGTGACTCTATGCAGATTGCAGAGAGAGGAGAGATCACAACTGAACCACACTCAGGGCTTTTGATTCAGGCTAATACACACTACTGTGGGATATGCTTTGTTCATTTGTCATGTCTAAAGTTTACAACCACTTTAAAGCATTTTATGTTGGGCCATATTATTCTTACTTTATATAAAGGTGATTGGTGTGAGCACAACACATCAAACCTTAAAGCAGATGGACTACAGGCAGCAGAAGACCACACTGGGTCTAAGAACGGGAAACTGAGGCCACAATTGGCACAGGATCACCAAAATTGGAAAATAGAAGATTGGAAAAGTGTTGCCTGGTGTGATGAGTCTGGATTTCAGCTGCACCATTCAGATGGTGGGGACAGAATTTGGCACATGGATCCATCCTGCCTTGTATCACTGGTTGAGGCTGGTAGTGGGGGTGTAATGGTGTGGGGGATGGGATATCACCGGTTCAGGCTGGTGGTGGGGGTGTAATGTGTGGGGGATGGGATATCACCGGTTCAGGCTGGTGGTGGGGGTGTAATGGTGTGGGGGATGGGATATCACTGGTTCAGGCTGGTGGTGGGGTGTAATGGTGTGGGGGATGGGATATCACCGGTTCAGGCTGGTGGTGGGGGTGTAATGGTGTGGGGGATGGGATATCACCGGTTCAGGCTGGTGGTGGGGTGTAATGGTGTGGGGGATGGGATATCACCGGTTCAGGCTGGTGGTGGGGGTGTAATGGTGTGGGGGGGATATTTTCTTGACACACTTTGGGCCCCTTAGTACCAACTGAACATCATTTAGGCACCACGGCCTACCTGAGTATTGTTCGTGACCATGTCCACCCCTTTATGACTACAGTGTCCCCATCTTCTGTTGGCTCCTTCCAGCAGGATAATGCTCCATGTCACAAAGCTCCAATCATCTCACCACTGGACAATGAGGTCCCTGTACTCCAATGGCCTCCACACTCACTACATCTCATCCAATAGAGCACCTTTGGGATGTGGTTGAATGGGAGATTGGCATTATGGATGTGCAGCCGACAAATCTGCAGCAACTGTTTGATGTTGTCATGTCACTATGGAGCAAAATCTCTGAGAAATGTTTCCAATCCCTTGTTGTATCTATGCCACCAAGAATGAAGGCCAAAGGGGGTCCAACCCGCTACTAGCAAGGTTGACCTAATAAAGGGGCCAGTGACAGTATATATATATATTTACCTTGGAATTTTGCATGTTCTCTTCCAGACTCCTCCGACTATCAAAGTGATACTAATCTATGCAATCACCTCCTTTCCTATTCCTAGGGACCCTCTGAATAGAGCAGTGACCGGGGTCATGTGACCTTGATTATAGAATGAGCTGTAAATCTCACCCAGGAACAATGTGCCCCCCCTCCCCGAAATAGTTGTCTTCAGCTATCTGCTCTGGGAGTATGTCCTTGTAGAAATGATTGGAGGTGTGTGTACACCTTGTCTCCAAATATTACAAATGAGTTGCATTGTTTTAGGAGTTATTTCCTGATTTCTGAGCCCATCATCAGACACCGCTTCCTCCTTCTGAAGCCAAGGACTCCTCGTTCACCAGAAAAATGAAAGATGAATGTTCCTTCTGTCCCAGCTTTTCCTTCCTTATGTATCGTAGTTCAGGTTGGACCCGTCACTCTGCTAGATGAAACCTGGGTGCTGCCAGCCAACCAAGGGGACGACATGAAAACCTTCTTTTTGTTCCCGAAATGAACAGGTTTCTGTAGCTTACAATAAATATTGGCAAAAACCAAACACCACTCAAAAAAAAAATAAAAAAATTGTTTATAAATTTTTTCCCAGTGAAGGAACATGTAAATTAGCTCTGTGTGAATGGGTCGAAAAAGTTATTGGGCTATTTCCTGTGCTGGACAAATGTTTTTCATTGATTTTAAAAGAAAAATACCACATTCGGCCACTTAATGGCGCTAAGTATCATGAGAATTTATTGTGATATTGGGCACCATCTAGTGGCCAAATGTGGTGTATTAAATTGAAAATTAATGCATTTAGCCACTAGATGGCGCTAAGGATCATACGAATTTCTTATGCTATTAGCTCCATGTGGGAAATTATATTTTAAATCAATTCAAAAACCGTCCAGCACGGGAAGTAGCCTAGTAAAGTTGTGCCCCCTGTGAACACTTTCATGCACTTTTCTTAGGTGAATTGCTATCTGATTTTTTTCATAAGTACACCCCATAGTTTGCTCCTGTTCCACTCTATGAGAGTGCCGACATTGGAATGTATCTAATAAGGAGAAAGGATTACTAACTGGGCAACCCAGATCTTCTTAAAGGTGCAACACACTTCAGAAAGACATCTTCTGAGGATCAAATGATTAAGAACTTCAGACTCCCCTTATAACCTCTCTGTGCTCCCCTGAATGAACATGTTTCTAGGGTGTGCTTCCCTCATCAGAACATATCACTGGCCCCGTGTGTCGGCACATCGTGGTCAGGTCATCATCTTCCAGTATAGAAGTTTATAAAGAGATTTATTTCCCGTTGATGACACAATGAACACATTAACACGCCGTGTTTCTGTTTTCTCATTATCTGGAATGTAATGGAAACCATTAGAGGATCCTCTGGGGTCACCAACAACCACCTTTAATTCATCTAATTATTCTCCAGGGTGTCTGGGCCGGCGCTATGATGTCACTCTTCTGGGATTCTCTTTAATTATTACTTTTAATTATCAACAAGATAAAGATTTAGTTTAGTAATCACCATGAGAGTTCCCAGCAATGTAGCTGTTTCGGAAGAATTAATGATAATCTCTGAATGTGAAGTGAACACAGGAGATTGAAGAAACAAACAACTATTATTATTATTATTATTATTATTATTATTATACAGGATTTAAATAGGACCAGCAGTTTACGCAGCGTTTTACAGTATAAAAGGGAGACAGCAGTGGTGTTGCTAGGGCGGTGGCTTCTGGGGCTATAGCCCAGAATCTGTCACTTACTGGGTGCAGCGCTGCCATACTCCCGCCACAGAAGTACAGGTTTCTGCACGCCACTGACTACTATTCCAGCGGTGGTTGGTTGCTAGGACTGCCCAGCGTCTAGCAACCAACCACATGTGACTCTGCCCCCCTGCATACAGCGGAAAGCAGAACTTTCCTGGCTTGCAGTCCTGTCCTGGGCTGGCTGCTGCCATACCTCCCCGCTCACTGTCTCCTCAGGGGTTGGTTGCTATCAACCAACCACAGTTTGGAACCTTCTCATTTAGACCAGTGCCAGTGCCACGCCTCCCCCTTCACACCTTGTAAATTTTAAGAAGGTAAGAAACTTAAGGAGGCTTATATTTAAACCTAGAGGGGGAGCAGCTCTGGGAACCCTGATGTAAGGGGGGGTGGCTCTCTGGGGACCCTGAAGTGAGGGGGGCTCTCTTTAGACCCTGATGTAAGGAGGAGGCTCTCTGGGGACCCTGATGTAAGGAAGGGGCTCTCTGGGGACCCTGATATAATGAGGGGGGTTCTGGGGACCCTAATGTAAGTAGGGAGGTTCTCTGGGGAGCCTGATGTAAGGGGGCCTCTCTGTGGACCCTGATGTAATGAGGGGGGCTCTGGGCACCCTGATGTAAGGAGGATCCACACTCAGATATGATATATATATATATATATATATATATATATATACACATGTATATCATATACATGTATATGCCCGTCCAAGCGTATGACTTTGTTTACTTCGCTGCTATGATGCTGCTGCTATTTCTTTTGTAGACCTAGCAATGCCCTTGGGAGACAGTACAGTTACAATACAATAAAATACAAGAGGGCCCTGCTCATAAGAGCTTACAATCTTATAGGGTAGGGCAAGTGGTAAAAAAGGTTATAACTGTGGGGGATGAGCTGATGAAAGTGATAAAAGATTAGTTGGAGGCGTGATAGGCTTCACTGAAGAGATGAGTTTCAGGGATCACCTAAAAGCAGCCAGAGTAGGAGATAGCTGGACAGATTGAGATAGAGAGTTCCAGAGGATGGGAGAGGCTCTAGAGAAATCCCGGAGATGATCATGGGAGGAGACAAGGGAGCTTGAGAGAAGAAGGTCTTGAGAGGACCATGGAGGAAAGGTTTTGGAGGATATTTGGAGTAATGTAGCTTGGGGCAGAGTTGTGAATAGCTTTGTATGTTGTAGTACATTTTTTGAAGTTAATTCACTGGGTGATGGAAAGCCAGTGTAGGAATTGGCGAAAAGAGCGAAAAGAGGTGGCAGACACTGAGAGGAGACCAGTGTAGGGATTGGCGGAGAGGGGTGGCAGACACTGAGAGGAGGCCAGTGTAGGGATTGCTGGAGAGGAATGGAGGACACTGAGCGGAAGCCAGTGTAGGAATTGGCGGAGAGGGGTGGCAGACACTGAGCGGAAGCCAGTGTAGGGATTGGTGGAGAGGAATGGAGGACACTGACTGGAAGCCAGTGTAGGGATTGGCGGAGAGGGGTGGCAGACACTGAGCGGTTGGTCAGGTATATGAGTCTAGCAGCAGCATTCATGATAGACTAAATAGAGGAGTAAAAAACAGGTTCCTCAGATTGGGACTTTAAATGGACCACACACAGTATTATAATAAAATATATATATAAATGTATTGAACATTGATACCAGTCAACGAGATAGGAATGGGAGTAAATGCAACAAAAACATATATTTAGAACAGAAATGGAAACAGCTCAGACGAAAGCCCAAAACCTGTCAGACAGACAGAAGGTCCATCGCGTTTCGAAAAACAAAATGCAGATCTTCTTCAGGGACAGAGGGCTTACGAGTTCCAAATCTGTAGCTTGTATCCCAAATGTTGATGCTCCACCCATACAGAGAGAGGTCATAACTCAATAATGAAAAGAGCAGTGTGCCGTTCTGTCCGTCAGAGCTGCGCACAGGCATCAGACCAGGGAGATGGCGACAGCTAATGATCCACATAGGACGAGGTAATGCCTCTCTGTTCCACCTGGCAGACACAAACAGCCACACCATTTCATCTCAGCTATAAGATCAATAGGGCCTGTCCAGCAATCAAGTAGAGGATTACACCTAGCACTCTGGTGTGAGGGAAGGGATAATGGTTGCCTTGTTGGTTTTAGATGGAGAAGTCATGGGGGGGGGGACGGGTGTGGTGAATATTATCAGCTTGGTTTTAGAGAGATTTCATTTAAGGAAGTGGTGCAACATCCATGCTTATATGTCAGATAATTAGTTAATAATGCGAGGGAAGACTGAGGGAGTGAGGTGAGGAGTAGACAGATTTGGGTGTCATTGGTGTAGAGATGTATTGGAAGCCGTAGGAGGTTATCAAGTGACCAAAGGAGGAGGTGTAGATAGAGGAGAGAAGGGGTCCAAGAACAGAGCCTTGGGGGGCCCCTACAGAAAAGGGAAATGGAGAGGAGGAGACAGAGTTGCAGGTAACACTGAAGGAGTGTTGTGATAGTTAGGTGGAGAACCAGAATAGAGCAAAATCTTGGAGTCCAAATGAGTGGAGTTTATTGAGAAGGAGCGGGTGGTCAACAGTATCAAAGGTCGCAGAGAGGTCAAGTAGTAGGAGTAGGGAGTAGTGGCCATTGGTTTTAGCAGTTAGTAAATCCTTAAATTAACATGTACTACCACATCCATCGTCCAACCACACAACATTATTTATACTCATTGTATCATCAATTATATAAGACAATGCAACATATATTCATTTTGGCTAACTATAGGTTGATGGTAGTTGGACACCTAAAATCATTAAAGCTGAAGTCTTGGCAGATATAAAAGACACACGTTATTAGAACCCTGCAATCATTAGTACATAATTAATGTGTATGTTATCCAAAATATTTATTGTTTTCTATGTGTGTGCAGCACCCTCCGAGTTCAGAGTAGCCTGTTTAGTAAATTTAGTTTAACTTCTCTGTAAACAGTGGAACAAGGGTTGATTTCTCAGGGCTACTGCTGTTTGACAGTTCTTATATAGGTAATGGTGGGGCCACCCGGCGATGATACCTGGTGGAACCGCCCCCTTGTGACATCACCAATCCAGCATACACGGGTGACTTCACAAGGGGGGGCGGTGTCACCAGGTGACCCCACCCTTACCTATATAAGAACTGTCAAACGTCAAGCCAGCCATTCAGTGGTTAGCCTTCATGGCGGGCGGAGCGGGTTTTTTTTTTTTTTCATTTTTGGGTCCAATGGTGCGGCGGTGTCGTGATTGATGATGAATCTACATGGGGGGACAATGTTTTTAGGGATTGTCAAAAACCTGTCTACTGTTTTTATTTATTTTGACACTTTTTTGGTAAATGGGTAGGGGTAATATGTACCCAATACTCATTCACATGGGAGCGGGATCTGGTGGCCACAGATCCCAGAAAGCCCTTGTGAGTGTCCCATCTTCTCCCAGGTCCTGAGTCCAGAGTGATCTGGACCACAAACACACCCAGAGGGAGGTGATAAAATTCTAACCCCTAACTGGGCAGCCAAGCTAACTAAACATACAATAGGCCACCTGCTTACAGGCTTGTTATTGATTTAGTTTGAGTTACAAGTACCTATCTACAGTTAGTCAGTGCAGCCTAATTCAAAGACACCCAGTGCAGTATGGGAGATCAGTCACCAAGTGTACACTGGAACTGTCTCCATTTATTAGATGATTGACATGAGTATTTATATTAGAAAAGGTGCAAGTCATGTAGTCTTTTGGTCATTGGTCAGATGTTGATGACGATGGTCAGAGGTTGGTAATAATGATGGTAAGATGTTGGTGATGATGCTGGTCAGAGGTTGGTGATAATGATCAGATGTTGGTGATGAAAGTCAGATGTCGGTGGTCATGGTCAGATGTTGGTGACAATTGTTAAGTTGTTGGTTATGATAGTCAGATGTTGGTGACAATTGTTCAGATGTTGGGGACAATGGTCATATGTTGGTAATGATAGTCATATGTCGGTGACGATGGTCAGATGTCGGTGATGATGGTCAGATGTCGGTGGTGATGGTCAGAAGTTGGTGGTGATGGTCAGATGTCTCTAACGATGGTCAGATGTTGGTGACAATGGTCAGATGATGGTCAGATGTTGGTAAAGATGGTCAGATGTTGGTAACAATTGTTAAGATGTTGGTGATGATGGTCAGATGTCGATGGTGACGGTCAGATGCCGGTAATGATGGTCAGATGTTGGTAACAATTGTTAAGATGTTGGTGACAATGCTCAGATGTCAGTGATGATAGTCATATGTAGATGACTAGGGTCATATGTTGGTGATGATGGACTGATGTCGGTGACAATGGTCAGATGTTGGTGATGATGGTCAGATGTCAGTGATGATAGTCATATGTCGGTGACTATGGTCAGATGTTGGTGACAATGGTCAGATGTTGGTGGTGATGATCACATGTCGGTATCGATGGTCAGATGTTGGTGACAATGGTCAGATGTTGGTGACAATGGTCAGATGATGGTCAGATGCCAGTGATGGTCAGATGTCAGTAACGATGGTCAGGTGTTGGTGAAAATTGTGAAAATTGTTAAGATGTTGGTGATGATGGTCAGATGTTGGTGATGATGGCCAAATGTTGATGATGAATCTGATGATTGATGATACTTTTAGGAGACTTCTGGTCTTCGGCTACAGTTATGCTTTAGTTAAGAACTATGTATTAAATATCAGCATTTATTTTCAGAGTAACCTTTGGTTAAGATTATAACTAGGGTTGTCCCAATACCGATACTAGTATCGGTATCGGCACCGATACCGAGCATTTGCCCGAGTACTTTTACTCGGGCAAATGCTCCTGATACTTCACCCGATACCTGGACAGTCAGCAGTGATCGGTGAGTGGGAGAGTTACAAGCTTCCCCCCCAGCTTTCAGCTGCTTTAGTGAAATCTATACAGCGGTGATCGGTGCTTGTAACTCCCCCACACACGATCACCACTGACTGTCCCCGCATCCTCCTCCAGTTCCCCTCCGTGTCCCCCTCCATTCTGCTGTCCCACTCCTTTCTTTCTCCATGTCCCCCTCTGTTCTGCTGCTGTCCCCCTCCATTCTGCTGCTGTCCCCCTCCAGTTTTCCTCCGTGTCCCCCTCCGTTCTGCTGTCCCTCTCCATGTCCTCCTCCTTCCTTTTCTGTACGAACAGAATCAGTCATCACTGACTCTGACCATTCACATAACTGAAACATTGTAACCTCCTGTGATTATAATGTCTCAGTTTATGAATGGAGAGGAGCCGCTGTCTTCTCTCCATTGATTTTCAGTGCAGCTGAGGCTGCAGAGAAAGGAACTGGGGAATCTCTATCCTCCGTATCTTTCTCTGTCCCAAGGGGGAGATATCAGGGGTCTGTTAAGACCCCTGATATTTCACCAGAGCCCACCAACAGGCCTGATTAAAAAAAAAAAAGTATTGCAATAAATAATTAAAAAAAAATGATTGTAAAAATTAATAAAAATTAAAATAAAAAACACACAGACACCATCCACCCCCTCCCTCCCTAAAAAAAGAAAAAAAAAAGAACGCATTGTAAAAAAAAAAAAAGTAAAAAAATTGTAAAAAACCCCCAAAAAAACACTGTCACGTGACCTTAGAAAAAAGTATCGGTAATCGGTATCCGTGAGTTCTTGGAAAAAAGTATCGGTACTTGTACTCGGTCCTAAAAAAGTGGTATCGGGACAACCCTAATTATAACCAGATGATTGTTGAACAACAGAGCATGAAATCAATAAGTAAATATGATAGTACAAATAGCAAAAAAAATAGTTCTCGGATGACAAATAATTAGGATGATGTCCAATATCCAAGTGGTCAGTGTGTCCAAATAATTTTATTAATATATTCCAAAAACATACATTCTTGCCAGCATTATGACATAATTGTTAGACCAACATGTTATATAACCATTGCACAATTATCTTGTATTCTTATTGGTCAATGACAAGTGCCCACCTTTCTTTGTAATCCATATATACACGGTTCATCGATTAAAATCTTTGAATATTGGTGGAAACACATCTCAGTGTGATTTCATATTCCTAAGTGCAATGGAAGGCTCTGGCAATATTGGCAGACACAGCGTCTATTACACAGTGGTGGCTACATTATATAGGAAGCTATTAAGAACTGTTAAATCCCAACACTTAATATTCTTAATTGAGATTTTTATGGATCAATATCCTAGAACCTGGCACGGACCCTCTGGGGTCACGGGTTGCACTCTGAACATCTCAAAAGTATATTTGTATTAAACATAAATAGAAGTAGAGCAAAGGCTCCTTATAATTATAAAATCATCAGTAATTATTGTAAAAGGTCCGTCTTCCCACTACAAACGTTAGTGTGTGATCTTAATACAGCCCTTGGTGGAGGAATCGGCTCATCATTTACCAGTTTGGTGATTTACAAATGATAGGAGATAATGAGATCTTCATTATCTGGAAGGTGATGATTATCAATTACACTAATTACTCCACAACTCCCCACCCCAGCAGTCTACAAAACTATTCCAAATCCCTCAGACGTCTCCTCCTACGGGGGATGTTCGCACTGCCAAAAATAAACGTTCAAATTGGCAACGCTACACCCTGAAAACTCCCTCCCATGGGGCTGTTTACATATCCAAAAATAAAGTTTAGATTAGCAATTAAATCCACGGACAGGTGATGATGAGCAACACGGTGTTACCAGCAACGGGTGTGTCGTATGAAAGCCAAGCTCATAATCAAGCAATTATCATTTATCCATTTGAGGACCGGGATGTTTCTGGTACTTTTTGTTTACTAGTTTAAATCAGTATGTTTTGCTAGAAAATTACTTATAACCCTCATACATTATATTATTTTTTTTTTTTTTTGCAGAGACCCCAAGGAATAAAATGGTGTTAGGTGCAATATTTTATGTCACACAGTATTTGCACAGTGGTTCTTGAAATGCACTTTTTTTTTTAAAATACATTTTAATAAATTATAATATATATATATACCACAATTATTTTGTATGATATGAAATATAGTGTTATGTCGAGTAAATAGATACCTAACATGTCACACTTTAAAATTGAACACGCTTGTGGAATGGCGACAAACTACGGTACTTAAAGAGGTAACTCCACTTTCGTGGGGGGAGGAAAAATAGCAAATAAAGAAAAAATAATATAGTGTATACAATTGCGACACAAGTCATATTGTGATTGAATGTTATTAAAAATGACCTGCATGCATGACTTACGTATGACTTCTGCACACGAGCGCAGAGGGATGGGGGTGCGTTAGATTTTTTTAAAATCTTTTTTTTCTTTTTCTTTTTTCTTTTTACACTTTTCCTTTAATTTTTTTTTTAATCACTTTTATTTTTACATCCCTTTTAATAGAAATAGGGATGACAGGTCCTCTTTATGAAAAGATCTGGGGTCAAAACAACCCCAAATTTCTTCTTTACCTTTAAAAGATTAAAAAAAAAAAATTGTTTTTGATCTTTTGCTTTAAAAAAAAAATGTTTACTTCTACCCTGGACCGAAAGTGATGCTATAACATCACTCTGGTCCTCCAAGGCCATAGAGGCAATGAAATCCGATCTACTCTTTGATTGCCTCTGTGACCGGCTCTCAAGTAAGCCGGTGGAAACAGTAAGCCCAAGAAACACCGGCGAGTGGCGCCCCCCCCCCCCGTGTACACACATACTCAGCCCAGAGCAGGAGGAAGGAGGGTTAATACCCCACGGCTTCTGTTCATGCAGCGTAATCACTGCATGAGCAGAGAGAGGAATGGGAGCTGTCTGCTGTCTGCCAGGTAAGAAATTGTGAGTATTCTCTATGTGTAAAACTGCTAAATTCTCTCTGACCATTAGAGTGCCTTGAAAAACTATTCACACCCCTTGAAATTTTCCACACAAGCCAAGGAACACACAACTGGTGTGTTCCTTGGCTTTCATGATGCTGTTTGTTCACTAAGGTTCTCTAACAAGCCTCTGCGGGCTTCACAGAACAGCTGTATTATTACTGAGATTAAATGACACACAGGTGGACACTATTTACTAATTAGGTGACTTCTGAAGGCAATTGGTTCCACTAGATTTTAGTTACCAGAGTATCAGAGTAAAGGGGGCTGAATACAAATGCCCCCCCCCACACTTTTCACATATGTATTTGTATCATTTATCATTTTCCTTCCACTTCACAATTATGTGCAACTTTGTGTTGGTCTATCACATAAAATCCCAATAAAACACATTTAGGTTTTTGGTTGTAACATGACAAAATGTGGGGAATTTCAAGGGGTATGAATACTTATTTCAAGGCACTGAAGGTGCAGACCTGCCCTGGTTTCTATTTTACTCTGAAGCAGAAACTGGTGCAGGTGACATCAACTGACCTGAAGAAGGGCGATCTGCACATGCCACTCCTGACAGTGTGACACCACTATAATGAAGAAGAAGCTTAGTTAATTCCCTGGGGGGGGGGGTAGAACATCCAGTCTTCCTGAATTGCTGTGTAAATATAGCAGCTCTAGCAGCAGGCCATCTGACTCAGGGGGAGATACAAAGTAACATTGTTTAAAAAAATTGATCAGATGGGAGATAGAGAGATACAAAGTAACATTGTTTATAAACATTGATCAGACGAGAGATAGAGAGATACAAAGTAACATTGTTTATAAACATTGATCAGACTGGAGATAGAGAGATACAAAGTAACATTGTTTATAAACATTGATCAGACGAGAGATAGAGAGATACAAAGTAACATTGTTTATAAACATTGATCAGACTGGAGAGAGATACAAAGTAACATTGTTTGTATAAGCTTCAATCTGTAGATGACATCAGAAAAAAAAACTTTTTTGTAACAATATTTGGCTCTATTTAACCCCTTAATAATCCTTAGTTTACCCTGATCAACTTAAATTAAATTCCTTCTGTATTTTCCCCTTAACCATAATTGCCCTGCTGATTTTATTAACCAATAAAGTGTCAACTTTTTTTGGTAATTTTTTTTTTTGTTATTTAATAGAATTTGTATCACATTAAAAAAAAAAAATGCAATTAAGCCGGATCAAACTGGCTTCACCAAGAGGAAACAGGCATCTAATGCTACCAGGTGCATCCTAAACATACTCAATCAACTAAAACGTCTTCTCTTCTCTTATCCATAGATGCGGAGAAGGCATTTGACAGTTTTCACTGGCTATTTGGGGTGCAACGGATCGTCATCGATCCATGATCCGATCCGCGGAGGTTGATCCGTACGGGACAGCCGCGATCCGCGGAGCGCTCTGTGGCCTCAGCCATAGGAAAGGCCGCGGCTTCAGCCTAGCTCCGGAGCGGCGGCCATCTTGGTACACCCGGCGGCCGTTTAGCACGTGATCGCTCCGTCAAATGACGGAGCGATCACTTGTAACAAACCGGTGTCATTTCATGATGCCGGTTTCTCTCTCCCCTCTGTGTACTGATCTGTACAGTGGAGGGGAGAGATCGGATGGCAGCAGTGCCAATACTCTGAAATGCTCTGACAATACTCTGCAATGCCCTGACAATACTCTGCAATGCCCTGACAATACTCTGCAATGCCCTGCCAATACTCTGCCAATACCCTGCCAATACTCTGCCAATACCCTGCCAATACTCTGCCAATACCCTGCCAATACCCTGCCAATACTCTGCCAATACCCTGTCAATACTCTGCCAATACTCTGCCAATACCCTGCCAATACCCTGCCAATACTCTGCCAATGCCCTACAAATACTCTGCCAATACCCTGCCAATACTCTGCCAATACCCTGCCAATACTCTGCCAATACCCTGCCAATACCCTGCCAATATACCCGCCAATACCCTGCCAATACCCTGCCAATACTCTGCCAATACTCTGCCAATACCCTGCCAATATACCCGCCAATACCCTGCCAATACCCTGCAATACTCTGCCAATACTCTGCCACACCCTGCCAATAGGGAGATTGTGGAAATTACAGTGGGGGAGATTTTTTTTTGTTGATCCGAAAATGATCCGAACCGGGACTCCTGAACCGAGCAACGATCCGAACCGTGAGTTTTTTGATCCGTTGCACCCCTACTGGCTATACATGCAAAGGGTACTGCTTAAATTTGGATTCTCTGGACATCTTCTGTCTGCTATCTCAGCCCTATACTCCACCCCTTCCGCATGAGTCTACTCCTCCATCCTTTTATCCTAGCCTTTGCCTATCACCAATGGAACGAGGCAAGGCTGCCCCTTGTCCCTCCTCTATTTTTAACCTTATGATCAAGCCGCTAGCCGAGACCATACGCTCAAACACCTCCCATTACAGGCTTCCACCTCAACAATCATGTCCATGTCATCAACCTCTTTGTGGATGATGTGATCCTCCTCCTCATTCATCCTAAAGAATCTCTCTTAAACGCCCATCAAGTGTTATCTCAGTTCAGCTCCGTTTCTTATTATAAGGTGAATTACATGAATTATCTTATTTTGGATGTAGGTGTTTCTAAACCCAATATAGCCCATTTAACTGCACAGCTACCTTATACCTGGGAGCATAAAAGTGTACCCTATTTAGCTATCCAACTCACACCCTCTTCCTCCCAGCTGGCAGCAGCTCACTCCAAGCCACGTATAACAAAACTGACCAAAGAACTCCACCAGAACTCCCGTTGCGAGCTCACGTGGATGGGAGAGCTATCCACCTTTAAGATGACGATCTTACCCCAATTTTTTTTACATCTTCAGGACCCTTTCCATTCCTATAAAAAATAGTACTTATGCTCTCTTACAGTATTTCACAAAAGTAAGTACACCCCTCACATTTTTGTAAGTCTTTTCTTCTATCTTTTCATGTGACAACACTGAAGAAATGACACTTGTCTACAATGTAAAGTAGTGAGTGTACAGCTTGTATAACAGTGTAAATTTGCTGTCCCCTCAAAATAACTCAACACACAGCCATTAATGTCTAAACCGCTGGCAACAAAAGTCAGTACACCCCTAAGTGAAAGTGTCCAAATTGGGGCCAATTAGCCATTTTCCCTCCCCGGTGTCATGTGACTCGTTAGTATTACAAGGTCTCAGGTGTGAATGGGGAGCAGGTGTGTTAAATTTGGTGTTATCGCTCTCACTCTCTCATACTGGTCACTGGAAGTTCAACATGGCACCTCATGGCAAAGAACTCTCTGAGATCTGAAAAAAAGAATTGTTGCTCTACATAAAGATGGCCTAGGCTATAAGAAGATTGCCAAGACCCTGAAACTGAGCTACAGCACGGTGACCAAGACCATACAGCGGTATAACAGGACAGGTTACACTCAGAACAGGCCTCGCCATGGTCCACCAAAGAAGTTGAGGTCACGTGCTCAGCGTCATATCCAGAGGTTGTCTTTGGGAAATAGACGTATGAGTGCTGCCAGCATTGCTGCAGAGGTTGTAGGGGTGGGGGGTCAGCCTGTCAGTGCTCAGACCATACGCCGCACACTGCATTAAATTGCTCTGCATGGCTGTCATCCCAAAAGGAAGTCTCTTCTAAAGATGATGCACAAGAAAGTCCACAAACAGTTTGCTGAAGACAAGCAGACTAAGGACATGGATTACTGGAACCATGTCCTGTGGTCTGATGAGACCAAGATAAACTTATTTGGTTCAGATGGTGACAAGCGTGTGTGGGGGCAACCAGGTGAGGAGGACAAAGACAAGTGTGTCTTGTCTACAGTCAAGCATGGTGGTGGGAGTGTCATGGTCTGGGGCTGAATCAGCGCTGCCGGCACTGGGGAGCTACAGATCATTGAGGGAACCATGAATGCCAACATGTACTGTGACATAGTGAAGCAGAGCATGATGCCCTCCCTTCAGAGACTGGACCGCAGGGCAGTATTCCAACATGATAACCACCCCAAACACACCTCCAAGACCACCACTGCCTTGCTAAAGAACCTGAGGGTAAAGGTGATGGACTGGCCAAGCATGTCTCCAGACCTAAACCCTATTGATCATCTGTGGGACATCCTCAAACAGAAGGTGGAGGAGAGCAAGGTCTCTAACATCCACCAGCCCTGTGATGTCATCATGGAGGAGGGGAAGAGGACTCCAGTGGCAACCTGTGAAGCTCTGGTGACCTCCATGCCCAAGAGGATTAAGGCAGTGCTAGAAAATAATGGAGGCCACACAAAATATTGACACTTTGGGCCCAATTTGGACATTTTCACTTAGGGGTGTACTGACTTTTGTTGCCAACGGTTTAGACATTAATGGCTGTGTGTTGAGTTATTTCGAGGGGACAGCAAATTTACACTGTTTAAATTCTGTATATTTTGTAATAAATTATATTTTTTGAATTATCCCTCGTGGGTGTGCCTACCTCGTGACAGAAATATGCATCCTTGAAAATTCCATTAATTCTTGAGGAACAGATTTTGATCTGCTCCCTCTCCGTTTTTCTTGTTTAATCTATAGCAGGGATGTGGATGCAATATTCTGTCACTAGAATCTGACCAAAAAACATTTACATATATTCTAATAAAAATATATTGTTTAAAAAAAAATTCATTTGTAATTAACATTTTGCAGCAGAATTATAATGTTTAGTGTCATTTCAGTGATGTTTTAAAGAGGACAAAGCATGAAATAAAATGTATGTTTTTTAATTTAAAGCAACCCGTTTTTTTTTTTTTTTTCTTTTTAAACTTAACAGTTTACTTTTTGTTTTTTTACTTTTTTGTCTTCCATAAAAAAAAAAAAAAAAAATACATGTGGTGATTTATTTTAAGTAATTACAAAGTTATTATAGAAAAAAAACATTCCATGGTAGAATTGTAAAAATTTCTCTGCCCCAAAGGCGACATACAGGTTTAATATTTTTACTGCTCCAAAACAAAATATCGCTCCACCCACCACCCTGTGCTGTGATTGGCCTGGACGTTCCCCCCCCGCTCTATTATCTAATGCTGAGCGTCAGTCTGGATGATCTGGGTAGTCAGCGAGTGCCGGGAAATGAAACAAATAAATGATATATGTACATTCCGCACATTTATTACACACTCTTTATTGCTTCCCATAAGCTGGGAACGCCCTCTGGATCCCCGCCAATGTAATCCGTATAATAATTATCTCTGTGGAATTTATACACAAGCTTGCCAGACACAAGTATAAATGAATCTGTAAATGCCGATATCCATTTGATTGTTACTATACAATATACGTATTGTGTCACCATCACATACGTGGGCACCTCCACTCCACCTTTATACAGCCATTGGATCCGGGGTGACTTGATCCACATTCTGCCGTTTTATCACCAACAGCAGCTCCCCAGATAGAGAGCAATTGAGCTGCAAGTTTGAAAAATGACCTGCTCAGCTATTGCTGGACTTGCCGGGTTTCACGTGTTTGATGCGCAATTGCAGCAAGTCGGCATTGCATGACTTCACATCAACTTTCTTTGCAAACATTCTGCAAGTCCTGGTTCAGTTACTGTATGTTGTGCAATATAGTCCTCCCACCACAGGGGGTCACTGTGGCTGAATTTTCATGCTTGCAGTGCTCTTGTTGCAGAATCTCCACTGCAACTTTGCCCTTGCTTGAGACCTTGCCACGCAAACTTGCTACAAAATCGGAAAAGTGTCTACTAGAACTTCTGCTTCAAGTGCTCCGCAAGCGTGCAACGTGCCAGTGATAATTGTACAGCCGCGCATTTTCAACAGGCTTTCAAATTCAACGCTGCCACAAATTTGTGTTATCCTTGCTATCTGGGTCTTGAATTCTCATGATAAAATGCCAATTTATATCGTAAATCCCACCTTGCTCTCCAAAAATACCCAAAAAATAAAGTTTTATGCCGGGTTCACATATAAATGCGAATTGGATGTGGGTTTTTTTTTCCCTGCAACCAATTTACATGACAGGAGAGTTTGACCGGCTCTCAATGGAACCGGTTCACACGGCAGCGGGGCGGCAGCGGTCCGCATTTGGAAAGGGTCCTGTGTGTATCTTCTGGTCCGATTCAGGCAAAAAAAAAATTTGGAGCCAATTCGCACCTGAATCGGGGGAACAGGGATGCACCAGTAGACATGTGCATGGCCGAAAAATTTGTTCGTTTTCATTTTCATTTAATTTTTTGTTTTCCGTTTTTCGCGTAATACGTTATGATCGAAATTAGTTATTTCGAATAAATTTGTAACTTCAGAAAAATTTGAATTTGTTATGTTCCATTCATTTCAATGCAATATTTGTAAACTTTAAAAATCGAAAATTCATAAATTCAGACGTTCGTAAATTTGAAAATCCGAAAATTCAAAAGTTCGAAAATTCAGAAATTTGGAAATTCGAAAAAATAGCTAACTAATAATAATAACTATTACAACAATTAAATTATAGGTATTGGAATTTCCTTTCAAATATGGCTGCATATGAACGTAACAAATTTATCCGAACTTACAAATTATCGGAAATAATGAATGCCACATCTAAATGAATGGAATGTAATAAAATAATAATAGTATGTTTTTATTATTATTATTTATTATTATTATTAATTTGTTACGTTCCATTCATTTAAATGCGGCATTCTCTATTTCGGATAATTCGTAACTTGAAATTTAATTTTTTTAATTAATTTGAAAGGAAATTCCAAAACCTATAATTTAATAGTTAGTAATAGTTATTATTATTAGTTAGTTAATTTTTTCAGAATTTCGGATTTTCGTTCTTTTGAATTTTCAGATTTTCACTCTTATTTTTGGATTTTCGATTTTCGGATTTTCGAATTTTCAGATTTTCGAATTTATGAATTTAAGAATTTACGGATTTACAAATTTACAAATCTCCCAATTTAAGGAAAAATTTGTTAAACAAGTTTTTGTTAATTTGAATATTTCCGAATTAACAAATTTGTTGAATTTCGTCAAAAAAAAAATTCAGAATGAAACAAATTGCACATGTCTATGCACCGGACCCCATGCTGCGTGAAGGGAGCTTAAATTAGAAGCAAGTGCCAAATATCAACTATTTCCACAAACACAGTCACATTGACACCACTGTATCATAGACACTTCAATTACACACATGTGCTGGATTAGAAGTATCTAGTTGTAGGAACAGGGAGAAAAACTAAGGTCTATGTATAAAAAAAGTTCAGAGCCAGGCCTAGTTGTACCTATGGATGAAATGAGAGCTGGTGAAGCAACAGTTAGGTGGAGCTAAGGGTGGGAAAACTGAGGGCTGGGGAAGCCACAGTTAGGTGGACTAAAGGTTGGGAGAACTGAGGGCTGGGGAAGCCACAGTTAGGTGGAGCTAAGGGTGGAGGAACTGAGGGCTGGGGAAGCCACAGTTAGGTGGACTAAAGGTTGGGAGAACTGAGGGCTGGGGAAGCCACAGTTAGGTGGACTAAAGGTTGGGAGAACTGAGGGCTGGGGAAGCCACAGTTAGGTGGAGCAAAGGTTGGGAGAACTGAGGGCTGGGGAAGCCACAGTTAGGTGGACTAAAGGTTGGGAGAACTGAGGGCTGGGGAAGCCACAGTTAGGTGGAGCAAAGGTTGGGAGAACTGAGGGCTGGGGAAGCCACAGTTAGGTGGAGCAAAGGTTGGGAGAACTGAGGGCTGGGGAAGCCACAGTTAGGTGGACTAAAGGTTGGGAGAACTGAGGGCTGGGGAAGCCACAGTTAGGTGGAGCAAAGGTTGGGAGAACTGAGGGCTGGGGAAGCCGCAGTTAGGTGGTGCTAAGGGTGGGAGAACTGAGGGCTGGGGAAGCCACAGTTAGATGGATTAAAGGTTGGGAGAACTAAGGGCTGGGGAAGCCACAGTTAGGTGGAGCTAAGGGTGGGAGAACTGAGGGCTGGGGAAGCCACAGTTAGGTGAAGCTAAGGGTGGGAGAACCGAGGGCTGGGGAAGCCACAGTTAGGTGGAGCTAAAGGTTGGGAGAACTGAGGGCTGGGGAAGCCACAGTTAGGTGGAGCTAAGGGTAGGAGTACTGAGGGCTGGGGAAGCCACAGTTAGGTGGAGCAAAGGTTGAGAGAAAAGAGGGCTGGAGAAGCCACAGTTAGGTGGAGCTAAGGATGGGAGAACTGAGGGCTGAGGGAGCCACAGTTAGGTGAAACTAAGGGTGGGAGAACTGAGCACGGGGTGGAGCTAGGGTGTTGGAGGTGTGAGGGTCATATGGAGCCAGGGGTGGGTAGAGTGAGAGTTATGTGGAGACAGAGGATGGGAAGAATAAGGGTTAAGCAGAGACATTGTGTTGGAGGAGATAGGGCACGGGGGAAGCAATGGGTAAGCGGAGCTAGGGTGTTGGAGAAGCTAGGGTGTGGAAGGATGGAAAGAATAAGGATTACGTAGAGCTAGGAGTGGGAGAATTCAGCATGGCCAAGCCAGGGAAGGAGCCAGGGTTAAGCAGGGGATGGGAGGACCAAAGAGACCTGCATCATGTGTCACTAAGGCTTACTGAAGGGAGTATCAATCCTATACATTCATCGCTGGGAGTTCTGGTTGGGAGGGAGCCCATCCTGGCTAATAAAATGTCTCAGTATGAAGGAGGATGTCCTTGTGGCCACACATCCATATCATCCAAAGGTATGGTAGTAAGTGACAACCTCAGCCTGAACTCCAGCCAGGCCCCTCTCCCCAAACACATTTCACTATGCCCCTAAGTGCTTACTCATGGGGATACCCCTGACTAAGCTTCAAGGGGCTGAGCAAAACACATAGTGGGCATGGCCTGGCCAGAGTTCAGGCTGAGGTTTCCACTTACTACCATACCTTGGGATGATATGGATGTGCGGCCACAGGGACATCCTCCTCTCCATGGTCCACCAAAGAAGTTGAGGTCACGTGCTCCGCGTCATATCCAGAGGTTGTCTTTGGGAAATAGACGTATGAGTGCTGCCAGCATTATGGCAGATGTTGAAGAGGTGGGGGGTCAGCCTGTCAGTGCTCAGACCATACGCTGCACACTGCATCAAATTGGTCTGCATGGCTGTCATCCCAGAAGGAAGTCTCTTCTAAAGATGATGCACAAGAAAGCCTGCAAACAGTTTGCTGAGGACAAGCAGACTAAGGACATGGATTACTGGAACCATGTCCTGTGGTCTGATGAGACCAAGAAAAATGTATTTGGTTCAGATGGTGACAAGCGTGTGTGGGGGCAACCAGGTGAGGAGAACAAAGACAAGTGTGTCTTGCCTACGGTCAAGCATGGTGGTGGGAGTGTCATGGTCTGGGGCTGCATAAGTGCTGCTGGCACTGGAGAGCTACAGTTCATTGAGGGAACCATGAATGCCAACATGTACTGTGACATACTGAAGCAGAGCATGATCCCCTCCCTTCAGAGACTGGGCCGCAGGGCAGTATTCCAACATGATAACCACCCCAAACATACCTCCAAGATGACCACTGCCTTGCTAAAGAAGCTGAGGGTAAAGGTGATGGACTGGCCAAGCATGTCTCCAGACCTAAACCCTATTGATCATCTGTGGGACATCCTCAAATGGAAGGTCTCTAACATCCACCAGCTCTGTGATGTCATCATGGAGGAGGGGAAGAGGACTCCTGTGGCAACCTGTGAAGCTCTGGTGAACTCCATGCCCAAGAGGGTCACAGCAGTGCTGGAAAATAATGGTGGCCACACAAAATATTGACACTTTGGGCCCAATTTGAACATTTTCACTTAGGGGTGTACTGACTTTTGTTGCCGGCGGTTTAGACATTAATGGCTGTGTGTTGAGATACATTGTAGCAAAGTGTCATTTCTTCAGTGTTGTCACATGAAAAGATAGAAGAAAAGATTTACAAAAATGTGACTGAGGGGTGTACTCACTTTTGTCAGATACTGTATATCTGCATGTACAATTGATTGGTTTTATTGGTCATTATTGTTGTCTTGCCCCCACCTCCCAACCTAAGAGAGATTATATTATATTATAAATCTCCTTATTATGAGAATGTAAAAGAAGAGCACAAGGGCAGGAGCAGGCCCGGATTGGCCATAGGGCAAACCGGGCATTTGCCCGGTGGGCCGCGGCCACTGGGGCCGCCAGGCTGCAAGTCCTTGCATAGCGGGGGGCGTGTCTGGACGTACACAGGAGAGGACGTGTCTCGGCTGAGCTCCTCCAAGGCCTGGTCAATCCAACACCATCCAGGCTCCAATCCTCCCTGGGAGCCTAGTCTTACACCTGGGCGGCATCCTGGGCTATTCTGCTGCACGGCTGGAGAACTATTTCCCGGATTGCTTCTCTCTCTGAGTCCCGGGCCTGCAGACTGCTCCGCCCCGGAGAGGCCCGCCGCCATCTTGGGGCCTACGATCCGATCGCTGCCTCTGGCAAGCCTCCCCCTGTGAACCGGGCACTGTGTGGCTGATCGTCCCGGTCGGACAACCCTCCGTTCCCCCGGGATAATAAAGAGAGAAAGCGCCAGCGATCCCGGCCCTTCTGTCCGGCTCCACGGAGGCCTAGTCCCATCCCGCGGCCTGCAGACTATCAGAAGCCTTCAGAAACATCCGATCCGCTCCATCTGCATACCGGAGCCGGCGCACAGTGGATCTGCATCTCTTTGGGCCGCAGTGAGTAGCACTTCCCCCCCTTACTCACTCCACATCCTCTAATAACAGCGGCGCTCACCCGGCCGGTTACAGCCGTTAGGAAAGTCCCCGGCTTCGGCCTACCTCTGGAGGACGGCGGCCATCTTGGTACTCCAAGTACCCCTCCAGCCTCTCTGCTCCACTGATTCATTAAATCTCTCCCTCTGCACTCATCCTACAGCAAGATCCTTTACACACACAGCTTTGTTGTTAATCTAAATCTGGATACTTATAATATCTTAATAGGCCTGTGTGGGGACGAGATTCTATACACACCTTACCTGTTTTGCTCTGCTCGCAATATACCCCTGCACTATTTAAATGGTGATCTGAGCACATCTTACACCACAGTACCTCAAATACTCCACCCTACAGTGTCTCAAGCAGATGTAATTAACAAACGAATGATGGCAGTTCCGCTGAAAATGAACTATGTGCATTAAATGAGCTTGGAGACCCATTTGCTCACCGAGACCTCTGCTACGCCATATTAAGCACCTATAGATTCAGAGGTAAACTAGATTTCCTGCCACAATTCCTCTTTATTACATGGGCAAAGTTGGCCAACAACAGCGAACATATAAACCCCTATTCGGGTCACGTGAAGGTCCAAATATGGAACGCTATGTCACCAGAACACAACTTATGACCTCAAATACCCCCTCAGACCCCTCTGTGGGGATGGACATACCCATGGGAGCAGAAAACACTGTAAACTTATCTACTGTTGCTCAAGGTCCAAATCTCGACTCTTCTACCCCACGTGAGATTCTTACCCCAGACATACTAGACGCCAAGCTTGATGCCAAGTTACAGCTCCTGTTACAACAAATTACAAATAATGTCTCGTTAGAGGTAAATAAGTTAGCTACGGAACTAAGAGGAGAGATCGATCAAATCGGTGAACGCACTGATACACTCGAAAATAAATTTGATGAGATGATAAATTATGTGCAAGCGATTGAAGAAGAAAACCACAATTTGCGTCTATCAGTTTCTCAATTGCAGTTACAGCAGGAAGATTTGGAAAATAGAGAAAGGAGACAAAACTTACGCTTTCGTGGTATCCCGGAGACGGTGGGAGACTCAGATCTACGTACCTACCTTCTGGGTCTCTTTAATACTCTGGCCCCTACAGTGGTAGATATTGACTGGCGCCTTGATAGGGCACATCGGTCCCTGGCCCCCAGACCTCCGGCGGGAGCCAGACCCAGAGATGTCATAGTGAAATTTCATTATTTCGAAAGCAAAGAAACACTCATTATTGCCACCCGCAACAAACCCCAACTTACATACAAGGGGGCAAAACTTCAAATTTTCAGCGATCTGTCTCCCATTACCCTTGCCAAACGCAGGAGCCTACGCCCAATCACACTCCACCTACAACATCACAAGATCCCATATTATTGGGGCTTTCCATTCCGCCTCACCGTATCTAAAGATGGAGTACAGCATACTCTACGTGAGTTATTGGAAGGTGAGGCATTTTTGAAAAGTCTGGGCCTGCCACCGCTCCCGGAAGAGGACTTAATCCCCCCAAATAATCAGGCTCGTCCTCCTCCCAATACACCCAGCCGCATCTGGACCCCAGTGAGAGACAGGTCCAGGAAACGCTTCTCTACACCTCAGCGTCTTCGTAACTCCAAGCAACCTCCTTGAAAGCACAACACTTGTTTTCCATGGATCCATACCCACTGCACTACTCGGAACATTTTACATGTTTTTAGAGTGGTAGAAATTAATACTCTGATCTGTTATGATTCTTTTGGCACTCACCCTGCTCCTTTTGGTTTTGTTTTTTTTTTTTTTTTTTTAATTTACGTAGTCTTATAGCTAATACTCTTTTTTCTCCCCGGTCATGAGTGACTCAGTTGACATACCGTTTAATACACCTAGTTGATTTGCTAATCACTTTAGTAATGGCAGAATCTATTTTTACGCTAACGAACTCATAAGGTGAGCGGCGGGTACTTCCTAGTTCTCTACCTGGAATCTCCTGATGGAAGTCCGTATACGCCCCTACCTGGCCTTGACATCTGTTCAAGGCCCCCTGAGACGCAATTGCCTCTCAGGCCTGAGAGAACTTTTGTTTTTGTTTTTACTGTTTTTCAAGTTGGTTCTTGTTTTTTTTTTTCTTGTTTTTTTCATGTTCAAGGATATCACTCTGGTGCTAAGGATACAAATGTTTCGTTCTTACTTTTCTAACCAAATGCAGTTTTATTATAGGTTATGTCTGCTGACATGTGAGAGTGTTTCTTTATCCCTTGGTGTCTGCAACCTTACAAAAGCGAATCTATTGGGTCTATATATATGGCTTTGAAAATTATGTCGTATAATGTCAAAGGTCTAGGTTCTGTTCGTAAGCGCTGGATGGCCCTGAAGGATTTCAGGGCCTCTGACGCAGATGTGGTAATGGTTCAAGAGACCCATTTTAAGTCTACTGGTACGCTTAAATTTGCCTCAAGGTATTTCCCCACTTCCTTCCTTGCCTCGGATCACTCGGGCAGGGCGGGAGTGGCGATTTTGATTAGGAAGGCATGTCCCATTAAGGTAAAAAGATCTTATGCTGACCCTCTCGGTAGATATCTCATCCTAGATTGTGATTATGCAACCACATCGTTTTCTCTCATTAATGTATACGCTCCTAATACTGGCCAGATTGAATTCCTTAACACATTATTTGATTCTCCTCACTATCCATCGCAACCTTTCATGATTATAGGAGGGGATTTCAATCTGGTTATGTCCCCCAATAGAGACAGACAAACCCTTTTTAATACCGTGCCTTCTAAAAAGATTTTATCCCAAGCTAACTCTTTTCGCAAATGCATTAGATCTCATAGGTTATTCGACTCATGGAGGATCCGACATCCCTCCTCTAAACAGTTCACCTTCTATTCCTCAGCCCACAAAATGTATTCACGCCTTGACCATTTTTTTATATCGGCCCCACTCATATCCTATGTGACTGAGGTTGATATATCACCTATTACATGGTCAGACCATGCTCCCATCATGTTACATCTTGCGCTTTTTCAGGCCCACCCTAAGTCATGTCATTGGCGTCTAAATGACCATCTACTACAATCTGAAGTTTCACGTAATATACTGGCAAAAAATTTAGAAGAATTTTTTCAACACAACATAGGATCAGTTTCAGACTTTTCCACACTTTGGGAAGCACATAAAACTGTCTTTCGCGGTGCCTGCATATCCGAAAGCTCCAGGATAAAGAAAGATAGAAATAGTCTTTTACAGTCTCTTACCGCTGCTCTGGTTGCTGCAGAGCGGAGATTGTTGAGAGTCCCTACAGTATCAAAATTACGAAGGGTAACCTCTCTTAGGGAGCAAATCAAATCACTTCATCTGGGTAGGGCAGTCAGATCTTTGCTATGGACAAAACAGAAGTTTTACGAGTACTCAAATAAACCGCATAGAATGCTAGTTAACAAACTCCGTCCACGCCCTTTCAACTCATTCCCTGATTTCCTTCAGCAGACAGATGGATCTAGAGTTTACTGCCCCCGTGGAATGTCTAGTGTCTTTGGCAATTTTTACCATAAATTATACAACTGCCTCACTCCTGAGCATGGTTTTAACTTTACTCAAGAAAAATGTAAAAAAATTTTTTCTAAGATAAAACTCCCGAAGCTAACTTCTGCAGACTTAGACAGTTTGAATACAGATATAACGACTGAAGAACTTCTGTCCATAGTTAAGAAACTCCCACTACATAAATCGCCCGGCCCTGATGGTTTACCCTACTTTTATTACAAATCTTTTTTTGATATTCTATCTCCACATATGCTAACCCTCTATGAATCCCTGCTCAAAGGTATATCCCCTATCTCACAATTCTCTCATTCATTTATCTCTGTCATTCCAAAGCCAGGTAAGGATCCCTCTATCCCAGATAATTATAGGCCGATAGCTCTTCTAAATTCAGATTATAAGATTTTTACAAAAATTCTTGCATCCAGGTTATCTAGGATTGTCCCCAAATTGATCCATAGGGATCAGGTGGGTTTTGTGCCTGGCAGGCATGCGGGGGACAACACCCGTCGTACAATAAACTTAATAGACCTTCTAGATAGAACCTCCAGACAAGCGTTGATCTTGAGTTTAGATGCACAAAAGGCCTTTGATAGGTTAAGCTGGCCCTATATGTTCAATGTTTTAGAGATGTATGGCTTTGGGGGTCCTTATCTGAAGGCTTTGAAGGCTATATATTCAACAATCACAGCTCAAGTACAGATGTCATCCTTCATGTCGCCAAGCTTCCCACTGACTAACGGTACTCGACAGGGCTGTCCTTTGTCGCCATAGCTTTTTATTCTCTGCCTAGAACCCCTGGCCGAGTCCATCCGCACCCATCCGGATATTCAGGGGGTGGTAATGCGACAAGGGGAATATAAACTATCACTCTTCGCAGATGACATCTTGCTCACGATCACTAATCCAATGATTTCCCTCCCCTCTCTACACAAATTGTTGTCTTCCTTTGGGGCCATCTCGGGCTATAAAATTAATACGTCTAAAACTGAAGCTCTGCCCATACATATCCCATTACCCATACTATCACAACTCAAAGAGTCCTATCCCTATAAATGGTGTAAAACCTCTCTCAAATATTTAGGTATCCTTCTCACCCCATCCTACTCTTCTCTATACTCTGCTAATTTTCCTCCCTTAGTTCTGGAAATTAATAAATCCTTGAGGTCTTGGACTAAATACCCATTATCCTTATTGGGCAGGATAAATGTTTTAAAAATGTCTATTTTACCTAGACTGTTATACTATTTTGAAACTTTACCAATTGCTTTACCCTCATCCCAATTAAAGACACTTCAACGTAACTTTCTAAAGTTCATATGGGGCGAAAGGGCCCACCGTATAGCCAGTTCAGTGGTGTTTGCTCCGAGGTCCAGGGGTGGAATGGGTGCCCCGGACATTTTCAAATATTATTATGCCTCACATTTAAGGCCTATTATTTCTTGGACATCACTCTTTGCTCCAAATCAATGGTCTGCTATTGAGAAGGGTGTGATACACCCAGTTCACCCATGTACCTTGGTTTGGGATGATTCCTTTCCTATAGATTCCACTTTTAGACACCAGTGCACTGGCCCAATGAATTTTACTATAACTATTTGGCGTAAATGTTTCAAAAAATACCAACTCATCTCACCCTGCTCCCCGCTCATCAATGTACTGTTAAACCCACTCATACCAGACAGTTTGTCCTTGAGCAGGATCTTCCCATTGCTTAACGCCTCCCTTTTTCAACTTCGAAATTTAGTAAACCCGGTTACGCGAAAGCTACATTCCTTTGACACCTTACGTGAGAAATGTAATATCCCCAACCAACTTTTTTACTTCTACCTGCAGGTCAGACACTTTTTCCACTCTAAATCTTCATCATTATCACTCGAAAGTCCAACTACCGTATATACTCGAGTATAAGTCGAATTTTTCAGCACATTTTTTTGTGCTGAAAGTGTCCCCCTCGACTTATACTCGAGTCAAGCCATTTTCTGCAGCAAAAAATTTCATTTTCCGAACCGACTTTGGGGCCCCGTATCTCAGGGTCACTTGCTGCTAGGAACCCCAAATTTGGTGTGCAAATCCAGTGGAACTGGTACCAGAACATATCCAAAGCTGGAGTTTCTAGCACTAAGTGGCTCCGAGATACGGGGCCCCAAAATCGGTTTGGAAAATGTCATTCTCTGCTGCAGAAAAGTGCTTGACATTTTCTGAACCGACTTTGGGGCCCCATATCTCAGGGCCACTTGGTTCTAGGAACCCCAAATTTGGTGTGCAAACCCAGTGGAACTGGTACCATAACATATCCAAAGCTGGGGTTCCTAACACCAAGTGGCCCTGAGATACAGGGCCCCAAAACTGGTTCGGAAAATGTCATTCTCTGCTGCAGAAAAGTGCTTGACATTTTCTGAACTGATTTTTGGGGCCCTGTATCTTGGGGCCACTTGGTGTTAGAAACCCCAGCTTTGGAAATTTTATCGTGCTAGTTCCACTGGGTTTTCAAACCAAATTTGGGGTTCCTAGAACTAAGTGGCCCCGAGATACGGGGCCCCAAATTCAGTCAACTGTGTCCATCTGCAGCAATGTTATTTCGAGACCCTTTGGGTTCAGAGACCCCAAATTTTGGCTGCAGCTAGGGGGCATCTAGGAACCCCTAACTACCGAGTTTGAAGTTCAGGGGACCTATGGCTGCAAATGGGCACAGTGAGGCATGCAAATGGGCACAGTGATGCTGCAAATGGGCATTGTTGACCCTCTTTTCCACTTACAGTAGCTGTGCATTTCTCACCCTCGTCTTATACTCGGGTCAACAAGTTTTTCCCATTTTTTTTGTGGTAAATTAGGGCCTCGACTTATACTCGGAACGACTTATACTCGAGTATATACGGTAATTTCGAATACATATGTGCTCAGGGACCCCACCAGTTACACCTAATATCCTCTATCCATCGTATCCTTCATGAGTCGACACCTCTGACTGAGACCACACATCATTATATGGGAAAGTGGTCCCATTTGTTGGGCAGAGCTATATCAATTCAGCTATGGGACAAGATTTGGTCTTCTGTCTCCAGATCTTCTAAGTGTGTGGCCCAACGGGAGACTTCTATGAAAATTCTTATGTTCTGGTATAGAACCCCTGATGTTATTCATAAATACGACCCCTCAGTCCCGCCGCGCTGTTGGCGTTGTGGGATTGACACGGGTTCTTTATTCCATATATTTTGGCAGTGTTCAAAGATACAACCTTTCTGGGGGGAGGTGGGGCTCCTGATACAGAAAGTGCTGGATAAATCTCTCCCATTGGATCCATTACACTATTTGTTGGGCCTTCCTTTCCCTGACTTAACCAAAAGAGCTAACCGGCTTCTTTCTTATATACTATTAGCTGCCAAACGACTTATCCCCCTGTGTTGGCTGTCCGATGCTCCTCCCCCTTGGCCCAAATTTTTACAATTAGTAACTGATATCCGAAGGATGGAATATCTAACGGCCTCAGTACATGATACTATCCCCCAATTTGAAAAATTGTGGAAACCCTGGGATGAGTCGGAATTTGGGACTCCTATGGTAAACACCGTTCTTTAAGTTATGATATCCCACCCCCCCCACCTGCCCCATTTTCATATGTTTTACTTAGAACTTATAACCACATACCACATGTCCTCCATAGAATCTATGTTCCTCTCTCTTATGTAACTAATTTTACATTTCTGATCCTGCACTTTTATTTTAGGAATAATATTTTTCTGTATCCTGGACAAAAGTACATAGCGGTTTGTGCTCTGCAATTCTGAACTCTGTTCTTATGTACTTATTTTGTTTTTCGCTATAAAGATACTATCAAAACTTTATATTTTATATTTTATATTGTACAACATTACTGCTGTACTTGATCATTGTATATTGTTAAAAATCTAATAAAAATACAATTATAAAAAAAGTCCTTGCATGGCCCAAGGCTTGAGCTTGTGCCGCTCATCCAGCCTCTCCGCGGCCGCCCGGAGCTCAGCCATCGGCGCCGGGGGGAGGAGCTAAATGAGACGCCTTCGGCCTCACCACGGCTGCACAGCCGCACGTATAGGTCAGCCGTCAGTGCCGGGGGGAGGAGCCAGAGCAGACACCTTGGAGCCGGTGTTATGTCGAGAGGTGCCGGAACAGCAAACGTAAGTTCAGCCTCCCCTGTGTACTAGATAGGAGGATCGGTGGGGGTGGCTGCATATAGAACAATTATTTTCTCCATCTTCCTCCTGCAGTATCGGAATGCCTGTGAGAGGTAGAGGAGAAGCAGGCATTCCGAGACTGCAGGAGGAAGATGGAGAAAATGATTCTTCTATATGCAGCCACCCCCACCGATCCTCCTATCCTGCTTCTCTCTGCTGCTCCCGCAGGGCTCTCCACCGCACCCATACTCTCTGCCAACCCCGTGCTCTCCACATCACCCCCATGCTCTCTGCCACCCCCCATACTCTCCACCCCCCATACTCTCCACCTCCCCCCCATGCTCTCCGCCACCCCCCATGCTCTCTGCCACCCCCCATGCTCTCTGCCACCCCCATGCTCTCTGCCACCCCCATGCTCTCTGCCACCCCCATGCTCTCTGCCACCCCCATGCTCTCTGCCACCCCCATGCTCTCTGCCACCCCCCATGCTCTCTGCCACCCCCCATGCTCTCTGCCACCCCCCATGCTCTCTGCCACCCCCTCATGCTCTCTGCCACCCCCTCATGCTCTCTGCCACCCCCCATGCTCTCTGCCACCCCCCATACTCTCCACCTCCCCCCATACTCTCCACCTCCCCCCATACGCTCCACCTCTCCCCCATGCTCTCTGCCACCCCCTCATAGTCTCCACCTCCCCCCATGCTCTCTGCCACCCCCTCAAACTCTCCACCTCCCCCCATACTCTTCACCCCCCCCATGCTCTCCACCTCCCCAATGCTCTCTGCCACCCCCCGTGCTCTCTGACACCCCCCCGTGCTCTCCACATTACCCCCACGCTCTCCGCTTCCCCCTGTGCTCTTCACATTCCCCATGCTCTCCGTTGCTCCCCCCATGCTCTCCACCTCCCCCTATGCTCTCCGCCACTCCCCCCTGTGCTCTTCCGGTCTTCCCATCACCCCATGCTCTCCACCAGCCCTCCTGTGCTGTCCACATCCCCCATGCTCTCCGTTGTCCTCCCTGGGCTCTCCACCTCCCCCCATGCTCTCCGCTGCCCCCCTGTGCTCTCCTCTTCCTCCCTGTGTTCTCTGCCTCTCCCCTGTGCTCTCGCCCCACCCCATGTTCTCAAGGTTCTTCCCTGTGCTCTCCAACCCCCATGCTCTTTCCTGGTCGCACCCCCCCCCCCTCCACACCTCTGCTGGGTTCCCCCCTCCCCTCTCTCAGGGGATCTGTCAGGGTGGAGAGTGGGGAAGGGGCCGGTTAACATGTCATGGGCTGCTCAATCCAAAATGCCCGGGCCTATTTTTTGTCCCAGTCCAGGCCTGGGCAGGAGGACACACGTTGCAACCCTTCCACACAGGTTTTGGCTTTAGATACACATAATATATTTCTATGAACTTAGTTATAAATATGGACTCCACCACCAGTCTGCAGAAGGCCTACCTGGCACATTATAATGTAATGACAGATCTGATATCAGTCTCCACCATTACATTGCTCAGTGATCATAGTGCTGTTATTGTATGAGAGGCCTGGTATGTCGGGTTGACACCAGCCTTTCTCAACCTTTTCAACATGAATAAGCCCTTAAAATAACTTTCTGGTCTCGGGGAACTCCTGCTAAAATGCACTATATATACAGCCCATTGTACGTTAGTGTGATAGTCAATGAGAAGAATGTTCCTCCTTACACTTGTGGTCATTGGAAGGAATTATCCCCTTACAGATAGATAAAAAGATCAACAGTGTCAGTGGGAACTTATCTAAGAAATTGCTCATTACTCAAGGAACTTCTTGCAAACTCTGGAGGAATCCTAGGCTTCAATGGAACCTTGGCTGAAAAACTCTGGTCTACAGACTGTGTCATCCCCATCTTCTTTGAGGCTAAGATTATTCTTGACTCCAAAATGTTGCTCAGCATTTGGATAGCTTTTCAGAGGCATTTGACACAGTGATGAGGAGGCAATGTGATGCCCCCTCACCGCTTGTTTTAAGCCCCTTAAGCCCCTTTAAGCCCCCACAAATTGCAAACATGGTCCACTGTTGTCCCTCTCAGGAAACCATCTAGAGCAACTGTGTGCAGCCGATGCTGGAGTGAAAGTAGACAGGAAGTGGCAGGAGGTCAGCTGCACTAGATGGAGAAAGATGAAAACAGAATTTTGTTTTAAAAAAGCCCTAAAAATTGTTTCTGACACGGAGCAAAGAGCAAACTGACTCTCATCCAGCTCAGGTTTACAGCAACTTGAATAATCTAACCGTAATTATCACTCCATCCTACACGTGTGCAGTACTTGCTTGGGTTGTGCTCTATTATCTAAGATCATGTTTCACACTGGATAACCTGGTCAGTCAACGTGGGCCAGGAAATAATAATATATAATAATATCATGTATTAGGTTATCTAATGTACATACCTGAGACTTATTATACACACTGTATTCCTCTGGATCTGGGACACAGCTTCCCATCAGCTGGTAACACCCATTGGATCCCCGCCAGGTATAAAAATAATGTGTAAAAAAAGAAAGAGAAGCGCCAAGCAATTCCTAGTGCAGCATTATTTTATTTGGTTATAATACAAAAAAATGTTGACAATATAAGGTGCACTTACATAAAGCTACTAAGGGTAGGTGCTTCCCATGTCCAGCATCATAGAAGAGCCCCTGGGGGTGTCCCTGTTGAAGAGTCCATGAGCGCCGTATGTCAGTGGGAAGCTGAAGCCTCGAGGGACCTCTGGAGGACACCAGCCGAGTAACTCTGTGTCAGGTCACCTGAGACCAGGTGAAAGATGCACTCTGTAGGAGTCGGAAGTGCACCGCTAAGATAGTGGGCCCTAGGACTGACTGCTGTGGATAGTACCCAGGGATGGTCAGGAAGCAGGTCTACTGGATGACTAACACAGATCTCAATGGAAGCTAGAGCATAGATTCCCCAGGGTGCAGAGTCTAAGAGCCAGCAGGTGTTCACCAGAGCCTCTAGTGGTGATAATGGACTGCGCTGCAGTCTGGTTCCAGGTCGCGGCCCCCAGGGTCTCACAGCTCATGGTAGACTACAGGAGAAGGAAGCAGCAGGCTAGAACAACAAGGATAGTAAAGGGATAAGGCAGAGGTCAGGGCGACTAGCAGACAGGAACAACAGAGTACACGCCAAATGTTCAGGGTCACAGGCAAGGAGGGATAGTCGGGGACATACCAAAAGGTCAGGATCAGGAGCAGACAGGAATAGTCGGGAACACGCCAAGGTCCGTAACAGAGGCAAACGAAGAGCACACGGCAAGCAGGAAACAGGAAGCCAAACACACAATGAATACACAATGGTTGATCAGCAAGGTTGGCTTGCAATGCCCAGGTTAATATAGGGTTCCTAATTAGAGACCGGGGTGGAGCTATGCTGAGGGAAGATTATTTAAACAGTCAGGTGAGGGTGGCTGGCCGCTAAAGGTGAACACAGAAGGAAAGGTGAGCTGACAGACACACATTATTGGATAACCATGACACTCTGTGTAGAAGTGACAGCTCCGGATCACTCATACACAGAGTTACTCAGCCGGTGTCCTCAAGAGGTCCCTCAAGGCTTCAGCTTCCCACTGACATACGGCACTCATGGACTCTTCCACAGGGACACCCCCGGCGGCTCTTCTGTGATGCTGGACATGGGAAGCACCTACCCTTAGTAGAACTATGTAAGTGCACCTTATACTGTCAACAATTTTTTGTATTATAACCAAATAAAATAATGCTGCACTAGGAATTGCCTGGCGCTTCTCTTTCTTTTTTACACATTATTTTTATACCTGGCGGGGATCCAATGGGTGTTACCAGCTGATGGGAAGCTGAGGAATACAGTGTGTATAATAATTCTCAGGTATGTACATTAGATAATAATATATAATAATATCATTTATTAGGTTATTTCCTGGCCCACATTGACTGACCAGGTTATCCAGTGTGACACATGCTCCTAGATAACAGAGCACAACCCAAGCAAGTACTGAACACGTGTAGCATGGAGTGATAATTACGGGTAGATTATTCAAGTTGCTGTAAACCTGAGCTGGACGACAGTCAGTTTGCTCTTTGTTCCATGTCAGAAACAATTTTTAGGGTCTTTTTTAAACAAAATTCTCTTTTCATCTTTCTCCATCTAGTGCTGCTGACCTCCTGCCACTTCCTGTCTACGTTCACTTCATCATCGGCTACACAGGGTTGCTCTAGACTAGTGATGGTGAACCTTGGCATCCCAGATGTTTTGGAACTACATTTCCCATGATGCTCATGCACTGTGCAGTGTAGTTGAGCACCATGGGAAATGTAGTTCAAAAACATCTGGGGTGCCAAGGGCCCCACCACTGGCCTAGACGGTTTCCTAAGAGGGACAATAGTGGACCATGTCTGTAATTTGTGGCAACAAAGTCTCCACCAGGGCCGCATGTGACAGGGTGACAATGCAGAATTATGACTGGGAAACAGTTGTCACCTTATTACAAGAAGTTCTTGAACAAGGCAGAAGGGGATTAAAACAGGCGGTGAGGGGGCATCACATTTCCTCCTCACCACTGTGTCAAATGCCTTTGAAAAGCTATCCAAATGCTGAGCAACATTTTGGAGTCAAGAATGATCTTAGCCTAAAAGAAGATGGGGATGACACAGTCTGTAGACCAGAGTTTTTCAGCCAGAGTTCCATTGAAGCCTAGGGTTCCTCCAGAGGTTGCAAGGTGTTCCTTGAGCAATGAGCGATTGCTGACTCTTAGAAAAGTTCCCACTGACACCGTTGATCTTTTTAGCTATCTGTAAGGGGATAATTCCTTCCAATGACCACAAGTGTAAGGAGGAACATTCTTCCCACTGACCATCACACTAACATATCATGAGCTGTAGATATAGTACATTTTAGCAGGAGTTCCCCGCCACCAGAAAGTTATTTTAAGGGCTTATTCATGTTGAAAAGGTTGAGAAAGGCTGGTGTCGACCCCGACATACCAGGCCTCTCATACAATATCAGCACTATGATCACTGAGCAATGTAATGATATCAGGTCTGTCATTACATTATAATGTGCCAGGTAGACCTTCTGCAGACTGGTGGTGGAGTCAATATTTATAACTAAGTTAATAGAAATATTTTATGTGTATCTAAAGCCAAAACCTGTGTTGAAGGGTTACAACGTGTGTCCTCCTACCTTTGTGCGTTCTTTTACATTCTCATAAGAAGGATATTTATAACATAATATAATATAATCCTATGAGGATGGTGGAAGCTCCTCATAATGGTGATATGCATTGCGAAGAGTTAAGTGTTTAGAGTCTGCAAGCGATAAATGCAACTGTCAGGTGGTTTACTTCTCTATTGCCTACTAACTTCTCACATTGTATTTTAGGGTTGACTATCTCTCTTAGGTTGGGTAGTGGGGGCAAGACAACAACAATGACCAATAAGACCAATCAATAGTGAATGAATATATAAATACAAGTGTTCATTTATCTACATTGTAGGAGCATGAAACAGTTCTTCAGGATGGCATAAATATGTTCCCAGATACTTAAAGTCCCTCTTTGAGATAAATGTCACCTCCCCCATTTGATTTCTGGATCCCCCCCAAAAAAAAATCCCTAAAAAAAAATGTCCTTTTTTACTTACCTCAAGTCATAGTTACATGATGCAGCAGCCTCAAGTTTTCTCCTCTTCTGTTTTTTTTTCAGATTGGCTCCTTCTTATAGTGTCCTCCTAACTGCCTATATTATGTGAACACTTTCTATTGGATGTCCATCAGCTAGGGTATTCTCAAGATCCAGAAGAGGACTTATGTCAGCAGAGGGGGTAAAAGAGACCAGTGAGCTTGAGCTTGGCATACTGGATTTATGGTCCCCACACCTATAAATAATGGTGGCAAGGGACATGCAAGGTGACTTAGGTGAGAATATAAGGGTTCTCTCAAGATCCATAAGAGGACTGATGTCAGTAAAGAGGGTGAAGGGGGCCAGTGACCTTGGCTCCACTGTGCCCACCCAATTGGCAGCCCCACATCCATAAATGATAGTGGCAAGGAACATGCAGTATGACTTAAGTGAATGGCTTGGGGTCCTCTCAAGATCCAGAGGAGAGCCAATGTCAGCAAAGGGGGTAAAGGGGACCAGAGATCTTGGGCTTCATTGCATCACTGGATTTATGGTCCCCACACCCATAAATGACAGAGACTAGGGGCATGCATGGTGACTTAGGTGAATATATTGGGGTGCTCTCAAGATCCAGAAGAGGACCAACGTCAGCAGAGGGGGTGGAGGAGATCAGTGACCTTGGGCTCCATTGAGCCAATGGACTTATGATCATTTTATTATCATTCCAAGACATGTTACACATAAAAGAGGATGAAATAAGGTTTTCAGGTCCCAATAACAGGCACTTACTCATTATAATATCTAAAATAATTCATCAATACCTACTCATACTAGTGATATTTAGCAGCACTTTTTCAATATCAGCAGCAATTTACAGGAAACACCACAATGGGGTTGATTTACTAAAACTGAAGAGTGCAAAATCTGGTGCAGCTGTGCATGGTAGCCAATGAGCTTCTAACTTCAGCTTGTCCAATTAAGCTTTGACAATAAAACCTGGAAGCTGATTGGTTTCTATGCAGAGCTGCACCAGATTTTGCACTCTCCCAGTTTTAGTAAATCAACCCCAATGTGTGGAAAAATTATTTGATTGAAATCCAGAAAATACTGAATTATTAATATCAATTTGCAATGCAATAGTCTAGACGAAATGAATAACGCTTATAATATTACTGCACCCATGTAACTTCCCCTGACTTTTCTATAGTGATCTGTAGCACAACCATCAGTCCCTCCCCTCAAGTAAGGGGCCAAGTGGAATCCTGCACTCTGACCTTTCTTTTTGGCTCCACATCCAATCACTGTCAAAATCTTGAGGCCTGAACTTTATTATCAATTAAACAGCCAAGCTACTTAATCTCTCGCCTTGGCCGATGCAAATCCCTCCTTTTTGGCCTTCCTTTACATAAGCTTATCATGAATGCAGCTGCCAGACTCATCCACCTTACCAAACACTCAGTTTTCTCAACCCCTCTCTGCCAATCCCTCCACTGGCCCCTGCTCACTGTTCTCCACTCTTTTCTGCCAAACCTTCTCCTGGCCTCTGCTTAGTGTCCTCCACTCCTTTCTGCCAATCCTTCTCCTGGCCTCTGCTCAGTGTCCTCCACCCCTCTCTGCCAATCCCTCCACTGGCCCCTGCTCACTGTTCTTCGCCCCTCTCTGCTAATCCCTCTACTGGCCTCTGCTCAGTGTCCTCCACTCTTTTCTGCCAATCCTTCTCCTGGCCTCTGCTTAGTGTCCTCCACTCCTTTCTGCCAATCCCTCCTCTGGCCTCTGCTCAGTGTCCTCCACCCCTCTCTGCCAATCCCTCCTCTGGCCTCTGCTCAGTGTCCTCCACCCCTCTCTGCCAATCCCTTCACTGGCCTTGGCTTAATATTTTCCACACCTCTCTGCCAATCCCTCCTCTGGCCTCTGCTCAGTGTCCTCCACCCCTCTCTGCTAATCACTCCACTGGCCTCTGCTTAGTGTCCTCCACTCCTTTCTGCCAATCCCTCCTCTGGCCTCTGCTCAGTGTCCTCCACTCCTCACTGCCAATCCCTTCACTGGCCTTGGCTTAATATTTTCCACTCCTCTCTGCCAATCCCTCCACTGGCCTTTGCTCAGTGTCCCCCACCTCTCTCTGCTAATCCCTTCACTTGCCTCTATTTAGTGTTCTCCACCCCTCTCCTCTGCCAATCCCTCCACTGGCATCTGCTCTGTGTCCTCCACCCCTCTCTGCCAATCCCTTCACTGGCCTCTGCTTAGTGTTCTTCACACCTCTCTGCCAATCCCTTCACTGGCCTCTGCTCAGTGTTCTCCGCTCCTCTCTGCCAATCCCTCTACTGGCATCTGCTCCATGTCCTCCACCCCTCTCTGCCAATCCCTTCACTGGCCTCGGCTTAATATTCTCCACTCCTCTTTGCCAATCCCTCCACTGGCCTCTGTTCAGTGTCCTCCACCCCTCTCTGCCAATCCCTTCACTGGCCTTGGCTTAATATTCTCCACCCCTCCCTGCCAATCCCTCCACTGGCCTCCGCTCAGTGTCCTCCACCCCTCTCTGCCAATCCCTCCACTGGCCTCTGCTCAGTGTCCTCCACCCCTCTCTGCCAATCCCTTCACTGGCCTCGGCTTAATATTCTCCACCCCTTTCTGCCAATCCCTTCACTGTCCTCTGCTTAGTGTTCTACACCCTTCTCTGCCAATCCCTTCACTTGCCTCTGCTTAGTGTTCACCACTCCTCTATGCCAATCCCTCCACTGGCCTCTGCTCAGTGTACTTGACCCCTCTCTGCTAATCCCTCCACTGGTCTATGCTCAGTCTTCTCTGCCCCTCTCTGCTAATCCTGTCCTCTGCTCACTGTCCCGCACCTCTCTCTGCCAATCCCTCCACAGGTCTCGGCTCAGTGTCCTCCACCCCTCTCTGCCAATCTCTCTTATGGCTTCTGATCACCCAATGAATACAATTCAAAAACACTAGCTACAACCTATCAAACCATTCACAACTCTTCCCCAAGCTAACCAACCGACCAAATCACCAACCTTATCTCACAACATCAACCAAACCATCCTCACTGCTCCTCTTAAGACTTCCAGAGAAATCCTGCTCTCGCTTCCTCATGGCCTCCTCCTATGCTCACCTCCAGGACTTCTGCAGAGCCTTTCACATCCTCTAGAACCCCTTACTCCAATCTTTCCAACTATCTCCTACTCTGTCTTCCTTTAGGTGACCCTAACACCTCACTTCCAAGAGGCCTATCCCACCTCCACCTAATAAACTGTATTTCTACTTTCTCAATCAACTCATCTCCCACAGGTATTACATTTTTTCACTTTTCCAATTAGATTGTAAGCCATCAGGAGCAGGGTCCTCTAAACCCTCTTGTATTGTGACTGTACTGTCTCCCTTTATATTGTAAAGTGACATGCAAACTGATGGCATAATATAAATCCTGTATTATAATAATAATAATAATACAAAAAAATATAAATAATAGTTTAATGACAGCAATTCTCCAATATCACCCAGAACACATCACTCTTACAGCATGAGGGAAAAACCTCCAACCTGATGGAAGCCGTGTAAATAATCTATTAGGAAGAAGAGTAAAGTCCCCTATGATATCTTAAACTCAATTCCTTCACTAATTGTTATAAATATCACCAGTGGTGCTTAGACTGGGACCAATATCCGTTTGCAAAGGTGTTACCACCTGCTGCAATGCCAATGTCCATATGCAGCAGACCATACCACCAGAAGCATTCTCTGTGAGCAGCTCCTTAATTTTTTTGGACTTTGTAGATAGTGGCGGTGGAACATTTGTAATCCAGTCTACAAAGTTTTGCCACAATCTATGTCTACAGCCTCGGATTTGCTTTCAGTCTCAGACTGTTGACTCCCCATTGTGATGTTCTCCTCAGACGTCTGGTTTGAGTCCTCCTGGAAGGCCAATTGCAAGGCCTGTGCAGCGGAGATCCTCCTCCTCCACCTCCCGACAATGATATAGATGTATGGATTGGCAGCAGAATTGAATGCGGAGCACAGACAGATCACAATGAGGGAGATTATCCTCATGTATGCTGTTGGCACAACAGCAAAGAAATACACCATTCTTAGAACTCTGGATGGAGCCAGTGAAATGAGATAGTTTATGATGGCGGCAATGACCACAATGTACAGCTTCAAGGGGCGGCACTCTACAGACGACTTCTGGATCTGGATGAGAAGGAGCACACTGGAACCAACCATGAGAAGAGTGACAAGGAGGAAAATAGCAGATGTGACTATGTATACAGTAGAACGGTGCTCAGGGATAACCAAGCGTTCCAGTATAGATATCAGAAGGGACAGGATCCACATTACCACACTCAATATGGTTGACAGGTACGTCGGCCGCCGGCATTTGTACCAGAGGGGAAAACAGACAGACAGGCACCGTTCACAGCTGAGAGTCGCAAGGAAAAAGAGGCTTGCGGTAAATGTGAAACTGATCAGCAGTTCTCCAAATATACTGATGCCCCGAATACTCTCATCGGTGGTGTCCACTCCATTGATCACGCACGCAAGGTAAAGAAAAAAGATAGAGCATCCCACTGAGAACAGGAAGTCGGCCACCGCCAGGTTCAGGATGTAGACCGTTGACTGATTGAGTTTAATTCTGAACCAGAAGTAGAAAATGACGATGGTGTTCCCAACAAGTCCAATGAGGCAGAGGAGGACGGTGACCCCACATAAGGCCGTCTCTGTTCTTTTTGGTGTGAGGTCCGTAGGGTTAGATTGAGGAGATGTGTAATTTGACGTTAGATTGGACATCTTGCCACGTTGCTAGTTTACCAGCCTATAGACCATTCTCCTCTGCAAAGCAAAAAATAAGAAAAGAAGGAATTATTTTTATACTTATGTGGTGTATCAAGAGGTCAAACTTATGTTACCAAATGTACGATGAAGAAAATTGTGATCAATGTGTTTGTGAAGGTCCCTACTTGTAGGTTCTGAGAATGATATCATGTATAGAAATGATGCACAAATCTTCTGATTTACGGCCTGAAGACTCTCGTCATTGTACAGTTGGTAGGGGGAACATTATGGGGCCTATTTATCAACAATTTGCAGAACTATTTGTCCTGTGAAACTACGTGTAACCTTTGGCCTGTGCAGCAATCCAAGGAAACAAAATTGGGGATACTCACGGCACGTCACTCTTCTTTATTTAACCTCTTGCCACCCACATAGGGCAAACGCATACAGTATGTGTGGCGGCAAAGAGGTTGGGCTTTAATGCCAACACACTGCCCATATCCGTCCATGGGTGGCTTTCTGCGCTGTGAGCATGCTCACTGCACACTCCTAGCACAGGGACCGAACTGTCCATTACAACTCTAGTAATAATTGAAAAGATTAAACAATAAGAGAAGGATCTTTTAAGATGCCAGAAACCACTACTTAACAGACATGTTTAAATTGAATAAAACACCATTTTTATTACATATGCAAATTTTAAAATGTAAAGAAGTTAATAAAACCACCACATAAGACAACTGCGGCAGCTTCCGCTCTACATGTTTCACCACAGAGGCTTCTTCAGGAGTCTTATGAGTGCTGCATGATACTGGTACAGAATGCTCGCAAAAATGATTGTGCTATAATCAAACGTGCGTCAAGTTTCCAACAGGGGCCACACCCAGAAGGTACTTGCGACCACTCACTCTCAACAGTGGGGTCACTCGCTGGTGTGTTCAGTGACAGAGTACCCTCATCACGTACCTGGTAGCAGACCCTGATACGTTGCGGAAGGCCTCTCTGACCCGGGGCCCCTGATAATATAGACAGATGGCGCAGGAGTGCAGAGTGGCATGAGTGCCTGTAAGTCTTGCTAGCAGCAGAGCAGGTGAAGGCGTCAGATGGCTCCAACAAGCTGGTGAGCAGGTGTGCAGCTGGTGGATGGCAGACTGAAGCAGGCTGGTGCTGGTGACAGCAGGCAGGTGAGGCATGCACTGGTGGCAGACTGAAGAACAGCAGGCACAGCAGGATGAGTCCAGAAGCAGAGTCAGGCAAGCCGGGTCATACACTGGCAGGACAGATCGGGTACAGAGGAGCAGGCAATAGCGTGGTCTGGGTGCAAGCATGATAAGGAGCCAATTGGTGCAGTAGGAGCCAATGGAGCAGGCAGGAGCGGAGGTCAAAGACAACCCGGGGTCAGTGCAGATGGAGTTCAGAGAGTAGTCAGACAAGCCGGGTCAGTAACTGCAGTCAGGATACAGGATAACAGGAACACAGGATACACAGGAGGCTGAAAGGCAAAGCAGCATTAAACCTGAGCCTGGTTGGTGCCAACACCTGTCACAGGTGCCATGCTTATGTGCGCCGTTACGCACGAAAATGCGCAATGGCTCATGTACGTGCACGAGTTTGCGCATGCGCATACGTATTAGCCAATGCCCAATTCTTGCAAAAACGAAAAAGGAATTTGTTTTAGCCTGTGCACTGAATGGCTTTTCGTACACCCCTGTTCACTTGAGCCGCCAACTGTCTCTGTCCCTGAACACACCAGCGAGTGACCCCACATTTGAGAGTGGGTGGACAGTGGCCCCCTTTCCCTGGATGGCTCTCTGGGGAGTTGAGATCTGGATAGAGACGCAACATCTCCTCTCTTGACCCTTCAGGTTGTCTCTCCCCTTCCCCCACAGAGTCCTTTTTGGTCCCGGCAGTCTTCCAGGGGATTTACCTTGGTTGAGGATGTTTTTATCAAATAAGTCTACAAGCCACATATACAGCCACACCAAATAAGTCTACAAGCCACATATACAGTTACAGCAAATAAGTCTACAAGCCACATATGCAGCCACCGCAAATAAGTCTACAAGCCACATATACAGCCACAGAAAATAAGTCTACAAGCCACATATACAGCCACTGCAAAAAGTCTACAAGCCACATATACAGCCACAGCAAAAAAGTCTACAAGCCACATATACAGCCATTGCAAATAAGTCTACAAGCCACATATACAGCCACCACAAATAAGTCTACAAGCCACATATACAGGCACCACAAATAAGTCTACAAGCCACATATACAGGCACGTCAAATACATCTACAAACCACATATACAGCCACCACAAATAAGTCTACAAGCCACATATACAGCCACCACAAATAAGTCTACAAGCCACATATACAGCCACCACCAATAAGTCTACAAGCCATATATACAGCACCGCTAATAAGACTACAAGCCACATATACAGCCATCGCAAATAAGTCTACAAGACACATATACAGCCACAGCAAATAAGTCTACAAGTCATATATACAGCCACACCAGATAAGTCTACAAGCCACAAATACAGCCACCGCCAATAAAAGTCTACAAGCCACATATACAGCCTCTGCAAATAAGTCTACAAGCCACATATGTAGCCACCGCCAATAAGTCTACAAGCCACATATACAGTCACAGCAAATAAGTCTACAAGCCACATATACAGTCACAGCAAATACATCTACAAACCACATATACAGCCACCACAAATAAGTCTACAAAGCACATATACAGCCACCACAAATAAGTCTACAAGCCACATATACAGCCACCGCAAATAAGTCTACAAGACACATATACAGCCACCACAAATAAGTCTACAAAGCACATATACAGCCACCACAAATAAGTCTACAAGCCACATATACAGCCACCGCAAATAAGTCTACAAGCCACATATACAGCCACCGCAAATAAGTCTACAAGCCACATATACATATAATAAACAAAGGAATAAAATCACCACTGAAATAGCCATTTACTGAAATAGAGGATCAACAAATACATGGAATTATCCCCACTCCTTAATCTCTATACCTCCTGATAACATCAGGGATAGTCTCTTTGAAGGAAAGGCATATAGAAAAAAAGTTGAGGATAGCAGATCCTCACAGTAACCTTCTATTAGGGTTGCCAACTCATCCCTTTAAAACCAAATGAATATTAATTACACAGGTTCTGTGACTGATTATGGTGATAATTAAACTCACCTAGTGCCTTATCTGCATTAAATTGGCCACAGAACCTGTGCAATTCTTTTATTTTCTTATTTTTTTTATTATGATTCAGAATGACAATTAAGAAGAAATCAAAACATATATCCATCAATGCGCTCATGTCAATCTAAATGTCTATGACATGCTTATATACAATTCCTTGTACACATAAATTAAATAGATAGATAAATAAATGAGTCAGTCCATTGAAGTGGTTTCAGGTGAGTAAAATGAAAATTTGCTTAAGGTGATAAAAAGTTCATCGATCCATGCAGCAAAAACACGAGGCTTGTCACCCCGTGAGTAGAAAACTCTCCCCTTTGGGGTTAAACTCACCAGAAATCTGGTAAAATCAAGCATCCAGAATATATATCTTTAAGTTTCCACTTCTCAAGGACATCCACTGATTATCTGTATTCTATAAAGTATGAGCAGCTTCAATATACCAGGGTCATGTGAAAATATAAAGATTCACATGGCGTAATCCCATTTAAATTTGTTTTATTGAAGCCATATAACAACCCCCCTTACAGATTATACGTACAGGATAAGATAAAAAAATGAAGGACGCCCTGCGACGAAGTCAGGAAGTGACGAAACGCGTTTTTTAGTAGCTGCTATTTAGTATTTAAGATCACAAGCAGTGATATAGACATCTATTCCCTTAAGAGGATTATTAGCGCTGATCGGTGGCGTTTGGGCCTTTTTCGTGCATTTTGGTGTTTTAATATATCCATAAATAACATTTGCATAATATTGAAGATTTTATATAAACATCTCAAAGTGTTTTATTCAAAAATAGAAAAATAAAAAAAAAAGTAAACAGAGAAAATAAATAGAAGAAAACAGGGAGAAAGAAAGAGAAAAGAAAAAGAAAAAACAGGGGAAAATCACTTCCCATCTTAGCGCATAATGTACTATAAAGGGTTGAGTTTACTCCTACATATCCCCAGTTAAAGGACCCAACCTTTCCAGCCTCCCCAACTGTTCAGGTTCATAGTATCTATCAATTCGGCAGCAAGTCATTATACCTCGATCTCAGAGAAGAAAAAGGGGGGGGAGATGGGAAGGAGGGACAAAAAAAAGGGGGGGATTTTTATAAAATAACAAGGGAGTCCAAACCGACTCCTAAGTGACAGTTCATGTCAGGAAAGACTGGCTGGGAACAGTGGTCCCTCACCTGTCTGTGTGCACCTGTGAGTGTCTGGGCGCTTGCACGCACGGACACGCGCACAGGCGCAGGAGCGCACGCAGCTACTGGCGTCAGGCGGGCTATTTAAACACAGCTCTCCCCTCATACAAGTGCTGCCTGATCTACAGCGTTCCTGTGCTTTACCTGATCTGATTCAGTGTTTACCGGCTTGATCTGTGACCTTCCCTGCCTGCTGCCTGCCTCTGACCCCCGGCTTGTCCACGACTCTGCTTCTGCCTCACCCTCTGGTCCATCCGTGCCTGCCTGTTACCGACCCGGCCTGCCTTGTGACTCTGTCCCTGTCTGCTGCATCTGTACCTGAACCGACCCTCTGGTTTGACCCGGCTTGCCTGACCTTCCTGTGCGCCGTCTCCAGTGCTACTTATCTGCTCCTGTGTGTTTCCTGGTTCCAGCTGGTTCCCGTCTCCTGCTACCTAGATCTGCTGATCCAGTTACAGTTCCTTGAAGGCTTCCTTATCCATCCATCGGCTGTTGATCCTGCCAGGCACTCGTGCTACCTTAGAATCCCGTGCTTCCTATTCCCTCTATCAGGGGCCGCGGGTCAGGGACGCAAGAGAGGTCTCCTTCTGCATTCCGGGCTCATCACCAGATATGTGGCAGTTCACCCAGTGAATGATTTGGGGAATCTTGACTTTCGAGTCACCAAACCCAACGTGAAATCTCCCCCCCAAAAAGGGAAGGGGAAGGGTAGGGGAGGGGAAAGGGGAAGGGGGAGGGGGAGGGGAAGGGGAAGAGGAAGGGGAAGGGGGAAGGGGAAAGGGAAAGGGAAAGGGAAAGGGAAAGGGAAAGGGAAAGGGAAAGGGAAAGGGAAAGGGAAAGGGAAAGAGGAAGGGAAAGGGGAAGGGAAAGGGGAAGGGGGAAGGAGGAAGGGGGAAGTGAAAGAAGGGCACCACGGACTGCAAGGTTGGCGGGCAAATGGAAATTGGAAATAAAACTGATAGTGATAAAGATTATAATGAGAATGAAAATAATAATAAATATAGAAATAAATAAAAATAAATATAATAATAAAAATAAAAAGTAAGTGGAAGTGGATATACATTTTATTACAGGGGAAAAGTTTATATATATATATATATATATATTGGAAAAAAATCTATGAGTGCACGGATGAAACAATGTCCACTGATGTAACCATATGCTGTTTTTGGGCTATATATCTATATATCCATAGAATATTTCGGTATTCATTGTATATACTTACAAAAATATGTCATGACAATCTCGCTGGCCACGAAGGTCAATTAAACGTTATGACAATCTTGTAGGTCACAGAAAAAATCCTGTTGAGGAATTATATTGGAAAAAGAATTTATATCTGAACAAAATTATATGGGAAAAAAATTATATATATATATATATATATATATATATACACACACATATGTATTCCCATCATCACCATCATACACAACTATAAATCTGGATCAGTATATAAATGTTATTGTTGATTTGTTAAGGTGAAGAGGAAATCAGTTATTAGGAGAGGATTAGGAGGCGTTTGCTCTTCATATTCTCGGGTGTGGCGGCTCCTCCTCTCCTAATCAGGGCTTTTCTCTTCACCTGAAAGGAATTATTTCCAAGCACCCTGTAGAATAACAAATCAAACAAAGCTGTGCAGTTCCAGATCTTTTATTGTACAGCTACAGCGCTAATCCATCCATCGCTTCAACTTCCTGTGACACCCACCTTGAGTTACAGGCACTTCCTGTCCTCGGGGTGACCATTCAATGGCAGGTCCATCAACAGCAACTTACACGTGGCTTTTCAGCAGTGACTACCCATTGTGCAATCTTCATTGTGCAATCTTCATTGTGCAATCTTCATTGTGCAATCTGTGCTTTATATTGTTCAGTTGCATTGAAGTTTATTCTCCTTCCCCCCCATGTCCTGGTGCTGTGAAGGGAAGACATGATTGAGCTCTTTGTATCCACTTGGACAACGTTGTCTTTTCACTCTTTTGTACTGATGATATTTTGCTATTTTTATCTTAATGTTACTCATTGCTACATTGTTTTCAATAAAGTATAATATTTTTATTTAACCCCGATGTCTCTATAGAAGGTCACTGTGAGGATCTGTTATCATCAACGTATTTCTATAAACCACATAAACAGCCACAGCGAGCGACTGTCACCAACACAACCATGAACAGCACTGAGGCATTCATACCGCATGGCTGCAGGTATTGCTGTACATGAGAGCCATACATCATAGCAGGGAGTCCCTCAGCCAATGAGGATTGGCGGGGTGCCATGACGGCTTCCGGGCAGGATAACTCAGACAGGTTTAGACTGGAATGTGAAAACACCTCTCTTCATTCCTGGTAAAGAGATACAAAGTATCAGAGCTTTTATATAAACTCATTTCTATTTATCTGCAGATCATTTACAGCAACCTGACAAGTAAAAAAATAAAATCTATATACTACTACTACTTATTATTATTATATTATACATGTAATATAATAACTTGTTAAACTGTATTATTTACCCCTTATTGACCATCAGATTACCCAAATTAACTTCTTCCTCCCCTTCTCCGCTGTTGTTTTTATTTAATGCTGAATTTTCTGATACATTTATTTTTTCTTTTTGTTTCTGATTTAAAATTTTAAAAATAAGTAATTTTTATTCTTCACTGACCCGGTGGGATGTGGTGGTACTGATGAGAACTCACGAGGCGGGACTCATAGTACAGAGTCATAATGGTGACACTAAAATTACTCTAATTAAAATGTATGTAAAAAAATAGTAAGAAAGGAAAAAAATATTATATATATATATATAAACAAATATATACAGTGCCTTGAAAAAGTATTCATACATTTCCTTGAGATTTCCCACATTTTGTCATGTTACAACCAAAAATATACCGTATTTATTGGAGTATAACACACACACTTTTTTCCCCTTAAAATCAGGGGACAATTGTGTGTGCGTGTTATACGCCGATCCCCCGCTGATTGTGAACCTTTTGGCCGCTCTCGGCGGCTTTCGGCCATTCTCAGTGGCTCTCGGCCATTCTCGGCGGCTCTCGGCCATTCTCAGCGGCTTTCGGCCATTCTCGGCGGCTCTCGGCCATTCTCAGCGGCTTTCGGCCATTCTCGGCGGCTTTCGGCCATTCTCGGCGGCTCTCGGCCATTCTCGGCGGCTTTCGGCCATTCTCGGTGGCTCATGCAATCCCGCATGAGCCGCCAAAAGCCGAGTGCATCCAAAAGCTGCTGAGAGCCGTCGAGAGCGGCCAAAAACCACCGAGAACAACCAAAAGCCGCCGAGAGCGGCCGAGAGCCACCGAGAATGGCGGCGCCATTTTCAAACGACAGGTTTCTGCAAACGAAGGGCAAGGCTACAGATGGACACTGACAAGGCTGCAATGGAGGACAAGGCTGCAATGGGGGACAATGCTGCAATGGAGGACAAGGCTGCAATGGGGGACAAGGCTGCAATGGGGGACAAGGCTGCAATGGGGGACAAGGCTGCAATGGGGGACAATGCTACAATGGAGGACAAGGCTACAATGGGGGACAAGGCTGCAATGGGGGACGAGGCTGCAATGGGGAACACTGGCTGCAATGGGGGACAAGGCTACAATGGAGGACAATGCTACAATGGGGGACAAGGCTGCAATGGGGGACAAGGCTGCAATGGGGGACAAGGCTGCAATGGGGGACAATGCTACAATGGGGGACAAGGCTGCAATGGGGGACAAGGCTGCAATGGGGGACAAGGCTACAATGGAGGACAATGCTACAATGGGGGACAAGGCTACAATGGGGGACAAGGCTGCAATGGGGGACAAGGCTGCAATGGAGGACAAGGCTACAATGGAGGACAATGCTACAATGGGGGACAAGGCTGCAATGGAGGACAAGGCTGCAATGGGGGACAAGGCTACAATGGGGGACAAGGCTGCAATGGGGGACGAGGCTGCAATGGAGGACAAGGCTGCAATGGGGGACAAGGCTACAATGGGGGACAAGGCTGCAATGGGGGACAAGGCTGCAATGGGGGACAATGCTACAATGGGGGACAAGGCTACAATGGGGGACAAGGCTGCAATGGGGGACAAGGCTGCAATGGGGGACAAGGCTGCAATGGAGGACAAGGCTGCAATGGGGGACAATGCTGCAATGGAGGACAAGGCTGCAATGGGGGACAAGGCTGCAATGGGGGACAAGGCTGCAATGGGGGACAAGGCTGCAATGGGGGACAATGCTACAATGGAGGACAAGGCTACAATGGGGGACAAGGCTGCAATGGGGGACGAGGCTGCAATGGAGGACAAGGCTACAATGGAGGACAATGCTACAATGGGGGACAAGGCTACAATGGGGGACAAGGCTGCAATGGAGGACAAGGCTACAATGGAGGACAATGCTACAATGGGGGACAAGGCTGCAATGGGGGACAAGGCTGCAATGGGGGACAAGGCTGCAATGGGGGACAATGCTACAATGGGGACAATGCTACAATGGGGGACAAGGCTGCAATGGGGGACAAGGCTACAATGGAGGACAATGCTACAATGGGGGACAAGGCTACAATGGGGGACAAGGCTGCAATGGGGGACAAGGCTGCAATGGAGGACAAGGCTGCAATGGGGGACAAGGCTGCAATGGAGGACAAGGCTACAATGGAGGACAATGCTACAATGGGGGACAAGGCTGCAATGGAGGACAAGGCTACAATGGGGGACAAGGCTGCAATGGGGGACAAGGCTGCAATGGAGGACAAGGCTACAATGGAGGACAATGCTACAATGGGGGACAAGGCTGCAATGGAGGACAAGGCTGCAATGGGGGACAAGGCTACAATGGGGGACAAGGCTGCAATGGGGGACGAGGCTGCAATGGAGGACAAGGCTGCAATGGGGGACAAGGCTACAATGGGGGACAAGGCTGCAATGGGGACAAGGCTGCAATGGAGGACAAGGCTGCAATGGGGGACAAGGCTACAATGGGGGACAAGGCTGCAATGGGGGACAAGGCTGCAATGGGGGACAAGGCTGCAATGGGGGACAATGCTACAATGGGGGACAAGGCTACAATGGGGGACAAGGCTGCAATGGGGGACAAGGCTGCAATGGGGGACAAGGCTGCAATGGGGGACACTGGCTGCAATGGGGGACAATGCTACAATGGGGGACAAGGCTACAATGGGGGACAAGGCTGCAATGGGGGACACTGGCTGCAATGGGGGACAATGCTACAATGGGGGACAAGGCTACAATGGGGGACAAGGCTACAATGGGGGACAAGGCTGCAATGGGGGACAAGGCTGCAATGGGGGACAAGGCTGCAATGGGGGACAAGGCTACAATGGGGGACAAGGCTACAATGGGGGACAAGGCTGCAATGGGGGACAAGGCTGCAATGGGGGACAAGGATGCAATGGGGACAAGGCTTTAATGGGGGACACTGGCTGCAATGGGGGACAATGCTACAGATGGACACTGACAAGGCTGCAATAAGGTACAAGGCTGCAGATGGACACTGATGAGGCTGCATTGATGGGCATTTAAATGTAAGTTTTTTTCCTTAAAATTCCCTCCTAAACTTGGGGTGAGTGTTATACGCCGATAAATACGGTAAATGTATTTTATTGGGATTTTATGTGATAGACCGACACATAGTGACACATAATTGTGAAGTGGAAGGAAAATGATAAATGATACAAATAAATATGTGAAAAGTGTGGGGGGGGGGCATTTGTATGGCGCCCCCCGGAGTCAATACTTTGTAGAACCCCCTTTCTCTACAAGTCTTTTTGGGGGTGTCTCTACCAGCTTTGCACATCTAGAGAGGACATTTCTGCCCATTCTTCTTTGCAAAATATCTCAAGCTCTGTCAGACTGGATGGAGAGCGTCTGTGAACAGCAATTTTCAAGTCTTGCCACAGATTCTCAATGTGATTTAGGTCTGGACTGTGACTGGGCCATTCTAACACATGAATATGCTTTGATGTAAACCATTCCATTGTAGCTCTGGCTGGATGTTTCGGGTCGTTGTCCTGCTGGAAGGTGAACCTCCGCCCCAGTCTCAAGTCTTTTTCCCCCATACATAGGAGTGCCCCTTTACATCAGAGTCTTCCATACATGAGAGTGCCCCTTTACATCACAGTCCCTTATACATAGGAGTGCCCCTTTACATCACAGTCCCTTATACATAGGAGTGCCCCTTTACATCACAGTCCCTTATACATAGGAGTGCCCCTTTACATCAGAGTGCCCCATACATAGGAGTTTCCCTTTACATCACAGTCCCTTATACATAGGAGTGCCCCTTTACATCAGAGTCCCCCATACATAGGAGTGTCCCTTTACATCAGAGTCCCCCATACATAGGAGTGCCCCTTTACATCACAGTCTGCCATACATAGGAGTGCCCGTTTACATCAAAGTCCCCCATACATAGGAGAACTTGACTGGCCTGCACAGAGTCCTGACCTCAACCCAATAGAACACCTTTGGGATGAATTAGAGTGGAGACTGCGGGCCAGACCTTCTCATCCAACATCAGTGCCTGACCTCACAAATGCACTTCAAACCTTCCCATAGACACCCTCCTAAACCTTGTGGACGGCCTTCCCAGAAGAGGTGAATCTGTTATAGCTGCAAAGGGCGGAGCCAACTCAATATTGAACCCTCCGGACTAAGACTGGGATGTCATTAAAGTTCATGTGTGTCTAAAGGCAGGCGTCCCAATACTTTTGGTAATATAGTGTATGTGTTGCTGAATAAATGAATCCATAGCCTTGATGTAGAAATTGCTCAGCTGTATGGGGGGTGTACAGGGGGAGGGGGAGGCGTTAATCATCTGGGGGGGTCCCTACACTGTGTGATCAGAGGGGGTTTAACCCATTCCTGGAACACCCACCTACATCCATCCCATCCTCCGATCATCACTGCAGACATCTCCATAGCAGACACCAGACATGTCCTGACATCCCATAGAGAGAGAGACGCCTCCAACACTCACCATCCGCTCCGATCAGCCAAACCACAGAGGGACAGGCAGCGCAATCAGCACCATCCAGACGCTGGCAGTGAACTGAACACCTCGGCTGTGATTCACACGATCCAAGGCGGGCGGAGGATGGCAATTACAGGAACTAATGAACCTGGCCAGCACTCTCTATAATAATAATCTGTGGAATGATGTCATAAAATCCTGACTCCTCACCATCCTCCCTGAAATAAAAGAGCCAGGAAAGGGTTAAAGGAACGTTCAGTCAGGGGCGGATCCAGAGCCTGGTCTCGGGAGGGGCACTGCCAGAAAATATATTTTTTTGGGGTAAATCTATCGGGGAAATGGCTGGTGTTGGCGCTTCAATCATCACGGCACCATAGTTGTTATGGTGTCAGGATGATTGAAGCGCATTATTACTATTATTACATAATGTTATAAATAATTATAATAAATAATAATAATAATATAATTGTTATAAAAAATTAAATAGTTTAACTCACCATAATGCAAAATCAGTGGGAGCCCCGAGTGTGTCACTTACCACGTCACCTGTCACCAGATGCAGAGTGTCACTTGCCATGTCACCTGTCACCAGATGCAGATTGCCACTTGCCACGTCGCCTGCCACACGTTGCGGATTGTCACTTGCCACGTCGCCTGTCACCAGATGCAGATTGCCACTTGCCACGTCGCCTGCCACACGTTGCGGATTGTCACTTGCCACGTCGCCTGTCACCAGATGCAGATTGCCACTTGCCACGTCGCCTGCCACACGTTGCGGATTGTCACTTGCCACGTCGCCTGTCACCAGATGCAGATTGCCACTTGCCACGTCGCCTGCCACATGTTGCGGATTGTCAATTGCCACGTCGCCTGTCACCAGATGCAGATTGCCACTTGCCACGTCGCCTGCCACATGTTGCGGATTGTCACTTGCCACGTCGCCTGTCACCAGATGCAGATTGCCACTTGCCACGTCGCCTGCCACACGTTACGGATTGTCACTTGCCACGTCGCCTGTTACCAGATGCAGATTGTCACTTGCCATATCACCTGCCACCAAATGCGGATTGTCACTTGCCACATCCCTTGCCACGTCACCTGTCACCAGATGCAGATTGTCACTTGCCACGTCGCCTGCCACCAAATGCGGATTGTCACTTGCCACATCACTTGCCACGTTGCCTGTCACCAGATGCAGATTGTCACTTGCCACATCGCCTGCCACCAAATCCAGATTGTCACTTGCCATGTCACTTGCCACATCGCCTGCCACCAAATCCGGATTGTCACTTGCCATGTCACTTGCCACATCGCCTGCCACCAAATCCAGATTGTCACTTGCCATGTCACTTGCCACATCGCCTGCCACCAAATCCGGATTGTCACTTGCCATGTCACTTGCCACATCGCCTGCCACCAAATCCAGATTGTCACTTGCCATGTCACTTGCCACATCGCCTGCCACCAAATCCGGATTGTCACTTGCCATGTCACTTGCCACATCGCCTGCCACCAAATGCGGATTGTCATTTGCCATGTCAGTTGCCACGTCGCCTGTCACCAGATGCAGATTGTCACTTGCCACGTTGCCTCCCACCAAATCCGGATTGTCACTTGCCATGTCACTTGCCACGTCGCCTGTCACCAGATGCAGATTGTCACTTGCCATGTCGCCTGCCACCAAATGCGGATTGTCACTTGCCACGTCGCCTGTCACCAGATGCAGATTGTCACGTCACCTGCCACACATTGCGGATTGAAAGTCACTTGCTCTGTCACTTTTCTGCTAAGGTGGTCTCTTGTGTCCCAGAGTCAGGCAGCAGAGAGATGATGTGATCTCTCTGCTGCCGTCGCTGCCTGCACAGTGAGGGGGGAACTGCAGGGATGCAGGGCGGGGGCCGGGTGGTCAGAGATGATGTCATCTCTCTGCTCCCCCGCCCACCGGCTCCCTGATTGGCCAGCAGCGCGCTTACACATCGAGCCGCACAGCTGCTCATCTGTGCTCTCACCAACTGAGCCGCCGGGCCAGCCCGCTGTCTCTCTCCCACGGAGCCGCCCGCCGGCTCTCTTACCTATGGAGCTGCCGGTGGCTCTCTCACCCACTGATCTACCTGCTGGCTCTCTTACTCACCCTCATTCTCGGAGGGGGCAATTGCCCTGTTGCCCCCTCTGGATCCGCCCCTGCATTCAGTCAAGAGGAAGCTGAGGATCGTAATGAAGATCGACATGATGACTCCTCATACACTTCAAGGTTTAATGTTCACCTTGGAATTTAAAGTGACATTACATCCGCAGTTCATTTCAAGCACTTAAGCCCACTGGGTGAAATGCGTTCAAGGAGCCGATCCTGGGGGGCAGGACTATGTGCTGCTATCTTATTGGCTGGTTCAATCACTTACCAAGTGGGCAGCTTCTTTGTCTTTAGTCCTGGTTCTGGTTTAAGCTGGTCACATAACCATTGCCCCAGATTTCCTGTCTCGGGGTTGCCCCTTTCTCTTGCAGCATCCTATGGGGCCGCTCTTGTATGCAGGGGCTAGAGTTGTGTCTCCCTACACTGTGTGTGTCAATAGAAACACACTCCCCTATTTCACCCTCCTCCCCCCCACTCTCTTCTCCAAGCTGCCTACAGACTGCATTGTCCACTGTTAAAGCAGAACTCTGGGATTATCTTTCCCATTCAGTGGAGCTGAAGCCGCACAGAAAGACTACTTACCTAACCCTTTCATCCTCTACACTCACCGGCCGCTCTCCTGCCAACCTCTACACACACCGGCCGCTCTCCTGCCGACCTCTACACTCACCGGCCACTCTCCTGCTGACCTTTGCACTCACCGGCCACTCTCCTGCTGACCTCTACACTCACCGGCCGCTCTCCTGTTGACCTTTGCACTCACCGGCCGCTCTCCTGTTGACCTTTGCACTCACCGGCCGCTCTCCTGCTGACCTCTGCACTCACCGGCCGCTCTCCTGCTGACCTCTACACTCACCGGCCGTTCTCCTGCCGACCTTTACACTCACCGACTGTTCTCCTGCCAACCTCTGCACTCACCGGCGGCTCTCCTGCTGACCTCTATACTCACCGGCCGCTCCCCTGACGACCTTTACACTCACCGGCGGCTCTCCTGCCGACCTCTGCACTCACCGGCCGCTCTCCTGCCGACCTCTACACTCACCGGCCGCTCTCCTGCTGACCTCTACACTCACCGTCTGCTCTCCTGCTGACCTCTACACTCACCGGCCGCTCTCCTGCCGACCTCTACACTCACTGGCCGCTTTCCTGCCGACCTCTACAATCACCGGCTGCTCTCCTGCCGACCTCTACACTCACCGGCCGCTCTCCTGCCAACCTCTACACACACCGGCCGCTCTCCTGCCAACCTCTACACTCACCGGCCACTCTCCTGCTGACCTTTGCACTCACCGGCCACTCTCCTGCTGACCTCTACACTCACCGGACGCTCTCCTGCCGACCTCTACACTCACCGGCCACTCTCCTGCTGACCTTTGCACGCACCGGCCACTCTCCTGCTGACCTCTACACTCACCGGCCGCTCTCCTGTTGACCATTGCACTCACCGGCCGCTCTCCTGTTGACCTTTGCACTCACCGGCCGCTCTCCTGCTGACCTCTGCACTCACCGGCCGCTCTCCTGCTGACCTCTACACTCACCGGCCGCTCTCCTGCCGACCTTTACACTCACCGACTGTTCTCCTGCCAACCTCTGCACTCACCGGCGGCTCTCCTGCTGACCTCTATACTCACCGGCCGCTCCCCTGACGACCTTTACACTCACCGGCGGCTCTCCTGCCGACCTCTGCACTCACCGGCCGCTCTCCTGCCGACCTCTACACTCACCGGCCGCTCTCCTGCTGACCTCTACACTCACCGTCTGCTCTCCTGCTGACCTCTACACTCACCGGCCGTTCTCCTGCCGACCTCCACACTCACCGGCCCCTTTCCTGCTGACCTCTACACTCACCGTCTGCTCTCCTGCTGACCTCTACACTCACCGGCCGTTCTCCTGCTGATCTCTACACTCACCGAAGGCTCTCCTGCCGACCTCTACACTTACCGGCTGTTCTCCTGCCGACCTCTACACTCACCGGCCGCTCGCCTGCTGACCTCTACACTCACCGGCCGTTCTCCTGCTGATCTCTACACTCACCGGCCGCTCGCCTGCTGACCTCTACACTCACCGGCCGTTCTCCTGCTGATCTCTACACTCACCGGTGGCTCTCCTGCCGACCTCTACACTCACCGGCTGTTCTCCTGCCGACCTCTGCACTCACCGGCCGCTCTCCTGCTGACCTCTACATTCACCGGCCGTTCTCCTTCTGACCTCTACACTCACCGGCGGCTCCCCTGCCGATCTCTACACTCACAGGCCGCTCCCCTGCTGACCTCTACACTCACCGGCCGCTCTCCTGCCGACCTCTACACTCACCGGCCGCTCTCCTGCCGACCTCTACAATCACCGGCTGCTCTCCTGCCGACCTCTACACTCACCGTCCGCTCTTCTACCGACCTCTACACTCACCGGCCGCTCTCCTGCCAACCTCTACACTCACGTCCACTCTTCTACCGACCTCTACACTCACCGGCCGCTCTCCTGCTGACCTCTACACTCACCGGCTGCTCTCCTGCTGACCTCTACACTCACCGGCTGCTCTCCTGCCAAACTCTACACTCCCCGGCCGGTCTCCTGCTGACCTCTACACTCACTGGCTGCTCTCCTGCCAAACTCTACACTCACCGGCCGGTCTCCTGCCGACCTCTACACTCACTGACCGCTCTCCTGCCGACCGCTACACTCACCAGCCGTTCTCCTGCCGACCTCTACAATCACCGGCCGCTCTCCTGCCGACCTCTACACTCACCGGCCGTTCTCCTGCCGACATCTACATTCACCGACTGCTCTCCTGCTGACCTTTGCACTCACCGGCTGCTCCCCTGCTGACCTCTACACTCACCGGCCGCTCTCCTGCCGACATCTACATTCACCGACTGCTCTCCTGCTGACCTTTGCACTCACTGGCCGCTCTCCTGCCGACCTCTGCACTCACCGGCCGCTCTCCTGCCGACCTCTGCACTCACCGGCGGCTCTCCTGCTGACCTCTACACTCACCGGCCGCTCCCCTGCCGACCTCTACACTCACTGGCGGCTCTCCTGCCGACCTCTGCATTCACCAGCCGCTCTCTTGCCGACCTCTACACTCACCGGCCGCTCTCCTGCTGACCTCTACACTCACCGGCCACTCTCCTGCCGACCTCTACACTCACCAGCCGTTCTCCTGCTGACCTCTACACTCACCGGCTGTTCTCCTGCCGACCTCTACACTCACCAGCCGCTCTGCTGCCAACCTCTACACTCACCGGCCGCTCTTCTGCTGACCTTTGCACTCACTGGCCGCTCTCCTGCCGACCTCTACACTCACCGGCCGCTCCCCTGCCGACCTCTACACTCACTGGCGGCTCTCCTGCCGACCTCTGCATTCACCGGCCGCTCTCCTGCCGACCTCTACACTCACCGGCCGCTCTCCTGCTGACCTATACACTCACCGCCACTCTCCTGCCAACCTCTACACTCACTGACGGCTCTCCTGCCGACCTCTGCATTCACTGGCCGCTCTCCTGCCGACCTCTACACTCACCGGCCGCTCTCCTGCTGACCTCTACACTCACCGGCTGTTCTCCTGCCGACCTCTACACTCACCGGCGGCTCTCCTGCCGACCTCTGCACTCACCGGCCGCTCTCCTGTCGACCTCTACACTCACCGGCCGCTCTCCTGCTGACCTCTACACTCACTGGCCGCTCTCCTGTCGACCTCTACACTCACCGGCCTTTCTCCTGCCGACCTCTGCACTCACTGGCTGCTCTCCTGCTGACCTCTACACTCACCGGCCGCTCCCCTGCCGACCTCTACACTCACCGGTCGCTCTCCTGCTGACCTCTACACTCACCGGTCGCTCTCCTGCTGACCTCTACACTCACCGGCCACTCTCCTGCCAACCTCTACAATCACCGGCCGTTCTCCTGCCGACCTCTACACTCACCAGCCATTCTCCTGCTGACCTCTACACTCACCGGCTGCTCTCCTGCTGACCTCTACACTCACCGGCCGCTCCCCTGCTGACCTCTACACTCACCGGTCACTCTCCTGCCAACCTCTACACTCACCGGCCATTCTCCTGACGACCTCTACACTCACCGGCCGTTCTCCTGCCGACCTCTACACTCACCAGTTGCTCCCCTGCCGACCTCTACACTCACTGGCGGCTCTCCTGCCGACCTCTGCATTCACCGGCCGCTCTCCTGCCGACCTCTACACTCACCGGCCGCTCTCCTGCTGACCTCTACACTCACCGCCACTCTCCTGCCAACCTCTACACTCACTGGCGGCTCTCCTGCCGACCTCTGCATTCACCGGCCGCTCTCCTGCCGACCTCTACACTCACCGGCCGCTCTCCTGCTGACCTCTACACTCACCGCCACTCTCCTGCCAACCTCTACACTCACCGGCCGTTCTCCTGCCGACCTCTACACTCACCGGCTGTTCTCCTGCTGACCTCTACACTCACCGGCCGCTCTCCTGCCAACCACTGCACTCACCGGCCACTCTCCTGCCAACCTCTGCACTCACCGGCTGTTCTCCTGCCGACCTCTACACTCACCGGCCGCTCTCCTGCTGACCTTTGCATTCACCGGCCGTTCTCCTGCTGACCTCTACACTCACTGGCCGCTCCCCTGCCGACCTCTACACTCACCGGCGGCTCTCCTGCCGACCTCTGCACTCACCGGCCGCTCTCCTGCTGACCTCTACACTCACCGCCACTCTCCTGCCAACCTCTACACTCACCGGCCGTTCTCCTGCCGACCTCTACACTCACCGGCTGTTTTCCTGCTGACCTCTACACTCACCGGCCGCTCTCCTGCCAACCTCTGCACTCACCGGCCACTCTCCTGCCAACCTCTGCACTCACCGGCTGTTCTCCTGCCGTCCTCTACACTCACCGGCCGCTCTCCTGCTGACCTTTGCATTCACCGGCCGTTCTCCTGCTGACCTCTACACTCACTGGCCGCTCCCCTGCCGACCTCTACACTCACCGGCGGCTCTCCTGCCGACCTCTGCACTCACCGGCCGCTCTCCTGTCGACCTCTACACTCACCGGCCGCTCTCCTGCTGACCTCTACACTCACTGGCCGCTCTGCTGTCGACCTCTACACTCACCGGCCTTTCCCCTGTTGACCTCTGCACTCACTGGCTGCTCTCCTGCTGACCTCTACACTCACCGGCCGCTCCCCTGCCGACCTCTACACTCACCGGTCGCTCTCCTGCTGACCTCTACACTCACCGGTCGCTCTCCTGCTGACCTCTACACTCACCGGCCACTCTCCTGCCAACCTCTACAATCACCGGCCGTTCTCCTGCCGACCTCTACACTCACCGGCCGCTCTCCTGCCGACCTCTACACTCACCAGCCATTCTCCTGCTGACCTCTACACTCACCGGCTGCTCTCCTGCTGACCTCTACACTCACCGGCCGCTCCCCTGCTGACCTCTACACTCACCGGTCACTCTCCTGCCAACCTCTACACTCACCGGCCATTCTCCTGACGACCTCTACACTCACCGGCCGTTCTCCTGCCGACCTCTACACTCACCGGCTGCTCTCCTGCCAACCTCTACACTCACCGGCTGCTCTCCTGCTGACCTTTGCACTCACCGGCCGCTCTCCTGCTGACCTCTACACTCACCGGCCGCTCTCCTGCTGACCTCTACACTCACCGGCCGCTCTCCTGCCAACCTCTGCACTCACCGGCCACTCTCCTGCAAACCTCTGCACTCACCGGCTGTTCTCCTGCCGACCTCTACACTCACCGGCCGCTCTCCTGCTGACCTTTGCATTCACCGTCCGTTCTCCTGCTGACCTCTACACTCACTGGCCACTCCCCTGCCGACCTCTACACTCACCGGCGGCTCTCCTGCCGACCTCTGCACTCACCGGCCGCTCTCCTGTCGACCTCTACACTCACCGGCCGCTCTCCTGCTGACCTCTACACTCACTGGCCGCTCTCCTGTCGACCTCTACACTCACCGGCCTTTCTCCTGCCGAACTCTGCACTCACTGGCTGCTCTCCTGCTGACCTCTACACTCAACGGCCGCTCTCCTGCCGACCTCTACACTCACCGGTCGCTCTCCTGCTGACCTCTACACTCACCGGTCGCTCTCCTGCTGACCTCTACACTCACCGGCCACTCTCCTGCCAACCTCTACAATCACCGGCCGTTCTCCTGCCGACCTCTACACTCACCAGCCATTCTCCTGCTGACCTCTACCCTCACCGGCTGCTCTCCTGCTGACCTCTACACTCACCGGCCGCTCTCCTGCTGACCTCTACACTCACCGGTCACTCTCCTGCCAACCTCTACACTCACCGGCCATTCTCCTGACGACCTCTACACTCACCGGCCGTTCTTCTGCCGACCTCTACACTCACCGGCTGCTCTCCTGCCAACCTCTACACTCACCGGCTGCTCTCCTGCTGACCTTTGCACTCACCGGCCGCTCTCCTGCTGACCTCTACACTCACCGGCCGCTCTCCTGCTGACCTCTACACTCACCGGCCGCTCTCCTGCCAACCTCTGCACTCACCGACCACTCTCCAAGCCAATTTCTGCACTAACCGGCTGTTCTCCTGCCGACCTCTACACTCACCGGCCGTTCTCCTGCTGACCTCTACACTCACTGGCCGCTCCCCTGCCGACCTCTACACTCGCCGGCGGCTCTCCTGCCGACCTCTGCACTCACCGGCCGCTCTCCTGTCGACCTCTACACTCACCGGCCGCTCTCCTGCAGACCTCTACACTCACTGGCCGCTTTCCTGTCGACCTCTACACTCACCGGCCTTTCTCCTGCCGACCTCTGCACTCACTGGCTGCTCTCCTGCTGACCTCTACACTCACCGGCCGCTCCCCTGCCAACCTCTACACTCACCGGTCGCTCTCCTGCTGACCTCTACACTTACCGTTCGCTCTCCTGCTGACCTCTACACTCACCGGCCACTCTCCTGCCAACCTCTACAATCACCGGCCGTTCTCCTGCCGACCTCTACACTCACCAGCCATTCTCCTGCTGACCTCTACACTCACTGGCTGCTCTTCTGCTGACCTCTACACTCACCGGCCGCTCTCCTGCTGACCTCTACACTCACCGGTCACTCTCCTGCCAACCTCTACACTCACCGGCCATTCTCCTGACGACCTCTACACTCACCGGCCGTTCTCCTGCCGACCTCTACACTCACCGGCTGCTCTCCTGCCAACCTCTACACTCACCGGCTGCTCTCCTGCTGACCTTTGCACTCACCGGCCGCTCTCCTGCTGACCTCTACACTCACCGGCCGCTCTCCTGCTGACCTCTACACTCACCGGCCGCTCTCCTGCTGACCTCTACACTCACCGGCCGCCCTCCTGCCGACCTCTGCACTTACCGGCCACTCTCCTGTCGACCTCTACACTCACCGGCCACTCTCCTGCTGACCTCTACACTCACAGGCCGCTCTCCTGCCAACCTCTACACTCACCGGCCGCTCTCCTGCTGACCTCTACACTCACCGGCCACTCTCCTGCTGACCTCTACACTCACAGGCCGCTCTCCTGCCAACCTCTACACTCACCGGCCGCTCTCCTGCTGACCTCTACACTCACTGGCCGCTCTCCTGCTGACCTCTACACTCACCGGCCGCTCTCCTGCCAACCTCTACACTCACCGACCGCTCTCCTGCCGATCTCTACACTCACCGGCCGCTCTCCTGCTGACCTCTACACTCACAGGCCGCTCTCCTGCCAACCTCTACACTCACCGGCCGCTCTCCTGCCAACCTCTACACTCAACGACCGCTCTCCTGCCAACCTCTACACTCACCGGCCGCTCTCCTGCTGACCTCTACACTCACAGGCCGCTCTCCTGCCAACCTCTACACTCACCGGCCGCTCTCCTGCTGACCTCTACACTCACCGGCCGCTCTCCTGCTGACCTCTACACTCACCGGCCGCTCTCCTGCCAACCTCTACACTCACCGACCGCTCTCCTGCTGACCTCTGCACTCACCGTCCGCTCTCCTGCTGACCTCTACACTCACCGGCCGTTCTCCTGCTGACCTCTACACTCACTGGCCGCTCCCCTGTCGACCTCTACACTCACCGGCGGCTCTCCTGCCGACCTCTGCACTCACCGGCCGCTCTCCTGCTGACCTCTACACTCACCGGCCGCTCTCCTGCCAACCTCTACACTCACCGGCCGCTCTCCTGCCAACCTCTACACTCACCGGCGGCTCTCCTGCCGACCTCTACACTCACCGGCCGCTCTCCTGCCGACCTCTCCACTTACCGGCGGCTCTCCTGCCGACCTCTACACTCACCGGCCTCTCTCCTGCCGACCTCTGCACTTACCAGCGGCTCTCCTGCCGACCTCTACACTCACCGGTGGCTCTCCTGCCGACCTCTACACTCACCGGTCACTCTCCTGCCAACCTCTACACTCACCGGCCATTCTCCTGACGACCTCTACACTCACCGGCCGTTCTCCTGCCGACCTCTACACTCACCGGCTGCTCTCCTGCCAACCTCTACACTCACCGGCTGCTCTCCTGCTGACCTTTGCACTCACCGGCCGCTCTCCTGCTGACCTCTACACTCACCGGCCGCTCTCCTGCTGACCTCTACACTCACCGGCCGCTCTCCTGCTGACCTCTACACTCACCGGCCGCCCTCCTGCCGACCTCTACACTCACCGGCCGTTCTCCTGCCGACCTCTGCACTCACCGGCCGTTCTCCTGCCGACCTCTACACTCACCGGTGGCTCTCCTGCTGACCTCTGCACTCACCGTCCGCTCTCCTGCTGACCTCTACACTCACCGGCCGCTCTCCTGCTGACCTCTACACTCACTGGCCGCTCTCCTGCTGACCTCTACACTCACCGGCCGCTCTCCTGCCAACCTCTACACTCACCGACCGCTCTCCTGCCGACCTCTACACTCACCGGCCGCTCTCCTGCTGACCTCTACACTCACAGGCCGCTCTCCTGCCAACCTCTACACTCACCGGCCACTCTCCTGCCAACCTCTACACTCAACGACCGCTCTCCTGCCAACCTCTACACTCACCGGCCGCTCTCCTGCTGACCTCTACACTCACAGGCCGCTCTCCTGCCAACCTCTACACTCACCGGCCGCTCTCCTGCTGACCTCTACACTCACCGGCCGCTCTCCTGCTGACCTCTACACTCACCGGCCGCTCTCCTGCCAACCTCTACACTCACCGACCGCTCTCCTGCTGACCTCTGCACTCACCGTCCGCTCTCCTGCTGACCTCTACACTCACCGGCCGTTCTCCTGCTGACCTCTACACTCACTGGCCGCTCCCCTGTCGACCTCTACACTCACCGGCGGCTCTCCTGCCGACCTCTGCACTCACCGGCCGCTCTCCTGCTGACCTCTACACTCACCGGCCGCTCTCCTGCCAACCTCTACACTCACCGGCCGCTCTCCTGCCGACCTCTACACTCACCGGCGGCTCTCCTGCCGACCTCTACACTCACCGGCCGCTCTCCTGCCGACCTCTCCACTTACCGGCGGCTCTCCTGCCGACCTCTACACTCACCGGCCTCTCTCCTGCCGACCTCTGCACTTACCAGCGGCTCTCCTGCCGACCTCTACACTCACCGGTGGCTCTCCTGCCGACCTCTACACTCACCGGTCACTCTCCTGCCAACCTCTACACTCACCGGCCATTCTCCTGACGACCTCTACACTCACCGGCCATTCTCCTGCCGACCTCTACACTCACCGGCTGCTCTCCTGCCAACCTCTACACTCACCGGCTGCTCTCCTGCTGACCTTTGCACTCACCGGCCGCTCTCCTGCTGACCTCTACACTCACCGGCCGCTCTCCTGCTGACCTCTACACTCACCGGCCGCTCTCCTGCTGACCTCTACACTCACCGGCCGCCCTCCTGCCGACCTCTACACTCACCGGCCGTTCTCCTGCCGACCTCTGCACTCACCGGCCGTTCTCCTGCCGACCTCTACACTCACCGGTGGCTCTCCTGCTGACCTCTGCACTCACCGTCCGCTCTCCTGCTGACCTCTACACTCACCGGCCGTTCTCCTGCTGACCTCTACACTCACTGGCCGCTCCCCTGCCGACCTCTACACTCACCGGTGGCTCTCCTGCCGACCTCTACACTCACCGGCCGTTCTCCTGTCGACCTCTACACTCACCGGCCACTCTCCTGCTGACCTCTACACTCACAGGCCGCTCTCCTGCCAACCTCTACACTCACCGGCCGCTCTCCTGCTGACCTCTACACTCACCGGCCACTCTCCTGCTGACCTCTACACTCACAGGCCGCTCTCCTGCCAACCTCTACACTCACCGGCCGCTCTCCTGCTGACCTCTACACTCACTGGCCGCTCTCCTGCTGACCTCTACACTCACCGGCCGCTCTCCTGCCAACCTCTACACTCACCGACCGCTCTCCTGCCGACCTCTACACTCACCGGCCGCTCTCCTGCTGACCTCTACACTCACAGGCCGCTCTCCTGCCAACCTCTACACTCACCGGCCGCTCTCCTGCCAACCTCTACACTCAACGACCGCTCTCCTGCCAACCTCTACACTCACCGGCCGCTCTCCTGCTGACCTCTACACTCACAGACCGCTCTCCTGCCAACCTCTACACTCACCGGCCGCTCTCCTGCTGACCTCTACACTCACCGGCCGCTCTCCTGCTGACCTCTACACTCACCGGCCGCTCTCCTGCCAACCTCTACACTCACCGACCGCTCTCCTGCTGACCTCTGCACTCACCGTCCGCTCTCCTGCTGACCTCTACACTCACCGGCCGTTCTCCTGCTGACCTCTACACTCACTGGCCGCTCCCCTGTCGACCTCTACACTCACCGGCGGCTCTCCTGCCGACCTCTGCACTCACCGGCCGCTCTCCTGCTGACCTCTACACTCACCGGCCGCTCTCCTGCCAACCTCTACACTCACCGGCCGCTCTCCTGCCGACCTCTACACTCACCGGCGGCTCTCCTGCCGACCTCTACACTCACCGGCCGCTCTCCTGCCGACCTCTCCACTTACCGGCGGCTCTCCTGCCGACCTCTACACTCACCGGCCTCTCTCCTGCCGACCTCTGCACTTACCAGCGGCTCTCCTGCCGACCTCTACACTCACCGACCACTCTCCTGCCAACCTCTACACTCACCGGCCGCTCTCCTGCCAACCTCTGCACTCACCGGCCGCTCTCCTGCCGACCTCTGCACTTACCGATGGCTCTCCTGCCGACCTCTACACTCACCGGCCGTTCTCCTGCCGACCTCTACACTCACCGGCCGCTCTCCTGCCAACCTCTACACTCACCGACCGCTCTCCTGCTGACCTCTACACTCATCGGCCGCTTTCCTGCCAACCTCTACACTCACTGGCCACTCTCCTGCCGACCTCTACACTCACCGGCCACTCTCCTGCCGACCTCTGCACTTACCGGCGGCTCTCCTGCCGACCTCTACACTCACCGGCGGCTCTCCTGCCAACCTCTACACTCACCGGCCGCTCTCCTGCCAACCTCTACACTCACCGACCACTCTCCTGCCGACCTCTACACTCACCGGCCGCTCTCCTGCCAACCTCTGCACTCACCGGCCGCTCTCCTGCCGACCTCTGCACTTACCGACGGCTCTCCTGCCAACCTCTACACTCACCGGCCATTCTCCTGCCGACCTCTACACTCACCGGCCGCTCTCCTGCCAACCTCTACACTCACCGACCACTCTCCTGCCAACCTCTACACTCACCGGCCGCTCTCCTGCCAACCTCTGCACTCACCGGCCGCTCTCCTGCCGACCTCTACACTCATCGGCCGCTCTCCTGCCGACCTCTACACTCACCGGCCGTTCTCCTGCCGACCTCTACACTCACCGGCCGCTCTCCTGCCAACCTCTACACTCACCGGCCGCTCTCCTGCCGACCTCTACACTCACCGGCGGCTCTCCTGCCGACCTCTACACTCACCTGCGGCTCTCCTGCCGACCTCTCCACTTACCGGCGGCTCTCCTGCCGACCTCTACACTCACCGGCCTCTCTCCTGCCGACCTCTACACTCACCGGCGGCTCTCCTGCCGACCTCTACACTCACCGGCCGCTCTCCTGCCAACCTCTACACTCACCGACCACTCTCCTGCCAACCTCTACACTCACCGGCCGCTCTCCTGCCAACCTCTGCACTCACCGGCCGCTGTCCTGCCGACCTCTGCACTCACCGGCCGTTCTCCTGCCGACCTCTACACTCACCGGCTGCTCTCCTGCCAACCTCTACACTCACCGGCCGCTCTCCTGCTGACCTCTACACTCATCGGCCGCTTTCCTGCCAACCTCTACACTCACTGGCCACTCTCCTGCCGACCTCTACACTCACCGGCCACTCTCCTGCCGACCTCTGCACTTACCGGCGGCTCTCCTGCCGACCTCTACACTCACCGGCGGCTCTCCTGCCAACCTCTACACTCACCGGCCGCTCTCCTGCCAACCTCTACACTCACCGACCACTCTCCTGCCCACCTCTACACTCACCGGCCGCTCTCCTGCCAACCTCTGCACTCACCGGCCGCTCTCCTGCCGACCTCTGCACTTACCGACGGCTCTCCTGCCGACCTCTACACTCACCGGCCGTTCTCCTGCCGACCTCTACACTCACCGGCCGCTCTCCTGCCAACCTCTGCACTCACCGGCCGCTCTCCTGTTGACCTCTGCACTTACCGACGGCTCTCCTGCCAACCTCTACACTCACCGGCCGTTCTCCTGCCGACCTCTACACTCACCGGCCGCTCTCCTGCCAACCTCTACACTCACCGACCACTCTCCTGACGACCTCTACACTCACCGGCCGCTCTCCTGCCAACCTCTGCACTCACCGGCCGCTCTCCTGCCGACCTCTACACTCACCGGCCATTCTCCTGCCGACCTCTACACTCACCGGCCGCTCTCCTGCCAACCTCTACACTCACTGGCCGCTCTCCTGCCAACCTCTACACTCACCGGCCGCTCTCCTGCCGACTTCTGCACTCACCAGTCAGTTTCCTGATGACCTGATAAAGGGTGATGATGAAGGGTATTCATAGATACCAAATTTTATCATTTGTTATTTAGATTCCTTATTGATTAGTTTTTTACTCTCCTAATTAATGTACACGGTGCTGCAGATTGGATTTTTTTTTTATATATAATTAAACACACAGTATGTTTAAAGATAAGGGCCCCATAGAGGTAAAATGATCATATATAATGTTCAGTATTGTAGAAGAAAATCCAAACCATCCAATCAATTCTCATATATTGTATATTTCTCTTCATATTGATACGGGTTCCCTGACAGAGGCAAGAAATATTGTCATGTTATAATCATTTATGTCCACCAGAGGGAGCATGTGAAGCACACATCTCTAGTCTAGTCTACAGTATGTGACAAGGCAGATATACACCGATCATAGGAATATAATCTATATACAGTATATATACACCGATCATAGGAACATAATCTATATACAGTATATATACACCGATCATAGGAACATAATCTATATACAGTATATACACCGACCATAGGAATATAATCTATATACAGTATATATACACTGATCATAGGAATATATAATCTATATACAGTATATATACACCGATCATAGGAATATAATCTATATACAGTATATATACACCGATCATAGGAACATAATCTATATACAGTATATATACACCGATCATAGGAATATAATCTATATACAGTATATACACCGACCATAGGAATATAATCTATATACAGTATATATACACTGATCATAGGAATATAATCTATATACAGTATATATACACCGACCATAGGAATATAATCTATATACAGTATATATACACTGATCATAGGAATATAAACTATATACTGTATATATATATATATATATATATATATATATATATATATATATATATATATATATATTTCCAAAAGTGAGGACACAATCTCCAATAGAAATATATTTACCTGAACATCAAATCTTCATACAGAATTGTGCGAGCGTCCCCGCTCTTCATCAATCTGTATGTGAATAAACAACAACGGTGAATCCCCAGCCACCCATTCTACATCATTCACCCAGTAATATTTCTTTGTAGGGTAAGAATAAGGAAGAGGATGAAGGTCGGGGTCACACCCAGGCAGGTTGCAATTTGCATTTTCCGGGTGCATTTTGCATTTTTCAAAACACATTTTACACACATTTTATACAGGGGGCTGCACATACAGGGGGTTCTTCCACAGAAGTGGGGTTCTTAAAATAAGTGGCACTTCTGCTCTTGCACTTTAGCGATTTGCACTAAGCTAACTATAAAAGACTACAGGTGACCTCATTTCCACATTATCTCACCTTCCTCTCTAAAAAACATGCTCTCTTTACCTCTCCTCCTTTTCACAATTGCAGCCTCTCTCCTCAAACTCTCTTTTCTACATCCCTCTGCTCCACCACACAATCTGTACATATCACCCTCACTTCTCCCCTCCCCCTATTACTGCACTCATCACCTCTTTCTAACTCTAAGCCCACTTGCTAACATACCCCCCAGGATACTGAAGCATGTCCCCTCATACAAATCATATTCTCATATTACCTCCCTGACTCTTCTGCTTCTCCTAATCGCTGGAGATATTTCCCCAAACCCTGGGCCCCCCTTATTTAACTGTGCCCAACACACCCATCACCCTACACCCTCTGGCAGTAGTCGCAATCTACACAACTTAGTCTCCATTCCTCTTCTTCCCAACACCAGCCTCCCTCTCTCCTGCGCCCTCTGGAACGCCCGCTCTGTCTGCAACAAACTCACTGCTGTTCATGACCTCTTTGTCACTAATTCCTTTAATCTACTTGCTCTCACAGAAACCTGGCTCCACGAATCTGACACCCCTTCTCCTGCTTCCCTCTCCCAAGGTGGCCTTCACTGGACTCACTCCCCTAGGCCTAATGGACGCAAGGGAGGTGGAGTGGGATTCCTCCTATCCCCCCAGAGCACCTTCCAGGTTATTCACTCTCCTCCCTCTTATTCCCTCTCATCATTCGAAGCCCACTGTATACGTCTATTCTCTCCTACTTCCCTAAGAATTGCTGTGATCTACCGGCCCCCTGGACCATTATCAACTTTCCTTGATGAGTTTTCTGCCTGGATACCCTACTTTCTCTCTTCGGAAATTCCCACAATCCTTCTCTGTGATTTCAACATCCCTGCTAATACAAACACTCCCACTTCTAAACTTCTTAGTCTAACCTCTTCATTTGACCTGAAGCAATGGGTACAGGCTTCTACTCACTCTGATGGCAACACCCTTGACCTTGTATTCTCCTACCTATGCACTTCATTCAACTTCTCAAATAATCCTTTTCCTCTCTCCGACCACCATCTTATTAGTCTCTCTCTCCCCCTGTCTTCCACCACCTTTCCCTCCAATCGCCTAACCATCACCCATAGAAACTTTCGCAACTTCAACTCCTCTCTCCTCTACTCTGCTACTGACCACCTCTATGACAAAATCTCTTCCCTGTCCTGTCCCAACCAAGCCATATCCATCTACAATAAATCTCTGTCCTCCACCCTGGACAAGCTCGCTCCCCTCACTACACGCAGAATCAGGCCTCGACCCCTACAACCCTGGCAAACAGATGACACTAAAATTCTCAAAAAACGTAGTCGCGCTCTTGAGTGTCTGTGGCACAAGACTAAGTCTCTCAAAGACTTCAACCAATACAAATCTGCCCTCCAAAAATACTATTCTTTCCTCCACACTGCCAAGCAAACCTATTTTACAACTCTTATTAACACTTTCTCATCCAATCCCCATAAACTCTTCTCTACCTTCAAATCTCTACTTTGTCCTCCACCGCCTCCCCCCACTGACTCACTCACTGCCCAGGAAATCGCTAATTACTTCAAAAACAAGATTGATACAATCCGTGATGAAATCTCCACTCTACAGGTATCTCCCCCAGCTAAGACCCCATGTCAACAGATACAACTGACACTACCTCTATTCAAATCTACTACTCCAGACGAAGTTGCTAAACTCCTTTCTATCACCCACCTAACCACCTGTCCCCTGGACCCTATTCCCTCTCAAATGCTATGGTCACCCTCTGACCCCATCCTACACTCTCTAACCCACATCTTCAATCTCTCCCTCACCTCTGGCATCTTCCCCGACGCTCTAAAACATGCACTGGTCACCTCCATACTCAAAAAGCCATCCTTGGACCCTACCAATCTTAACAACCTACGCCCTATCTCCTTGCTCCCCTTTTCCTCTAAACTCCTTGAACGCCTGGTTTACAACCAACTCAGTGACCACCTCATTAAGAATAACCTTCTTGATCCCCTTCAATCTGGATTTCGCCCTCAACACTCCACAGAAACTGCTCTTTTAAAACTCACAAATGACCTACTAATTGCAAAACCAACGGACACTATTCTGTACTCCTACTTCTGGACCTTTCAGCTGCCTTTGACAAGGTTGACCACCCCCTCCTCCTAAAAAAACTTTACTCCCTCGGTCTCCGTGACTGTGCTCTTCAGTGGCTCTCATCCTACCTATCCCAACGCACCTTCAGTGTCACTTACAATTCTACTTCCTTCATTCCTCTTCCCTTCTCTGTCGGGGTCCCCCAAGGTTCTGTTCTTGGACCTCTTTTATTTTCAATCTACACCTCTTCCCTGGGTCAGCTGATAGCCTCTCACGGCTTTCAATATAATTTCTACGCTGACAACACACAAATCTATCTCTTCACCCCTCAACTCACTCCATCAGTCTCCTCCTCCTCCCAAATCTATCTCTCCACCCCTCAACTCACTCCATCAGTCTTCTCACGCATCACTAACTTACTAACCGACATATCTGTATGGACGTCACACCACTTCCTCAAATTCAACTTGTCCAAAACTGAGCTTATAATATTTCCTCCCCCCACGTGCCTCTTCCCCTGACTTCTCTGTGAAGAGCAATGGCACAACCATCTACCCGTCCCCACATTTCAGGGTGCTAGGTGTTATCCTGGACTCTGAACCCTCCTTTCGGCCCCACATCAATCACTTTCCAAAGCTTGCCGCCTCAACCTCCGCAACATCTCTAAACTACGTCCCTTTCTAACCAATGACACCACAAAACTCCTGATTCACTCCCTGGTTATCTCTCGCCTCGACTACTGCAACTCCCTTCTCATTGGCTTACCATTAAATAGACTCCTGCCCCCATCATGAATGCTGCTGCCAGACTCATCCACCTTACAAACCACTCAGTGTCTGCTACCCCTCTCTGCCAATCCCTCCATTGGCTACCACTCGCCCAACAAATTAAATTCAAAATACTAACAATAAGTTACAAAGCCATCCACAACTCTGCCCCCAGCTACATCACTAGCCTAGTCTCAAAATACCAACCTAATCCCCCTCTCCATTCCTCCCAAGACCTCCTGCTCTCTAGCTCCCTCATCACCTCCTCCCATATCCACCTCCAGGACTTCTCCCGAGCCTCGCCCATCCTCTGGAATTCCCTACCCCAGTTTCTCAGACTGTCTCCAAATTTATCCACTTTTAGGCGATCCCTGAAAACCTTCCTCTTCAGAGAAGCCTATCCTGCCTCCATCTAATAACTGCACTATTTTCTCCATTAACTCATCCCCCACAGCTATTACCCTTTTGTATAACTTGACCCTCCCTCCTAGATTGTAAACTCTAATGAGCAGGGCCCTCTGATTCCTCCTGTATTGAATTGTATTGTACTTGTACTGTCTGCCCTCATGTTGTAAAGCGATGCGTAAAACTGTAGGCGCTATATAAATCCTGTATAATAATAATAATAATAATAATAATAATTTTTGATCCATTGAAGTCTATGGAACCAAAAACACAACCTGCCAGTCCCTTCCCATAAAACGCACAGATGTGAATGTGACCCATCATAGGGAACCATGTTATATGGACTGTAGTGTGTTTCTGCAAAACTGAATATGCACCAAAAACAATGCATCAGTGTGAACCAGGCCTTAAAGTGATGGAATAATGAAGATTCATAAACCCGGGAATGTATAGTGATAAGATGTATATGTGTCAGGAAAAATTTCCACCGTTGGTGGCGCTGTTGTCCCGTGGATTGCAGTACCAGTGTCCACCAGCGGGTGTCTTCTTGCAGCCAGGATCTGTAATAAAGGATCTCACCTTCTGGTGGCACAGTCAGATCCATGAGCCGTAGTACCGGTGTCCACCAGCGGGTGTATTCTGGCAGTGTGGGGCAGGCAGCACCTCCTGCGCTCAGGTGTTACATGAGGACAATTACTGGCAGGCTCATAAATACCCGGCAAGCCCTCACAAGCTGGCCTTGGTATCTCTCTCCCTGCGCTCTGACCTTGCTGCCTGTATCCTGACCTTGAGCCTGCATCTGACCTGTCCTGACCTGTCCTGACCTGATCCGATCCCGAGACCACCCTGGACCTGTCCCTCCTGTTACCTGATTCCCTTGGATCCCTGCCCTGCAGCCTATCCATCCATCCTCTCCCTGTCCTGCTGGTTTCCCGTCCTTACCCATCTGCTGACCTCCCTGTCTTTGACCTCAGCCTGGCTTTTGTTTACGATTCCGGTATCTCCATTTACTTGTATATACTATTTGTTGTTTGTGGGTCTGTGGTTGGTTGTGCACTGTTTATATTCACTTACTTGTCACCTATTTAAATAAACACCATTATTTTTTCATTTACATGTGTTTCTGGTTTCCTCTGTGCAGTCCACACAGTCTGGTCTACTAATTCCCTGATAATATGGTTGGTGTATGGTATGTATATATGTATATGGATTGTGTATGGTATATATGTATATGGTTGGTGTATGGTATGTATATGGTTGGTGTATGGTATATATGTATATGGTTGGTGTATGGTATGTATATATGTATATGGATTGTGTATGGTATATATGTATATGGTTGGTGTATGGTGTATATATATATATATATATATATATGTATATGGATTGTGTATGGTATGTATATGGTATATATATATGTATATGGTTTGTGTATAATGTATATATATATATATATATATGTATATGGTTGGTGTATGGTATATATATATATGTATATGGTTGGTGTATGGTATATATATATGTATATGGTTGGTGTATGGTATATATATGAGTATATGGTTGGTGTATGGTATAATATATATGTATATGGTTGGTGTATGGTATATATATATGTATATGGTTTTGGTTACAACTCAGCAAGAATAATACGATCAGCAGCGATTTCATGAATAATGTTCTCTTGTTTTGTGAGTAGCAGGATTATTGGGTGAATTATGTAGAATGGGTGGCTGGGGATTCACCTGTGTGGTTACACCGTTGTTGTTTATTCACATACAGCTTGATGAAGAGCGGGGACGCTTGTACAGTCACTGTGCTACGATCGCACAGTTCTGTATGAAGATTTGATGTTGATGTACAGACAGATCACACGAGGGGTGCACAGTACAGGCAGATCACACGAGGGGTGCACAGTACAGACAGATCACATGAGGGGTGCACAGTACAGACAGATCACACGAGGGGTGCACAGTACAGGCAGATCACACGAGGGGTGCACAGTACAGGCAGATCACATGAGGGGTGCACAGTACAGACAGATCGCACGAGGGGTGCACAGTACAGACAGATCGCACGAGGGGTGCACAGTACAGACAGATCGCACGAGGGGTGCACAGTACAGACAGATCGCACGAGGGGTGCACAGTACAGACAGATCGCACGAGGGGTGCACAGTACAGACAGATCGCACGAGGGGTGCACAGTACAGACAGATCGCACGAGGGGTGCACAGTACAGACAGATCGCACGAGGGGTGCACAGTACAGACAGATCGCACGAGGGGTGCACAGTACAGACAGATAACACGAGGGGTGCACAGTACAGACAGATCACACGAGGGGTGCACAGTACAGACAGATCACACGAGGGGTGCACAGTACAGACAGATCACACGAGGGGTGCACAGTACAGACAGATCACACGAGGGGTGCACAGTACAGACAGATCACACGAGGGGTGCACAGTACAGACAGATCACACGAGGGGTGCACAGTACAGACAGATCACACGAGGGGTGCACAGTACAGACAGATCACACGAGGGGTGCACAGTACAGGCAGATCACACGAGGGGTGCACAGTACAGACAGATCACACGAGGGGTGCACAGTACAGACAGATCACACGAGGGGTGCACAGTACAGACAGATCACACGAGGGGTGCACAGTACAGACAGATCACACGAGGGGTGCACAGTACAGACAGATCACACGAGGGGTGCACAGTACAGACAGATCACACGAGGGGTGCACAGTACAGACAGATCACACGAGGGGTGCACAGTACAGACAGATCACACGAGGGGTGCACAGTACAGACAGATCGCACGAGGGGTGCACAGTACAGACAGATCGCACGAGGGGTGCACAGTACAGACAGATCGCACGAGGGGTGCACAGTACAGACAGATCACACGAGGGGTGCACAGTACAGACAGATCACACGAGGGGTGCACAGTACAGACAGATCGCACGAGGGGTGCACAGTACAGACAGATCGCACGAGGGGTGCACAGTACAGACAGATCGCACGAGGGGTGCACAGTACAGACAGATCACACGAGGGGTGCACAGTACAGACAGATCACACGAGGGGTGCACAGTACAGACAGATCACACGAGGGGTGCACAGTACAGACAGATCACACGAAGGGTGCACAGTACAGACAGATCACACGAGGGGTGCACAGTACAGACAGATCACACGAGGGGTGCACAGTACAGACAGATCACACGAGGGGTGCACAGTACAGACAGATCACACGAAGGGTGCACAGTACAGACAGATCACACGAGGGGTGCACAGTACAGGCAGATCACACGAGGGGTGCACAGTACAGACAGATCACACGAGGGGTGCACAGTACAGACAGATCACACGAGGGGTGCGCAGTACAGACAGATCACACGAGGGGTGCACAGTACAGACAGATCACACGAGGGGTGCACAGTACAGACAGATCACACGAGGGGTGCACAGTACAGACAGATCACACGAGGGGTGCACAGTACAGACAGATCACACGAGGGGTGCACAGTACAGACAGATCACACGAGGGGTGCACAGTACAGACAGATCACACGAGGGGTGCACAGTACAGACAGATCACACGAGGGGTGCACAGTACAGACAGATCACACGAGGGGTGCACAGTACAGACAGATCACACGAGGGGTGCACAGTACAGACAGATCACACGAGGGGTGCACAGTACAGACAGATCACACGAGGGGTGCACAGTACAGACAGATCACACGAGGGGTGCACAGTACAGACAGATCACACGAGGGGTGCACAGTACAGACAGATCACACGAGGGGTGCGCAGTACAGGCAGATCACACGAGGGGTGCGCAGTACAGACAGATCACACGAGGGGTGCGCAGTACAGACAGATCACACGAGGGGTGCACAGTACAGACAGATCACACGAGGGGTGCACAGTACAGACAGATCACACGAGGGGTGCACAGTACAGACAGATCACACGAGGGGTGCGCAGTACAGACAGATCACACGAGGGGTGCGCAGTACAGGCAGATCACACGAGGGGTGCACAGTACAGACAGATCACACGAGGGGTGCACAGTACAGACAGATCACACGAGGGGTGCGCAGTACAGACAGATCACACGAGGGGTGCACAGTACAGACAGATCACACGAGGGGTGCACAGTACAGGCAGATCACACGAGGGGGTGCACAGTACAGACAGATCACACGAGGGGTGCACAGTACAGACAGATCACACGAGGGGTGCGCAGTACAGACAGATCACACGAGGGGTGCGCAGTACAGGCAGATCACACGAGGGGTGCACAGTACAGACAGATCACACGAGGGGTGCACAGTACAGACAGATCACACGAGGGGTGCGCAGTACAGACAGATCACACGAGGGGTGCACAGTACAGACAGATCGCACGAGGGGTGCACAGTACAGACAGATCGCACGAGGGGTGCACAGTACAGACAGATCACACGAGGGGTGCACAGTACAGACAGATCACACGAGGGGTGCACAGTACAGACAGATCGCACGAGGGGTGCACAGTACAGACAGATCGCACGAGGGGTGCACAGTACAGACAGATCGCACGAGGGGTGCACAGTACAGACAGATCGCACGAGGGGTGCACAGTACAGACAGATCGCACGAGGGGTGCACAGTACAGACAGATCGCACGAGGGGTGCACAGTACAGACAGATCGCACGAGGGGTGCACAGTACAGACAGATCGCACGAGGGGTGCACAGTACAGACAGATCGCACGAGGGGTGCACAGTACAGACAGATCGCACGAGGGGTGCACAGTACAGACAGATCGCACGAGGGGTGCACAGTACAGACAGATCGCACGAGGGGTGCACAGTACAGACAGATCACACGAGGGGTGCACAGTACAGACAGATCACACGAGGGGTGCACAGTACAGACAGATCACACGAGGGGTGCACAGTACAGACAGATCACACGAGGGGTGCACAGTACAGACAGATCACACGAGGGGTGCACAGTACAGACAGATCACACGAGGGGTGCACAGTACAGACAGATCACACGAGGGGTGCACAGTACAGACAGATCACACGAGGGGTGCACAGTACAGACAGATCACACGAGGGGTGCACAGTACAGACAGATCACACGAGGGGTGCACAGTACAGACAGATCACACGAGGGGTGCACAGTACAGACAGATCACACGAGGGGTGCACAGTACAGACAGATCACACGAGGGGTGCACAGTACAGACAGATCACACGAGGGGTGCACAGTACAGACAGATCACACGAGGGTGCACAGTACAGACAGATCACACGAGGGGTGCACAGTACAGACAGATCACACGAGGGGTGCACAGTACAGACAGATCACACGAGGGGTGCACAGTACAGACAGATCACACGAGGGGTGCACAGTACAGACAGATCACACGAGGGTGCACAGTACAGACAGATCACACGAGGGGTGCACAGTACAGACAGATCACACGAGGGGTGCACAGTACAGACAGATCACACGAGGGGTGCACAGTACAGACAGATCACACGAGGGGTGCACAGTACAGACAGATCACACGAGGGGTGCACAGTACAGACAGATCACACGAGGGGTGCACAGTACAGACAGATCACACGAGGGGTGCACAGTACAGACAGATCACACGAGGGGTGCACAGTACAGACAGATCACACGAGGGGTGCACAGTACAGACAGATCACACGAGGGGTGCACAGTACAGACAGATCACACGAGGGGTGCACAGTACAGACAGATCACACGAGGGGTGCACAGTACAGACAGATCACACGAGGGGTGCACAGTACAGACAGATCACACGAGGGGGTGCACAGTACAGACAGATCACACGAGGGGTGCACAGTACAGACAGATCACACGAGGGGTGCACAGTACAGACAGATCACACGAGGGGTGCACAGTACAGACAGATCACACGAGGGGTGCACAGTACAGACAGATCACACGAGGGGTGCACAGTACAGACAGATCACACGAGGGGTGCACAGTACAGACAGATCACACGAGGGGTGCACAGTACAGACAGATCACACGAGGGGTGCACAGTACAGACAGATCACACGAGGGGTGCACAGTACAGACAGATCACACGAGGGGTGCACAGTACAGACAGATCACACGAGGGGTGCACAGTACAGACAGATCACACGAGGGGTGCACAGTACAGACAGATCACACGAGGGGTGCACAGTACAGACAGATCACACGAGGGGTGCACAGTACAGACAGATCACACGAGGGGTGCACAGTACAGACAGATCACACGAGGGGTGCACAGTACAGACAGATCACACGAGGGGTGCACAGTACAGACAGATCACACGAGGGGTGCACAGTACAGACAGATCACACGAGGGGTGCACAGTACAGACAGATCACACGAGGGGTGCACAGTACAGACAGATCACACGAGGGGTGCACAGTACAGACAGATCACACGAGGGGTGCACAGTACAGACAGATCACACGAGGGGTGCACAGTACAGACAGATCACACGAGGGGTGCACAGTACAGACAGATCACACGAGGGTGGCACAGTACAGACAGATCACACGAGGGGTGCACAGTACAGACAGATCACACGAGGGGTGCACAGTACAGACAGATCACACGAGGGGTGCACAGTACAGACAGATCACACGAGGGGTGCACAGTACAGACAGATCACACGGAGGGGGGTGCACAGTACAGACAGATCACACGAGGGGTGCACAGTACAGACAGATCACACGAGGGGTGCACAGTACAGACAGATCACACGAGGGGTGCACAGTACAGACAGATCACACGAGGACACAGGCCTAGACAGATCACACGAGGGGTGCACAGTACAGACAGATCGCACGAGGGGTGCACAGTACAGACAGATCACACGAGGGGTGCACAGTACAGACAGATCACACGAGAGGGGTGCACAGTACAGACAGATCACACGAGGGGTGCACAGTACAGACAGATCACACGAGGGGTGCACAGTACAGACAGATCACACGAGGGGTGCACAGTACAGACAGATCACACGAGAGGGGTGCACAGTACAGACAGATCACACGAGGGGTGCACATGCACATAGTAGCCAGAGGTGACAGTAAAGAGCTCGATGTCTGAGCTCAATGACAAAGAGAGCAGCAGAAGCTTTGAGATTGTTTCTATAGTGCACAACACACCCCCCTTCACCTGTCCTGCCTTTTCTAACCCAGACGAGCCCCTCGTGCTCCCGGGCCCCTTACAGTTGTATCGGCTGTACCCCCTGATGGCGGCCCTTTATATGGCAGCCCCTCACATACACAAACCTGTAAACACACTAGGCTCTGGCCCCTCCCTGTACACAAACAGCCCCCTCCCTTTCCCTCACAGCCCCCCCTTGTAAAGACTGTCTTCCTATCTCTTCCCAGCCCGTTTTTACAAAGCTGACATGTTGCTGAGAAGCTCAGTACAAATCACACGAGGGGTACACATACACATAGTAGCCAGAGGTGGCAGTAAAGAGCTCGATGTCTGAGCTCAATGAGATAAGAACAGCAGAAGCTTTGAGATTGTTTCTGTACTGCACAGCACACCTTCCCTTCACCCGTCCGGCCTTCTTCTGCCCTGGGCGGGCCCCGGGCCCCTTACAGTTGTGACGGCTGTACCCCCCTGATGGCGGCCCTGCATATATATATATATATATATATATATACACACAAAGAGGTGAGGACTGCACAAATCTGTCTTGTAGCTCATTCAGGTGTAGGACAGGCAATGGAGATCATCGAGACTCCGGTATATAGAAAAACAAAAAAAGTCTAATTAGCAGAACCTCGTATGTTTATTAGGGGAGTAAAAAACTCATCAATAAGAAATCAAAATAACAAATAAGAATGTTTTGGATTTATTAAGACCTTTCAACAAGTATAGAAAGGTGATGGTGAAGGGTCTTCATACAAAACATTCTCATTTCTTATTTAGATTTCATATTGATTGTTTTGTTTTTATAAATAATGTATGTACTGTATATATATATATATATATATATATATATATATATATATATATATATATAAAAACTTAATCGTAGGCACAAAATGCTGTCATTGAACACACAGTATGTTTAAAGATAATATAAAGGCCCCATAGAGGTAAAATGATCATTTATAATGTTCAGTATTGTGGAAGAAAATCCAAACCTTCCAATCAATTCTCACATATTGTATATTTCTGTTCATGTTCACTTTCCTCTCCTTTCCATGTATTCTCTATCTTTACTCCTTCTCTTACTCCTTGGTGGGGGGGGTAAGGGAATGGGATGAGTGTCAGTGCTGGTGGGATGGGTGGGATGAGTGTCAGTGCTGGTGGGGGAATGGGATGAGTGGCAGTGCTGGTGGGGGTGGGATGAGTGTCAGTGCTGGTGGGGGGGTGGGATGAGTGTCAGTGCTGGTGGGGGGTGGGATGAGTGTCAGTGCTGGTGGGGGAATGGGATGAGTGGCAGTGCTGGTGGGGGTGGGATGAGTGTCAGTGCTGGTGGGGGGTGGGATGAGTGTCAGTGCTGGTGGGGGGGTGGGATGAGTGTCAGTGCTGGTGGGGGGGTGGGATGAGTAGCAGTGCTGGTGGGGGGTGGGATGAGTGTCAGTGCTGGTGGGGGGTGGGATGAGTGGTAGCGCTGGTGGGGGGTGGGATGAGTGTCAGTGCTGGTGGGGGAATGGGATGAGTGTCAGTGCTGGTGGGGGGTGGGATGAGTGTCAGTGCTGGTGGGGGGGGTGGGATGAGTGGCAGTGCTGGTGGGGGGTGGGATGAGTGGCAGTGCTGGTGGGGGGGTGGGATGAGTGGTAGTGCTGGTGGGGGGTGGGATGAGTGGCAGTGCTGGTGGGGGGTGGGATGAGTGTCAGTGCTGGTGGGGTGGTGGGGGGTGGGATGAGTGTCAGTGCTGGTGGGGGGGTGGGATGAGTGTCAGTGCTGGTGGGGGGGTGGGATGAGTGGTAGTGCTGGTGGGGGGTGGGATGAGTGTCAGTGCTGGTGGGGGGTGGGATGAGTGTCAGTGCTGGTGGGGGGTGGAATGAGTGGCAGTGCTTGTGGGGGGTGGGATGAGTGTCAGTGCTGGTGGGGGGCAGGATGAGTGTCAGTGCTGGTGGGGGGTGGGATGAGTGGCAGTGCTGGTGGGGGGGTGAGTAGCAGTGCTGGTGGGTGGTGGGATGAGTGGCAGTGCTGGTGGGGGGGTGGGATGAGTGGCAGTGCTGGTGGGGGGGTGGGATGAGTGTCAGTGCTGGTGGGGGGTAGGATGATTGGTAATGCTGGTGGAGGGTGGGATGAGTGGCAGTGCTGGTGGAGGGTGGGATAAGTGTCAGTGCTGGTGGGGGGGTGGGATAAGTGTCAGTGCTGGTGGGGGATGGGATAAGTAGCAGTGCTGGTGGAGGGTTGGGATGAGTGTCAGTGCTGGTGGGGGGGTGGGATGGGTAGCAGTGTTGGTGGAGGGGTGGGATGAGTGGCAGTGCTGGTGGGGGGGTGGGATGGGTAGCAGTGTTGGTGGAGGGGTGGGATGAGTGGCAGTGCTGGTGGGGGGAATGAGTAGCAGTGCTGGTGGGGGGTGGGATAAGTAGCAGTGCTGGTGGAGGGGTGAGATGAGTAGCATTGCTGGTGGAGGGGTGGGATGAGTGGCAGTGCTAGTGGGGGGATGAGTAGCAGTACTGGTGGGGGGGGTGGGATAAGTGGCAGTTCTGATGGGATGAGTGGCAGTGCTGGTGGGGGGGTGGGATGAGTGGCAGTGCTGATGGGATGAGTGTCAGTGCTGGTGGGGGGGTGGGATGAGTGACAGTGCTGGTGGGTGGTGGGATGAGTGTCAGTGCTGGTGGGGGGTGGAATGAGTGGTAGTGCTGGTGGGGGTGGGATGAGTGTCAGTGCTGGTGGGGGGTGGGATAAGTAGCAGTGCTGGTGGGGGGTGGGATGAGTGGCAGTGCTGGTGGGAATGGGATGAGTGGCAGTGCTGGTGGGGGGGTGGGATAAGTAGCAGTGCTGGTGGAGGGGTGGGATGAGTGGCAGTGCTGGTGGGGGGGTGGGATAAGTAGCAGTGCTGGTGGGGGGGGGGGTGGGATGAATAGCAGTGCTGGTGGAGGGGTGGGATGAGTGGCAGTGCTGGTGGGGGTGGGATAAGTAGCAGTGCTGGTGGGGGGTGGGATGAGTGGCAGTGCTGGTGGGGAGGGGTGAGTAGCAGTGCTGGTGGAGGGGTGGGATGAGTGGCAGTGCTGGTGGGGGGGTGGGATAAGTAGCAGTGCTGGTGGGGGGGTGGGATGAATGGTAGTGCTGGTGGGGGGGTGAGTAGCAGTGCTAGTGGAGGGGTGGGATGAGTGGCAGTGCTGGTGAGGGGGGTGGGATGAATAGCAGTGCTGGCGAAGGGGTGGGATGTGTGGCAGTGCTGGTGGGGGTGGGATAAGTAGCAGTGCTGGTGGGGGGTGGCATGAGTGGCAGTGCTGGTGGGGAGGGGTGAGTAGCAGTGCTGGTGGAGGGGTGGATGAGTAGCAGTGCTGGTGGAGGTTGGGATGAGTAGCAGTGCTGGGGAAGTTCTTAGGTGCTCTTGATCAAGGTCATCTGCTGATCTGAGAACTTTAGTGGGGACTTTTAATTGCAACTCTAATCCCAGGTAGTGTTACTCACTGTGTCTCCAGCTCTGTGGTGTCTCGTAGCAGTGACACATATGCCAAAATCAGGAGATAGGGTCTCCTCCAGCCCCTCCCATTTCACATTCCTCATCAGTCACCTGACCTCTAGTCTCTGCCCCTCAGCCATACCATGAACCGAATGGGCGGCTGCGAAGAGGCTGAGTAAATGGCCGCAGGCTCCAAAAACAGCCCAGCTGGGCGGCCACAGGCTCCAGGGACAGCCCTGCTGGGCAGCCGCGATAAGGCTGGGAGAGCGGTGTGGGCTTCAAGAACATCCCAGGATTTGGTGACCCCTGGCAAATTGTCATTCGACCCCCAGGTTGAGAACCACTGCTCCTGACCTTGCAGTGCCTCTCTCACGGAACTGATGTCAGTGGTGACTCAAAACCTTGCAATAAATATCTCTCATAGAACTGATGATGTCCACAGTGACTCGGGACTAGGGATGGGCCGAACACCCCCCTGGTTCGGTTCGCACCAGAACCACGTGAACAGACATAAAGTTTGAGCGAAAAATGCGAACACCATTAAAGTCTATGGGACACGAACATGAAAAATCAAGTGCTAATTTTAAAGGCTTATATGCAAGTTATTGTCATAAAAAGTTTTTGGGGACCCGGGTCCTGCCCCAGGGGACATGGATCAATGCAAAAAAAAAGTTTTTAAAACTGTTTTGTCGGGAGCAGTGATTTTAATAAGTAAAATAATAAAAATGAAATATTCCTTTAAATATCGTGCCTGGGGGGTCCCCTTGGTCTGCCTGTAAAATGGCGAATCTGTGTGATGTGTAGAACATGCCGCAGCAAAATGACTCTTCTAAAAGAAAAAATGACAGTTAAACTTGCTCACGGCTGTAATGTATTGCCAGCTCCCAGAAATATAAATGAAAAATCAAGGAAATTATATATACTATACAGACTGCATTATATACTCTGAACTGTATTATATATACTATACGGACTGCAGTATATACTCTGAACTGTATTATATACACTATACGGACTGCAGTATATGCTACAACAGTTCAATATAGATAGAAGATTCGACATGATGCTGACAATAGCGATCTGTGTCCATAGAACCTGTGGTCGAATGTGCCTAACCTTAGCTCTATTAGTCCAAGATTATTCTACATAGAGAGAAAAGATTCGACATTATAGAGACATGAAGATTTGACGAAGCAGCTAAATACATACGATCGCCACGAGCGGACATTTATGGTCAAATGCTCCGCCCATAGGCTATAGAAGAATTCTAATGTTGGTTGACTAGTAATATTAATTAATAAATATAATTATTACTAGTGTCATACAACATTGGAATTCTATTATAGCTTGTAGGCGGAGCATTTGAACGGAAATGTTGATTGCAGCGCGTACATTTTAGCTGCTCCATCAAATCTTCTTTGAACATTCGACGGACACCATAAGCCTTCAATGACAGATTCGACCTTAATTCGGATTTTCGGACGAATGCGGTTTTTAACAAAACTAAATGAATAAAAATGAATTTCGGGAGTAACTAAATAAATTTATTTTTCAGACGTAAACGAAATTCCGAAACAAAATATTTCAGTGTGCACATGTCTACCAGAGACTGCAGACATGGTACGGTACATGGTAAGAGATTAATGCAGCCTCATCAGTGCCCATCAAATGCAGCCTCACTGTGTCCATCAATGCAGCCTCACTGTGCCCATCATTTCAGCCTCACTGTGCCTATCAAATGCAGCTTTATGGTGCCCATCAAATGCAGCTTTATGGTGTCCATCAATGCATCCTCACTGTGCCCATAATTGCAGCCTCACTGTGCCCATAATTGCAGCCTCAATGTGCCCATCAATGCAGCCTTGCTGTGCCCATCAATGCAGCCTCACTGTGCCCACCGATGCAGCCTCACCATGCCTACCAATGCAGCCTCTGTGTGCCAGCCATTGCAGCCTCTGTGTGCCAGCCATTGCAGCCTCTGTGTGCCCACCATTGAAGCCTCTGTGTGCCAGCCATTGCAGCCTCTGTGTGCCAGCCATTACAGCCTCTGTGTGCCCACCATTACAGCCTCATCAGTTCCCATCAAATGCAGCCTCACTGTGCCCATCAATGCAGCCTCTGTGTTCCCATCATTTCAGCCTCACTGTATCCATCAAATGCAGCTTTATGGTGCCCATCAAATGCAGCTTTATGGTGTCCATCAATGCAGCCTCACTGTGCCCATCATTTCAGCCTCACTGTGCCCATCAAATGCAGCTTTATGGTGCCCATCAAATGCAGCTTTATGGTGTCCATCAATGCAGCCTCACTGTGCCCATCATTGCAGCCTCAATGTGCCCATCAATTCAGCCTTGCTGTGCCCATCAATGCAGCCTCACTGTGCCCATCATTTTAGCCTCACTGTGCCCATCAAATGCAGCTTTATGGTGTCCATCAAATGCAGCTTTATGGTGCCCATCAATGCAGCCTTGCTGTGCCCATCAATGCAGCCTCACTGTGCCCACCGATGCAGCCTCACCATGCCTACCAATGCAGCCTCTGTGTGCCAGCCATTGCAGCCTCTGTGTGCCAGCCATTGCAGCCTGTGTGTGCCCACCATTGCAGCCTCTGTGTGCCAGCCATTGCAGCCTCTGTGTGCCAGCCACTACAGCCTCTGTGTGCCCACCATTACAGCCTCATCAGTTCCCATCAAATGCAGCCTCACTGTGCCCATCGATGCAGCCTCACTGTGCCCATAATTTCAGCCTCACTGTGCCCATCAAATGCAGCTTCATGGTGTCCATCAAATGCAGCTTTATGGTGTCCATCAAATGCAGCTTTATGGTGTCCATCAATGCAGCCTCACTGTGCCCATCATTGCAGCCTCACTGTGCTTATAATTGCAGCCTCAATGTGCCCATCAATGCAGCCTTGCTGTGCCCATCAATGCAGCCTCACTGTGCCCATCATTTCAGCCTCACTGTGCCCATCAAATGCAGCTTTATGGTGCCCATCAAATGCAGCTTTATGGTGTCCATCAATGCAGCCTCACTGTGCCCATAATTGCAGCCTCAATGTGCCCATCAATGCAGTCTTGCTGTGCCCATCAATGCAGCCTCACTTTGCCCACCAATGCAGCCTCACTATGCCTACCAATGCAGCCTCTGTGTGCCCACCATTGCAGCCTCTGTGTGCCCGCCATTACAGCCTCTGTGTGCCAGCCATTGCAGCCTCTGTGTGCCCACCATTGCAGCCTCTGTGTGCCCACCATTGCAGCCTCTTGGTGCCCACCATTGTAGCCTCTTTGTGCCTACCATTACAGCCTCTGTGTGCCAGCCATTGCTGCCTCTGTGCCTACCAATTGCAGCCTCACCATTTTCTTGATCACACACAGCGGCCGATGTATGGCACGGACGGAGCTGGGTCTGTGTGTGTAAGATGGCACTGTAACAAGGTCACGCCCCCCCTAGACCGGCTCGTGTGATAGGCGCATTACTGATTCAATCAGTTTTCCATCTAGAAAACTATCACACGAGCCGGTCTAGGGGGGTGGGACAGCACAGCCTTACACACACAGACTGAGCTCCGTGCCATACAAGAGGAGGAGCCAGAGGACAGAGGGAGGGAGGGAGGAGAGAACTGCAGCCACCGCTCAAAGCGGCCCCAGGGCAACCGGCCTACCGGGAAATTTCCTGGTATCCTGGTAGGCCAGTCTGGCCCTGGAGATGACTCAGGAGGACATGGCAGTGGTGATCAGAATGGTAAGGGATTATTAAATCCCTTTAGATTAAACCTTTCACATGGCAAACATGGAGCCTGTCATATTGATCCTCTGGTTTCAATACCGTGAGCCTCTGACCCAGCACCAGTATGCAGATTGGAACTTTTAACTTTTGTGTTCAGCATATTTGTTTTAGGTCATTGACTTGGAAAAAACCGAGACCCGTATGTTGACATAATGGACAGCTAACATGTTTTGGAGGTCAGACATTGCCCTCACTTTATTGTTCTCTATTGCCCTGGGGACAGGTTCACTTCAATGCCTGTGATGTTTTTTTTTAACATTTTGAACCAGGATCTGATTGCTGAGATCGAGTGAGCAACATGTGTTCCGCTCATTTGCCAAAGCCTCAACACGAGCTTCCAGATGCAAATCCTCAGACCTGCTGTGTTGACATAGCTGAGCAGAAGATGAGGTAAGCGGTGTAAGCGTGTTTGGTCAGGACTTTGCATGTTTCCAAACCACCGCTCAGGAGAGAAAACACATTTACGACCACAATAGTAACAGGTGTTTGTTTTGCGTAATGATCTATAAACTTTCCTAGCACTTGATGTTTAAAGTATATTTAGTTATAGAGAAATGGAAATATACAGGACAGAACTCAGAGCAGTCATTCCGTAGGGGCCACGATACGAAGAAAGTGTAGATACAGACGACTATAGAGGGATCCACCTCAGGTAATACACCTGGAGCAGTCACTCCATAGGTGGCAACCATGTGAAATGCGTGTAGATCCAGACAACTATGGAGAGATCCACCACATGTAATGAGAACATCAATGTCCATACTGACTCATGACATGTGTCTCTAAGAAGGACTTTCTTCCTTTTTTCAAATTGTTGGCCTACCACTAGAATTTTTTTTTAAAAAGATCTCCAGGATTAAAATTTTGTTGTTACATATCCTTAATGTCTAAATGTTTACACATTTGAAGATCACTCGGTGTTCTTCAAGCTAACCAACTATACTGACCACGTATCCCTATCTATTTAGATTTGTTGAACTTACCCCACTTTACCTGGATATCGTGTAGTAGATACTGATTGGTGGATTGGATGCCTTGTGAAGTCCATTCCGTTCAACTTCTCATATTTGTTCAGTCAGCTGCAGCACTTTTTAATGCTTCATGTACAAGACAGCAGACCTCAACATTGGAGGCTACTTTAAACTTTTCCTTACGTAATTGCAGTTCCTAATGCTCAATATCCCCATCGTTACAA